>CM067168.1:147892826-148058490 GCA_034093135.1 Erigeron breviscapus
TAAATCAAGGATTACACTAAAATAGGGGAGGATTGTTGGATATTTTAGTGTAATTGGGTTAATTGGTAATTTAATCATAATAATACATCATATAAGTATGGTGGTGCGGAGTGCACGCTTATATGAATTTATTATGATCTTAGGGGCGAAGCCCCTAAGGGACAGGGGTCCGGGGGCAGCGCCCCCGGGAGCGGGGTCCAAGGGGCGACAGCCCCTTGCGGGGTCCAAGAGGCAGAGCCCCTGGCTGGGGTCGAGCTATAGTAAAAATTGCTATAGTAAAAATCCCTCTGAAAATTTATTTTCGGAACTTGAGGGACCAAAAGTGGCAATTCGAAAACCTTAAGATAACTGTCTACAAATACAGTTATTAGGCCCTGGATCCATGTTTTCTGTCTTCTACGAATTCTTTCATTTTTTCTCTGGTTCCAATATTCTCTCAAACACAAACATACAAAACATTCTCTAATCTCTGATTGTATCCGATTGAGTAATTTGGGGTGAACCACCGAATTGATTCAATCTGATAGTGTTACACGCCTTCAGAGATTGAATTATATATCCTGTTTTTGTTCGTTATACTGTATTTCCCCAACAAATCTATACTTACAAACCTGCAACATATAATCAGATTTAGACTACACCATTAGTATGACCTGCAAATGGAGCTGTTAAATATCCAAAATTAATTGGCCAAAGCTCTCTATATATTAATCATGACCTTTCAAAGTGGACTTCAAGCACGTACGCTTGACAATTCACATCTACCAAATGTGACCATGAACACATTTCCACTATCGACCTACGATTCTACGAAATGCTCACATTTAGTCTCATCTTTTACTTTGAGGCTTACTATGTCAAATTGTAAATGCTGGCCCATTTTTACGTTGTCAATAAATTAACCAATATGAAAGTTTAGCTATGTTCTTTGTATTATTTGCCCATCCACGTATATAGACAATATATGTTTTTTAGGAGCTTCTTAGTGTTTATATATGCACTTCCATATACATCTTTGACTTTTTTGTTGTATGCATATTCTCCCCATAAGGTAACTCGAAGCTGTGTTCCCCCGTTAGATGACTTACAGAGAGATTAACGTATCGTTAGTTAGTGAGGTTGAGGTCGACCGCCAGTGAGCTTCTTGTGTTTTTTATAGGGTGGCCGATGACATTGACGTAACCAATGACATTTGCGGGTGATAATTTTATACACGTGACGGGTGAATTAAATATCAACTTTTTACGGATATATAATGTTTTCCCCACAAATACTCTTAAGAAACATTGTTCTCGATTCTCATTATAATGTCAAACCGGGCGTTGAAAAGCAAACAAAGATACAACATACATAAAAGTAAATGAGTTTTAACATATAGTAATATTTTACACGAAATTTTTATGCATCAAGAGAAAACATGGTTTCCTTAGTAACCATAAACATGGAAACATAAAGTCTCTACTACGAAATAAAATGCCTGATTGACCAATAGAACAACAAAAGAAAGGGAGGAAAAATAACCCATACAGATATTATCAGGAAAAAAGCTATATAATATTTCCTTCCTCTCTATTGGTCTTGTATTATATTTTGTTACATCAATTTTCACAAACTAATGTTCAAACCACATCTAATCATATAGTATCCTCACTTATGTTTTGTTATGTCGATCTTAACAAAGTAATGTTCAAAACACAACCAACCGTATACTGACATCATGATCACATTTTTATGAAAAACAACGAATTGAAGTCTGTGCTCATGAACTTCCCATCTAAATTGTTTACATCCCATTATTTACGGCAAATCGTCATCATGATGGGGCCATGAGACCCTTCCTCTGGTTCGTCCGAAACCACAACTTCATGCGACTGTTACTGGCATCGTGCATATGTTCTCTACCATGATGGGCTATATATGTTAAATAAAGGGAAATGAAAAGGCCAAAGAAGATGATGATACATGATATTCAACACCACTTTATATCCACTTTGTATTCTAATACGGGTGTTTTTTGTGGAACCAATCCTTAGTAATGAAGGATATTGAGTTATTAACCATCTAATTAATTAGTTCTTCATGAACCATTTAAAAATTAGTTTTGTTTGAGGCATGTTCAATTACAGAGTCTTCAAAGGCAAGTTGATCATTGATGATTCATTTTATTATATTCAAGGCATGTTTGTTTCTTCAAAATCCGTAGTCGCGACTCGGGATTACGCATCACATATCATCGATACAATTATATCCAAAATAATCAATCAAAAAATATATAAATTAGTTTATAGATGCGGAGAAAATATATAAATTGAAGATGTATCTCTATCTTATACTTCGTAGTGAGTAGTTGCACAAACTACCTGGTCAATTTGCAACTCTCTTCTTCCTTTGACCCGAAGGCATGCTTCCTTTTGTCGAATGACAGAAAATTAGATATGGCGATGGCTGATCAAGCGATGACATATAAGAATTTATAAGAGTGTCATGTCTCTTCATGTTTCTTAAACATTTATTGGATCTATCCTTTCCGTTTTCAATAGCCAAGAAATACGTGTCTTCTCATTTTCTTTGGTATCTAAAACTCCTTGAGTTAATTAAAGAACCTTGTGATTAAAAAGTTATTAATGAATTAAAAGTTAATTAAAAAGTTCTTTTGAACCGAACATGTTAATGCATCAAACTTATGCATGAATATATTAAATTAAAAAGTAATTATTCTTATCAAGTACAAAACAAAAAATATATTTATTATGTATATTGTATAACTAAACAAAATTAAACAAAATACATTAACCTCATTAAGTACCCTCATAAATTAAGTAAAGCATCTTTCATCCAACTTATATATATAGATAGATTCAATGCCGACCACTTTTATATGTCTCATACCAAAATTTTGAACTATGTTTAATATGCACCCATATATTTACTTACAAACACATAAATTCTCTTTTTCACGCCGTACATATAAAAGACGGGGAAAAAATTAATATACGTAAGATGTAAAATTTTCTAAGGTTTGAAGTTATTGGTGGCTATGGTCTATCATTGTCACGGATAAAAAACTAATTGATGATACTGATATGATGAAATATAAATGTTTCACTCTGTCAAATGAGAAGAAGTCTTCTAGATATATATAAAAATCAATTAATATTAATACATAAGAAGATAAACTCTGTAGGTGTGGTGTATATATTTTATATTCCGAAAATGACAACGTGGAATTTTTTATCAACAGGAAAGAACAAAGCAATCGGTTGGTACGATTATTATAAAAATATGATTAATGAGCTAATAACATGATAGCTGATAAAACTGGAATTACAAATGTCAAATTCTAGAGCGTATTTGCTAAACTTTATCTTTCTAAATTCCACGTTTACAATCTATATTAACCATACATACGCCAATCACAATTGACTATATATAAATCAAAGATATTTCCAGGTGCTTAAAAAAAAATTGTTAGACCAGATACCTTCTATCTTTAGATAGAGGTTTTCTAACTTCTATATCTTTAAACACAGAGTTCAAATTTGATTCTCATTTCTTAAAATATAATTAGAGATTTTTTGGAAACCAACTTTTTTATCTTCTAATAAAAACAAAACTTTTTATATTTCACCTTTGTTATAAGACTCTTTTTGGACAAAAAAGTTGGAATATTATATATAAAAGTTATATATCAAAATATTAAAAGACATAAAATTATAATAGTAAAAACATAGTTGTTAAACTTTTACGAGCTATGATTCGACTCATAATAATTTAATCTTATCTTTAGATAGAGGTTTTCTAACTTTTATCTATCTTTAAACCCAGAGTTCAAATTCATTTTTTAATAAATAACTTTTTTAATAATAATAAAAAAAAAGAATTATGTAACTCTCGCTATCATATTCGGGACAAGTTAAAAACATACAATACTTTTATTATTTTATATCTTATCGTTTAAAGTAACTCTAATCATATTTTTTCTTTTAAGTTTATTTTCTGTTATTAATAACGAATAATAATAAATAAATAAACCGTAATCTCTTTATATAACTAAGAGAGAATATGTTTTTCCTCATGTGACAATTATCTTTGTTTGTCATTTAAAATTTTAACTTAGGTGTCATTTTTTGGTTGTTTAACACTTTCATTTAATTTTAAACAAATTAAAATAAAATATAATATGTTCATTCCATCGGCTATATTTAAAAGCACATAACTAAGTCAACATTTTTAATTGAGAATGTATTAAATTTCTCAATTCTAATTATTTAGTTTAAAATCTCAATATTTGTTTCACTTTCTTTCTTTCTTTTTTTTTATTTCTTTTTTATATTCTAAAAAAAAAATTATTTAATTAGATTTTCAACTTTCTTTGATAAAAATTATATTTTGTTTTGTAGAATAAAATATACGGTTCCAAAAAGATCTATTATATGTGTTATCTGTTATCTAAACATAAAGATATTATCTATTACTTGATTTACATTTTAATATAAAGTTATTATTATAACTATTATTTATATACATGAACTTTATATTTTATTTTTGAGAGAATTGAGAGTTCCCTACCAATTAATGTTTGTACTTAGCAATGTGGCTATCTTTTCTAATTATTTTTCATTTAATTTCTCATTAATTATATTTTAACTTATCTTATTTTAATCCTAATCATCAATAAATTAACAATTAAAATATATTTATTTAACTTTATTTTTATCATAAGATATATATATTTATTTTACTTTTCTATGTATTCTAAAATATTATTATTATTTAATGATTTAATCAAACTTTCAACTTTTTCTGATAAAAATTATGTTCTGTTTTTTGTAGGATTAATAATAAGGTTTTATAAGAACTTGTTATACGTGTTTTTTTTATTAAGGTAGTTACGTTATCTAAATATAAAGATATTACTTATTATTTAATTTACCTTTAAATATAAATGTATTACTATTCATTGTATAAATGAACTCTATACTTTATTTTTGAGAGATCATTATACGAGAAATTAGTTCTCTATAATCATATCTTATACATATATTATATGGAGAATGATATATCTACAACAATTATTAGTCATCTACAACAATGTATGCTTTACGCAGTTGTAAACTGTGCAGTAAAATATGTACATTTGTAGTAGATGGTTAATAATGGTTGTAGTTTTATCACTTCCCATATTATATAGCAATACGAATACGAGATCTGTAATTTCATTGAATTGGATATTACGTTAATGATTTTGTTTATCTTTGTGTTTTTTATGTTTGTTCAATAGTTAACTTGTGACGTTTAAAGCATTTGTAGTCTTTTGTTTTTATACAGAGGTTGACCCGTTTTTATTACAAATATTCACCAACTTTCACCTGTTTATATTACAAAAGTTATTTTTTGAACCCGTACATCATACGGGTTTAATAATCTATGTATAATATAACACTACTCAAATACTTAATTTAAAACAAGTATGGATAAACTTAAATTAAATTAAAATCAATATTTATTGTTGTATATTATCAAATGTTAAGCAAACAGATATAGTTAATTGTTTCTGAAATGTTAACGCTAACCGACCTTAGCTCAGTTGGTAGAGCATGGGACTGTACATCCCGTGGTCGTCGGTTCGAATCTGGCAGTTCCGAATTGTTTTTGCCTTCATGCCAAATAAACAAGCCTTTATTATTTAGGTGACACGCAATTTCAAAAGGTTCATAAAAATTGTTGCATTAACAATTTATGTCATAAATCTTTTCATTTTATAAATCATAAACTAGTATTATATATATTTAATTATGGAAAGCCAAAAAAAAATAAACTTTTTATTTAAAAACATAATCTTAAAAAAAAAAGTTGAAACTCAAAAGCCCAAAACAAAAAAACAAAAATAAATAAATTAAACAGGCTGTTAAATAAATCACTTCTAGAGAAAATTGGAAAAAAGTTTTACTATTCACATACATACTTTGACAAATAATACTGTAGTTAGTTGATGAAATATACGAGTAGAATATATTGTTGGTCCGCCTTAGGTAACACAACATTATCTTAAAACAACTTAATGTGAAATAAACAATAGACGCAGAGAATATATAAACATAGTTAGATGTAAACTCTTTTATTAAAACGTGAGGTTACAATGTTAAAGTATATTAGATCTAACTTTCATTCAGCTAGTGCCCGTTGACAAATTTATAACATAAAAATAGATTGTTACAAGGAATTTGGTACAAGATTTTAAACCTTAGGCCTGAGCTAATAAGCCCCATTCTGGGCTAAATCGTGGTCATTCTGGCGTCTTTATTTTTAGCGCAAAATTTTGTGGGCGTCTTTACTTTTAGCATGCCATTCTGGGCCTTGTTAAACAAAATGGGATTTAAACTTGATGAAACACTCTTCTGATTATACACGAATTTATTTGGTATATGAATGGGATAATAATGAAAAGAAAACACAGAGAACTTTTTGGGAATATTTGTGAGTAATACCTTACTTCAAACTGAAAGCTTACATATATAGTAGAAATATCCAAACTACCCACTACTGCACTAACTAGAAAATGGGAAAATATTAAGCATAAAAATAGCTAATACTATGGGTCACGTAGACCTCTTCTTGTCTACTAAAGATAACGTGCAAAACTAACAAAACCAAGTCAAACAAATTGTCCACTTCAGCTGCCAAGTTGTACTCCACATAAGCTGCTACTACGATGATATTTAAATTCAATACCCTCTCTAAATATCATAATCCTCCATTCCAATAGCTTTCACATGCTTTAGCAGGCTTGCTCCAGATAAACTCTTCGTCAGTGCATCTGCAACTTGTTCTTCTGACTCCACATGTTTCATGTCTATCTCACCCTTTAGTACCTTCTCTCTTATGAAGTGATAATGAATCTCGATGTGTTTCGTACGAGCATGAAACACCGGGTTTTGTGCTAACTTGATTGCTGAAATGTTGTCACACCAAAGTGTCACAGGATAGTTAATATTCTGGTTTAAACTTCTCATCAATTCAACTAGCTACACACTCTCTTGAGCTGCCATTGTTGCAGCCCGATACTCGGCTTCTGTAGTTGACAGTGACACCGTTGGCTGTCGTTTACTACACCAAGATATTGGTCCTGAACCAAGTATAAAGACATACCCGGTTGTCGACTTTCTACTATCCAAATCTCCACCATAGTCAGCATCACAGTAACCTTCCAACTTGGGCTCAACACCTTTTCCATACTTGACACCCTTACCAACAGTAGCCTTCAAGTACTTAAATACTCCTTTTATGGCTGCCATATGAGACTTCCTCGGGTCCATCTTGCGATATGTTGAAGAGTCTTCCAACTTTATGCCTTCATCAGTATACAATTTAACATTTCTATCCATGGGAGAAACTGCAGGCTTACAAGTAGCCTGCCCAAACCTGTTTAGCAAGTCCAATGTATACTTATTTTGATGCAGCATAATCCCATCTTCTGCATACTGCAATTCCAATCCAAGGAAGTGTTTGAGCACTCCCAAATCCTTCATCTTAAAGCGAACAGACAAATTCTTCTTCAACAAGTCAACCTCTTCATCGACATCCCCTGATATTATTAAATCATCAACATATACTAAAATGAACACAACCTTCTCACCTAGCATTTTCACGAATAGACTTGAATCGGCTGAGGTGAGTTGATAGCCACTCTGCTCTAAGAAAGCTGCTATCTTTCCAAACCACGCTCTCGGGGATTGCTTCAAGCCATAGATGGCTTTCTTCAGTTTACACACAAAATCAGGATGATCTTCACTTTCGAAACCCATAGGTTGTGTCATGTAAATAACATGATCTAGCTCCCCGTATAGAAATGCATTATGCACATCCATTTGCCAAAGTTTCCATCCCTTTGAGGCTGCCAAAGCTAACAAAACTCGCACAGTTGTAATCTTGGCTACAGGACTAAATGTGTCATCGTAGTCAAGGCCTTGTTGCTGATTAAAACCTCTGGCCACTAAGCGGGCCTTATACCTCTCAACTGACCCATCAGCTCGTTGCTTAACCTTATAGATCCATTTACAAGGGATTGGGCTTACATCAACAGGTTTTAAGACAAGATCCCAGGTCTGATTACTCAACAAGGCATCCATCTCAGACTTCATGGCAGCAACCCATTCATCTTTCTTAGTTGCCTCATCATAATTTTCGGGTTCCTGCAATACATCAGCATCTATAGCTACACGTGCATACACATTTGCATACTTTGGGTTTGGTTTGTGTTGTCTTTGTGATCTTCTAGCAACAGGTTCAATGACAGGTTCATTGTACACCTGTTCATGAAATTGATCATCCACAGAATCTTCATCGACCTCAACTTCTTTAAAGTTCAACTTAGCAATTGATGAATCAACCTTTTCTACCAAGTCCTTTGAATCTTCAAGTGCTTCATTCTGTGATCCCCACCATGAGGACATCTCATCAAATACAACACTTCTTGAGATGTGCACTTTGCCCGAATTTGGTTCAATGCACCTCCAACCCTTTCTCTCCGAATCATACCCTACAAAAATACACCTGGTTGCCTTTTTCTCTAACTTGTGACGCAAGTGATTTGGAATAAAAGCATAACAGAGACAACCAAATACACGGAAATAATGCACATTTGGTTTACTTTGAAATAACCTTTCAAATGGAGATGTATACCTCAAGCTCTGTGAGGGAGTTCTATTGATTACATAGCATGCAGTTCTCATACCTTCTTCCCAAAACCGACTTGGTAGATTCTTTCTGTGTAACATGCTTCTCATAACTTCAGCGAGATGCCTATTCTTACGCTCAGACACCCCATTGTGTTGTGGCGTGTTTGGGCAAGTAAATTGCCTCTTGATTCTGCGATCCTTAAGGTATTGATCAAATACAAACGATGTGTACTCACCTCCATTATCAGATCGTATGCATTTGATCTTATGTCCTGTTTCTCTTTCAGCCTCTGACTCAAACTCCTTAAATTTTGACAGGACACACGATTTCTCCTTCATAAAATATATCCACGTAAACCTTGAGTAGTCATCAATAAAGATTACTGCATACCTGGAACCATTAGTCAAGGCTTGTCTTGCTGGACCCCAGCAATCTGAATGAATAAGTGCAAGCGGCTCTTTTTCTCGATGACTTGATGAAGAGAACACTCTTTGATGTGCCTTCCCATACTGGCACCCTGCACACACAACTTCTTTATTCACTTCAAGCTTTGGAAGCCCGGCTACTAAGCTCTTCTCCATCATCATCTTCAATTTTTCAAAACCAACGTGTCCCAGTCGACAATGCCACAAATCTGCACTCTGCACATCTTTGGTTTTCTCAACATAGGCACTCTCTGCTGATAGTACATACACCGTCTCCTTTTTGTGACCCGTCAAAATTGGAATTGAGGGTGTCACAAATTCCTTGTACACATGAACTTCTTCAGGCCCAAATAACACGAATTTCTTCTCGGCAGTTAATTGCGGGACGGATAGAAGATTTTTCTTCATGCCGGGCACATGATATACACCTGTTAACTCCATCTTACACCTTCTATCTTCGGAAGGAAAAGTAACCTTGCCAATGTGAGCAATTTGATGACGTGAGTTATCAGCAATAACGACTACTCGACTACCTTCATACTTTACTGGATTACTTAGCTTCTCTTTATCACCGGTTAAGTGATTTGAGCATCCTGAGTCGACTATCCAATCATCAAGTCGATTGGCGTGTTTTCCTTCAGTAGCAGCCAATGCGATTTCTGTTTCTTCTTCAACATGAGCGGCTAGGGCTTGTACATCCCAATGAGGTTCGTCTTCCACCGTCGCCGTATTACCCTGATCAGATGGCTTGGACCTACAATTGCGAGCCAAATGACCAGGACGACCACAATTGTAGCAATTGAAAGGAAATTTACGATTTCCATGTTTGCCTCTTCGATTTTCAAGGTCGCCGCTTGTTTCTCCTTTCTCTTTTTCTGAACCTTCGTCCTTGTTCCCTCTCTTGGACCCGTAATACCTCTTATTATCATTATTATTATTATTTGTGGGCCTATTTAACTTGTTGTGTCCTCCTTTGGGTCTATAGCCATTCCTGGGCTTGTTAGCATATAATGCTTCAACTTCAACTTTGGCTGGTGCACTAATATTCATATCACCGATTTGCTTAGTCAACGCCTCTTGACTCGCCAACAAGTTTTCAAACTCATCAAGGGTCGGTTGTGTAGGCCAACCTTGCAGCGCCACAACAAACCCTCGGTATTCTGATCTCAATCCGTGTATAATGATACGTTTCATCCTTTCCTTGCCGATCTTGGAATCCGGGTCCAATTCTCCTATCTCTCGGCATAAGGTCTTGATCTTGTGAAAATACTGGGAAATTGTCATGTCTTGTTGAGACACCGATAACAACTCGTTTTCAAGAAGTTGCAACTTGGAATCGTTCTTCTTTGAAAACAAGGTGTTAAGTGTGCTCCATGCTTCGTTGGGTGTCTCCGCGTCTCGAATATGCTCCAAGACTTCTTCTTCAACGGTTGTCTTCAGGATAAACATTGCTTTCCCCGATTTCACCTTCCACTTCCTCAAACTGCCATTTTGATCTTCTCGATCAAGAGGTGTGGTATCCGAACCATTGACAATCTTGTCCTTGTAGGTAGGATGTCAAACATGTAGACCACGTGTTGTAATTCGTGGTGCTAAGCTTCTTCACGCCTCCAACTAGTTGCATCTCAGCCATATCGAATACTTGGATCGATTTGCTCTGATACCAATTGTTAAACAAAATGGGATTTAAACTTGATGAAACACTCTTTTGATTATACACGAATTTATTTGGTATATGAATGGGATAATAATGAAAAGAAAACACAGAGAACTTTTTGGGAATATTTGTGAGTAATACCTTACTTCAAACTGAAAGCTTACATATATAGTAGAAATATCCAAACTACCCACTACTGCACTAACTAGAAAATGGGAAAATATTAAGCATAAAAATAGCTAATACTATGGGTCACGTAGACCTCTTCTTGTCTACTAAAGATAACGTGCAAAACTAACAAAACCAAGTCAAACAAATTGTCCACTTCAGCTGCCAAGTTGTACTCCACATAAGCTGCTACTACGATGATATTTAAATTCAATACCTCTATACGATCTTGACCAAATCAAAAGATGGCGAAGATGGGGAGTAGTGAGACCAAAAGTATGACCAGCTATGTTTAAATTCAAAATTAACGGCTATATTGACTAAAAATTTGACTGTTTTTTTTCTTTCACTTATATATATATATACACACACCCATACAACACACATCAAACACCACATCTCTATCTTTTAGGATTTGTGTTTTTTTTAATTATTAATGTTTTATTAATATGAATTTAATGTATTTTTAGTAATTTTTGTTGTTTTAATTATGAAAATGAAAAATGATATGACGATGATGCGGCAGTATGAAGTTGTGGATTTGGTGAGAATGGTAGTATTATTGGTAAGGTGAAATTCTGGGTAAATTTCGAAAGTGAAAAATGATGTGACGCTGATGTAGCATGTGAGAATTTAATACCCTTATTGGCTAGGCCTTAGTATACATTAAAAGCTAATTTAATCGAAGAACACACTTCCTAAGTTGCTTATGACGTGTGTATAAAAATGCTCAAGGTATCGACCCAGAAAAGCTCCCCCATAAAGATATGTCTTCTGCTTCAACTGTCGTCTTTTATAGACATATTTGCAAATTGCAATGGTTTTCGAGGTTTTGAATGTTGACGTTTAAATGCTTATGAACACTCCATTGGAGAAGAGCAATGAGCATAAATTGCTTTTAGCTTGTCGATCTTCTTGTTCCTTAGTCATTTGGTGAAATAGAAAGCTTTTGTAAGGAGTCTTCGACTATCCATTCTTAAAATAGACTCTGGTCTTTTACGTGTTGACTTGTTTCTTAGTGGCAGTCAACATGTGACTCTTTTTGTGTTGTCGGTATTGGAGACTTACTGATGACTTACATGAGTTTTTAAGTCCTTTCAGCTAACCCCGTCCAATCGTTAAACTAACAATTGGCCTATTGGTTGAAGAGGACTTGTATACATTTGATATGCAAAGTGACAAACATTTATACACAAAGTATAGTAGTTGTCTTTAATCCTCCACCTAGAGTATTACAAGTGATTATCTACTTATTACGCAATTAATCCCACACATGCCCAGCTTCACCTTTTCGGCTTTGCTAGCTCTTCATCTAGAGCTTTGATGAAGCCCACATGATTTCTTATCGTAGCTCTTCATTACGGAATAAAGCGTTTTTTCCCCTCCAAAGTATGAAAAATACTGATTGAGACTGAAGTTACACTTGAAGCAAAATGTCTTACCAAGGCACGGTGATATTTGTATATGCGTATGTTATGAAATCTTTTCTGATAATTTCAAGTGGTTAGTGATTTTCGTGTTTATCAGGCTGCAGTATACGGTAGGGATCCAAATTGGGAACGTATAGCATGTGCTGCAGGGTATGCAGGAGTTCCTTTCGACTCAAATGCACTCAGAATTGCACTCGGAGATATCCTGCTTATGGATAGAGGGCAAGCACTTCCATTTGATAGGTAAGACCAACCTTTATCACGCGCTCAAACATTTTTAGCAGCTCCTTTTGGATGCACAACTCTTGATGGCCGGGCTAGTTTTGTATGGATTGTAATGTAACCATCCATTGGGCTTTGCCAAATTTCAGCAGGTTTTATGGATAAAAAATAAAGCTCTCGACTTAAGATTATTTTCTTTTTTTACCCGTTAGAAATTAAATACAACCCAAATCGGCTCATTCATAAAGGGTCAAAACATTTTAAATGTTAAAAGTCTGAAACCTGTTTCAGGTCTGCAGCTAGTAATTACCTCAAGGAAGCTGGTGAAGCTCATGGCACCGTCAAAACATTAACATGGCACAAACAAGGTATGGTCCGACTGTAGTGTGAGTGTGCTCCCTAAAAATTTTCAAGAAATCGATATTGGCCAAAGTTCGGGTCAACCATCCACCCTTAGATGCTGGAATATTCGACACAAGACATATATGAATGTAATGATGGTATTCACTTATGCTACCTAAGTACGAATCACTTTTGATTTTCAGTATCCTCTGAACGAGAATTGTGAAAAGGTTTACGTACGCCACCTTTTGAACTTTTGAAAACCTCACAAGTCACAGTCACACCAAGGTTTACTTCAACAAAAAAGACTAGGACTGATGCACTTACATAAAGCTTCTTTCATTCGCTGGGATTGCTACTAGTTCGCATGTTACAACTCCATCTTGGATAACCTGGACTCTTAAAAAACATATAAATCGACGTTGAAATAGATGAAAACTACAAAAGGATAAATGTAAAACCAAGTTTGATCCAAAAATGGACAAAATGCAATAGCTTTCATAAGCATCAATAAACATACAAAAAGCTTGCATGGACAAACTAGTAGATATCACTAGTTAGCTATACATTTATCCAGAGTGAAATTCAAGTCCCAATTCTGGAAACATAGTTGATCAAGTTTTGTTTTTTTTTTTTATAAAAAGAAACACTAAAAATATGACCCGAAACTCCAAAATCATGATTCTTAACCTTGGCCATATTGACCACACTACATGATTTTTTTATGGTTCTAACGACCACAAATTTCATCAGCAAATGTATCAAGAAGCTGCTCAGCCAAACTTGGGGGATCATCAATCAATGCATCCACGAAGGCATTAACTATTCGTCTTTGCTGCATTGTTGCTTTCAAGCTAAACCAAGTAAGGAGCTTCACTCTAAAGTCTTTACTCAAGTGTCCATCATGCTCCAAACTTCTGATCACTCCCACTGCATACTCATACTCATTTTTTTTTGGTACTGTCCTGGGGCCCACTTTTGTTGTGGTACCGTCAGATTTGCATGGGGTACAAGGAAAATCCGTGGTTGAATCTGTTTGTGTATTAGTATTGACTTCTGTGTCTTTGCTTGTTGACCATTTTGACTCCCAGAATCCAAGAATTTTTTTCTTGCTGAAGAAAGAAACCATGCAAGAATACTCTGTTGATGGATCAAGATTCGTGAGTTTGTATCTCTTTTCTGGGTTCAAGACGATGTATGTTGCTTCCTTTGGATACGTTTTGAGAGTTGACTTTTTGTGCCAGATTCTGCATCCGAAGAATTCTTCAAACAGATGTGGTTCGTAATCTAGGACAATTGTTACAGAAGTTGGAGTAGATTCTTCAAAAGAAATCCGACAGGCTGCCAGAAAAGAAAGTTAACTAAGCAAAAATATGTAACGTAGCATTCGTTTGCAACATTTCATCGGGGACATTCGTTTGAATAAACAGTTTCTTACCGCCTGTAGTAAAAGTAAACTGATTACTTGGGGAAAACTGTAGTTACACGGGGTAAGGTGAAACTTCCAGATTTATAAATTAATAGATAGATATCTCAACTCAATATTCAATCCCTGTATATAACGATAAGCATAATCTGTTTGTCCAAACATTAGATATAGACCCGAGTCACAATAATCACCCAATCTACTATAATTCTAACCCTTGTTAAATGTCCATGTTGAAATACAAAAACCATGTGGACCAAGATAAATATCTTCATCTTTTTCCCTTTGCCAAAGAATGCATAGAGAAAATTTCCAGAAAGGAAACATAAAAATTTCATAACACATCTTCAATCAAAAGTTGTATTTTTTTCATTATGAACCCAAAGTAATAGCTATATAACATAAAAAGATACACGTACTTGGAGTTCTGTTTGGCTGCAAATGGTTTAAGGTTGAATTGGAGAATGAGGAATCAAAAGCTTGAATTGCAAACGAACAGAGTTTTTGAACCTCCATGCTACATGACAGCCGGCTAACAAGTCGACGGTCCATCTTCACCGATGCTAGGCCAATAGGTCCCACTTCACTTTCAAGTATTTTTGCAGCAGATTCAACTATACTCAAGAGTTTCTGATATTTCACAGTCCCTTCAAGAATCTTGTGACTTAGAGAAACACGCAGACACAATGCATCAACTCGTCTGGCTTCATTAGCAAAATGCATCTGCTTTCTCCAGGTTCTGAAAACAGTTGGTTGAGATCAAACAGAATGATTATGATTTCGAAGATTGATGCCAAAACATATTTTTTCGACAAAAAATGAAAACCCCTTCTGCCTTTTCAACTAATGTTACAAACTAAAAGCACAGATATTGGATTCTTAACATATCTATTTTAGTTAGTGAACCTGCAAAGTAATAGCTTTGACCTCTAAAACTGAAGAGTGTAAATCTTTTTACTAATGGAACGGATTTAATTAGTTATGATTTATCTGTAAATGATAAAATAGGTAGAACTTAAAAGACTTATATAGTACAATAACTGTGAAATGTTCATTTGAAAACTAAAATTTCTGTGAAAACTAGAAAACTGGCCAAAACACACTGTGATTTGAATTTAACACAATGTGTTTTAATTATGTTTTTTAAAAACACAATGTGTTTTTATTGTGTAATCCAAAAACACATTGTGTTAAGTTTTAAATCACAGTGTGTTTTTGATAGCGCGTGAAAATCACAAAATTGTTCAAACACACTGTGATATGAACTTAACACAATGTGTTTTATAAAAAAAAGAGTTAATTTCACAAATCGTCCTTGTGGTTTTACCAAAAAATCACGTTTCATCCTTTAAACTTCAAAATGACACTGGTAGTCCTTTATACGCGGATAATGGTCATGTTTCGTCCTTTAATCTAACGGATGATGGTCACGTTTCGTCCTTTAATCTAACGGATGATGGTCACGTTTCGTCCTTTAATCTAACGGATGATGGTCACGTTTCGTCCTTTAATCTAACGGATGATGGTCACGTTTCGTCCTTTAATCTAACGGATGATGGTCACGTTTCGTCCTTTAATCTAACGGATGATGGTCACGTTTCGTCCTTTAATCTAACGGATGATGGTCACGTTTCGTCCTTTAATCTAACGGATGATGGTCACGTTTCGTCCTTTAATCTAACGGATGATGGTCACGTTTCGTCCTTTAATCTAACGGATGATGGTCACGTTTCGTCCTTTAATCTAACGGATGATGGTCACGTTTCGTCCTTTAATCTAACGGATGATGGTCACGTTTCGTCCTTTAATCTAACGGATGATGGTCACGTTTCGTCCTTTAATCTAACGGATGATGGTCACGTTTCGTCCTTTAATCTAACGGATGATGGTCACGTTTCGTCCTTTAATCTAACGGATGATGGTCACGTTTCGTCCTTTAATCTAACGGATGATGGTCACGTTTCGTCCTTTAATCTAACGGATGATGGTCACGTTTCGTCCTTTAATCTAACGGATGATGGTCACGTTTCGTCCTTTAATCTAACGGATGATGGTCACGTTTCGTCCTTTAATCTAACGGATGATGGTCACGTTTCGTCCTTTAATCTAACGGATGATGGTCACGTTTCGTCCTTTAATCTAACGGATGATGGTCACGTTTCGTCCTTTAATCTAACGGATGATGGTCACGTTTCGTCCTTTAATCTAACGGATGATGGTCACGTTTCGTCCTTTAATCTAACGGATGATGGTCACGTTTCGTCCTTTAATCTAACGGATGATGGTCACGTTTCGTCCTTTAATCTAACGGATGATGGTCACGTTTCGTCCTTTAATCTAACGGATGATGGTCACGTTTCGTCCTTTAATCTAACGGATGATGGTCACGTTTCGTCCTTTAATCTAACGGATGATGGTCACGTTTCGTCCTTTAATCTAACGGATGATGGTCACGTTTCGTCCTTTAATCTAACGGATGATGGTCACGTTTCGTCCTTTAATCTAACGGATGATGGTCACGTTTCGTCCTTTAATCTAACGGATGATGGTCACGTTTCGTCCTTTAATCTAACGGATGATGGTCACGTTTCGTCCTTTAATCTAACGGATGATGGTCACGTTTCGTCCTTTAATCTAACGGATGATGGTCACGTTTCGTCCTTTAATCTAACGGATGATGGTCACGTTTCGTCCTTTAATCTAACGGATGATGGTCACGTTTCGTCCTTTAATCTAACGGATGATGGTCACGTTTCGTCCTTTAATCTAACGGATGATGGTCACGTTTCGTCCTTTAATCTAACGGATGATGGTCACGTTTCGTCCTTTAATCTAACGGATGATGGTCACGTTTCGTCCTTTAATCTAACGGATGATGGTCACGTTTCGTCCTTTAATCTAACGGATGATGGTCACGTTTCGTCCTTTAATCTAACGGATGATGGTCACGTTTCGTCCTTTAATCTAACGGATGATGGTCACGTTTCGTCCTTTAATCTAACGGATGATGGTCACGTTTCGTCCTTTAATCTAACGGATGATGGTCACGTTTCGTCCTTTAATCTAACGGATGATGGTCACGTTTCGTCCTTTAATCTAACGGATGATGGTCACGTTTCGTCCTTTAATCTAACGGATGATAGACACGTTTCGTTCTTTACCTAATTCTGCACATATAATTTCAAGAAGCTCTTTACGGGTCAACGAACTAAGAATCTTTGGAGCATCTTCTGACCAATGAGCAATTCGGTGAACAAGTTTCCTTTTATCTTCCAAGCTTAATTGATTACATTTTTCAGGGTCAAGCACAAATCCTGTCAAATGGAAAAAAAACTAATGTAAGAAATAGAATAAAGGCGTCTTTTACACTTTTAACAAGACCCATTAACACATTTACATTTCATCCGAAACCATATAGTAAGACTCAAAAAAGGATTACATATTATGAACAAAAAGAGATGCACTCCGAAATAATCAATATACGTGTAAGGAAGAATAAAGAAAAAGGTGGAGTGTATGCATAATCTTGATCTGGCAGAATTGACATACTCAAATCCCATTCGTGACACGATACCACTTATGTTAAGCATAAGAGCACATGACTTTGACTTCTCAAATTAAACAAAGAATTAAGTTACAAATGTACATAAAATTTTAAACAGTCCAAAACAAAAGGCTGGTGACTAGATCAAACTTTGTGGGAACAAACAATTAGTCAGCTAGAACATTGTGTTAGACGTAACTCATTGATAAAAATTTTGAACCCGGGTAATAACATATTTGACCTAATAGTCAAAATGTGGTTCCTTCTTGAAACAATGGACCATTGCTTGTCTTCGTGATCTATAAAGCCAGAGTAGCATAATTGTCTCACAGTAAAAGACTGAATTTTGTACCAATATATTGATCAACTATTTTGCTTCATGCAAAAATATTCGAATAAGAATTTGCAGTAACTTTGCAGCCATCACTATTGGTTGTTTAAATAGACACATGCTAATAGTCAAATATCTCAAATGCTAACCTATAACCACAAGATAAGCAATCTTGTGGACCGATATCCAGTTACATACTTACATGTACCTATAACAAATAGAGGAAAAAGAATGAAAACTGAAGACCGAAACAAACCACCAAACTCCACTCTGTTGTTCAAATGCACCTATGCTCATATAAAGGAAGTATTTCTATTTCTACTGCCAATATAAAACACACTTTTTTTTTTCCATAGATGTCCCCCATATAACAGCTATTTGCAACACTGCCATTCATTTCAACAAATTTGCCTAAAATTACCTAATTGCCCACATCCTTACATTGATTTGATAATATCCATAACTCATCAGGGTCCACTAGACTTCTTTATTATTTTCCATAAGTACCAAACCATATTTAACCCATCCACTTATGTCAAACTATATAAGTTTCTTGTAAAGCAATAATTTCTACCAATGGTCTCTTCCTTTAGAAAGTGAATGAAATTTAGTAATTTATTATTGCATACTTGTACTTTTGCACACACAAATACACCCTTTTAACTTTTTGTCATACTTGTTTCCTTCAAAAATATTAATAATCTTGATATTATTATTGTAATGAATTCAACAACCCCATTAAACTATACAAATTTCAAACTTTTGGCAATACAATAATAAAAACAATACACTTCATAGTGTTGGAGAATCCTAAGCTACAAACCAAAGGGACAAAATGTCTCCATGGAACTATATCATAACCCACAACTTACACAAACGGATAATCGGAAGAGGTTTCCTTTGTTCATCTTACCCACGGAAGGAGAGTCTTTGACTCAGATGTACGCAGTCTAACCAGGGTAATCCGAATCTTTTCCATGGCGGCCCAAAATGTTTACCTAGCGAGATTCGAACCTGAGACCTCTAGTAAGAACCTCAGGAAGTCTAACGACTAGGTCACATTGGTTGTGGTTAAAGCCCACAACTTACACAGAATACTATAATAATCTCATTATAAAGTTACCCAAAAACTGCTAAAATTAACCTACATTTCAAGAACTAAAACACACTGTGTGTAAATGGAAAGCTAAAATATGAGAAGCAAATAGAAAATAACGATCAACACAACACTTTCTCTAAGCATGCATTAAGCATTTATTGTACAAAAATTATATAAAAATAAATAAATAATGGTCTAAGTAAAAGGGCTATTAGTAGCATACATAAAAGGAATTTAACACAAAAATGATAGAAATCAAGAAAGAAGAAAAAAACATATCTTGTAATAGAACACAGCGAAACTAAAAACATCAAAAATAAAATAAAATGAAGAACATAATGTGATTACAATCATGCAATATGAAGCATCAAAATGTATAATATATATATAAAAAGTGCAAAAAGAATAAAAGAGAATAGAAAATAAGGAACCTGAAAATACAGATTCCATTGCAGAAGACCCACATTCAGGATTTCTCATCATACCATTCAAAGTACCAATCTTTTTACATATAAAAGATTCCAACTTTAAAACCCAACAAGAAAATTATAAAGAGAGAGGTTTGTGTGTGTGTGTTTGGGAGTGTGTGTATATGCGTGTTTGGGAGAGTGAGTAACAAAAGGTGAAAGAAATAGAGTGTGATGTTGCTCCTAGCTAAAAAGGCTAAAAAAAAGGTACTCGGGGCCTATTTGTATGTTGGTATCTTATTTTTGACAAGTTGAATTCTTGAGCTTTATTAAAGGGATTTGCTGCTACCCCGTCACCACCATCAATTGCCATTGCTAGCACCGTCAGCACTACCATTACCGTCACGCGGCACTACCGTCTGTCACCGCCATCACCACTGCCGCCATTATATCGCCGCCACCTCCATCATCGCCGCACGCCACTACCACCTGTCACCGTCACCGCCGCCGCATCATCGTGTGAGTAACGTTCTAGTATTTTTAAAAGGAAAAATCAGCTAACATTCAACTTTGAATAGTTCAATACACATATTTATAAAAGGGAAAAGTGAGTGTGTGATTGTCATGTAACTAAGCTTTAGGTATAAACCCTCATATACTAATTTTTAAATATTTATTATACCATGAATAAATGATTGGACCCATATATTTTTTATAAATTAAAAAATTAAGATGTAAAGGGTTTCATGTATAAGCTTAAGTGTATGACACCCTTATATTCGCATCCGTATGTATAAAAATGCTAATAAGGTTCGTTTCATCCGGGTTCAAGTCTTACTTCTTATACATGTGAGAGTGGATTATTGTAAGATTTTTTTAGAAGTTATGGGTATGTAAAATAAATTGTCGTTCTAATATATATATATATACTAGTATTTAAAACATGTATAATGTACGAATCGACTATATATACATAATATATACGATTAGATTACTATGTATACATTTTGTGAAAATAAGTTTATGATTAAATGACACTAAAAACAAAGTAGGAATTAAAATAATTTTACAAATTTTAAATGCAAAAAATAAAAAAAATATAGCCATTATTAAAATAATTTATCAATAAAAAATGTACATGTTATAAAGGATTCGCCTCAATTATAAAAAATCGAAACAAACTTTAAATTAATATAGTAACAAACTTTAATTATGTCCAGGTTTATATATTTAATTATTCATATTTCCTCTTATAGTTTAAGATTAAAGATTAATTAAAAAGTATTAATTAATATTTGATGTGATGATATAATATATGGTACATAAGTTATAGATATATTAATAAAGAAATAGATATCAGTGTTGTAAATAAAGGTTTTAAAGGCCGTTATAAAGGCGTTATAATGCTTAAAGGTGATCTGCCGTTACGTTATGTGTCTTGTAGGGTAGATTTAAAGGTTACAGTCAATAAGGGTCAAATAACGAACTTAAAGAGGCTGGGGCCATGAATAATAGATAGATACATACATTTAACTTAATGATTTTGTGTTTATTAGGCCAACTTTGGTTTTGAAACCATATTTTCATAAAAACTGAATCAAACTATATTTAGGATACAATTTTTTCTTATATAAACTGAACCATAGAAATAAAATCACAACATACTAAAGCATTGAAAACCCCACAAACCAGCTGTTACTTTTATTGTTCTTAAACAACATGGCTAACGAAAATGAAGTTATTTTTTTGCAAGACATCAATGAGAACTCCGTCAATTGTGTAATCAAAGTTAAGATATGGCTCATTAAAAGAGTTTGTATAAAAGAAACTCTGCCAGTATTGATATGATTTAGCATTCAGTATTTACAATATCTCAATTTCTTTTTAAGTACTTTTTAGATTTAATATAATAATTCTTATATTAATAATGTTGTAAATCCTGTGTATTTGACATGGGTCTAAAATCTAATAACCTACTCGTATTAAAGATGCCATCACAATTTGAACACAATTACATAAACATCGTATAGTAGTAAACTATCAACATAAACAAAATATAAAAAAAATTGAGAAACACCAAACTAACTTATTGTTGAGCTTGAATGTTAATTAGCTTGAAAAAATCCAAACGAAAAATCATCCATCGGATGAGAGTTTCATTGTGAAAGTCGGAAGACTTCATGATTGTAGACCGCAAATTCGCCAAATTTACCCCTTTGAATCATGACTTTTAAACCTCTAGTTGTAAACTACTACGTAGTAGAAGCCTGTCCCTTTTCTTGATGTATTTCGTACAGGTTGTATCGCATTTGAGGCTTTATAAATGGGCCAAAACAAATATATATCTATTGATGTAATGGTGGGCCAAAGAAGAAAATACAAAAAATTTAAGCCTTAAAACTATTGCAATTAGCCTTTGACCTTTCGAAGGTGGCCTTCGCCATCCCAAACCCTCATTCACCTCAATCATACATGAACAAGAACAACTATATAAATTAACAAAGCTAATTAGCAACTCTCATTTAGCTTGAAATTCATTTAAATAAAATAACACAAAGCTACTATTTTTTGGCCTCGCAACGGGTAAATTTCACATGTTATCAACTTTGTCCCCATGACATATATGACAATAAAAATGCCGACGACTTTGCATAAAATTAATCATTAATCGAGATAAATATATACTTGTACACCAAACCTTGAAAAAAACATATTGGCAACAAAGAAATTCTCAAAAGCTATAAACTAAGGGACAATATGGTTCCCAGAAACTATAGGAATTTGGTGAAATCTAATTTAAAGTTTTCTATGTTAACTTAATATAATGTAAGTCCCAAATAGAATAAATACCTGAAGATCTCTATGTCAATAAGCAAGCTTCACTAATCTGTTAACTGAACTAGTTTAGTGAGACGATCTAGATTTCAGTCAAGTAGATATATAATAAAATATATAATAAAGTAAATAGCAGTGGAACACAATGTATAACTTTCAAATGTATTTTATTAATTATGTTCAATAAAATACAAAGGTTGTTGCGAATCCAAGATAAACACCCAAGTGTAATATCTTAACAACCCTGAAATACAAGTGATCTAAATACTTGGAAATATGCTATGCACTGCTCAAAGTTTGATTGTTTTGAAAGCGTTTCATGCTACGCGTGTTTAATGTTAGGGTTTAGCAAAAGAGTTCAAGGCAAGATATGAAAAGGCTGTCGTGAAAGTTGTTGACTTGGTATATGCTATTCATCTGGAGTTTCACATTACTTAGCACTGGTATCACGTAAAATTCTTTCTCTTCGTGACCAAATAGGGCGGGCACCTTTCCAACCCGAAAGCTTAGAGTTGAAAGGGGTGATCTCTTAAATGTTGAAGCCATGGAGACTTATAATTTACATATAAACGCTTGAAAGTGTATTAGACTAGTAGATACCTTATGTGTATCGAGAATTTTCGAAACCTTGTATCTATTTTTCTAGTCTAAAACCTTGAAAGTTATGTAATAATTCATGGTTACGACGAGATTGCCATTACTCATAATAATGAATTCCTTGGTCCTAGTTTCTTAGATGGATTACTGTATAAGTTAAAACTAGATCATAATTTCTCACAGTCTTTGTTGTCTCCTAATATTGATGACATAACTAAAACAAAGACAAAATCACCTAAATAATTAGAGAATTCTTCCATGTTGTGGCATAAACATCTGAGCCACATCTCACGAGTTCGCATGATACGACTCATAAAGGATGAAATATTACATTCTCTTGACTTTAGTGATTTTCAAACATGTATTTAATGCTTCAAAGGCGAAATGGCTTAAAGGATTAAGAAAGGAGCCACTAGAAGTTCCAATTTGTTAGAAATAATTCACTCGTGGCCCTTATCCCGCATCCATCACAAGACATACATCATTTATTACATTCATTAACGATTATTCGCGTCATATGCACCTATATCTAATCTGAACCCTTAGACTTTTATTGATCTTAAAACATTGGTCGTAAACTATAAAAGTTGTGAGATCAGATAAAGGAGGTGAGTATTATGGTAGATATACTGATATTGGTTCAGCTCATGGTCATTTCCATAACTTTTGCAAGGAACATGACATAATTAACCAATACACTATGCATGTTTCTCCTCAACGAAATGATGTTGCTAAAAGCAGAAATAGAACCTTAATGGACATGGTGAAAAGTATGATTGCCAATACTAACTTACCTACTTTCCTTTGGACTGAGGCCTTAAAATAGCTTTTGATATACTCAATAAGAATTCCATCAGAATATGTCCCTAAGACTCCTGGACAGAAAGGAAACTGAGTCTAAAATATATGAAATAATGAGGTTGTCCTGCCAAAGCATAAGTCTATAACCCTAACTTAAAGAAACTGTATCCTAAAACTCTTACATGTTTCTTTATCGGTTATCAGTTTTACTGTCCTTCCCACACTACTAGCATTATTGACACACAACATGCCACGTTTCTCGAGAACTAAGAGATCAGTGGGAGCACGACAAATCATAACTTCAGATTTGCAAAAAGTACAAGAAGCGGGGGGAACCACTCGTCGGTTATTATTACTCCTCCAATAATTCCTCTTGTACCCAACGCTGCTCCTAATAACACTGATCCACCTTCTCCTAATCAAAATCCTAATCCTCCTAATCGGGATACTACTAATGATAAAGCATCTTATTAATAATGCTAAAGCATCTTACTACTAATGCTAAAGCATCTTACTACTAATGCTAAAGCATCTTCCTTACTAAACCTGAAAATCAACTCAGGAGATCATCTAGGTCATGCAGGGCCACAAAATTTTATGATTTCATAACTTTTTACACTGAAGTTGAGGATATTGGAAAGCTTACTGATCCTACCTCTTATTGAGAAGCCATTAATAGCGATCAGGCCACTTAGTGGAATGAAGCCATGATTTAAGAGCTTAATTCCATACAGCATAATGACGTTTGGGACTTGGTTGAATTTCCTGAAGAATCCAAACCTGTAGGTTGTAAATGGATCTTCGAAACCAAATTAGACCCGAATGGAAACGTTGAACGCTATAAGGCCAAACTGGTTGCAAAAGGCTTTACTCAAAAGGAATGAATCGATTATCAAGAGACCTTTTCTCTTGTCTCATAAAGATCATCATGGCATTTGTAACTCATTATGATTTAGAGTTACATTAGATGGATGTCAAGACCACTTTCCTGAATGGAAACTTGCAATAAGACGTATACATGTGACAACCTGAAATTCCAGAAGGTAAAGAGCACATGGTCTGCAAGTTGAATAAGTCCATATACGGGTTGAAGCAAGCATCACTAAAATGGTACCTTAAGTTTGATGAAGTCATAAAAGGACAAGACTTCCTAAAGAATCAAGTGGATCAATGCACCTATCTCAAGATCAGTGGGAGTAAATTTACAATCCTTGTTTTGTATGTGGATGTCATTCTACTTACAAGTAACAACTTGGATATGTTGCATGAGTTGAAGCGTATACTTTCGCATAATTTCGACATGAAAGATCTCGGTGATGCCTCTTATGTCATAGGTATCGAAATACATCGGTACATGCGTAATGATGTTCTGGGTCTTTCTCAAAAGGCTTATATTGAACACATCTTAGAACGCTATAACATGCAGCACTACACACCCACTATAGCTCTAGTAATAAAAGGAGACGTATGTGATTGTCTCCAAAGTCCGAGCATTGAGATTGAAGAGGAGCAAATGAGGATGATACCTTACTCATAAGTAGTTAAGAGCATTATGTACGCTCAGGTCTGTACTCGTCCAGATATCGCTTATATCGCCGATATGCTTGGGAGTTAACTATCTAATCCCGAATTAGCATATTGAAAAGCGGCTAAAAAGGTTCTACGATATCTGCAAAGGACCAAAAACTACACATTAACTTATAGAAGAGGTGACAACTTAGAAGTAGTAGGATGTTTTGATTCCGATAAGAAATCTACTTTTGTATATATATTTATGATTAGCTGGCAGACCTAATTCTTGACGGAGTCATAAACAGAAATTGACTACAACGTCAATCATGATGGTTGAATGCATTGTAATCTATAATACCATGTCATGAGATGTTGTTAAAGAACCTGGTCAGTGGACTGAAAGTCGTCAACTTTATTACTAGACCGTTGAAACTCTACTGTGATAACTCAGCTACCGTAACTGTAACATCCCGAATTTTTATGACCAATAAAAATTAACCTTGATTATAGTTTTGACATTAAAATAGTTTCCTAATATTTTATTTTTAGAAATGGGGTTAAATTAGTTGGAACTTTAGTGGATAGCGGGTATTTTACCCACCAAAATTATTATGGGACGTGGCAAAAGGAGGGAAGTGCCAGGCAACTCCTTCATGGTGATTCACAACTCAACTTCTAACTTTATCATCACTTTGATTTCTTCTCCAAACTTCCTACCTAAATTCTTTCTTCTAAATCTCTTATTTTGTGTTGATTCTTCCATTATCAAACTCAAGAAATCTCCCTAATAATAATAATCTTCTTGTAATTCTAATCCAAACAAAATCTAACCTCTCAATTTAATTAAAGAATCATTCAAGAGAGATAATAATAACACTCAAGGGTTAATCATCTAATTTGGAAGAAATTGTGAGTGTGGGTATGTGTGGGTCGAAACAAGGAAGAAAGGAGAAGAGGGAAATTTGTAATTCTTCCATTCTAGTTGTTATTGTTCAAAGGTATCATTTTTATTTCATTATCAATTTCAATTAGGGTTCTTGCAAGTAATTAATTTGGGGGAATTTGATTTGGAATGAGTTATTTACTTAAAATCAAGCTAGGGTTCATGAAAATAAATAAATTGGGGATTTTGAATTGGGGGTTTATATTCTGAATATATGATGTAAATATCATGTAAAAATGTATATATATATCAATCTTGTGTGTTGTAAGTCAATGTGTTGAATGTTAAAACAAAAGTTTTGATGAATGGTAGTAAGAACAAAACTGGACAGATTCTGTCTCTGTTTTTGCAACGTGTAAAACACCCCTATGACAGAATTTTCACTTGTTGAGTCCTAAAAAGAAAATGTAGGTTATTGTGTTAGCTCGAAGTGGCCACTGGAATGAGTCTAAAAGGTGGAGTATAACTCGAGTTATGAATTTTTGAAGTCAGTGTGGTCATTCTGAATTTTCAGCAAAAACGATTCTGTCTCAGTTTTTAAAACGAGTGAAACACACTTGTACGGGTCCAATCTTGTGTTGGTCAGTGAAGATAAAATGTACCTAAATGTGTTAAATTGAAGTGCCCACTGGAATGAGGTCAAAATATGGTGTAGAACTCAAGTTATGGTCATTTGAAGTCAGTAAGGTCATAACTGTTTTGTTAATGAAAACAGCAGCAGTGTTGGTTTTTAAAACGACCAGAAGTCATCTTTGAAGGACAATTCACATATTGGTCACTAAATATAAAATGTAGGTTTATGTGTCATATAAATTTGGCCACTGGAATCAAGTAAAAAGAGTGAGTAGAACTTGAGTTATGCTCGTTTGAAGTCAAGCTAGGGTTCATGAAAATAAATAAATTGGGGATTTTGAATTGGGGGTTTATATTCTGAATATATGATGTAAATATCATGTAAAAATGTATATATATATCAATCTTGTGTGTTGTAAGTCAATGTGTTGAATGTTAAAACAAAAGTTTTGATGAATGGTAGTAAGAACAAAACTGGACAGATTCTGTCTCTGTTTTTGCAACGTGTAAAACACCCCTATGACAGAATTTTCACTTGTTGAGTCCTAAAAAGAAAATGTAGGTTATTGTGTTAGCTCGAAGTGGCCACTGGAATGAGTCTAAAAGGTGGAGTATAACTCGAGTTATGAATTTTTGAAGTCAGTGTGGTCATTCTGAATTTTCAGCAAAAACGATTCTGTCTCAGTTTTTAAAACGAGTGAAACACACTTGTACGGGTCCAATCTTGTGTTGGTCAGTGAAGATAAAATGTACCTAAATGTGTTAAATTGAAGTGCCCACTGGAATGAGGTCAAAATATGGTGTAGAACTCAAGTTATGGTCATTTGAAGTCAGTAAGGTCATAACTGTTTTGTTAATGAAAACAGCAGCAGTGTTGGTTTTTAAAACGACCAGAAGTCATCTTTGAAGGACAATTCACATATTGGTCACTAAATATAAAATGTAGGTTTATGTGTCATATAAATTTGGCCACTGGAATCAAGTAAAAAGAGTGAGTAGAACTTGAGTTATGCTCGTTTGAAGGCAGCCTAGTCAAATATAAAAATGGTGATTTTGTTATAAAAGTGAGTTTGGCATTATGATAATGATATAAGAGATACATGTTTTGTGAACCAACCAAGAATAATATAAGATTGTAAATGATGGGTTGGGTGTTGAAATGCTAGTGATTATGGCTAGACGGCCTAGTATGTGATTGATGATCCTATATGTGCTTGTGATTTGTTGCTAGGTTGAAGCATACATATTTTGTGTTCTTGCGGTCGTCTTGATTTATGATTTTGGTTGTCGCGGAGGAGGTGAGTATATTTGCATACCTTTATGTATACGTTGGGTCGAGTTTCCATATGATGATGGATTTCATGTATGGAAATCGATTTGGCGTTAAAGCCCATGTGGGGCAAAATGATAATGGGGCCTAAGAATCCCTTGTGAATGAGGCCTAAGAACCTGGGGCCTAAGAATCCCTTGTGTATGAGGCCTAAGAACCTCTTGATATGTGATTTATGGGGCCTAAGAATCCCTTGTGAATGAGGCCTAAGAACCTCCGGGGCCTAAGAATCCCGATATGTGATATTGATTGTGTTGATTTGCTTATATGGATCCATGTAATGCGTTAAAGTACAAAGGTGAGCATGTAGGTATGGTACGACGGTGTCATAGGCTACATGTAATAGTCCTTTGTGCGTTGCTCTCCTTCGTATGTATAAACGTATGTAAGATTATTCATTAAGCTTTGCTTACTTTTTAGTTGTTTACCCTTTTTATAGGTTGTCCCGGATGCGGAAGCAAAGTTAAGTAATATAAGGATTGAAGTTTGAAGTTGATTTATGGATATTGATTGCTTTAGCTAAATGCGGATAATGGTAACGTTGATAGGACCCGTAGAGACCCCTTTGAACTATTGGCTCATGATACATTGATTGTTTTGGTATAATTATTGATTACGTCAAGTGTAAGAGTTAAAGAGTTTTGGTCATTTCTATTGGGTCATTTTGTATTAGAAATGTGTTTGATTGTGATAAAAATGTATTTGTGGAAAACTCATAATCCGTAACAGGTTTTTGGATGTAGATTTTACGAAAAGGTCATGCCAAAATTTCTAATTTTTGTACGTTGTCTTTTATAATGAGTTTCGGTAAATGTATTTGATTGAATTCAAAAATGTTGTGGTCTAAAGCTTGGAATTGAGTTTGAAAAGATTTTAAGTTGAGTCAAATGTCAAAATTGAAGTTTGGTACTGTCAGACTCAAATGTGCGCCGCATATTTGGTCCATGCGGCGCATGTTTGTGAAATTGGATTTATGCGTCGCACATTGTTTCGCATGAAAATTTTCTGCAAGTCTCTGTAGTGTGATATGCGGCGCACAGATATCCTGTGCGGCGCATATCCGGTATTTAAAAAAAAAATCCTTATTTTTCTATTAAATCGAGTTGTGTCGTTTCAAGTGGTATCAGAGCCGTGGTTTAAGGGATTTAGGTATTTTATGATTACACGGATACCTAGACTTAAACCATAGACGAGACTTGGCCATATGTGTGTAGTTGGTTTCTAGTGACATATGAAAGTATTTAGCGAATTTCACTTGAGATGTATTATAATATGTAATCATAATAATGACTGCAGCATTATTATCATCGCATATTATAATAGCTCAAGTTAAACCCGTTAAATATGGAAAGTATGTTAGTATGAAGCTGTAGGATTGGAGACCTTGCTTGGCAATGTGATTTTATTTATAGCTTTGCTTGTTGATTTGTAGGTTTGATAGAAAAGCTTGCATGACTAAATGGTTTGTTGAGCGGTAATGATTGAAAATTTGGAATTGATTTCTGAGTTTAATATGTCATGTGATGAATGTAAAGAAATGAGAATGATAAATACATGGTAAACGTGGAATGTATGCTAATGTGTATTTGCTTGTTTATATGTGAATGTGATAGAGCATAAGTTTTGCTTGAATAATCGGTTATGAAGTCGTAAAAGCAAAAATTTGAAATGATTTATAAGTTTAAGAGATGGTTTGTCGCTTATAAAGAAAAAGTATGTTGAATAATTGATGAATGCTAGATGTATGCGAATGAGTTGTGATATTATTTGGTGTAAGACCATTGGGTAGTGAGACCCATGGCATCGTATTATCTGGTGTAAGACCATTGGGTAGTGAGACCCATGGCATCGTATTATCTGGTGTAAGACCATTGGGTAGTGAGACCCATGGCATCGTATTATCTGGTGTAAGACCATTGGGTAGTGAGACCCATGGCATCGTATTATCTGGTGTAAGACCATTGGGTAGTGAGACCCATGGCATCGTATTATCTGGTGTAAGACCATTGGGTAGTGAGACCCATGGCATCGTATTATCTGGTGTAAGACCATTGGGTAGTGAGACCCATGGCATCGTATTATCTGGTGTAAGACCATTGGGTAGTGAGACCCATGGCATCGTATTATCTGGTGTAAGACCATTGGGTAGTGAGACCCATGGCATCGTATTATCTGGTGTAAGACCATTGGGTAGTGAGACCCATGGCATCGTATTATCTGGTGTAAGACCATTGGGTAGTGAGACCCATGGCATCGTATTATCTGGTGTAAGACCATTGGGTAGTGAGACCCATGGCATCGTATTATCTGGTGTAAGACCATTGGGTAGTGAGACCCATGGCATCGTATTATCTGGTGTAAGACCATTGGGTAGTGAGACCCATGGCATCGTATTATCTGGTGTAAGACCATTGGGTAGTGAGACCCATGGCATCGTATTATCTGGTGTAAGACCATTGGGTAGTGAGACCCATGGCATCGTATTATCTGGTGTAAGACCATTGGGTAGTGAGACCCATGGCATCGTATTATCTGGTGTAAGACCATTGGGTAGTGAGACCCATGGCATCGTATTATCTGGTGTAAGACCATTGGGTAGTGAGACCCATGGCATCGTATTATCTGGTGTAAGACCATTGGGTAGTGAGACCCATGGCATCGTATTATCTGGTGTAAGACCATTGGGTAGTGAGACCCATGGCATCGTATTATCTGGTGTAAGACCATTGGGTAGTGAGACCCATGGCATCGTATTATCTGGTGTAAGACCATTGGGTAGTGAGACCCATGGCATCGTATTATCTGGTGTAAGACCATTGGGTAGTGAGACCCATGGCATCGTATTATCTGGTGTAAGACCATTGGGTAGTGAGACCCATGGCATCGTATTATCTGGTGTAAGACCATTGGGTAGTGAGACCCATGGCATCGTATTATCTGGTGTAAGACCATTGGGTAGTGAGACCCATGGCATCGTATTATCTGGTGTAAGACCATTGGGTAGTGAGACCCATGGCATCGTATTATCTGGTGTAAGACCATTGGGTAGTGAGACCCATGGCATCGTATTATCTGGTGTAAGACCATTGGGTAGTGAGACCCATGGCATCGTATTATCTGGTGTAAGACCATTGGGTAGTGAGACCCATGGCATCGTATTATCTGGTGTAAGACCATTGGGTAGTGAGACCCATGGCATCGTATTATCTGGTGTAAGACCATTGGGTAGTGAGACCCATGGCATCGTATTATCTGGTGTAAGACCATTGGGTAGTGAGACCCATGGCATCGTATTATCTGGTGTAAGACCATTGGGTAGTGAGACCCATGGCATCGTATTATCTGGTGTAAGACCATTGGGTAGTGAGACCCATGGCATCGTATTATCTGGTGTAAGACCATTGGGTAGTGAGACCCATGGCATCGTATTATCTGGTGTAAGACCATTGGGTAGTGAGACCCATGGCATCGTATTATCTGGTGTAAGACCATTGGGTAGTGAGACCCATGGCATCGTATTATCTGGTGTAAGACCATTGGGTAGTGAGACCCATGGCATCGTATTATCTGGTGTAAGACCATTGGGTAGTGAGACCCATGGCATCGTATTATCTGGTGTAAGACCATTGGGTAGTGAGACCCATGGCATCGTATTATCTGGTGTAAGACCATTGGGTAGTGAGACCCATGGCATCGTATTATCTGGTGTAAGACCATTGGGTAGTGAGACCCATGGCATCGTATTATCTGGTGTAAGACCATTGGGTAGTGAGACCCATGGCATCGTATTATCTGGTGTAAGACCATTGGGTAGTGAGACCCATGGCATCGTATTATCTGGTGTAAGACCATTGGGTAGTGAGACCCATGGCATCGTATTATCTGGTGTAAGACCATTGGGTAGTGAGACCCATGGCATCGTATTATCTGGTGTAAGACCATTGGGTAGTGAGACCCATGGCATCGTATTATCTGGTGTAAGACCATTGGGTAGTGAGACCCATGGCATCGTATTATCTGGTGTAAGACCATTGGGTAGTGAGACCCATGGCATCGTATTATCTGGTGTAAGACCATTGGGTAGTGAGACCCATGGCATCGTATTATCTGGTGTAAGACCATTGGGTAGTGAGACCCATGGCATCGTATTATCTGGTGTAAGACCATTGGGTAGTGAGACCCATGGCATCGTATTATCTGGTGTAAGACCATTGGGTAGTGAGACCCATGGCATCGTATTATCTGGTGTAAGACCATTGGGTAGTGAGACCCATGGCATCGTATTATCTGGTGTAAGACCATTGGGTAGTGAGACCCATGGCATCGTATTATCTGGTGTAAGACCATTGGGTAGTGAGACCCATGGCATCGTATTATCTGGTGTAAGACCATTGGGTAGTGAGACCCATGGCATCGTATTATCTGGTGTAAGACCATTGGGTAGTGAGACCCATGGCATCGTATTATCTGGTGTAAGACCATTGGGTAGTGAGACCCATGGCATCGTATTATCTGGTGTAAGACCATTGGGTAGTGAGACCCATGGCATCGTATTATCTGGTGTAAGACCATTGGGTAGTGAGACCCATGGCATCGTATTATCTGGTGTAAGACCATTGGGTAGTGAGACCCATGGCATCGTATTATCTGGTGTAAGACCATTGGGTAGTGAGACCCATGGCATCGTATTATCTGGTGTAAGACCATTGGGTAGTGAGACCCATGGCATCGTATTATCTGGTGTAAGACCATTGGGTAGTGAGACCCATGGCATCGTATTATCTGGTGTAAGACCATTGGGTAGTGAGACCCATGGCATCGTATTATCTGGTGTAAGACCATTGGGTAGTGAGACCCATGGCATCGTATTATCTGGTGTAAGACCATTGGGTAGTGAGACCCATGGCATCGTATTATCTGGTGTAAGACCATTGGGTAGTGAGACCCATGGCATCGTATTATCTGGTGTAAGACCATTGGGTAGTGAGACCCATGGCATCGTATTATCTGGTGTAAGACCATTGGGTAGTGAGACCCATGGCATCGTATTATCTGGTGTAAGACCATTGGGTAGTGAGACCCATGGCATCGTATTATCTGGTGTAAGACCATTGGGTAGTGAGACCCATGGCATCGTATTATCTGGTGTAAGACCATTGGGTAGTGAGACCCATGGCATCGTATTATCTGGTGTAAGACCATTGGGTAGTGAGACCCATGGCATCGTATTATCTGGTGTAAGACCATTGGGTAGTGAGACCCATGGCATCGTATTATCTGGTGTAAGACCATTGGGTAGTGAGACCCATGGCATCGTATTATCTGGTGTAAGACCATTGGGTAGTGAGACCCATGGCATCGTATTATCTGGTGTAAGACCATTGGGTAGTGAGACCCATGGCATCGTATTATCTGGTGTAAGACCATTGGGTAGTGAGACCCATGGCATCGTATTATCTGGTGTAAGACCATTGGGTAGTGAGACCCATGGCATCGTATTATCTGGTGTAAGACCATTGGGTAGTGAGACCCATGGCATCGTATTATCTGGTGTAAGACCATTGGGTAGTGAGACCCATGGCATCGTATTATCTGGTGTAAGACCATTGGGTAGTGAGACCCATGGCATCGTATTATCTGGTGTAAGACCATTGGGTAGTGAGACCCATGGCATCGTATTATCTGGTGTAAGACCATTGGGTAGTGAGACCCATGGCATCGTATTATCTGGTGTAAGACCATTGGGTAGTGAGACCCATGGCATCGTATTATCTGGTGTAAGACCATTGGGTAGTGAGACCCATGGCATCGTATTATCTGGTGTAAGACCATTGGGTAGTGAGACCCATGGCATCGTATTATCTGGTGTAAGACCATTGGGTAGTGAGACCCATGGCATCGTATTATCTGGTGTAAGACCATTGGGTAGTGAGACCCATGGCATCGTATTATCTGGTGTAAGACCATTGGGTAGTGAGACCCATGGCATCGTATTATCTGGTGTAAGACCATTGGGTAGTGAGACCCATGGCATCGTATTATCTGGTGTAAGACCATTGGGTAGTGAGACCCATGGCATCGTATTATCTGGTGTAAGACCATTGGGTAGTGAGACCCATGGCATCGTATTATCTGGTGTAAGACCATTGGGTAGTGAGACCCATGGCATCGTATTATCTGGTGTAAGACCATTGGGTAGTGAGACCCATGGCATCGTATTATCTGGTGTAAGACCATTGGGTAGTGAGACCCATGGCATCGTATTATCTGGTGTAAGACCATTGGGTAGTGAGACCCATGGCATCGTATTATCTGGTGTAAGACCATTGGGTAGTGAGACCCATGGCATCGTATTATCTGGTGTAAGACCATTGGGTAGTGAGACCCATGGCATCGTATTATCTGGTGTAAGACCATTGGGCTACTGAGTTCTTTTACGCGAAGTAAGGGAGATATTATAAAAAGGAAGAGTTTCATGTCAAATCGTCGGATGAGCAGATTAAGAGAAGTGAAATTATCTCTATCGTGTGATTACCCAAAAGAGGGAATGAGGTTGATTCGGCATGGAATAGTGCGGTGACGAAGTGGAGACAACCTACAAGATCAATATAGATTAGGAGTTTCGTAGTTGACGGGTGTTACATGTCGTTTTATTTTCAACCTTTTGAAGATAGATTCATCGTTGACCGAACTAATTAGAAAGATTGTGAGGTAAGCTTGGAGAAAAAGAATAAGAAGTTAGATATCGACAATTATGAGGAAAATCTAAGTCAAGCTCTGTTGCTCATGCTACCTGAAGGCTTGAAGGATATAATGGGTTCTCCTAACGTTTCAACAAGACGGACAAGGTTTTGTTTTCATTCCAGGGATAAAGGTTGAACGATACTACGAGGCATTAAAATGAAATCAAGAAAGAATCGTTCCATTCACGATTTGGAGTCCATCAGAGTTCATGTTATTTTAAAATTTACTGGCGTTTTATCTCTATAGTGTCAAGTTTATAGGTTTTATTCAATCATATGAGTCCCCAGTATTATCCTTTTCTTATCGAACAACGAAACCTCACCAGCCGCCAAAGAAGTTGATCAAATTTTTCCGAAAGATTATGAAGTTTAATGACGCCCCGTACGTCGATATAGAGGCGGACGCTTTGATCCTGAAAAAGTTCTCACATTTCTTTTTGTGTTTTGCTCTTGTACATGCTAATCACAATTGATTTCTCCGATCAAATCAAGGAGGCAAGAAGAGATTTTTGCAACGAGAACCTAAACAAACGAGAAGTCAAGTCACACAAAATATTTTCTAAAGAATTTTGTGGACTTACTAGACGTCATGATAGAACTTAGAATCCTCTCCTTAACGAAACCAAAGCGAATTTGCTCCATGAAACCTATAAATCTGAATACTTCTTTTGCTCGGTACGACAAAGATGTATCAAGATTTTACGAAAGAATATTAGTGACCCCAAATGAAGCGGAATCTTGTGAGCGCGAATAACTCATCTTTGTCGAATCATAGAATTTACACTTGTCCTTAAAAGGACTCTCGTATAGCAATCACTATTGCGCTAGTATTAAGCTGTCACCGTATGGAATGTTGCTCGGTCGGATATGTTGACCTCTTGATTGCTGGAAAGAAGTGGAGCAACGAGATCTGTATAGCATAAATATGAATATGACGTCGACTGAGAAAGTTAAAGTGATAAGATAACAACTTAAAGCGGGTCATGACCGGCAAAATCTTATGTGAATAAAAGAGAGAAACTTATCGAGATCAATTTTGAATTCATGCCCGAGTCAACAAGCCTATTATTTGCTTGGAATTATCCGAAGAACTCCCGGGAATTCATTCTACCTTCTACATTTCTAGTTATGGGAAGTATTATGTTTTCAAGGTTTTACGTGTGTCTTTAAAAGGAATGTTTTAATTACCGTCGTTGCTGGACGTGGCTGGGATCACGAGGTCGTGATCCGTTTCAAGTGGGGGAGAGTTGTAACATCCCGAATTTTTATGACCAATAAAAATTAACCTTGATTATAGTTTTGACATTAAAATAGTTTCCTAATATTTTATTTTTAGAAATGGGGTTAAATTAGTTGGAACTTTAGTGGATAGCGGGTATTTTACCCACCAAAATTATTATGGGACGTGGCAAAAGGAGGGAAGTGCCAGGCAACTCCTTCATGGTGATTCACAACTCAACTTCTAACTTTATCATCACTTTGATTTCTTCTCCAAACTTCCTACCTAAATTCTTTCTTCTAAATCTCTTATTTTGTGTTGATTCTTCCATTATCAAACTCAAGAAATCTCCCTAATAATAATAATCTTCTTGTAATTCTAATCCAAACAAAATCTAACCTCTCAATTTAATTAAAGAATCATTCAAGAGAGATAATAATAACACTCAAGGGTTAATCATCTAATTTGGAAGAAATTGTGAGTGTGGGTATGTGTGGGTCGAAACAAGGAAGAAAGGAGAAGAGGAAAATTTGTAATTCTTCCATTCTAGTTGTTATTGTTCAAAGGTATCATTTTTATTTCATTATCAATTTCAATTAGGGTTCTTGCAAGTAATTAATTTGGGGGAATTTGATTTGGAATGAGTTATTTACTTAAAATCAAGCTAGGGTTCATGAAAATAAATAAATTGGGGATTTTGAATTGGGGGTTTATATTCTGAATATATGATGTAAATATCATGTAAAAATGTATATATATCAATCTTGTGTGTTGTAAGTCAATGTGTTGAATGTTAAAACAAAAGTTTTGATGAATGGTAGTAAGAACAAAACTGGACAGATTCTGTCTCTGTTTTTGCAACGTGTAAAACACCCCTATGACAGAATTTTCACTTGTTGAGTCCTAAAAAGAAAATGTAGGTTATTGTGTTAGCTCGAAGTGGCCACTGGAATGAGTCTAAAAGGTGGAGTAGAACTCGAGTTATGAATTTTTGAAGTCAGTGTGGTCATTCTGAATTTTCAGCAAAAACGATTCTGTCTCAGTTTTTAAAACGAGTGAAACACACTTGTACGGGTCCAATCTTGTGTTGGTCACTGAAGATAAAATGTACCTAAATGTGTTAAATTGAAGTGGCCACTGGAATGAGGTCAAAATATGGTGTAGAACTCAAGTTATGGTCATTTGAAGTCAGTAAGGTCAAAACTGTTTTGTTAATGAAAACAGCAGCAGTGTTGGTTTTTAAAACGACCAGAAGTCATCTTTGAAGGACAATTCACATATTGGTCACTAAATATAAAATGTAGGTTTATGTGTCATATAAATTTGGCCACTGGAATCAAGTAAAAAGAGTGAGTAGAACTTGAGTTATGCTCGTTTGAAGGCAACCTAGTCAAATATAAAAATGGTGATTTTGTTATAAAAGTGAGTTTGGCATTATGATAATGATATAAGAGATACATGTTTTGTGAACCAACCCAAGAATAATATAAGATTGTAAATGATGGGTTGGGTGTTGAAATGCTAGTGATTATGGCTAGACGGCCTAGTATGTGATTGATGATCCTATATGTGCTTGTGATTTGTTGCTAGGTTGAAGCATACATATTTTGTGTTCTTGCGGTCGTCTTGATTTATGATTTTGGTTGTCGCGGAGGAGGTGAGTATATTTGCATACCTTTATGTATACGTTGGGTCGAGTTTCCATATGATGATGGATTTCATGTATGGAAATCGATTTGGCGTTAAAGCCCATGTGGGGCAAAATGATAATGGGGCCTAAGAATCCCTTGTGTATGAGGCCTAAGAACCTCTTGATATGTGATTTATGGGGCCTAAGAATCCCTTGTGAATGAGGCCTAAGAACCTCCGGGGCCTAAGAATCCCGATATGTGATATTGATTGTGTTGATTTGCTTATATGGATCCATGTAATGCGTTAAAGTACAAAGGTGAGCATGTAGGTATGGTACGACGGTGTCATAGGCTACATGTAATAGTCCTTTGTGCGTTGCCCTCCTTCGTATGTATAAACGTATGCAAGATTATTTACTAAGCTTTGCTTACTTTTTAGTTGTTTACCCTTTTTATAGGTTGTCCCGGATGCGGAAGCAAAGTTAAGTAATATAAGGATTGAAGTTTGAAGTTGATTTGTGGATATTGATTGCTTTAGCTAAATGCGGAAAATGGTAACGTTGATAGGACCCGTAGAGACCCCTTTGAACTATTGGCTCATGATACATTGATTGTTTTGGTATAATTATTGATTACGTCAAGTGTAAGAGTTAAAGAGTTTTGGTCATTTCTATTGGGTCATTTTGTATTAGAAATGTGTTTGATTGTGATAAAAATGTATTTGTGGAAAACTCATAATCCGTAACAGGTTTTTGGATGTAGATTTTACGAAAAGGTCATGCCGAAATTTCTAATTTTTGTACGTTGTCTTTTATAATGAGTTTCGGTAAATGTATTTGATTGAATTCAAAAATGTTGTGGTCTAAAGCTTGGAATTGAGTTTGAAAAGATTTTAAGTTGAGTCAAATGTCAAAATTGAAGTTTGGTACTGTCAGACTCAAATGTGCGCCGCATATTTGGTCCATGCGGCGCATGTTTGTGAAATTGGATTTATGCGTCGCACATTGTTTCGCATGAAAATTTTCTGCAAGTCTCTGTAGTGTGATATGCGGCGCACAGATATCCTGTGCGGCGCATATCCGGTATTTAAAAAAAAAATCCTTATTTTTCTATTAAATCGAGTTGTGTCGTTTCAGTAACTTTCTTGAACAGTAACAGTTCAACTGGCGCTGAGATGTATCTCGATACAAAGTATTTGTTTGTACGCAAACGGATTGAGGAAAATGTTCTTTGTATTGAGTACATAAGTACACATAATATGCTAATGGATCCAATGACCAAAGGTCTTCCTCCTAAAATCTTCGTAGGACACGTGTCGAAAATGAGGCTTACTAAAGGACCTATTATGATAGCATGTTGTACTTATTAGTCATTATTATTATTTTCTTAATAAAATTTTCCTCTTATTCAGATTTTGTTTGTTTATTAGATACACTTTGAGCTCATAATAGTGTATAGACATTATATAACAAAATTTGTCTTAGTCAATTGATCATTGAGTCATAGTTTGACTAGTAGGGGTCCTGAGTTGATGTTCTTCTCTACGACTGTACTTATTGACTATGATTTCAGTTTAAAAAAAAATGAGTATTATCCCGGCCGGACTTATTGAATACTCATAGATAAATGATCGTTTGGTCAAGTGGGAGAATGTTGGAACCACGTTAAATGTGATCGTCACTGATCGTTTATCATTCGTGATTTGATAATTGACGATAACTGAAATCCCTATGTCTAGTAAATATACGATGGGCGTATTTACTCTTAAAGACATACTATAGGGTTTCCCATTAGGTGATTGGAATTTCAGGGACTAATATTCCACACATTAAACACCAGGGTTAAAAGTGGTTCCGAACACTATGGGCTATGGCAGAGTTTTCTTCTGCTAAACTTCCGCCCCGTGCATTTTTTTGCTGCAGTGGCTCCTCATCTATAAGTACGCTACTATTCCATCTCATCATCCCAAGGTAAATTTATTATGTAATTAAGTTATACACATTTTGTAGCCTTGTAGGAAATATGTGTGACGGCCCAAGATCATTGATAACGGGTTGTTTCCAATTAATGCAGGTTTGCTTCTAGTAGGGTTCATATGACCCGTGCATATGTTTATGACCCAAGTATCCACAAAGGTGTCCTACAGGTCTACAGGACTTGGGCCACAAAGGTTTCTCATTGACGAGGTCGACGACAATTATAGGCATCATCTACTAAATAGCTTTTAAGTTTTTGTTACCTAGCTAAGTACCAGTAAAGAATGTTTTAATCATCTTTTTGTTAGAAAGAAATAGAGAAGGAATTTTGGAGGGCAGTGTCGCCACCTAAAGCCTGCTTTACCATACTCTTTTGGCGAAAATGTAAAATATGACTGACGGCATAGTCATATCATATTGATGAAACAAGGGAAATGCTAAACGAATCCATAAAAAGTGTCATAATATATATCATTCAACACAAATGGATGTATTTAGTGATATACTCGTATTTATATCAATTTTTTGAAATGTTGTAGCTTTGAAATTAAACTGCATCCAATACACTGGAAAAGTCATTCCTTGTCACATTTAAAAGTAGATAAAACGAAGATAGTAATAAACCATATTCTTAAACACTCCGTTACTCAAATACTCAGTATAGACATAGCTCTTTGATCATGCATGCACCCGACTACCTGAAATATACAAATTAAATGAGAATGTATGTTAATTAGGTCATTAGGTTAAGTTTGAAATATTTTGTATGAAAATCTTGCAACAGAAATTTACAGATTACAAACGATCCAAACAATGTTTTGAAAGTCGAACAAAGCATTAATCAAACTGGTCATCTTAATTACCGACTATTCGACTAATGCTTAAACGGTTAAACTAGTGGACTCTGGTTCCAAAAACCAGATGACATAATTTCATCATGCTTTTTTTCAAAAACAAAATTTTTCTTAAAAACATAGTTTCATATAAATTTTACCAGTAAATTACGCTAGAATAATGATTAATTACAATTTGTTCAGTGGGTTTGAATTGCACCCTCTCAAATGTATGTAGCTCTGTCCATGAGTTGGTTTGATCGATTGTACGTCCATTCTAACTATCTATGGCTACACATACAATTTTCCTAAATTTTACAATCCAATTGAATTGAAAGATAGCACGACTATGTCATTACTTAAAGACCATCGATCGTAGATATATTTCCATGCAAAATCAATAAAGCATTCAAGTCAACACGTTTTGACAAATACGACAATGGATACTAGTCGTGTTATCCAAATAATATTAGTACGAAGTTGTGATATTTTTTCTTGGATAGTAATTAGATCATTTATATAGTGTAAACATAAAAGAGTCTAGTGAAAATCTTGGTTGCCGACTAGCCGTGTGCCATCACAAAATTTAAGCTCTTGAACACCAATTTTAGGTATGAAAATATCGTTGAATCTTCACTTTTCAAGTCTTTACGTGCGACAAAAGAGTATTCCTAAACTAACTCAATTTGTCGTTAAAAAAAATAAAAATATTTAAATGATTAATACGTATTACTAATATTATTTTATATTATTAGACTTTGACCCGTGTCATATACACGAGAAGCTAATGATATTGTTTTGATAAAATGAACTTTTAACTATATGTAGCCAAAAAAATCTCATAAATTCAAATTAAAAATATATTAAAAAACAAATTTATAAAATTATGTATAAATAACTTAAATAAAATCAAAGTTAAAAAAAAAATGGTAATTCTGAAACTTAAAAACATATGTTTGTTTTATTTCCTATTATGTATTACTTCTTTATAAACCATATTTGTTGTAGTATTTTTTTAATAGGCTATTTTTGTTGCAAATATTTCAAATATTAGGTTTAAAATTATGACTAATTTGAAAATTGAAATATCGAAGAACATATCAAGTTTATTAGGTTTTTTAGTTGTAAGTTTAAGTAATATCAATTATGACATAAAAAAAATCATAATTTAGATTTGTTTGATTGTTTAAGTAAACATTTGTTTATAAGTATGATATTTTTCTTGTTTGAAGTTGTAACTTCTAAACCCTATAGGGCGATTAAATTAATATGAGGAAACATTGAAAAAAGACAACATTGTTCTTCGATTCAACTAACTTTGTTTAGTCGATTAACACTATAATTTTCAAATAAATATTATGTTTAAGATAAGCAATAATTTAAAAAATTAAAAATTTGTTGACGATATATTTATCTATATATTTATTAGGACCTTTAATTGTATTTCAACTAATATCAAAAGAAGTCAAAGATGTTTTAGTTACTGCAACAGCCTTCCATTACAAGAGTTTACGCTTTGAAAGTGAGGCATATCAGTGGTTTGATTAGTTGATAAGTCATGAGAGCAACCTTCTTTCAAAGTATATAAAAAAAAGATAAAAATATAAATATAAATTATTCTATTGGAAATATATAAGCTATTATTATTTTATTATATTCAAATTATTACAGGTAATGGAAAAAATGTAAATTAAAGTCAAAATTGAAACAAAAGTCAACTTGAAATTGAGAGTTATGATTGGTCGATAAGTTATTAGAGCAATTGTCTTTTAATATATATATGAAGATTACTGTTATTATTATTTTGGAACGATAATCTATTCTATTGTTACTCCTAAACTATCTCGAATGCCTAGTATGATATTTAAGACTTTTATGAAAATACTCGAAAATACTCTTCTTCCAAGATTTGAACCCTGATAGAAAATCTCAAGATACAAATATTTTACTAATGAGTTACCGACCCAATAAACTAAAACAAGATTGAGTATCTCCTAAACATATAAAATAACGTACAAGCTTTTAACGACACACATCATTCTTTTTTTTCCCAAACGACACGTGCCATATTTAACTTTAAATTAATAAAACTCTAACTTTTAAATATATCATAATCTTTTAATTTTGGAATACATCTTCTTATATATAGATATCTAAATAATTATTCTATTATCCTATTAATTAATTATATGTGATATACAAAACTATTAAATTAAAATAAAAGTTTTTTATCATAGTGAAAATATGCATCGTGACTATCATATATCACAAGATGATCGCCTTCCCAAACCGTTCCAGAAGAAAAACATATTTGAGTTATCTTAATCTTTATTACAACAAAAAATATTGATATTATGATATACTCCAACCTAAAACGTCGAAACTAATTTGATTTACAAATCCTAGCTTTCAGAGTTGCAGGTCAAAGAAACATTAATTAAACTATATGCACATATATACTCAAAACTCCAAACTATATAATGAATTGGGTAGTTTGGTAGAACTTGAAGCTAGGTGTATGCTTGGTTTCCAAGTATTTTCATTGTTTAATTGTATAAGACTAGCTATAAAATTTTATGTTATTATCAATGAAGCTATGTTTGTATTCCCTTTCAATGTGTGTTCTATATTTCATTTTATTATTGTTAGGTATAGGTATAGTAATTAAAACCCAGCTGGGTTGATCATATATTGATTATAATCGTATCTCCTTTTTTAGTATAATTTAAATCGATCTTTAAGTAATTCATTTCTTATTTTCCGTTAATGCCAATATAATTTAATTATATTATATATATATATATATATAATATATATATATATATATATATATAATATACATGTAATTTTAAATTAATTATATAATTATAAGTGAAAACTACTTAAGGGCACGTTTGGTAGGGAGAAATTAAGGAAATGAAATGAAGCAGAGAAATGAAATATAGAGAAATGAAATTAGCTGAGAAATGAAATAAATTTCTTTGTTTGGTATTGACAGAGAAACTAGCCCGAGAAATCTGAATTCTATTGTTTGGTAGAGAGAAATAAAACATATTAACCAAATACTATATTTTAAAGAAAAAAGATAGAAAAAAACAAACTACAGTTTCACAAATTCAATTTCTGTATATCATCATCATCAATCCATCATCATCATCATCATCCCCAATTTCTATCACTCTCAAAATATTTATATCTATAATAATTGATATCTATATATTTCCATGTAACAAATCAATTCAATCAACACCACCTACTTCGTAAATTTTACATCGGCAGTATCAATAGAGAGAGAATATTATATTTGGGTTGTATTACAATTACAATACACCAACAACAATATCGATAAAACACTGAGAAGGAAACATAGGAAATAAAGAAATAGATAGGTGTAATTAATGGGGTGACAAGCAACTAATGGCAGTTTGAAGCAAATGAAAGAGAAGCAATATATGTGAGAAAGTAGAGCGCCATAGAAAAAGGGAGAATAAGAGCTAGGGATTTTCCAGGATACCTTTTAGAATGTGCAAATCACGTGCATTTCCTTTTATACCATCTCTTTTGTTGAATAAACCTAATTTCTCAGTAAAAAAGGCGGAGAAATTTAAATGAACAAAAAGCATTTCTCCTCAAAACGGATGGAAATTGATTTGTGAAGAAAGTAGTGGAAACTAATTTCTCGAGAAATTAACAATTCTCCGTGTCAACAATTCTCAAGCTTACCAAACAGAGGAAATGAAACCATTTCCATTTCTTTGGTTTCATTTCCCCCTACCAAACACACCCTTACAATAAATATATGATAAATCTGTTAATCGTACGAATACTAAATATACTACTTTACGTAAAACACTTTCATGGATTAGCATAAAATAGAAAACAACATATAATAAAGCAAACTAAATAGCTAGGGATTATTATTAATAATGAATTAACCGGTGAGTATGTACATACCTTAGTTACCGAATAAATCGGTAAGGTTGGTGGCCGTGTTCACCAAGTTATCACCAATTGTGGTAGCACCTGCTACCAACCCCATCGCTACAAGTGGGTTAGCAGTAGGTGCTGGAACAACTAGTGTTGCTTCTGTAGGAGGGAGTGGTATGGATGCATGAGTGTCTGCAGCTAGTGCAACATGGTCAACATCATCATCAACTAGCGAATGCGAAAGAATGAGCTTCCCATGGGCACTCCCTGATGTCATGACCAAGTAACCGACTTTCTGGCGGTTCACAAGGACATCACGGAGAGGTATGGTCACTTTTCCTATAACACGGTCAGACACATGAGAATAATGTTTGATTTCAGCAACGAAGTTGTACAAGCTGCCTTCATTCAAAGCATCTTGTGGTAACTCCACTACCATCTGAGACTCCCAAAGAGGGTCAGTGTCACCGTGTATGTGTGGGTTTGTTTTCTGGGGTTTTGGGTGATATTTGTGACCCACAATGCCAACGGTTGTATATGGGCTCATGGGGCCGATGTGTAGTTTGATGGGTTTGATGCCAACAGCATGGTGAACGCAGACGTTTAGGAATTTGTTTGATGCCATTTTTTGTTTCTAAAATCCGCTTCAAGAATAAGATGATCAGGTGAAATGGATTTCACTTGGGAGAAAATAATTAGTGTGTTGTCAGATGACTTGTGGGGGGGCATTTAAGGTGTGTAAAGAGATATTGGGATATTCCGACCCGAACCAAATTGTCAATAATGTCACAAGGGTCACCTTCAGGCGTGTGGTAAAGAAAAGAAAGATATAGATTAAATAATTGAAAGTATATTATATTAGAATAATGTCATAGGAATTGGTTCACAAATTCGTAGCAAATGGTTGGATATTTGGCTAATGGATATTCAGAAACATAACCACGTAATGCTTGAGTGTAGAGACAAAACTAAGGTATTCGTTAGGATGGGGTAATGACTTGTGGGGGATTAATTTAAGGTATGGAAAGAGATAATGGGATATAATCCGACCTGACCCAAATTGTCAAAAATGTCACAAGGGTCACATTCAGGAGTGTGGTAAAGAAAAGAAATATATAGATTAAAGAATTGAAAGTATATTATGTATTATACTTGATATTTAATAGGAATTGGTTCACAATTTCGTTTTGGTTGGACATTTGGCTGGGTAATGGATAATTTTTAAAATACATAAACTACGTTGTGATTAATTTTAGGCATCTTGACAAAATCTTTTCAAGAATTTTTTAAAAGTTTTTAAACAATAAATTTTTTGTTGTTTTAAAAGATTGGTTTAGATTCAACTAGCTTTATTTCTATTTGAAAGAAAAAACTTCATAATGAAACGATACTTGAAGTAGTGTTTCAGTAGTTTTTAGTTTAAATAAAGTTTTTCGCTTTAAAAATTACATAAATGCCTCTTGAAGCTGCAGTTACAACATACTGTACCAAACACCTCAAAAAAATAAAAGTTGCAGCTAACATCTTTACTTTAAAACTATAACTTACAACTCCAATTAAAAGATATAGCTAGAAGCTATAACTGACAGCTACAACTACCTTTTATCAAACTATTGAGATCATTATGTTGTTAGGATGCGGTAATGACTTGTGGGGGGTCATCTAAGGCGTGTGCAAAGAGATAAAAGGGAATAATCCGACTCGACCCAAATGGTCAAAAATATCGCAAGGGTCACCTTCAGGAGTACGTAGTAAAGAAAAGAAATATATAGATTAAAGAATTGAAAGTATATTATGTATTATACTTGATATTTAATAGGAATTGGTTCACAATTTCGTTTTGGTTGGACATTTGGCTGGGTAATGGATAATTTTTAAAATACATAAACTACGTTGTGATTAATTTTAGGCATCTTGACAAAATCTTTTCAAGAATTTTTTAAAAGTTTTTAAACAATAAATTTTTTGTTGTTTTAAAAGATTGGTTTAGATTCAACTAGCTTTATTTCTATTTGAAAGAAAAAACTTCATAATGAAACGATACTTGAAGTAGTGTTTCAGTAGTTTTTAGTTTAAATAAAGTTTTTCGCTTTAAAAATTACATAAATGCCTCTTGAAGCTGCAGTTACAACATACTGTACCAAACACCTCAAAAAAATAAAAGTTGCAGCTAACATCTTTACTTTAAAACTATAACTTACAACTCCAATTAAAAGATATAGCTAGAAGCTATAACTGACAGCTACAACTACCTTTTATCAAACTATTGAGATCATTATGTTGTTAGGATGCGGTAATGACTTGTGGGGGGTCATCTAAGGCGTGTGCAAAGAGATAAAAGGGAATAATCCGACTCGACCCAAATGGTCAAAAATATCGCAAGGGTCACCTTCAGGAGTACGTAGTAAAGAAAAGAAAGATATAGAAAAAACAATTGAAATTTTATTATCATACGTACTATATTATATTTTATAGTAATTGGTTCGCAAGTTTGTTTTGGTTGGACATTTGGGCATTTGGCCACAACGTCAATTTCTTCGTGATGTTTTTTTCCTATAGATGTGTCAAACGGACCTCCCCGGCCATGATGGTAAATGTATGTGGGTTCCCTGATCAAATTAGGGGTTATCCAATATTTTCCACAAAATCTAGCTAACTTTTATTTTATCTTTAAGAAATTTAATTACTGGATGTGTGTTATGAATATGATCACTTTACTGCAACCTGAACTGCATTTGTAGGTGTTTAAGTTTGCATTTTTGTTGCTCGTACTATCATGGAAATAGAAAGTGTGGTCTTTACTTATGTATGTATTTATAAGTTATAACCATGGTTAATAGAATGAGTTACAACCATTTAAATAATAAGTAATCAAAAACAAATGAGACATATTCTTCCCCTATCCTCAATGAGAGATACAATTTTTCTTCTCAAAATTCTTATTACACGGTTATCAACCCCTTTGTTCTACACAAATCTGAGCTACAGTCATTCTAATGTAAGACAACATTAGCTCAATACCATATTGTTGCATTTATAGGTATGTCATGTGTATTGTGTAGTGCATGTGTACAAGTTAGTCAGACAAAGATGAATAACACTTTAACACCTAAAATATTTTTAAGTTAGTATTGATAAAAGGTTATAGAAAGAACTGAATTTATTTCTTGATAAAACTTGATACTAAACACGTCCATATTTATACAAGAAATTAAACCCTAATTAGGTTATTTGACCGATCCTAATACATGGGCTTTGACTCTAATATCTTTGGCTTGGGCCCAACAAGTAAAAGCGGGAGATGATGAAATCGGTCCTGATCCCACATACTCTAACACTCCCCCTCAAGTTGAATATCGGGATTACCGAAATTCAACTTGCTTAGACACTTATGAAACATAGATCTTCCCACTGCTTTAGTTAGAATATCAGCTAGCTGGTCTTCAGACTTTACAAACGGTAACTTGATAATTCCGCTCTCCAACTTTTCTTTTATGAAGTGACGATCAACCTCCACATGCTTGGTTCTATCATGTTGAACTGGATTTTCTGAGATCTGGATAGCAGCTTCATTATCACTCATGATTCGAATACTTTCTTTAGGTGCAAACCCTATTTCAGAAACCAGCTTCTTCAACCACAAAGCTTCTGCTAGTCCTCTAGCTATACCTCTAAACTCAGCTTCAGCACTAGACAAGGAGACAACTTTCTGTTTTTTACTTTTCCATGTAACCAAGTTACCACCTACCAATGAGAAATACCCTGAAGTGGACCTTCGATTACCTTTATCTCCTGCCCAATCAGCATCTGTATACAACTGAATTTTTAGGTGACCATTAGCCTTAAATAGTACCCCATGACCTGAAGTCCCTTTGAGATACCTAATAATTCGAAGAACCGCATCCATATGATCTTCCTGAGGTTGATGCATAAACTGACTGACAACTCCAACAGCATATGCAATGTCTGGACGAGTATGAGCTAAATAGATAAGTTTCCCTACCAATCTTTGATATCTTCCTTTATCAGTGGTTTTGGCATCTGTCTTTACAAACAACTTCTGATTTATGACCATAGGTGTATCTGCTGGCTTACAATCAATCATTCCTGTTTCTGCCAGAAGATCTAATATATATTTCTTCTGACAAATAAAAATTCCATCTTTAGATCTTGAAACTTCTATTCCAAGGAAATACTTTAAGTCTCCCAGATCTTTCATTTCAAATTCTGCAAACAAAGCTAATTTTAGCTGATTAATCTCTTTTTCATCATTTCCTGTTATAATCATGTCATCAACATAAATTATCAGACATGTCACAAGATTCCCTCTATGACGAAGAAACAACGTGTGATCTGAGTTGCTTTGTTGATATCCATATTTCTTCATGGCAAGAGTGAATCTTCCAAACCACGCTCTGGGTGATTGTTTAAGCCCATACAAGGCCTTTTTCAACTTACAAACTTCCCCATTCTTAAAGTTGTGAGCAAATCCTGGAGGAGCTTCCAAGTATACTTCTTCTTGTAATTCCCCGTGCAAGAAAGCATTCTTCACATCAAATTGATGAAGGTGCCAACCCAAATTTGCTGCTATTGAGAAAAGAACCCTTATTGTATCTAGCTTGGCAACTGGAGAAAAGGTTTCTGAATAGTCAATGCCATAGGTTTGAGTATACCCTTTGGCAACAAGTCTTGCTTTGTACCTTTCTATATCCCCATTTGGTTTATATTTGATGGTATATACCCACCTGCATCCTACCGGATCTTTTCCTGTTGGTAGAACACACTTTTCCCACGTATCATTCTTAATAAGAGCCTCCATCTCACTATCCATAGCATTCTTCCAATTCTTTATCTTTAAGGCATGCTCTATACTTGATGGAATTTCTTCAGAATATAATTTTGCTGCAAATGCTCTTGCTTCTTGGGAGAAAAAACCTTCTACGACATTAGCAACTCTGTCTACCGGATACTTAGTAGACCGAGAATTTCTTTCTGGCGAGTATCGCTTTGCAGGAATACCTCTGGTAGACCGTGGTGGAAGAACATATCTTTCTGGAACACTTCCTGCGGTTTCTTCTTCTATATTTTCTAACTCTCCATCCATATTTTCCTGCAGTTCATCAGCTGGAATATTCGAAGTATGACTTGAGTCAGAATTACTTACCTCGGATATCAGGTGTGGATCCGGGTTGTCACTTTGAGAGGAGGACTGTAAATCTTTATCCGGGGAGTCTTTATCAGTTGTAGAAGAACTTGGCTGTAAATCTGATGAATATTGGAGCCAACTCAGTGTGTCACTTTGTTCCTCCCCCTGACCACTGAGTTCTTGAGAGTAATAATACTTGGTTTCCAAAAAATCACAATTCATCGTAGTAAACATACGACGAGTATGAGGATTGTAGCATCTATACCCCTTTTGAGTAACCCCATATCCCACAAAGACACATTTTTCAGCACATGGTTCAAGTTTGGTACGATATGATTTTGGAATATGAACAAAAACAGTACATCCAAAAACTCTAGTAGGTAAAGTAAGAACGGAGGGTGGCTTATGAAATTCAGAGAGGGCTTTCAAAGGGGTTTTCATATCAAGTATCTTTGTGGGGAGACGATTTATTAAATAGGTGGCAGTTGCTAAGGCTTCAGGCCAAAAGCTTTGTGGAACTAAGGATTCAATAATAAGAGCCCTAGTTATCTCTAAAAGGATCCTATTTTTCCTTTCAGCCACACCATTTTGTTCAGGTGTGTGAGGACAAGTGGTTTGGTGGATTATTCCCTTGGATTGAAAAAACAGATTCATTTGTGAATTCACATACTCCCCACCATTATCTGTTCTCAAGATTTTGATAGATGTCTGAAATTGTGTTTGAACCATATTGTAAAACACAGTAAATCTATCATAAACTTCGTCTTTATTTTTCAAAAAATAAATCCATGTCATTCGGGTGCAATCATCCACAAAAATCACAAAATACTTAAAATTGTGACCTCCACTAACCGGTGCAGGACCCCATACATCAGAATGAACTAATGAAAAAGGAAATTCAACTCTATTATTACGAGGTTTAAAAAATTGCCTATGACTTTTTGCTAAAATGCAAGTTTCACATTCAATCTTTTTATTTATCGGAAAAAGTTTTGGAAACAAACTGTGCAAATAACTAACTGACGGATGCCCCAATCTCCTATGCCATAGCCATTGTTCTCTTTCACTAGTTCCATGAGAAAGCATGACAGATCCACTTTCAGTAACTTCATCAACATAATACAGTCCTTCTCTCTCAGTGCCACGCCCAATGATCCGTCCCGTCCTGATATCCTGTAATAAACAAAAGGTTGGGTGCATGAGTACTGAGCAATTCAATTCCTTTGTCACATGACTTATTGACAAAAGTTTATGAGATAAAGTTGGAACATAAAGTGTAACATCCCCAACTTTTCTTTACTAGTTGGCTAATGCCGTTAAGTCAATATTGTGTGTATCGTTAAGTCTATTCTAGATTTAATGCTTATATGTAGTTAATGTGTGTTATGTGTGAGGCTTGTAAGCCTAAATGTTAATGTAGTATAAATGTGTGTAATATGAAGGGTAATGTCTATGTAGTGACATTTAATGAAGGATTAATGTTGTATGTGGTCAATAATGTAGTTTGTGACCAATAATGAAGGATTAGGAAGCTTAAAAAAAAAAAAAAAAAAAAAAAAAAAAAAAATAATGTAGTTTGTGACCAATAATGAAGGATTAGGAAGCTTAGGGGTTAGTTTTGACATGTGTGCAAAGTCAAAAACGGGCTTAGAGGTTTAAGGGTTGTCATTAAGAACTTTATGCAGATTTTCTTACCCTCAAATAAGCCCTAGTTGATCCCCTCCCTTCCCTCTCTAGATCTTGTTCGTTTTGGAGCCGAATCGATCGTGTATTGCGTAGATCTTGGATCTTTATCACCAAATACAGGTAATATAGGTATTCCTCAGTTGAGAATTGATTGTGTGAGTCTTATATCAGTCTTAATCCAGGCCATAAGGGTTTGGGTTGGGTTATTTGATTAAACGTTCGTCAATTTCATGTTATTTGGGTGATTAAATGGTTGGTTTATGATGTAAAGGATTAAGGGATTATTGGGTTGATTAAAGGTAATGATAGTGCAATTAAAAGGATTAATTTTAAGTCCCCAGGTTGGATTTGGGGTATGGGTTCGTATGGAATTCGTTTGATCAAAGTGTAAAATTTAGTTGCTTGTCTGCACCCCTGGTGCGACGCACCAAAGGGCTGGTGCGGCGCACCCATTATGGATATGAAGTTTCTGGAGAGTTGGTGCGACGCACAATGTGGGAGGTGCGGCGCACCACTGGCCAGTTTGGTTTTTGGTACACCCCGATATGCGACGCACCAAGGGCTGGTGCGGCGCACCTGTCTTTAATCTAAATTCCCTGGAAGTTTAGTGCGACGCACCAAAGGGTAGGTGCGGCGCACCCTTAATTGTTAGAAAATTCCCTGGAGGATTGGTGCGACGCACCACATGGAAAGTGCGGCGCACCATATGCCCAGATTTCACAAAATGTGTCGCTTAGCTTATATTTCGATCTTATACTTGTTCTAGGTTATTGGAGACACCTAGTCATCGTTGTATTGTGCTTGTAGCTTGTTGTTAAACCGTATCGAGGTAAGATACACTATTTTTGTCACGCTGAGGGTTCAACAAGCAAAGGTTTCTTACTTATAACTTCCTTAACGGTAACTTATGATATATGTGGGTATCTCGGGTTACACGGGAGGTATTATGGGTTATGCAGTTGACCATGAGACCTGAAATGCAGTCCCTAATGTAGTGAAATGAAGTATTGCTTAATGTAGTGTATTGTTATGCGGTTTATGTAGTATTACGAAGTATCTCATTATGCAGGAAATGTAGAAATGAAGTATAACGTAGTATGTGTTATGAAATGAAGTATAAAGTAGTATGTGTTATGGTAAGAAGGGTAATGTAGTGTTTTTATATGAAGTAGCATGTAGAATCTTGAAATGCAGTATGACGTAGTTTATGTTATTGTGTGCATGTACTAATGACTTGCTCATCTAGAACACTAGACTTGCTAAGTTGCCATGTCACGTGCACGTTTAAGGGCCCAAACGTAATGAAGATAAAGTGTGTGAATGTCTAGGAATGTGTGTTACCTAGACTATATGTGTGTGACGGTTTAGGAATGCAGGGACCTAAACTATATATGTGTGAAACCGAGCTCGTAAAACTAATGCAGGGAAAGTGTTAAGCTTAACCCGTACTTGCCCTAGCCCGGCTAAGTGCGTTGACGTAGTTGTTGCTTGGGTGGCTCCTTGCAACATGGTCTTTATAATGCAGGCGAGTAATACGAGGGGTTTGACCAACCTCCACATACGGATTACTCTTGGATTGGCTTGCCATTCCTTAACGACGCTTGATGTACAACCGTGTGGGGTTTGTCATCTAGTCGGGTGTAACTTATGTTACACATTAACGCAGTTAATAACGTAGTAAAGGAGTTAACGTAGTAAAGCAGTTAATGTAATAAAGCAGTTAAAACGTAGTAAAGCAGTCAATGTAGAAAGCAGTTATGGGGTTAATCGTGTGTAATGAAGTAATGCAGGATAGGCACATTTAGGATGATATCCTATTTGATATGAAGTTGATATGCAGTTTTGTGTGTTGTGTGTGGTGCCTATGAGCTTGTCTAATAATGAAGAAATGTTTTAATTGGACAAATGCTTTTAAATTAAGTGTGATCTTACTTAGCTATTCTTATAGCTAACACTTGTTTCTTTAATGTGGTTGTTCCCTCAGGTTTAGCTTGATGGACTAGTGACGCAGGACTTGTGAGCTTGGGTAGATGCAATGAAGGAGCCTTAGCTACCCATAGACGATTCTTTCTTAGACATTTAGTTACATTTCGTACTTAATGTCGAATTTATGTAGTGTCGTGTGAACGGTTGTTTTATGTTGGGCAACCGTTGGGTTTTCATATGAACTATTGTTTGATATGGCATGTAACACCAACAAAACGCAGAAACCGAAATGTTTTATCGGTTTTGACTTTTAAAGTCTTTTCTTCCGCAATTTGACACCGGAATTATTGAAAACCCATATTGTCACTAACACGGTGTCATTGCGGAAGACAGTGTAGGTTGAACAGTTTATTGAGAGACTCCCAATATTTACCTGATAAACTTAGGTGAACAACATAGTGTAGGTCTAAGAGTAATGTGCTGTTGGTGTGAGAGGTGAATCCTAAAATCTACGACTTAATGCCGTATAGGATTTTGGACTTAGACCGACGAAGACCATGTTAGGCTTAAGTAGGATGCCTAGCTTTGAGATGAAGTACTCTAGGACGGGTTGGGATTGAGTGAGAGTGTAGGATTAAGGCTATTTGATGTGTGTTTATTGATATGTGGATATGTGTTTTAGCCTTTATTCTTTCGTTTCTCGCTCCTCCGTCGCTAGTTATCCTATTGCTACGATAGAAGGTCCACGAGGTGATGTGCCATTTTTCCAACTGAATTTGATAAGTGTGCGATGTAGTTTATGTGTGAAGTGTTGGAAATGAAGGAATGTTGGAGAAGTTGATGAAATGGTATTCCATTAATGTCCAACCCATGGAGTTCGTGACATGGATCGTAAAAGAAGTGAGATGCATATGTGTGAAGATGTTTGCGTGAATGTAGTTGGTGATGAGAAGGCGATACACAAATGCGGTAACGAACATGCGAGTGAAAGGATACAATTACAATTATGGTCCGGAACATAATTGCAAGCGTATCACGACACGAACGTGTTTGTATAGCCGTACTTGTGTTGACCGGTGTGCAAAGTAATGAAGTTGGAGAGGTTTCTATGTAGTGAACCTTTTAGTGTCGAAAATAAACATCGTATAACAACTTTAATGACGTTGATGTCTCGTGTGTGTAGAAGTATGTGAAGATCAATGAAAAGTTATAGCCGGTTAAATTGTACTGTTTGAAGTACAGTGAATGTTATATTGAGCATTCCACAAGTAAGGTTGAAGATGTAGAAAGTGACTTGTGGACGATGATGTTTGAGTCTACTAGTTCAAAGGACATGGACTTGAACCTAACAAGTAGAGTTAATGCTGGATATTTGAAGGGTGATAAGTAGGTGATGCACAGAAGGGTTACCGGGCACACGTATGAAAGGATATAGTTACAATTCCGGTCGCGAACGTAATTGTAAATGTATCACGACATGTGTGTGTTTGTGAGACTGTGTCTGTAATGATCCAAATGAAGTGAAGATGACAATGGTGGAATCATTGAATGGTATCCCATTTAGCCATGTGAAGAGTAGATCCGTACGAAGGCAGTAAAGGAGGACGAAGTTGAGGCAAGTAAAGAAGTCAATTCTATGGTGAATTCAACCCTTAAACATGAAACTCATCCATTCCAAGAGCACTATGATATGATGTGAGGTTTTATTCGAGCTGCTAAATGTGAAAGTAGTGCTTGGGAATAAGATTGAAGGTTTGAGTTCGTAGGGAATTCAATTAGAGGATGAAATTTGATGCAAGATGTGGCGCATACTTTGGATTATTTTGGGAATTACGACTCGTTTAGTTTTGATTTTGTTACGGGACGATGTGTGACAATTGAGACGAGTACCTACGGGGGAGATTCTTCCTTATTACATGAAAGTATAAGTGATGTTGATATCCTGTATTTGTACGGAATCTTATGTATGACTGTTTCTTAAAATGAAGAGTTTTCCCTTAAGAAAGGAGTAAAAAGTATAATGATGGGAACATTTATAGCTTCCTAAAGCATATGAAGTAAAAGCTTTCAAGAGTATTTGATTTTGAAGTGATCCACTAATGCAAGGTAAAGATTATACTTCTAAAGTCGAGCCTACTCGTAGTTTTGAGACGTTCTTTAAGGTTCTCGGTTTCGTTGCGATCGTGAGGTAGAGCCTTCAAGTGATGTATGTCTAGTGTTACTTTCGTGCAAATGCATCTTCCATTTTGGTTCTCCGTTATAGGAAGAAGTTATTGTTTCCGATTGTGGGATCTATTTATCTTATAAGATGGATTTACAATGTTGCTACCCGTTGTTGATAATGAAAGTTCCGATGAAGTTATGCATACGCTCATTATGACGACCCTATTGAGTTTTTGAAAATGCTTTATGATAACTAAAGTCCTCGTGAATGAAGTTAAGGGATCAAGTTTGGAGTGTTCTCTAGATCGCTCAGTCGTCATGTTAAGTGATGACAATATTGCCTAGTCTAAGAATGATGTAGGACATCATATTTGTGTAGAGAGTGTGATTACGAATTTCAACGCGAAGAGGCTTAGTTTTAAATTCGTCAAAAGTGAGTAAAAGTTAAATGAGCAGCTGACATGTTATGTTGAAAGGAGCAAAGTTTTATTTAATGGCTAAATCCGTGGTTGTGAGGCTATGGTGAGTGCTTGACTACGGCAAATCAGCTTAAGGTAATGTTCTTTGAGACAAGAATGTAGTAGAAATGAAGCATAGTCAGAAGAGGTGAGACGAACCATCATGAAGGAATACGTTTAAAAGTAAGATTTCTGTATCCGAAAACGAAATGACCAAAAATGGTACTTAAGGAGACTTGTGAACCGTGGTGACATGCTCATTTGAATGTCGTCAGTAATGTGATAACATCTATTATGATACGAGGTGTAGGAAGATACTTGTCTTTTATCACGTTAGAGCCACAACAAAAGTAGTTTTCTTTAATTAACCTCTTAACTGGATTACCTTATGTGTGTTGGGTTTCCGAGTTATGCGGGAGGTTATGTGGGATTGTATGAAGGATGAAGTGGCTTACTATAAAATGATGACGTTTAAAGTAAAGTGGTTATATGTATATGGAGTATGTCGATTATAATATGCCGTCATGAAATGATTGTTGTGTGATGACTTAATGTGTGGGGCTTAGGTGTGGAGTATCTAGTTCACTAGATACATGAAGGAATTGTTATGAGCTGTGCACGTTAGTGGGATTAAACGTTAAAGTAGATGAAGGACTAGTTAGGTAATGTATATACCTAATGATTACAGTAAAGTGTGAAATGTGGGAAATCGTTCTAGCCTTAGTGCTAGTGCGTAAGACGTGGGAAATCGTGCTAGTTGTAAAGCTAGTACGTAATATGTAAGTGGTATGAATAAGTTGATAAAGATGAAAGACGTGAGGATAAGTATGAGGTATCATTGAAAGGCATAATTAGGAGTATATACTCCGCATGTGCTAATATGAATAAGTGTGACAAGTTATGTATGATATGCCAAGATGTGATATGAAGTTACGTTTAAGTGGTAAGTCTATGTTGGTATGGGCAGGAAGGTCACATCCTTCAAATGAGTAGTCTTTGCTGAATGTAAAATGGGGTGTTAATTTGAAGTCCACTTTGTGATGGCTAAATAACGAAGGACATAGTGGGTGTGCAAGAATGTGTGACTTGCACACAAGTCAAATCTGAGCACCGAGCGCGATATGGAGAGATGCGACAATCGGTTATTTCGAAGCAGAAATGTATTCATATGACGACTATGGATTATGTGACAAAGTGGTATATGTCCCCATTGGGGCAATGATGTGATACGAGTCAGTGTAGTCTAGTTGATATAAATGCTTCTTTTCTCGTCACTCATGAGTATGCATGTGTGGTGAAGCGTGCCGTCTTGTATATAAATGTAGTAAGTAGGGAGTTCCGTTAAATGTTGTGTGGTAGAAAGTGTAGGACCCCAAGTTGTTGGATGGAACCCGGTGAAAAGCAGTTGACCGGTCCTGAAATTGATGAAGTTACGGCTGAAAAAGTCAATGTGGCTAAAGAAGATTTACGTGTGGCTAGAGAAAGGCAGAAAACTTATGCAGATAAGAAAAGGAGACCAATGGAGTTAGTGTAGGTGACTTAGTGATGCTGAAAGAGTCACCATTGGAAAGGAGTTATCCGGTTTGGAAAGAAGGGCAAGTTGAGTCCAAGATTTATTGGACCTTTCAAAGTGTTGAAACGCATAAAAGATCTAGCTTATCAGTTGGAATTGCCTCCAGAATTGGATGGAATTCACAACACCTTCCATGTATCCTACTTGAGGAAATGCTTAGCGGAGGAGTCAAGTGTGGTTCTTATTAAAGATGTGAGCATCGACCCGAAGAAGAGAATAGTAGATGAACCGGGGCGATACTTGGAAGGAAAACAAAAGAAGTTACGTAGAAATGTGTTAGATCTTATCTTGATAAAGTGGAAGCATAATTACGGAGAAAGCTTAACGTAGGAAACTGAAGCAGTAATGAAGGAAAAGTATCCCGAGTTGTTCCATAATGAAGAGATTCCGGGGACGGAATCCTCTTAAGGGGGAGGTAATTGTAACATCCCAAACTTTTCTTTACTAGTTGACTAATGCCGTTAAGTCAATATTGTGTGTGTCGTTAAGTCTAATTTCGTAGGGTATTATAGTTACTTAATGCAACTTATATGTAGACTTAATGTGTTGTTATTGTGTTGAGTGCTCTCGTAAGCCTCTAAAGTGATTATTGTTTAGAGATTAAATTACGATGCTCGGTTTGTCTGTAACACCATAATATTAGTAAAGGGTGTATAGGTCCATGCATTCCATATAAGAACTCGTCACCATCACAATTATATTCTAGTAGGTAACGTGAACACATTCTATCCATAACATATAGTAAGCGAACATACCTAATGTTGTATGTGGTCAATAATGTAGTTTGTGACCAATAATGAAGGATTAGGAAGTTTAGGGGTTAGTTTTGACATGTGTGCAAAGTCAAAAACGGGCTTAGAGTGCTATACGTGAAGGAGTTTGGTGCCATTGAAGCAACTTAGCAAACTAAAGTTTTGCGACAGATTTGTTCTTAATTCTTACTCCTGCATGAAAGCAAATATCCAGACTCAGTACATGCCTACAATCATGAGTTGCACATAAACATAAACTAACGTCATTCACTGCATTTCAAGATTCTACATGCTACTTCATATAGAAACACTACATTACCCTTCTTACCATAACACATACTACTTTATACTTCATTTCATAACACATACTACGTTATACTTCATTTCTACATTTCCTGCATAATGAGATACTTCGTAATACTACATAAACCGCATAACAAACAAAGCAATACTTCAGTGCTGAGTACACTAATGGAGGAGTCACTTCGTGTGCTATCGCAACTACTTCATTTCAACTACATTCTAGAGAATAAGCGAGAATAAAGGGCCCAAGCGTAGTGTAGCAAGTATCACTAATGCAACGTGTACACATATGTCTGGTACTATGGTCAACGGTTAAAAAGAGCAGATGTCGTTTAGGGCAGAGAAGCGAGATACACGAGTGATTAAACGTATGCAGTTTGGTCCGGAAGCAATAAAGTGAGCCGGAGGCGAGAATAAGAACGCCTACTACCTGACGTGATGGATTGGATACGGCTATCGGAAGATTGGTCAAAAAGCGCATGTGAGAGGAGAGACAGGAGGAGACGAAGATACACGCTCTGACAGTAGTCAAGCGCCCCTAGAGACTGGACCTCAATAGTCAGATTCATGCAATATCGACGTGAGAGAGTAGTTGCGAATGTGGCTCCACATTACTAGGAGGTGATTATGAGTGTCAGAAACCTGCGACCACGAACGTAACGCAAGCGCGGTCGTGGCGCTCAGGTCAACGTACATAACCCATAATACCCACATATATCATAAGTTACCGTTAAGGAAGTTATAAGTAAGAAACCTTTGCTTGTTGAACCCTCAGCGTGACAAAAGTAGTGTATCTTACCTCGATACGGATCAACAAGCTACAAGCACAGAAATCGATCGTAGTATTGCGTAGACTTGGATCTTTACTCCAATAACAGGCTAATAAGATAACAAAGTTATCATAGATGCCTCAACGTTGAAAATTGATTGTGGTGAGTCCTTATATCAGCCTCACTTAAATCCAAGACCATAAGGGTTTGGCGTTGGCGTTATTGATTAAACGTATCGATACCACAATTTCAAGGTTATTATGGAGGTGATTAAAATGGTAGTAATTCGATGTAGAAAGGAATTAGGATTATTAGAATTGAAATAAATGGTATGATAGATGCAAAGTTAAAAGGACTTTAAATAGCTTTAAGACACATTCTCGGCCATGGGAAATCTGTGTGGGAATATTGCGTGGTTGTATGGGTTCGTATGGAGCGCCATGCACCTTCGTCTTGATCACAACCATAGTGGTGCGTCTGAAAAAACTTTACGAAAAATTGCCTTGTCTCTCAGGGGCAAACTCTCTCTCTGGTAGTAACAATTAGAGCAGGTGGCCAGCACCCTACCTTGAGTGCCGTCACGCCAACAAGTGAAAGCTGGATAGCGCGCGCTACCCCATTATGGGATGAGAATTTGTAAAGGATTTTTCATAAGGGGAGAAAGTTGGTAGCGTGACCGCACCCATTATGGATATGAAGTTTCTGGAGAGTTGGTGCGACGCACAATGTGGGAGGTGCGGCGCACCACTGGCCAGTTTGGTTTTTGGTACACCCCGATATGCGACGCACCAAGGGCTGGTGCGGCGCACCTGTCTTTAATCTAAATTCCCTGGAAGTTTAGTGCGACGCACCAAAGGGTAGGTGCGGCGCACCCTTAATTGTTAGAAATTCCCTGGAGGATTGGTGCGACGCACCACATGGAAAGTGCGGCGCACCATATGCCCAGATTTCACAAAATGTGTCGCTTAGCTTATATTTCGATCTTATACTTGTTCTAGGTTATTGGAGACACCTAGTCATCGTTGTATTGTGCTTGTAGCTTGTTGTTAAACCGTATCGAGGTAAGATACACTATTTTTGTCACGCTGAGGGTTCAACAAGCAAAGGTTTCTTACTTATAACTTCCTTAACGGTAACTTATGATATATGTGGGTATCTCGGGTTACACGGGAGGTATTATGGGTTATGTAGTTGACCATGAGACCTGAAATGCAGTCCCTAATGTAGTGAAATGAAGTATTGCTTAATGTAGTGTATTGTTATGCGGTTTATGTAGTATTACGAAGTATCTCATTATGCAGGAAATGTAGAAATGAAGTATAACGTAGTATGTGTTATGAAATGAAGTATAAAGTAGTATGTGTTATGGTAAGAAGGGTAATGTAGTGTTTTTATATGAAGTAGCATGTAGAATCTTGAAATGCAGTATGACGTAGTTTATGTTATTGTGTGCATGTACTAATGACTTGCTCATCTAGAACACTAGACTTGCTAAGTTGCCATGTCACGTGCACGTTTAAGGGCCCAAACATAATGAAGATAAAGTGTGTGAATGTCTAGGAATGTGTGTTACCTAGACTATATGTGTGTGACGGTTTAGGAATGCAGGGACCTAAACTATATATGTGTGAAACCGAGCTCGTAAAACTAATGCAGGGAAAGTGTTAAGCTTAACCCGTACTTGCCTAGCCCGGCTAAGTGCGTTGACGTAGTTGTTGCTTGGGTGGCTCCTTGCAACATGGTCTTTATAATGCAGGCGAGTAATACGAGGGGTTTGACCAACCTCCACATACGGATTACTCTTGGATTGGCTTGCCATTCCTTAACGACGCTTGATGTACAACCGTGTGGGGTTTGTCATCTAGTCGGGTGTAACTTATGTTACACATTAACGCAGTTAATAACGTAGTAAAGGAGTTAACGTAGTAAAGCAGTTAATGTAATAAAGCAGTTAAAACGTAGTAAAGCAGTCAATGTAGAAAGCAGTTATGGGGTTAATCGTGTGTAATGAAGTAATGCAGGATAGGCACATTTAGGATGATATCCTATTTGATATGAAGTTGATATGCAGTTTTGTGTGTTGTGTGTGGTGCCTAATGAGCTTGTCTAATAATGAAGAAATGTTTTAATTGGACAAATGCTTTTAAATTAAGTGTGATCTTACTTAGCTATTCTTATAGCTAACACTTGTTTCTTTAATGTGGTTGTTCCCTCAGGTTTAGCTTGATGGACTAGTGACGCAGGACTTGTGAGCTTGGGTAGATGCAATGAAGGAGCCTTAGCTACCCATAGACGATTCTTTCTTAGACATTTAGTTACATTTCGTACTTAATGTCGAATTTATGTAGTGTCGTGTGAACGGTTGTTTTTATGTTGGGCAACCGTTGGGTTTTCATATGAACTATTGTTTGATATGGCATGTAACACCAACAAAACGCAGAAACCGAAATGTTTTATCGGTTTTGACTTTTAAAGTCTTTTCTTCCGCAATTTGACACCGTTAGGTGAAAGTTTTTGAAAACCCATATTTTTAAACGTCGGGTGCTACATAAAGGCAGTTAGTTAAATTTATGTTTGGAGAAATTTTAACAGTCCCTCCATTCATAACATCCATTTTCCCTTTATTTGCAGCCCGAATATGAGTTTTCCTTGGTTTTGAAAAAACTGAAAAATCAGATAAATCATAAGTCATAGTATCGGTAGCACCACAATCGAAAATCCAAGATCCATCCGAGTTATAGTGACCCGATCGGGTCATAAGGCCTTTAGCAATTAAACTCGGCCTATAATTGGTTTTTAGCCCAACAAAATTGTTTAGCCTTCTACCCGGCCCAAGATGATTTCCCATATTATATTTATTAGTGGATATAGATATTTTGGGAAATAAAGTGTTTATTTTTTGTGGCTTTGAATGTTGACACACATAAGTGTGTGACTGAGATATCTTTGAGAGGTTATCTCCTTTCTTCTTACCCTCAACCACCGAATATTTCTCATCATAAGCAACTTCAGCCGCAACTTCAGCCGCTGCTACGCCACCAAATCCATTCTCCGATCTCCGGCCATCACAACTATTATTTTCCTTGGTGGAGTTATTTCGAGTGGTAGAAGATTTATTTTTCTCTGATGGGTTATACCGTCGACCCTTTTTGTTTCCGATCCACCACTCCGGATAACCCACTAATCGGAAACACTGTTCTTTGGTATGTTTTTCCATACCACATTCATCACAAAAAATGCCAGATTTGTCATCTTTAGTTGCGGGTTTTTGTTTCTCATTAAACCGATTAAACTTTTTGGTGGCAAAACCGAACCCTTCTTCTTCTTTCACCATTAAACCGGTGGCTATACCTCGTGCCCCTTCGACATCAGTGGTGGTTGCTCCCAAAATCCTTTGGTGAGCGGCCTCTTTTCGTATGGTGGCATAAGCGATTTCAGCCGCCGGAAGAGGATCGGTTCTAAGAATATCCCTCTTTGTTGAATCAAACTTCTGATCTAATCCGTTCAAAAATTGAAATAATTTTTGTTCGGATCGGATCTTGTTATATGTTTTAATATCTCCAGAACATGTCATTGGGTTTGGATCCTGTCGATCGATCTCGCCCCAGATGCCTTGTAATTCGATCCAAAATTCTTCAAGTGACTTGTTGCTTTGCTTGAGTTCATTGGCTTTGATGTGTAGATTGAAAGATTGGAGCTTGTCTCTCCCACTACTGTAAGTAATTACTAACGCATCCCATAGTTCTTTTGCGGTGGAGAATTCGGTAAGATTTCCGGCTATTATTGGTTCTATGTTTTGAATGAGCCACGAGAATACGACTAAATCATCTTGTTCCCATGACTCAAAATTGTTGCTTGTTGATTTTTCTGGTGGTTTTTCGGTTAAGTGTGTTAAAAGGTGTTTAGAACGGCCTCCTATGGCAACCCGAATCATACGGGTCCATAAGGAGTAATTGGTACTGTTTAATTTTAGATTGATTTGGAGATTGTCGGATAATTTGGGTTGTTGAGATTGATGATTGTTATTTCGTAACAGGTTTGCTAATTGTAATGCCAAATCATTACCGGAGCCGCCGGCATCTTCACCGGCCATGGTGGCTTAGGTATTGATTTAGGTGATACAAACCGAAAAAGGGTTTTAAAGGTAAATGATGATGCCCATTGAGGGCTCTGATACCATGATAAAAGGTTATAGAAAGAACTGAATTTATTTCTTGATAAAACTTGATACTAAACACGTCCATATTTATACAAGAAATTAAACCCTAATTAGGTTATTTGACCGATCCTAATACATGGGCTTTGACTCTAATATCTTTGGCTTGGGCCCAACAAGTAAAAGCGGGAGATGATGAAATCGGTCCTGATCCCACATACTCTAACAAGTATTGGTTTGATCAGAACCATTTGGAAGCCATATGGAAAAGCTTCTCAAAGTGGCTATAAAATTTCAGTCAAATTAACGTTTTGTACCTTTGTACGTAGACGTGGGCATAGGAACCGAACCGGTTCCTCAGGAACCGGTTCTTGAGGAACCGGTTCTTGGTCAACGTTGACTGGAACCGGTTCTTGAGGAACCGGTTCTTGAGGAACCGGTTCTTGAGGAACCGGTTCTTGAGGAACCGGTTCTTGAGGAACCGGTTCTTGAGGAACCGGTTCTTGAGGAACCGGTTCTTGAGGAACCGGTTCTTGGGAACCGGTTCTTCGGGAACCGGTTCCTGGAACCGGTTCCTCAGGAACCTTTTTTTTTTTTTTTCTTCCAGAACTTAACGGCCGTTAGAGGTATTTTTTTCATCGTAAATCGATTTTGGGCCACTTGATTGTTAATACATAGAGCCTTAAGACCTAAAATACCTTCATAATGATAATATCTAGTGAATTAACACAAAAAACTCCAAGTTATTTCACAAAAAACACTTGGAAAAAATTAAAAACTCACTAATAATTCACTATAATTCATTTAACGGCCGTTAAGGCAACTTTTTTTCATCGTAATTCGATTTTGGGGCACTTGATTGTTAATACACCGAGCCATAAGACCTTAAATACCTTCATAATGATAATATCTAGTGAATTAACACAAAAAACTCCAAGTTATTTCACAAAAAACACTTGAAAAAAATTAAAAACTCACTAATAATTTACTATAATTCATTTAACGGCCGTTAAGGCCACTTTTTTTCATCGTAATTCGATTTTGGGGCACTTGATTGTTAATACACCGAGCCATAAGACCTTAAATACCTTCATAATGATAATATCTAGTGAATTAACACAAAAAACTCCAAGTTATTTCACAAAAAACACTTGAAAAAAATTAAAAACTCACTAATAATTCACTATAATGCATACTTTTATTATAGATCATCTTAATCTTCAACAAAGTTCAAAGTCTTCAATCAAATACAATGTCTTCAACCAAATACAATGTCTTCAACCAAATGACAATGTCTTAAACCAAATAACAAGTCTTCAAACAAATACAAATTCTTAAACAAATTAAATAACAAGTCTTCAAAGTCTTCAATCATCATTGTCTTCATCATTGTCTTCAAAGTTGTCTTCAAATTGTCTTCATTTGTCTTGATTGGTCTTCTTGAAACAAATACAAAGTCTTGAAACAAATACATAGTCTTGAAACAAATACATAGTCTTCAAATGGTCTTCATCTTCAATCTTCATCAAGTGGGATTGGTTGAGCTTGAGCTTCATCAAGTGCAATCTCTTCATCGGAAAGTGATAAGGATGTACCTTCTTCAACTTCTTCATGATGAATATGTTCTTCAAGGTCCAAAGTATCTTCAAGGCTTGATAAGTGTTGTTTACGGGCCATGGCGTCCAAGTGGTCTTTATAACAAATACACATCTCCAATGATGCCGGTGTAAGTTTTGTTCTTCTTATGGACAAAACTCTTCCACTTTGTGAAAATGCGGATTCACTAGCAACCGTTGAAGCTTGAGCGCTTAGTAAATCACGTGCCATGATAGATAGAATGGGAAATTGATCTTCCCTTTCCTTCCACCAATTCAATACATCCACATTCATGAAAGCATCAACTCCAAGGCTAGCCAAAAAGTTTGTTCCGATATACCTATGATACTCGGTGTTCTTGTTGGAAGTTGAAGCCTCATTTCTTTGACGTTTGGTGGTTGTTTGGATAACATAATTGTATAGGTTTATCTTGGAATCCTTGCTTTTTTTGGTAGAAACAAAGGGAGAAGGAGTAGTAGAAGAACTTGAGCCATATCTAGCTTCATAAACCTTATACAATCTTTCAAAATTCGCATTAAACTCACTTTTTGCCGTTATGGAAAAGTTTATATCCTTTTCATAACACTCCAAACTATCATTTATTTTTTCAATAAGTGCCTCAACGCCGCTAACATTTAAAGTGGGGTTCATTGCGGCGGCACAAGCAAAAATTGGTGGCATTTCCATAAAATATTTTTTCAACTTTTCTCTCATGCCTTTCACCATGCGTTCATATACACCATTATCCATACACTCAAATTCTACCAATTTTTCACCAATTTCATAAATTTGGTGAAGCACCAAATGACTAGTAGAATAATAAACCCCCGAAACCAAAACCGTGGCATTTTTAAACACTTGAAGTAAATCTACTAAAGTAGAGCGAGTTAGAGTAGTGCGAGTTAGAGTAGTGTACCTTGGTTGGATTAAGGTTTGAAATGTGGAAGTGACCTCCGGATCGTCCCAATGGTTGAATGGCCAAGCTTTTTTAATGGTCAAGTTGGAAAGTCCTTCACGAACCGCCTCCGTCGAATAATGAAAAATAGTGCCATCATTTCCTAATGTTTGTTGACCTTGTGAGGTGGTACCCCCATCTTGTGCTTTTTTCACCGCACAATGAAGTCTAACATGTTTGTCCAAAGTCGAGTTTGCACCTTTAAAGAGATTGTGACAATAATTACACCGAGCCTTAACATCACCATTCGACAACTTAACCAATTGAAAGTGTTGAAATACGGGAGCCGTTCTTTTATGATCCGTTATTATTTCCACCACCGTTGCCGCCTCACTTGTGGAACCAATACCGGTAGATTGCGTTTGTGAAGCGGAACTAGACTCCATTTTGTGAGAGATTTGATATATATTATATATATAGTGTATATATAATATATATATATATATATTTTGTGATATATAAATATAAAATATATATATATATTTTGTGATATATAAATATAAAATATGTAGAGATATAATGATTTTGGTAAGAGATTTATGAATACATAGTGTTTTTGTAAGATATATGGAGTGTTTGTAAGTGATGGAATGTGTAAAAATAAGCCTAAATGATGCTACATATATATACTAGTTGTATAATGGCAAAATGGTAATTATTGGGTGAAACTAACGGCTCCTAACGGCTCCTAACGGTCAAAAAGGACCAAAAGTGGCAGATTCTAACGGCTAGTAACGGCTAGTTTGACTGGGCCGGTTCTTGGGACCGGTTCTTGGGATCGGTTCTTGGAACCGGTTCCTGAGGAACCGGTTTGGGACCGGTTCTTTGAAAAAAATGTGGAACCGGTTCCTAACTGCCGGTTCTTGAGGAACCGGGACCGGTTCCTGAGGAACCGGTTCCAATCGGTTCCGGTTCTCGGTTTTTTTGGAACCGGTTCTTTGGAACCGGTTTTTTTGCCCACGTCTATTTGTACGTAATAAGTTCTAAGAGTTTGTTTTTGTATAAAACGTAGTCGAAACTCGAAAGGACTTGATATATAAAGCCTTTATATAAATTTTAGCCCAATCGGAGCCCCAAACATATAACTTCAGCACATTTAAAGGCCCACATATATTTTAGATGAAATAAAGTCCCAAGTCCCAAACGACATATTTTTGTACCCAATTAAAGGTCCCAACTTTCAACATGAGGTGTGAGATAAAGCTCCACCTCACATACTAATTTTTTAATACATAATAAAAAATATAGGACTTAATTATTTATTTATTAAACAAAAAATATTAAAAAATTAGTAGATGATGGATTTCACACCTAAGCTTAGGTGCGGAACAACTTTATATTTACTTTACCTTTTATATATAAGCTGATAAACATCAAGAATTATACTATTGGAGAACTAATTAACTAATTTACTCAAATGAATTGGAGTCATCTAAACTGATCATAAAATCATTATTTATGTCAAATATGTAGTAATTTTATGAAGACACTCTAAACTTAGGGGGTTGGTTCAAATTGGGCAATAAAAAAGGCAAAGTGAAAAGAAATGCAAAGGAATACCAAGAATTATTATCATTGAATTAATGCTAGTTGGTTAATACACATGAATCATCATCATTGTCATTATATAAAACAGATGGTGGTGATTGTGGTATGTGGTGATGGTGGCGGCGGCGCTTATTGTCTTTCCTATTTCTTAAACCATAATACTCCTAACCAAACACCCCTTTAACAAATTATAAGGTCAATGATGGCTGAATCCAATTTGGTTGGAGACCAGGCCCATGATAAATTGCCAAATGGGTGGATCTCTCTCCATGCCAATTATTGCCTCCACATGCTCCTATATTATATGTCTGATGACACTAGAAAAATACAATGTACAAGATGAGTTTCAAAGCCAATTCAGCTTTTAAAATCATTCGTAAGTCGTAACTGAATAAATCTAAGATTATATTTGTTTTTATACCATCACTTTGACACTTTGCCCATCAGTAGAGCTATGTCTCCATTTTAGGATGGTACATATTTGATATTTCCAAAATCATTTCACGACATTTATACTTCCGTGTCTCCACTCCGGTTTTAGTGTCCTAGCCAAAGGCTAACTAGTACGACTATATTTTCGACTTAAGTGTCACGACTTGTGGCAGTGACTATGTCTTTAGTCTTTACAATATGGCCGGGGAATTAATCCTTGTTCATTGAATGGTTCAAACAGGTTCAATTGGGCAAGTCGATACCGATGATGGACTTTTTTAACCACTTTGCTTGGCCTAGTAAATGATTTTGGAAATACAGAGATGCATTCATGTGTGTTATTAAATGTGGTCTATTTGGAAAGGAATGTCTTTGTCACTATACTTAGTCAACAATTTTTTTTTAGGGTTTAATCTTTTTTTTCATCGGTTCTAAGCTTCGTAATTGATTGATTTTATTTAAACTTTATGAAATCTATATAGGTTTATACCCAGAAAAGTTGTAAAATGTGTGAACATGGTGGGGAAAAAAGGTTTTGCCATAATAATAGAGAATTGTTGTTGGCTAATAGCTTGAAATTCCTCATAATCTAGTCAAAAGTATTATATATATACAAATTTTGGAAAGTTTATTGGGTATTTTTTGTCAATAAAAATGTACACAACGCAATTCTGTACAAACAGAAAAGTTTGTAAAGCATTTCTAGCCTGAAACTCTATTATTTTTAACACTTTGTATTAATCACTATATGTATGTATGTATAATGCAATAATGCATGTTGACATGTGGTGATTGAAAATTTGAAATCTTTGGTTGTTAGCAATTTCAAAATTATAGGCATGTTTAGAATCTCATCCTTCTAGTTCAAAATATGTGTATTCAATTTCAATTTATCGGTTAAAACTTAAAAGATATGAAACAATTCTTTTATTTTTTAAATTGGGATGTTATGTCCTCAAGATTTATGTTTTCTGAGTCTTATATCGATTGAAAAATTTCTAACAATTGAGAATAAATTAACATTACACAATCGATACATATATGAAAAAGTATGAACATAATACTAATATAGTTTTGAATATATTGACTTTTAATCAAAATTGTAGTAATTTATATATTATCTTTTGACCTAAAAATCCTAGACTAGTAGTCACGAAGACTTTTTAAAAAATGGTATTTGAAGTCTTCATATATAACCTAGGAGGCTAGGATTAGAGAAACGGAACCGTTTTCGTCATCATATTTATTATCTAACTTTGAATTTTTGAATAGTAATGATTTAAATTTTTGTCAGCTAAATATTTTAAAAATGTGACCCAATAATTCAATAAATATTAGTGCTCTTTATATCAAGTGTCCTAGTAAAATGTTTGAAAAGGTTTTTGATTTAACTTATAGAACGTAAACATATAAATCACAGTTACTGAAAACGTCTTTAGAGCTTAAAGTACGGGTAGAACGATCCAAGAAGATCACGAATGCCATATTAGCGATATGTCGTACCGATAATTTTTCATTCCCATCATATTGATCTTGAATAACGCTAGGTCCACAATTTAAACATGAATTTGCGTGGAAGGGGAAAAAACAAAAAGTTAGGGACATTAATCAACTTCACGGCAATGTGGCGATGATAGGAAATGGCTGCCAGCTCCGTCATGCTATACACAAAAATCTTAACCATACTTGTATATTTCTACAAGTAAATTTATTTTTCTTTTATTAATCAAATAGATTATATCCCGCGTAATACGCGGATAAATATATATAATTATTAAAATATTAATGTTTCATGATATTTTATATTGACAAATTGTAAATAAAAGTATTAGAAAACAATAATGTTATATCTGTTTACATATAATTAAATGAGTTAACATCTATGTAAAAAAGAGTTGCATGATGTATATATAAAAAAAGAAAACAGAGATTCTAATGATCAATTCTCCACATACCTAATCTTCATATGTATTATATTTGTATCACTTTATTAATTTAACAGCCATTTAGTTGTGGCCCACTGATAAGATCTTAGACCTGGGAAATCTACCAGGGTTCGAATCCTACTTCTTATATTTGTAGGAGTGGATTATTAGGGAAGGTTTTTAAGAGTCCTGGGTTTCATCACAGACATGCGTGTTTCGAGCTCCACATGTTGTCCAATTGGATATCACTATGTTGTCTCGAATGCTAACTACTAACCACTAACTATTAACTCGTTGTTAAAAAAAAAATATTCATTTAACAATATAAATAAAAGATGTTGTCATTTTTATATTTTTTATATTTTTATTATTTTCAAGACACCATATACAGACCAGATGAATTTTTTATTTAAATATCATAAGATATTAACGATGTAAACTTAAATACTAATAACTATAACCAATATTTATTACGTTATATGATAACAACATATATAAAGTCATAATTTGAACAATAAAAAAAAGTAGTTTTAAAAAATAATATAAAGTTAGAAATTATTAAATTAATTACTTTCTATAAGTATTAGATTTAGAAAATTACTTTCCATAATTAGTGATCATATTTAAATTTATTAAATCAAAATGTAACATCCCAAAACTTTTTGACATTGACCGTTAACTTGTAGTTAGTGACCGTTAGTTATTATGTGTTTTATATGTGTTTTTGTGAATTAAATGATTCACGTAAGATATGTGTTAAAGTGATTAAAGTAACGAAAATTAAAGTTGATAATGATTAATAAAGTCAATTAGTGTTCCCGATAAGATATAAGAGTCGATAAGTGTTCCCGTAGGCGTTAAACGAGCCGTTAAGTGACGAAACGAGTTGTAACGAAGTGCGAGAGCCTAGATGTAAAGTTTTGAAAGTTGTCCCACTATATATAGGACCCTATGCACGACCATAAGGCTGAGAAATCAGATATAAACCCTAGAAAAATCTCTCACACAAAACCCTAGGTCAATTCTTCAAGTTCAAGTCGATTTCGGGGGATTTCGGAAGGATTTTTGTTGCTTCTCGATCCGTTGATCAACCCTACAGGTATATATGATGTTTTCCTTCTGATTTAATGTTCTTTTGATCTTATTAAGTCAACCGTTCCTGGTCATATGGTTTCGGTTTCGATTCGAATATGTTAAGAGTCGATTTAGGTCAAAACGGGTGTCAAATGATGTGTATAATGTGTGTAATGAATCCATGAACCTATTTATGATTTCATAATGTTATTTGAGTCATAATTTGGTGTATATGAACTGTAGAAGTCGTGGTATATGTGTGATGGTCGAAATTGCTTACAAAACTAAGGGTTTACTAGATCTGAAAATTTAGTAATATTGAAAAAATCATATCTCTTTCAATTAAAGAAGTTAGGAGATGAATCTTATATTTTTGAATAGTTCTATGTGTCCCCTTGAATCGATATGAATAAAGTTTCTGGTGATTTTGCCCATAGATAGGCGAAAAGTGTCGATTTCCATAAGTGGTCAAATTTCAGACGATTTCTGCAAACCTATCTTGTAAACGTCATACATCATTCATTAGAGAACTTCAAAAGTCGAACTTTATATTTTTGGAAAGGCCTTTGAATTCCCTACATTTCTTAAGAACTAAGTTTTGATTCATTTGGTCGTCTTGAGGTCGAAAAGTTGCCTGCAAGTGAAGGGTGCGAGTCTGGAAGTTGATATCGACGAGACCACTAGTGGGCTCGACGAGATCGTGGTCAGGTCTCACTTTTGGTGCATTCTGGAGCTTGATATCGACGAGACCACCCATGGGCTCGGCGATATCAGCCGGCAGAAGGGTTCTAAGCGCGTTTAAGTGTCTAGTTGACTTATATTTCCATCCTTCTTGTATCATAGGTTGTCGGGAACACTTGTCAAGCACGGTAAACACATTTGTGATTAGATGAGTACTCCATTGAGGTAAGATACATGACTTTTCTCACGCTGGAGGCACAACAAAATGTAGTTTTCTATAATTAACCTCTTAATCAGATTATCTTATATGTGTTGGGTATTCTAGGTTATGCGGGAGGTTATATGGGAATGTATGTATGTTGAAATGACCTATGTTGTTATGATGATGTTTAAAGTAGAAGTATATATGTGCAAATGAAGTATGATGCTTATAATGACGTTGCTATGATATTTTTAAGATATGTGTTGTTGATAAGGTCGTTGTTATGCCTTGCTGTTGATATGTAATGACTTGTTTGTGACACTGAAGTATGATATGTCTAGTTCACTAGGATACACGTAAGTAATGCTATGAGTTGTGCACGTTAGTGAGATTAAACGTTGAAGTAGATGTGACATTAATTAAGTAATGAAAATACCTAAAGTTAAAGTAAAGTGTGAAATGTGGGAAATCGTTCTAGCCTTAGTGTCAGTGCGTAAAAAGTAAAGTAAAGATGTTGATAAGTGATTAGTTTAGGTGAAAGTGTAGCCTAAGCTAATAAAGATAAGAAGTCTCGAGCATAAGTTGTGTTAAGCTTAATCCGTGCTAGTTGAAAAACTAGTGTGTATGTGGTCGCTTGAGTGGCTCCTTGCGGCATAGTTACGTTGATCTAGTATTTCCGGGTGGAGTGACTAACCACCAATGTTAAAAGCATAACGGAATGCTTAAAGTTGATTAAAGTTGATTAAGTTGATAAAGTTGATAAGTTGATAAAGTTGATAAAGTTGATAAGTTGATAAAGTTGATAAGTTGATAAAGTTGATAAAGTTGATAAAGTTGATAAAGTTGATAAAGTTGATAAAGTTGATAAAGTTGATAAAGTTGATAAAGTTGATAAAGTTGATAAGTTGATAAAGTTGATAAAGTTGATAAGTTGATAAAGTTGATAAAGTTGATAAAGTTGATAAAGTTGATAAAGTTGATAAAGTTGATAAAGTTGATAAAGTTGATAAAGTTGATAAGTTGATAAAGTTGATAAAGTTGATAAAGTTGATAAAGTTGATAAAGTTGATAAGTTGATAAAGTTGATAAAGTTGATAAAGTTGATAAGTTGATAAAGTTGATAAAGTTGATAAAGTTGATAAAGTTGATAAAGTTGATAAAGTTGATAAAGTTGATAAAGTTGATAAAGTTGATAAGTTGATAAAGTTGATAAAGTTGATAAAGTTGATAAAGTTGATAAAGTTGATAAAGTTGATAAAGTTGATAAAGTTGATAAAGTTGATAAAGTTGATAAAGTTGATAAAGTTGATAAATTTTATAAACTAGAAATACCTAAAAACTCACTACTACACACTATCGGGCAGTGGACCCGATCGTATGCAATATAGTTAAGAGGTAAGTCCAGGTTCGTTCACGGGGATTGGTTTGAATTAATTGTTTAGTAAAGGGGTTTGGAAAAAGGGTGTTACTTTGATTCTCACTCTGACAATAACTTTAAAGGACAAATGCGTATAAGTAAAGGTAAGTCTCAAACAATAATGGTAAATATCATCCACCTTGACTCCGCTAGACTTCAAACATGATTGCTTTCAGTTAAGACCAAATTCGTTAAGAGTTGACACGATAAACGTGAGAGAATGAAATGCTCGCGTGGTACCACCAACCGCTCACAAGTCACCCAAACACCTAACTGCTAGTTTAATTACCCAAGCCGGTACCACCAACGCCTAGACAATCTTACCAACACTTAGCTTGTTTGATTACCAAATTACCAATTGCGCCTATGTGAAAATAACGTGGTACCACCAACCGTTACAAAACACGTTGACAAAATGACTCCTTTTATTAATTTGACATTCACTATCATACCATGAACTAGTGATAATCGCTCATAGACAAGCAACCGTTTGCAAATCACATATGCATTCGACTAGTACCACTAACGAAGAACACACATGCCACCAATATCAAATTAATACAAATAAAGGAATTAAATCATCAAGATCACGACACAACGATAATTGAAATCAACTCTTTGAATTAAAATATATGGCAATCACATCATTCGCCTAGTTTCATCAAGGTGGACAATAGAAGAATTAGCCACTCATGATTAAATTGAAATTACAATAAGAATCAAGAAAGAACATAAAGTACCAATTGTTTGAGGAATGGAAATTGCAAGACAATAAGTAGATACGATCTAGATGGGTGCACGTGAATCTTCAATGGATCGAAAGACGATCAAATCTTGAATTGACCCTTGAAGTATTCCCTGAAGTGCAGCTCCTAGAAAGATATTTTGATACCCTAGAAGAATAGGTTATTTTTCTATTTATACTCCTCTAATTCTGATGCAGAAAACTGCTAAAACCCTTCAGTACCGTGTACTCACTGCGGCGCAGTGAGGTTGTGCCTTCCCTCACTGCGGCGCAGTGAGGTATTTGACTGCGGCGCAGTAACCATCAAACCATCCCCACTGCGGCGCAGTGAGGGTTTGTACAAACAATGCCGTGGAATATGGCTGCGGCGCAGTGGACCACGTACATCTCCACTGCGGCGCAGTCGACCACGTACATCTCACTGCGGCGCAGTGGTCCAATTACATCACCACTGCGGCGCAGTGGAATTCCACGTCTTTATTTCCCAATATCTGACTGCGGCGCAGTGCCCATCACACCATCCCCACTGCGGCGCAGTGGACCACGTACATCTCCACTGCGGCGCAGTGGAATTCCTCGTTTTGCATCTCCACTGCGGCGCAGTGGACCACTCATCTCACTGCGGCGCAGTGGACCACGTACATCTCCACTGCGCCGCAGTAACCATCAAACCATCCCCACTGCGGCGCAGTGGGGGTTTGTACAAACAATGCCGTGGAATATGGCTGCGGCGCAGTGGACCACGTACATCCCACTGCGGCGCAGTGGACACGTACATCTCCACTGCGGCGCAGTGGACCACGTACATCTCCACTGCGGCGCAGTGGGGGTTTGTACAAACAATGCCGTGGAATCCTGCGGCGCAGTGGACCACGTACATCTCCACTGCGGCGCAGTCACGTATATTTGACTGCGGCGCAGTAACCATCAAACCATCCCCACTGCGGCGCAGTGAGGGTTTGTACAAACAATGCCGTGGAATATGGCTGCGGCGCAGTGGACCACGTACATCTCCACTGCGGCGCAGTCAACGCATCCCACTGCGGCGCAGTGACCACTTACATCCCCACTGCGGCGCAGTGGGGGTTTGTACAAACAATGCCGTGGAATATGGCTGCGGCGCAGTGGACCACGTACATCTCCACTGCGGCGCAGTTGGGTGTACAAACAATGCTTGGAACATCCCCACTGCGGCGCAGTGGGGGTTTGTACAAACAATGCCGTGGAATATGGCTGCGGCGCAGTGGACCACGTACATCTCCACTGCGGCGCAGTCGACACGTGGACATCCCACTGCGGCGCAGTGGACCACGTACATCCCACTGCGGCGCAGTGGACACGTACATCCCACTGCGGCGCAGTGGACCACGTGGACATCCCACTGCGGCGCAGTGGACCACGTACATCCCACTGCGGCGCAGTGGGGGTTTGTACAAACAATGCCGTGGAATCTGCGGCGCAGTGGACCACGTACATCTCCACTGCGGCGCAGTCCACTCATCCTCCACTGCGGCGCAGTGGGGGTTTGTACAAACAATGCCGTGGAATCTGCGGCGCAGTGGACCACGTACATCTCCACTGCGGCGCAGTGGTCCAGTTACATCTCCACTGCGGCGCAGTGCATTTCCACGTCTTTCTTTATCTATCATCGACTGCGGCGCAGTAACCATCAAACCATCCCCACTGCGGCGCAGTGGGGGTTTGTACAAACAATGCCGTGGAATTTGGCTGCGGCGCAGTGGACCACGTACATCTCCACTGCGGCGCAGTCAAATGCTTGGTGTACAACCTTCATCTTACGATCCCGACACTCGCTATCTCTTCCACTCGAAACGACTCTCGACTTCACAAATGACTTCTGGCCAATAATCATCCGAATTTGCACAAAATGAACGCGTACTTGTTTAGAACCTGAAAACACTAACAAACACATAAACGCGCCAAATGCACACAAATTCGACTAAAAACATATAATATAAAGGCCAAAAACAATGTGGGCAATGGGTATAAGTTGGTCACATCAAATCCCCCCACACTTGAGCATTGCTTGTCCTCAAGCAAATCCCCCCACACTTGAGCATTGCTTGTCCTCAAGCAAATCCAACATTCAAAGAGAAAGTAATCCTTGGCAAAGAAGCTAAATAAACAATTATGAGTATCAAAAAGAAGCAGCACCAAGTATGTCGATGACAAAGAAGTTGGGTGAAGCAGTTTTAATCTTAAATGAAAACTCGAAATGTTTGACAATACCTGAACGATCCGTAAGCCTCAATAACACAACTAAGCACAAGTGAAACAAATGAACCTATTAATATCATTCTACTCCAACAAACTTACTTTTGGGGTTGAATATATCAAGAATCACTCATAGCGCAGTCGTGATGCATATCTTACCATAGGCTTGAACAAGGATCATAGCTCCACCGACATGGCGTAAGCACCAAGTACATCATCAAAATATGGCATATAAGTTGGTTGTATAGTTAGGCTAAGGTATATGTAATGGATATTTACAATGGTGAGGGAGTGTAGGTTAGAAATGAAATGAAACAATCAAATATATAAGTTGAGTATGAAATATGAACAAAATAGTCTAATCAAAACCCGTACCATTGATTGCCAACAAACCATGAACCCATAAATTGCTTAACCGCTAAGTCACCTCAACAATACCAAGCAAACTCGACACCATTGTGGTGTATCAACATCAAACAACTTAAAATCCACCAAACTCTCCATTCATAATGATACAACAAAACTCTAGACATATGAAACTGAGAAGTACCCACTAGTAGCCCAAGTTCATTTTCTTCTTTTTTTTTTTTTTTTTTTTTTTTTTTTTTTTTTTTTTTTTTTTTTTAATTGAAATCAATTTTACTCTACTAGTAGGCACCCTCTTACAATGATGAACAATGTCTAACACACATACTTTCTTTTGAACACTCCAAAACATTCCCAAAGACCAACAATGTTCCACCGACAATCCATTTAAGCTCTCCCAAACCGTCCATACAAACAAATGACAATCAACGGCCCACCAAGATTAGACTATCGGAAAAGTGAGGTGAAGTATATATTCAAGAGTGAATTTATGCAAAGGTGAAATATACAAAGAAAGGAATGAAATGTATGTATATGTGAGTGTATAAAGGTTGTATAAGGGTGTGTATAGTAAGGTATTAATGTACAAAAGGAAAAATGAGAAATAAAGAAATAAAAGTATGGGTCAAACCTATATGCCAATTCGTCATCCGATGTACTTTTATCACAAAAGTGATCTCACTGCGGTCTCGTCACGATCACAAGGCCAAGTTCTAGCTCAACACATCACCGGCACACTCAAATCAGAGAAAAGACCCCGGAAATGGAATAAATTAACCTCAAATTCGCACATCTTAGTGCAGAGTTCGAAATGGAACCCTTACTCCCGAATAAATCCAAGAGCCTAAGAGAGGGACAAATCACAAGGCAATCAAACCAAAACCGTAAACACCTAGCACATCTATATATGAACAATGAATCTCACAACTTTTAGGTGTTTGGGAAATTTTGAGTATGCAAGTAATGTTATCAAACCACAAGGATAAGCCCAATAATCGTTCCGAACACATTTCGCCGGTTAAAAATGTTGCCAAGGAAAAAGTTTGTAGTAAAATTGCTCATTAAAATATGAATTAAGTGACCAAAAGCAATTTACCACAAGGACAAGCCCCACTCAAGTTTTACAAACCACATCAACCTCTATTATCCCACCAAATTGACAACACCGATTCCAAACATGCACATCACAGTGAAGAGCTCAAGATAGAAACTCCTACCCTCGGATAAAATCCAAAGGCCTATGAGAGGGACACATCAACAAAACCGGTAGAAATCTCAATGGCAAAACAACAAAAGTGATCTCACTGCGGTCTCGTCACGATCACAAGGCCAAGTTCTAGCTCAACACATCACCGGCACACTCAAATCAGAGAAAAGACCCCGGAAATGGAATAAATTAACCTCAAATTCGCACATCTTAGTGCAGAGTTCGAAATGGAACCCTTACTCCCGAATAAATCCAAGAGCCTAAGAGAGGGACAAATCACAAGGCAATCAAACCAAAACCGTAAACACCTAGCACATCTATATATGAACAATGAATCTCACAACTTTTAGGTGTTTGGGAAATTTTGAGTATGCAAGTAATGTTATCAAACCACAAGGATAAGCCCAATAATCGTTCCGAACACATTTCGCCGGTTAAAAATGTTGCCAAGGAAAAAGTTTGTAGTAAAATTGCTCATTAAAATATGAATTAAGTGACCAAAAGCAATTTACCACAAGGACAAGCCCCACTCAAGTTTTACAAACCACATCAACCTCTATTATCCCACCAAATTGACAACACCGATTCCAAACATGCACATCACAGTGAAGAGCTCAAGATAGAAACTCCTACCCTCGGATAAAATCCAAAGGCCTATGAGAGGGACACATCAACAAAACCGGTAGAAATCTCAATGGCAAAACAACAAAAGTGATGTACCCGGTAGCTTAAACCTATTTGCCACCCCCCCACACTTAAGATGGACAATGCCCTCAATGTCCATATCGGTCAAACACAGGTAAATAGGGGTAAGCAAAATCGATAACTAAAGCACATACCGGAACGAGGACACAATCCGTTTTAAAACAAGTTAGCCGACCCCGCGTCACAAATTGCACTTCCGAAAGAGGAAGGACACTTTGGATGGCGGGAGAAACAACATGTAACAAAACGGAAGGTGCGAGAATCGAGTACATCAAACATACCAACACAAATGCGGCGCTGAACTTACTGCCAGCATATGCATACCATCAAACAATCAACACTCAATGGTTCTCCCCCACACTTGGGTTGGACTACAACTATCAATACCTGCTTCATATAGCATCAGAAAACAAAATGTAATATCAAGCACCAAAAGAAAAAGAAAGTCAACCACACACAATGTTTCATCACCCCGTAGGGTGGATACCAAACAATCAAAAGAAAATTTAAAAAGTACAGAAGTAGAAAGTGTTCAAACAAGCCATCACTGTGGTGGAGGACGGGGTGGGTAATGTTGGTAACCAGGGATGTTTCTATAATCAAAGAAGGATCCCACCACCTGCTCTGCAAAAGACGGGTCAGCAGCTCCCGCCGGGGTCACGTCCATACCTGCATAAGTACCTGTATAAGAACCAAATCGGACCGGCATATCCGGTCCCAATGCTCCTGGATCATGACGGGGAGGCTCCTCAACCTGATGCTCGGGAGGAAAGTAAAAACCTCCACCAACACGCTGATGAGGGATAAACATGGAGGGCGGGCGGTACTCGGGAATATCAGCTGGTGGACTAAAATCCTGCCCTCTCAACTGCGCCTCCCACAAAGGCTGGTAACGGCGCGAGTCGTAAACCACTCTCCCTAAACCAGAACCCATCATAGTCAAATCTCCCCCAACCTGCTCTCGAAAACTATCCATTCGAGAATGGAAAGACTGCTGATCCTCATACATCCTATCCATCAAAGACTGAAGAGAGGTGAAATCAATACCTGCTTCATATAGCATCAGAAAACAAAATGTAATATCAAGCACCAAAAGAAAAAGAAAGTCAACCACACACAATGTTTCATCACCCCGTAGGGTGGATACCAAACAATCAAAAGAAAATTTAAAAAGTACAGAAGTAGAAAGTGTTCAAACAAGCCATCACTGTGGTGGAGGACGGGGTGGGTAATGTTGGTAACCAGGGATGTTTCTATAATCAAAGAAGGATCCCACCACCTGCTCTGCAAAAGACGGGTCAGCAGCTCCCGCCGGGGTCACGTCCATACCTGCATAAGTACCTGTATAAGAACCAAATCGGACCGGCATATCCGGTCCCAATGCTCCTGGATCATGACGGGGAGGCTCCTCAACCTGATGCTCGGGAGGAAAGTAAAAACCTCCACCAACACGCTGATGAGGGATAAACATGGAGGGCGGGCGGTACTCGGGAATATCAGCTGGTGGACTAAAATCCTGCCCTCTCAACTGCGCCTCCCACAAAGGCTGGTAACGGCGCGAGTCGTAAACCACTCTCCCTAAACCAGAACCCATCATAGTCAAATCTCCCCCAACCTGCTCTCGAAAACTATCCATTCGAGAATGGAAAGACTGCTGATCCTCATACATCCTATCCATCAAAGACTGAAGAGAGGTGAAATCAAAACCTGCTGGATGAACAATGAATCTCACAACTTTTAGGTGTTTGGGAAATTTTGAGTATGCAAGTAATGTTATCAAACCACAAGGATAAGCCCAATAATCGTTCCGAACACATTTCGCCGGTTAAAAATGTTGCCAAGGAAAAAGTTTGTAGTAAAATTGCTCATTAAAATATGAATTAAGTGACCAAAAGCAATTTACCACAAGGACAAGCCCCACTCAAGTTTTACAAACCACATCAACCTCTATTATCCCACCAAATTGACAACACCGATTCCAAACATGCACATCACAGTGAAGAGCTCAAGATAGAAACTCCTACCCTCGGATAAAATCCAAAGGCCTATGAGAGGGACACATCAACAAAACCGGTAGAAATCTCAATGGCAAAACAACAAAAGTGATGTACCCGGTAGCTTAAACCTATTTGCCACCCCCCCACACTTAAGATGGACAATGCCCTCAATGTCCATATCGGTCAAACACAGGTAAATAGGGGTAAGCAAAATCGATAACTAAAGCACATACCGGAACGAGGACACAATCCGTTTTAAAACAAGTTAGCCGACCCCGCGTCACAAATTGCACTTCCGAAAGAGGAAGGACACTTTGGATGGCGGGAGAAACAACATGTAACAAAACGGAAGGTGCGAGAATCGAGTACATCAAACATACCAACACAAATGCGGCGCTGAACTTACTGCCAGCATATGCATACCATCAAACAATCAACACTCAATGGTTCTCCCCCACACTTGGGTTGGACTACAACTATCAATACCTGCTTCATATAGCATCAGAAAACAAAATGTAATATCAAGCACCAAAAGAAAAAGAAAGTCAACCACACACAATGTTTCATCACCCCGTAGGGTGGATACCAAACAATCAAAAGAAAATTTAAAAAGTACAGAAGTAGAAAGTGTTCAAACAAGCCATCACTGTGGTGGAGGACGGGGTGGGTAATGTTGGTAACCAGGGATGTTTCTATAATCAAAGAAGGATCCCACCACCTGCTCTGCAAAAGACGGGTCAGCAGCTCCCGCCGGGGTCACGTCCATACCTGCATAAGTACCTGTATAAGAACCAAATCGGACCGGCATATCCGGTCCCAATGCTCCTGGATCATGACGGGGAGGCTCCTCAACCTGATGCTCGGGAGGAAAGTAAAAACCTCCACCAACACGCTGATGAGGGATAAACATGGAGGGCGGGCGGTACTCGGGAATATCAGCTGGTGGACTAAAATCCTGCCCTCTCAACTGCGCCTCCCACAAAGGCTGGTAACGGCGCGAGTCGTAAACCACTCTCCCTAAACCAGAACCCATCATAGTCAAATCTCCCCCAACCTGCTCTCGAAAACTATCCATTCGAGAATGGAAAGACTGCTGATCCTCATACATCCTATCCATCAAAGACTGAAGAGAGGTGAAATCAAAACCTGCTGGATGAGCAGAAGCGGAAAAGGAACCTCCTGCAGTAGTGGTAGCACGACGTGTAGGATGTCGCACCGGCTCTGGCTCCTCCTCAGCAGCCGCATCCATATCAACATCCTCATCCTCCTCCACAATGGGAGGCGGTGCAGGAATCACTCCAATGTCATCAAGCAATCTTGAATTCTCCGTCTTCGTCATCTTCTTAACAATCTTAGCCCTTATCAACTCTCCCTCCTCCAAAGTCTCCTGAAATACCGGTGGTGAAAGATGGGTCTGACAGTCATCAGTATCAAAAACCCCCATCCGTCTATAGATCATCGTAATGAAATGTCCCAAAACCAACTCCGAATCGGAGTGGTTCCACATCCTGTCCAACACAACCATGGGAGCTAATGCAAACCGCCCTGGAGCCCCCTCAGAGAACAACTTAATCAACCATAAGTCTGTCAGATACACCTTCTCCCAATGAGTAGAACGCTGAACCAAGAAAGTGACAACCATACGATGGAGCATCCTAAGCTTAATACTCCGAATCTTAGACATGCTACCTGACCCACCAGTCTTCCAAACCTCTCCTCCAGTAATACGAGTCCAATACTGCATTAGTGACTCGCCATCAAAAGGCTGCTTCACATATAAACCCTGCCTCAACAAACTCCTGAAATCACTATTCCTTAACTCGTCCAATGTATACATCCCAGTATAATACCCAAACTGAGCTACAGAAATCTTCCTAAGCATACCTCCACAATAAAAGTGCACACACCTCTCCTCAAAAATATCCTTAATCTTATTCAACTCCTTTTTTACCTTGAAAGTTGAATAAAATTCTAAACAAAGCTCCCTATAAACAGGTTCCCTGTTATTAAACACATTATGCCACATATCGCTCACAACCATCCGTCTATAGATCATCGTAATGAAATGTCCCAAAACCAACTCCGAATCGGAGTGGTTCCACATCCTGTCCAACACAACCATGGGAGCTAATTCAAACCGCCCTGGAGCCCCCTCAGAGAACAACTTAATCAACCATAAGTCTGTCAGATACACCTTCTCCCAATGAGTAGAACGCTGAACCAAGAAAGTGACAACCATACGATGGAGCATCCTAAGCTTAATACTCCGAATCTTAGACATGCTACCTGACCCACCAGTCTTCCAAACCTCTCCTCCAGTAATACGAGTCCAATACTGCATTAGTGACTCGCCATCAAAAGGCTGCTTCACATATAAACCCTGCCTCAACAAACTCCTGAAATCACTATTCCTTAACTCGTCCAATGTATACATCCCAGTATAATACCCAAACTGAGCTACAGAAATCTTCCTAAGCATACCTCCACAATAAAAGTGCACACACCTCTCCTCAAAAATATCCTTAATCTTATTCAACTCCTTTTTTACCTTGAAAGTTGAATAAAATTCTAAACAAAGCTCCCTATAAACAGGTTCCCTGTTATTAAACACATTATGCCACATATCGCTCACAACCAATAAAAGTGCACACACCTCTCCTCAAAAATATCCTTAACCTTATTCAACTCCTTTTTTACCTTGAAAGTTGAATAAAATTCTAAACAAAGCTCCTTACATCCTTTTATTACCTGCACTCAATGTGGCTGTCGATATGCCCACTGCGGCGCAGTGGGCGCTTACCTTCCCCACTGCGGCGCAGTGGGCGGAATCCCTCACTGCGGCGCAGTGGGAAATGGCAATCCTCACTGCGGCGCAGTGGGACAAGAATCCCTCACTGCGGCGCAGTGGGACAAGGCAATCCCTCACTGCGGCGCAGTGGGCAATGAATCCCCTCACTGCGGCGCAGTGGGGACAAGAATCCCTCACTGCGGCGCAGTGGGACAATGGCAATCCCTCACTGCGGCGCAGTGGGACAAGAACCCTCACTGCGGCGCAGTGGACAAGAATCCCCACTGCGGCGCAGTGGGACAAGGCAATCCCTCACTGCGGCGCAGTGGGACAAAATCCCTCACTGCGGCGCAGTGGGACAAGGCAATCCCTCACTGCGGCGCAGTGGGACAAGAATCCCTCACTGCGGCGCAGTGGGACAAGAATCCCTCACTGCGGCGCAGTGGGACAAGAATCCCTCACTGCGGCGCAGTGGGACAATGAATCCCTCACTGCGGCGCAGTGGGACAATGAATCCCTCACTGCGGCGCAGTGGGACAATGGCAATCCCTCACTGCGGCGCAGTGGGACATGAATCCCCTCACTGCGGCGCAGTGGGAAAGAATCCCTCACTGCGGCGCAGTGGGACAAGGCAATCCCTCACTGCGGCGCAGTGGGACAAGAATCCCTCACTGCGGCGCAGTGGGACAAGAATCCCTCACTGCGGCGCAGTGGGACAAGGCAATCCCTCACTGCGGCGCAGTGGGCAATGAATCCCCTCACTGCGGCGCAGTGGGGACAAGAATCCCTCACTGCGGCGCAGTGGGACAAGGCAATCCCTCACTGCGGCGCAGTGGGACAAGAACCCTCACTGCGGCGCAGTGGACAAGAATCCCCACTGCGGCGCAGTGGGACAAGGCAATCCCTCACTGCGGCGCAGTGGGACAAAATCCCACTGCGGCGCAGTGGGACAAGGCAATCCCTCACTGCGGCGCAGTGGGACAAGAATCCCTCACTGCGGCGCAGTGGGACAAGAATCCCTCACTGCGGCGCAGTGGGACAAGAATCCCTCACTGCGGCGCAGTGGGACAATGAATCCCTCACTGCGGCGCAGTGGGACAATGAATCCCTCACTGCGGCGCAGTGGGACAATGGCAATCCCTCACTGCGGCGCAGTGGGACATGAATCCCCTCACTGCGGCGCAGTGGGACAAGAATCCCTCACTGCGGCGCAGTGGGACAAGGCAATCCCTCACTGCGGCGCAGTGGGACAAGAATCCCTCACTGCGGCGCAGTGGGACAAGAATCCCTCACTGCGGCGCAGTGGGACAAGGCAATCCCTCACTGCGGCGCAGTGGGCAATGAATCCCCTCACTGCGGCGCAGTGGGGACAAGAATCCCTCACTGCGGCGCAGTGGGACAATGGCAATCCCTCACTGCGGCGCAGTGGGACAAGAACCCTCACTGCGGCGCAGTGGACAAGAATCCCCACTGCGGCGCAGTGGGACAAGGCAATCCCTCACTGCGGCGCAGTGGGACAAAATCCCCACTGCGGCGCAGTGGGACAAGGCAATCCCTCACTGCGGCGCAGTGGGACAAGAATCCCTCACTGCGGCGCAGTGGGACAAGAATCCCTCACTGCGGCGCAGTGGGACAAGAATCCCTCACTGCGGCGCAGTGGGACAATGAATCCCTCACTGCGGCGCAGTGGGACAATGAATCCCTCACTGCGGCGCAGTGGGACAATGGCAATCCCTCACTGCGGCGCAGTGGGACATGAATCCCCTCACTGCGGCGCAGTGGGACAAGAATCCCTCACTGCGGCGCAGTGGGACAAGGCAATCCCTCACTGCGGCGCAGTGGGACAAGAATCCCTCACTGCGGCGCAGTGGGACAAGAATCCCTCACTGCGGCGCAGTGGGACAAGGCAATCCCTCACTGCGGCGCAGTGGGCAATGAATCACCCTCACTGCGGCGCAGTGGGGACAAGAATCCCTCACTGCGGCGCAGTGGGACAAGGCAATCCCTCACTGCGGCGCAGTGGGACAAGAACCCTCACTGCGGCCTGAATTCCAAAATGTTGAGCAGCAGTGGGGTGGAGATACCTGGGTGGGCAAACTACCTCTTTGTGAATAGAAAAGAGCTCGTTAAGATAATTGTTGCGGTGAGGTTGCTTCACCCTTGAAAAATCTAGCCACGCGTGCCTCTCATTCAACTGACCCGGCCAAAACTTAAGAACAGGCGGCTCAACCTCCGTAACCGCCTTGCCTTTCCGCAGAGCGGTCCCACTGGATGTTCCCTCCTCGGGTTGCTTCCTCTTGTCAGCACCAGACGCATCCTACAATCACATATAATAACGACAAACAAGTAAGTAAAACGAGGAATGCAAAGCGAGAATAATATCAAACAATCAACAAAAATTTAGGCAGAAAAACGTCCCACTGCGGCGCAGTGGGACAAGGCAATCCCTCACTGCGGCGCAGTGGGGTGCAAAACCAGCTCAAAAATATTTTTTTTTTTCAAAACCCTAGTTTTTTCTACTCAAATCCGGATGAACTAGTGTTAAATTCATGAAATTGAACATCACATTATCATAATTAACACATATCACACAAAACCCATCAATTAATTTAACAATTACAACCTAAAAACTCGAATATCAAAGATTTAAAAGAAAATTCAAAGAAAAAGTTCAAGAAACTTACTCCTTTACCCATGATGATGATAATTTGATGATAATCTAGGAGAGAGAAGAAAGAAAATTGCAAGATTGGACGTGAATTAGAGGTGAAAATAGGTTAGGTTTGGGAGTGTTGTTTTTGTTAGAGAGAAAAAGAAAAAGGAGTTATGTTGGTAAAAATAAAATAAACTAAAATTTACATCCTTTTATTACCTGCACTCAATGTGGCTGTCGATATGCCCACTGCGGCGCAGTGGGCGCTTACCTTCCCCACTGCGGCGCAGTGGGCGATTTGTACCCCAATTGCCGAGATAAATGGCTGCGGCGCAGTCCACGACTCCCACTCCCCACTGCGGCGCAGTGGGCGATTTGTACCCCAATTGCCGAGATAAATGGCTGCGGCGCAGTCCACGACTCCCACTCCCCACTGCGGCGCAGTGGGCGCTTACCTTCCCCACTGCGGCGCAGTGGGCGATTTGTACCCCAATTGCCGAGATAAATGGCTGCGGCGCAGTCCACGACTCCCACTCCCCACTGCGGCGCAGTGGGGTATTTTGGCACGAAAAAGGCCGAAACAATCTACTGCGTCGCAGTCAGCTCATCTTGCCCCCACTGCGGCGCAGTGGGGCACTCTCCTGCACGAAACATCGGTAATGCACAACAAACCTCAATTCGTTTCACGATCAACCTGGACCTGCACTTCTTAACAAAACAAAATCAAATCTAACTAAATGAAAAGAAGAACGAAATGCAATAAAAACAAATGAAACACACGGGTTGCCTCCCGAGAAGCGCTAAGATTATTTACGAGTCTTTAGCTAGACTCGACCTCCTTTCAAGTTTCGGGTTCAAACAAAGGGACTTCCTCAATTGCCCCCTCTTCCTGCTCTTCTTCAAAATACAACTTCAATCTATGACCATTGACAATGAAAGACCCATTTCCATTCCTTTTAAACAATTCAACATAACCGGATGGATACACATGCTTAATCACAAAAGGTCCTATCCACCTAGAAGTCAACTTGGGTTGTTTGATTTTAAATTTGGACAAGAACAACAAAACCTTTGCCCCAACCTTAAAGTCCTTCCTACGGAGCCTTTTGTCATGATAAACTTTGGTCTTTTCCTTATAAAGCCTAGAATTTTCATAAGCTCCCAATCGAAGCTCATCGAGCTCATGGAGCTGCAACATTCTTAGTTCACCGGCCTCCATCATGTCAAGGTTCAAATTTCTCAACGCCCAATAAGCCTTATGCTCTATCTCAATGGGTAAATGGCAAGTCTTACCATAGAGCAACCGGTATGGCGTGGTGCCAATCGGTGTCTTAAAGGCGGTCCTAAACGCCCACAAGGCATCATCAAGCTTCTTAGACCAAACCTTGGGGTTATCCCCGACCGTTTTTTCCAAAATCCTTTTTAAAGCCCTGTTGGTGTTTTCCACTTGACCACTGGTCTGAGGATGATAGGAAGTAGAAAAGTAATGACAAACACCATATCTTTTAAGAACCTTAGCTAATTGGTGATTGGCAAAATGGGTACCTCGGTCACTAATTAGAGCTCTAGGACAACCAAAACGGCTAAACAACTGTTTAAGAAAGTCAATGACCACCCCTCTTCCTGCTCTTCTTCAAAATACAACTTCAATCTATGACCATTGACAATGAAAGACCCATTTCCATTCCTTTTAAACAATTCAACATAACCGGATGGATACACATGCTTAATCACAAAAGGTCCTATCCACCTAGAAGTCAACTTGGGTTGTTTGATTTTAAATTTGGACAAGAACAACAAAACCTTTGCCCCAACCTTAAAGTCCTTCCTACGGAGCCTTTTGTCATGATAAACTTTGGTCTTTTCCTTATAAAGCCTAGAATTTTCATAAGCTCCCAATCGAAGCTCATCGAGCTCATGGAGCTGCAACATTCTTAGTTCACCGGCCTCCATCATGTCAAGGTTCAAATTTCTCAACGCCCAATAAGCCTTATGCTCTATCTCAATGGGTAAATGGCAAGTCTTACCATAGAGCAACCGGTATGGCGTGGTGCCAATCGGTGTCTTAAAGGCGGTCCTAAACGCCCACAAGGCATCATCAAGCTTCTTAGACCAAACCTTGGGGTTATCCCCGACCGTTTTTTCCAAAATCCTTTTTAAAGCCCTGTTGGTGTTTTCCACTTGACCACTGGTCTGAGGATGATAGGAAGTAGAAAAGTAATGACAAACACCATATCTTTTAAGAACCTTAGCTAATTGGTGATTGGCAAAATGGGTACCTCGGTCACTAATTAGAGCTCTAGGACAACCAAAACGGCTAAACAACTGTTTAAGAAAGTCAATGACCACCCTAGCATCATTCGTGGGCAAAGCCTTGGCTTCGGCCCACTTAGACACGTAATCAACAGCAACAAGTATGTAAAGGAACTTGTTAGACGGTGGGAATGGTCCCATAAAGTCTATACCCCAAATGTCAAACACTTCACATACCTGAATTCCTTGTTGGGGCATCTCATCCCGCTTGGTGATGTTCCCTTGTCGTTGGCAAATGTCACAAGTTTCTACTAAGGTTTGAGCCTCCCTGAAAATTGTGGGCCAATAGAAACCTGCATCAAATACCTTTTTACCTGTAACTGAGGGACCATAATGACCTCCAGTTGGTCCATAGTGACAAGCATCCAAAATCTCCCTAGTCTCGGCTCCAGCAACACATCTTCTCACCATCCCATCTGCACAAACTCGAAATAAGTATGGGCTGTCCCAAAAATAGTACTTGGCATCCGATATGAGCTTCTTCTTCTGTTGATGCGTGAAGTCATTGGGAATCTCACCTGCAACCAAATAGTTAGCAATATCTGCAAACCAAGGAGCATCATTAGAAGTAGAAATAAACATTAGAGACTCATCGGGGAAGTGATCATTGATCTCCCCATCACGAAGTTCCTCCCGGTGAGGATCTTCCAATCGACTCAAGTGGTCGGCGGCCAAGTTTTCAGCCCCTTTCTTATCCTTGATCTCAATATCAAATTCTTGTAACAACAAGATCCATCGGATAAGTCTGGGTTTAGCATCTTGTTTCGAGAACAAGTACTTCAGGGCTGAATGGTCAGTAAAAACAATGGTCTTGCTTAGAACCAAGTAAGATCTAAACTTATCAAAAGCAAAAACCACAGCAAGCAACTCTTTCTCAGTAGTGGTGTAATTTTGCTGGGCTGGATTCAATGTTTTACTAGCAAAGTAAATAGGCTTGAAATGTTTATCAACCCTTTGCCCAAGTACGGCTCCCACAGCAAAATCACTAGCATCACACATTAGCTCAAAAGGCAATTCCACAAAACCTTTGCCCCAACCTTAAAGTCCTTCCTACGGAGCCTTTTGTCATGATAAACTTTGGTCTTTTCCTTATAAAGCCTAGAATTTTCATAAGCTCCCAATCGAAGCTCATCGAGCTCATGGAGCTGCAACATTCTTAGTTCACCGGCCTCCATCATGTCAAGGTTCAAATTTCTCAACGCCCAATAAGCCTTATGCTCTATCTCAATGGGTAAATGGCAAGTCTTACCATAGAGCAACCGGTATGGCGTGGTGCCAATCGGTGTCTTAAAGGCGGTCCTAAACGCCCACAAGGCATCATCAAGCTTCTTAGACCAAACCTTGGGGTTATCCCCGACCGTTTTTTCCAAAATCCTTTTTAAAGCCCTGTTGGTGTTTTCCACTTGACCACTGGTCTGAGGATGATAGGAAGTAGAAAAGTAATGACAAACACCATATCTTTTAAGAACCTTAGCTAATTGGTGATTGGCAAAATGGGTACCTCGGTCACTAATTAGAGCTCTAGGACAACCAAAACGGCTAAACAACTGTTTAAGAAAGTCAATGACCACCCTAGCATCATTCGTGGGCAAAGCCTTGGCTTCGGCCCACTTAGACACGTAATCAACAGCAACAAGTATGTAAAGGAACTTGTTAGACGGTGGGAATGGTCCCATAAAGTCTATACCCCAAATGTCAAACACTTCACATACCTGAATTCCTTGTTGGGGCATCTCATCCCGCTTGGTGATGTTCCCTTGTCGTTGGCAAATGTCACAAGTTTCTACTAAGGTTTGAGCCTCCCTGAAAATTGTGGGCCAATAGAAACCTGCATCAAATACCTTTTTACCTGTAACTGAGGGACCATAATGACCTCCAGTTGGTCCATAGTGACAAGCATCCAAAATCTCCCTAGTCTCGGCTCCAGCAACACATCTTCTCACCATCCCATCTGCACAAACTCGAAATAAGTATGGGCTGTCCCAAAAATAGTACTTGGCATCCGATATGAGCTTCTTCTTCTGTTGATGCGTGAAGTCATTGGGAATCTCACCTGCAACCAAATAGTTAGCAATATCTGCAAACCAAGGAGCATCATTAGAAGTAGAAATAAACATTAGAGACTCATCGGGGAAGTGATCATTGATCTCCCCATCACGAAGTTCCTCCCGGTGAGGATCTTCCAATCGACTCAAGTGGTCGGCGGCCAAGTTTTCAGCCCCTTTCTTATCCTTGATCTCAATATCAAATTCTTGTAACAACAAGATCCATCGGATAAGTCTGGGTTTAGCATCTTGTTTCGAGAACAAGTACTTCAGGGCTGAATGGTCAGTAAAAACAATGGTCTTGCTTAGAACCAAGTAAGATCTAAACTTATCAAAAGCAAAAACCACAGCAAGCAACTCTTTCTCAGTAGTGGTGTAATTTTGCTGGGCTGGATTCAATGTTTTACTAGCAAAGTAAATAGGCTTGAAATGTTTATCAACCCTTTGCCCAAGTACGGCTCCCACAGCAAAATCACTAGCATCACACATTAGCTCAAAGGGCAATTCCCAATCCGGCCCAACCATAATGGGTGAATTGGTCAATTTCTCTTTCAACACCTGAAAAGCACTTACACAAGCATCATCAAATATAAAAGGAGTGTCCTTCTCCAACAAGTGGGTCATAGGACGAGTAATCTTGGAAAAGTCTTTAATAAACCTACGATAAAATCCAGCATGTCCAAGAAAACTCCTTACCCCTTTCACATTGGAAGGCGGGGGTAGTTTGGCTATCACATCAATCTTAGCCCTATCAACCTCTATCCCGGCCTTAGACACTTTGTGGCCTAACACAATTCCCTCGGTCACCATGAAGTGACACTTTTCCCAATTTAGCACAAGTTGTGCTCTTTCACACCTTTCCAACATTTTATCTAAGTTATGCAAACAGGTTCGAAATGAGTCCCCAAATACCGAGAAATCATCCATGAAAACCTCCATGGAGGTTTCAAGCATGTCCTGGAATATAGCAATCATACACCTTTGAAAGGTGCCTGGGGCATTACAAAGACCAAACGGCATTCGCCGATAAGCAAAAGTGCCAAAGGGGCACGTAAAAGTGGTCTTCTCTTGATCCTTTGGATCAATGGGTATTTGGAAGTACCCGGAAAACCCATCAAGGAAACAAAAATACTCATTTCCTGCCAATCTCTCTAACATTTGATCAATGAAAGGTAATGGAAAGTGATCTTTACGGGTGGCATCATTTAGCTTACGGTAGTCAATACACACCCGCCAACCCGTAACAGTCCTAGTAGCCAAAAGCTCCCTATTCTCATTTTCAATAACAGTCATACCCCCCTTTTTGGGTACACAATGGACAGGGCTAACCCAAGGACTATCAGCTATAGGGAAAATAATTCCCGCATCTAACAATTTAATCACTTCCTTTTTAACTACTTCTTTCATATTTGGATTCAGCCGCCTTTGTCGCTGGACAACGGGCTTCACATCATCTACAAAATCAATCTTATGTTGGCAAAAGTTAGGACTAATACCTGGAATGTCGGTAGTCTTCCAAGCAAAAGCCCGCTTATGGGCTCTAAGCACAGCAAGAAGGAGTCCTTTCTCGTCACCCGAAAGTGAAGACGAGATAACAACTGGTAAGGATGATTCACCTGCTAAGTATGCATACTCCAAATGGGCAGGCAGCGGCTTAAGCTCTAAATCTGTAGGTGGTACATCAACTGAATTAGGTACCAATGAGCTTCCATCAGCAACTACCTCCTCAAAACTCTCATCAACTAGAGGTGTCTCATCCAAACTAAAAGCCATAACTTCAGCAAACAAATCATCATCATCAATTTCTCCAGCTCCTAGATAAGCAATCTCCTCATCTCCCATATCTGCCTCCATCAACTCCTGAAATTCTTGGTCCAAAGCATCATCTATCACGTCAATCCTGAAACATGACTCATCATTAGAATAAGTATGCTTAATAGACCGTTCTACATTAAAGACAATCCTATCAGTACCCACACCCAATGAAATTTCCTTATCCTTCACACGGATGATAGCATCCGCGGTATTTAGGAAAGGTCGTCCAAGAATAAGGGGTACCTGGGCATCCTCCTCCATTTCCAAGATAACAAAATCAACAAGGAAGACAATATGACCGACAGTGACTCTAATATTTTCAGCAATCCCCATGGGATACTGAAATGAGTGATCGGCAAGCCGAATACTCATGCGAGTCGGGCGAAGGATTCCAAGAGCCAACTTACTCCAAACCGAATAAGGCATCAAATTAACACTAGCTCCTAAATCAGCTAAAGCCTTACAAATTATGGTTCTAATAGAGCAAGTGATTAGAAAACTCCCTGGGTCTTCAAGCTTAGGAGGAATGCGGTTCTGCAAGATAGCAGAACACTCCGCATTTAGAAATGTAGCTTTTGCTTCCTCCAACTTCCTTTTTAACTACTTCTTTCATATTTGGATTCAGCCGCCTTTGTCGCTGGACAACGGGCTTCACATCATCTACAAAATCAATCTTATGTTGGCAAAAGTTAGGACTAATACCTGGAATGTCGGTAGTCTTCCAAGCAAAAGCCCGCTTATGGGCTCTAAGCACAGCAAGAAGGAGTCCTTTCTCATCACCCGAAAGTGAAGACGAGATAACAACTGGTAAGGATGATTCACCTGCTAAGTATGCATACTCCAAATGGGCAGGCAGCGGCTTAAGCTCTAAATCTGTAGGTGGTACATCAACTGAATTAGGTACCAATGAGCTTCCATCAGCAACTACCTCCTCAAAACTCTCATCAACTAGAGGTGTCTCATCCAAACTAAAAGCCATAACTTCAGCAAACAAATCATCATCATCAATTTCTCCAGCTCCTAGATAAGCAATCTCCTCATCTCCCATATCTGCCTCCATCAACTCCTGAAATTCTTGGTCCAAAGCATCATCTATCACGTCAATCCTGAAACATGACTCATCATTAGAATAAGTATGCTTAATAGACCGTTCTACATTAAAGACAATCCTATCAGTACCCACACCCAATGAAATTTCCTTATCCTTCACACGGATGATAGCATCCGCGGTATTTAGGAAAGGTCGTCCAAGAATAAGGGGTACCTGGGCATCCTCCTCCATTTCCAAGATAACAAAATCAACAAGGAAGACAATATGACCGACAGTGACTCTAATATTTTCAGCAATCCCCATGGGATACTGAAATGAGTGATCGGCAAGCCGAATACTCATGCGAGTCGGGCGAAGGATTCCAAGAGCCAACTTACTCCAAACCGAATAAGGCATCAAATTAACACTAGCTCCTAAATCAGCTAAAGCCTTACAAATTATGGTTCTAATAGAGCAAGTGATTAGAAAACTCCCTGGGTCTTCAAGCTTAGGAGGAATGCGGTTCTGCAAGATAGCAGAACACTCCGCATTTAGAAATGTAGCTTTTGCTTCCTCCAACTTCCTTTTATCCGTCACAAGTTCCTTGATGAACTTGGCATAGTGAGGCATACCCTGTATCAAATCAACTAAAGGAACATTAATATGCACATTAGAAATCATTTGAACAAACTTATTGTATTGTTCCTTTAGCTTAGCCTTCTTGAACCGTTGTGGAAATGGCACTTTTGGTTTGTAAGCCTTAACCTCGGGTTCCACAACCGGTTTTGGTGGAGTGACCGGAGTCTTCACGGTCGGGTTCTCCTCCATCTCAATCTCCTCATCAATCTCATCATCAATAGCTTCTGAATCCTGAACATCTGAAACAACCACATTAGGCATAGAAGGAGGGTCATAAGATTTACCTGTACGAGTTGTAATGGCTTTGGCCTCCTCATGGCGAGCTTGAGGTGGCGTGTACTTCTGCCCCTGATTAGGTCCTTGATTTGGTCCCATGCTAAATTGAGGCTTAGGATTCTGTTGAGTAGTGCTAGGTAAAGTACCTTGTGGCCTAGAAAGGGCAGCCATCCTACTCTCAAGATCCTTGAAGTTCACACATTGATTCTTCATGTTTATCTCAACCTTGCCATCAATTCTATCTAACCTCTCATTCAACGCCTTGGTATCATCCCGAATAATTTTGATGCTATTGTTGGTTTCGGCTTGATTACTTACCAATTGCTTCATCATTTCCCTCAACTCGGCATTAGGATCGGCATTAGAGGAAGAAGAACCGGATCCTTGTCCCTGTTGAGGTTGTTGTTGAGGTTGACTTTGGAAATTGTCCCTTTGCCATCGATTTCCTGAAAAACGAGAGTTGTTAGTAGGAAAAGAAGAGTTATAAGTGGGATTACCTGAAGGACGGTTTTGGTAACCGGTATTGCGTTGGTAGCTTCCTTGTTGTTGGTTTTGGATGTAGTTAACATCTTCGGGTCCCCGACTTGGACAATCTTCCGAATAATGCATATTCCCACAATGGTCACATCCATCGGCAACAACCTTCACATCCCTTTCAATGGCCCCAAATCGACTCTCTTGCATGGCAAAGCCCTTTTCCATGCGCTCCGATAGCGCTCTAATCTCTCCTATCATCCCGAATAATTTTGATGCTATTGTTGGTTTCGGCTTGATTACTTACCAATTGCTTCATCATTTCCCTCAACTCGGCATTAGGATCGGCATTAGAGGAAGAAGAACCGGATCCTTGTCCCTGTTGAGGTTGTTGTTGAGGTTGACTTTGGAAATTGTCCCTTTGCCATCGATTTCCTGAAAAACGAGAGTTGTTAGTAGGAAAAGAAGAGTTATAAGTGGGATTACCTGAAGGACGGTTTTGGTAACCGGTATTGCGTTGGTAGCTTCCTTGTTGTTGGTTTTGGATGTAGTTAACATCTTCGGGTCCCCGACTTGGACAATCTTCCGAATAATGCATATTCCCACAATGGTCACATCCATCGGCAACTTCCTTTTATCCGTCACAAGTTCCTTGATGAACTTGGCATAGTGAGGCATACCCTGTATCAAATCAACTAAAGGAACATTAATATGCACATTAGAAATCATTTGAACAAACTTATTGTATTGTTCCTTTAGCTTAGCCTTCTTGAACCGTTGTGGAAATGGCACTTTTGGTTTGTAAGCCTTAACCTCGGGTTCCACAACCGGTTTTGGTGGAGTGACCGGAGTCTTCACGGTCGGGTTCTCCTCCATCTCAATCTCCTCATCAATCTCATCATCAATAGCTTCTGAATCCTGAACATCTGAAACAACCACATTAGGCATAGAAGGAGGGTCATAAGATTTACCTGTACGAGTTGTAATGGCTTTGGCCTCCTCATGGCGAGCTTGAGGTGGCGTGTACTTCTGCCCCTGATTAGGTCCTTGATTTGGTCCCATGCTAAATTGAGGCTTAGGATTCTGTTGAGTAGTGCTAGGTAAAGTACCTTGTGGCCTAGAAAGGGCAGCCATCCTACTCTCAAGATCCTTGAAGTTCACACATTGATTCTTCATGTTTATCTCAACCTTGCCATCAATTCTATCTAACCTCTCATTCAACGCCTTGGTATCATCCCGAATAATTTTGATGCTATTGTTGGTTTCGGCTTGATTACTTACCAATTGCTTCATCATTTCCCTCAACTCGGCATTAGGATCGGCATTAGAGGAAGAAGAACCGGATCCTTGTCCCTGTTGAGGTTGACTTTGGAAATTGTCCCTTTGCCATCGATTTCCTGAAAAACGAGAGTTGTTAGTAGGAAAAGAAGAGTTATAAGTGGGATTACCTGAAGGACGGTTTTGGTAACCGGTATTGCGTTGGTAGCTTCCTTGTTGTTGGTTTTGGATGTAGTTAACATCTTCGGGTCCCCGACTTGGACAATCTTCCGAATAATGCATATTCCCACAATGGTCACATCCATCGGCAACAACCTTCACATCCCTTTCAATGGCCCCAAATCGACTCTCTTGCATGGCAAAGCCCTTTTCCATGCGCTCCGATAGCGCTCTAATCTCTCCTATCATCCCCGAATCATGACTAGCTTCCGCTTTTGCTACCCGGCCTTGGCTAGTACCCTTCTTCAATCTTCTCTCATTCTTTAAAAACCTATCATCATCCATGTTTGCATTATCCTTGGCCATGGATTCCAAGATTTCAAAGCCCTCATTTGGTGTGATCTTGTTGAACCCACCACCAAAAGCATAACCTAGCTCACGTTTGGACTTCTTATCGAGCCCATCAAAGAATAGCTCGACATATTGTTCTTTAGTCATATTGTGACCCGGGCAATTTCTCAACATCTCTTTAAATCGGATCCACGCATCAACAACATCTTCATCTTCGTCTTGGGCAAACGACCGAATCAAGTTCTCCAACTTTCTTTGGGTTCTAAGTGAGTAGAACTCACCAATAAAGGCTTGCTTAAGTTGGTCCCAGGTCGTAATGCAATTTTCCGGAAGGTCATTGAACCAATCAAGAGCATCCCCGGTAATAGACATTGGAAATGTCTCTAGTTTTACGGCATTCATTTGATTCTGCCCGTATTGGTATAACCTAGCCAACTTCTCAAATCTTTCTAAATGTTGATACGGATCCCACTTCCTTTTACCATCGAATTGTTGTTCCTCAATGCTCTTAAGATGATTACCCTTTAGGTTGAAATCATGAGCAATGGGAGGAGGTCTAATAGGACTACCCCGGTTTGCGGGAATAGTACGAACCCTCTCGCCATACCGTATATCATTTGGGTCCCTTTCTTCGTCTGCCATTTCGGTCTCTTCTAACTTAACTTCAAGATTGAAAAATTCTTCCAAATAGAAACCCTCCTCGTCTGAATCAGGAGTGGGTCTAGCAATAGGTGAGAATGGTGTAGGTGTTGTGAAGTTAAACCTACGTCTTGTTGGTGTTCTCAATGGACTATTAAGAGGTAAACCAGAAGACCTCAAGTTCATCAACTAGAAGTAGACCTGCAAAACACAACTAACCAAACACGTCAACTGCACCTGTGATAAGATAAGAAAAGAAAAACTAAACTATTAAAGCAAATAACTTCCTCACGCGTGAGGAAGGATCAAACCACTAAATTAACAACTAAAACAGCGCACAATCCCCGGCAGCGGCGCCAAAAACTTGATGTGCTAAATCGAGTTTAAATTTTATAAACTAGAAATACCTAAAAACTCACTACTACACACTATCGGGCAGTGGACCCGATCGTATGCAATATAGTTAAGAGGTAAGTCCAGGTTCGTTCACGGGGATTGGTTTGAATTAATTGTTTAGTAAAGGGGTTTGGAAAAAGGGTGTTACTTTGATTCTCACTCTGACAATAACTTTAAAGGACAAATGCGTATAAGTAAAGGTAAGTCTCAAACAATAATGGTAAATATCATCCACCTTGACTCCGCTAGACTTCAAACATGATTGCTTTCAGTTAAGACCAAATTCGTTAAGAGTTGACACGATAAACGTGAGAGAATGAAATGCTCGCGTGGTACCACCAACCGCTCACAAGTCACCCAAACACCTAACTGCTAGTTTAATTACCCAAGCCGGTACCACCAACCGCTCACAAGTCACCCAAACACCTAACTGCTAGTTTAATTACCCAAGCCGGTACCACCAACCGCTCACAAGTCACCCAAACACCTAACTGCTAGTTTAATTACCCAAGCCGGTACCACCAACCGCTCACAAGTCACCCAAACACCTAACTGCTAGTTTAATTACCCAAGCCGGTACCACCAACCGCTCACAAGTCACCCAAACACCTAACTGCTAGTTTAATTACCCAAGCCGGTACCACCAACGCCTAGACAATCTTACCAACACTTAGCTTGTTTGATTACCAAATTACCAATTGCGCCTATGTGAAAATAACGTGGTACCACCAACCGTTACAAAACACGTTGACAAAATGATTCCTTCTATTAAGATGACATTCACTATCATACCATGAACTAGTGATGATTGCTCATAGACAAGCAACCGTTTGCAAATCACATATGTGTTCGACTAGTACCACTAACGAAGAACACACATGCCACCAACATCAAATTAATATAAATAAAGGAATTAAATCATCAAGATCACGACACAACGATAATTGAAATCAACTCTTTGAATTAAAATATATGGCAATCACATCATTCGCCTAGTTTCATCAAGGTGGACAATAGAAGAATTAGCCACTCATGATTAAATTGAAATTACAATAAGAATCAAGAAAGAACATAAAGTACCAATTGTTTGAGGAATGGAAATTGCAAGACAATAAGTAGATACGATCTAGATGGGTGCACGTGAATCTTCAATGGATCGAAAGACGATCAAATCTTGAATTGACCCTTGAAGTATTCCCTGAAGTGCAGCTCCTAGAAAGATATTTTGATACCCTAGAAGAATAGGTTATTTTTCTATTTATACTCCTCTAATTCTGATGCAGAAAACTGCTAAAACCCTTCAGTACCGTGTACTCACTGCGGCGCAGTGAGGTTGTGCCTTCCCTCACTGCGGCGCAGTGAGGTTCTTGATGCGTCTGACCACTCGAGACTGTGGCGCAGTGGGTATGTGAACCCACCACTGCGTCGCAGTGCATTTCCACGTCTTTCTTTTTCTATATTTGACTGCGGCGCAGTAACCATCAAACCATCCCCACTGCGGCGCAGTGGGGGTTTGTACAAACAATGCCGTGGAATTTGGCTGCGGCGCAGTGGACCACGTACATCTCCACTCGAAACGACTCTCGACTTCACAAATGACTTCTGGCCAATAATCATCCGAATTTGCACAAAATGAACGCGTACTTGTTTAGAACCTGAAAACACTAACAAACACATAAACGCGCCAAATGCACACAAATTCGACTAAAAACATATAATATAAAGGCCAAAAACAATGTGGGCAATGGGTATAAGTTGGTCACATCAGATGATTAAGTTGAATAAGTTGATCAAGATTATGTATACGTGGGATATGTTTATGTGTGTTATGTCAAGATATGAGATGTTGATTAAGTTGTAAGTATATGTTGATATGATATGATGATACGTTAGCGTTGCAAGTATATGTTAATATGATACGAAATGTGATGGGATGTGGGAACAAGTAAGGATGGGATTATCTTACGATGTTTGTGGATGATATGTAATGTGATCATGTTTTGATGTATAAAATACGAAGAAGTTTTATGAAAGTAAAATGAAGAACGTTTTGTAAAATGTGTGTATCTTACTTAGCTAATTTATTAGTTAACACTTGCTTTTATGAAAATGTTGTGTCCTTCAGGATAAGCAGGTTTGAGCAAGAGAAATGATTAGCTCGTGAGATGGGTAGATGCAATAAAGAAGACTAGCATAGATTGTTGAATGCTTAGACTTCCCATAGCCTATGTTTCGACTACATTATTTACGTTTATGATACATGTAATAATGAATGGCATTTATGTTGGTGTCAAGACTTGGATTTCATTTATATTGTTTTGATGATGCACTTTAGTAACACCATTTTATGAAAGGTACCATCGGTTACGGATGGGGCAGTTTTTAAGTGATCTTTTCCGCTACGTTTTAAACGCCGTTTGACAAAAGTTTTTGAAAATCCAGGTTTTAAAATGACGGGTGTTACACAAAAGTAAATATAAAAAAGTTATAAAAGGTATATGACATCAACATTTTGATCTAATGGTTCTAATTAAAAGTTGAGATTCATCTAAATGTCCAAACTTATCTATTTTTTTAACAATATAAATAAAAGATGTTGGAAAACAATAATGTTGTCATTTTTATATTTTTATTATTTTCTAAACACCATATACAGATCAAAATAATCTTTTATTTCAATATCATAAGATATTAACAATGTAAACTTAAAAATACTTATAACTATAACAAATATTTATTACGTTATATGATAACAACATATATAAAGTCATAACTTGACAATTAAAAAAATAAATCAAAAAAGTGGTTTTAAAACCAATATAAAGTTAGGAATTATTAAATTAATTACTTTCAATAATTGATGTAGGAAATTACTTTCCATAATTAGTGATCATATTTAAATTTATTAAATCAAAAGTAAATCTAAAAAAGTTATAAAAGGTATATGACATCAGCATTTTGATCTAATGGTTCTAATTAAAAGTTGAGATTCATCTAAATGTCCAAACTTATCTATTTTTTTAACAATATAAATAAAAGATGTTGGAAAACAATAATGTTGTCATTTTTATATTTTTATTATTTTCTAAACACCATATACAGATCAAAATAATCTTTTATTTCAATATCATAAGATATTAACAATGTAAACTTAAAAATACTTATAACTATAACAAATATTTATTACGTTATATGATAACAACATATATAAAGTCATAACTTGACAATTAAAAAAAAAAAAAAAAAAAAAATAAAAAAAAAAAAAAAAAAAAAAAAAAAAAAAAAAAAAAAAAAAAAAAAAAAAAAAAAAAAAAAAAAAAAAAAAAAAAAAAAAAAAAAAAAAAAAAAAAAAAAAAAAAAAAAAAAAAAAAAAAAAAAAAAAAAAAAAAAAAAAAAAAAAAAAAAAAAAAAAAAAAAAAAAAAAAAAAAAAAAAAAAAAAAAAAAAAAAAAAAAAAAAAAAAAAAAAAAAAAAAAAAAAAAAAAAAAAAAAAAAAAAAAAAAAAAAAAAAAAAAAAAAAAAAAAAAAAAAAAAAAAAAAAAAAAAAAAAAAAAAAAAAAAAAAAAAAAAAAAAAAAAAAAAAAAAAAAAAAAAAAAAAAAAAAAAAAAAAAAAAAAAAAAAAAAAAAAAAAAAAAAAAAAAAAAAAAAAAAAAAAAAAAAAAAAAAAAAAAAAAAAAAAAAAAAAAAAAAAAAAAAAAAAAAAAAAAAAAAAAAAAAAAAAAAAAAAAAAAAAAAAAAAAAAAAAAAAAAAAAAAAAAAAAAAAAAAAAAAAAAAAAAAAAAAAAAAAAAAAAAAAAAAAAAAAAAAAAAAAAAAAAAAAAAAAAAAAAAAAAAAAAAAAAAAAAAAAAAAAAAAAAAAAAAAAAAAAAAAAAAAAAAAAAAAAAAAAAAAAAAAAAAAAAAAAAAAAAAAAAAAAAAAAAAAAAAAAAAAAAAAAAAAAAAAAAAAAAAAAAAAAAAAAAAAAAAAAAAAAAAAAAAAAAAAAAAAAAAAAAAAAAAAAAAAAAAAAAAAAAAAAAAAAAAAAAAAAAAAAAAAAAAAAAAAAAAAAAAAAAAAAAAAAAAAAAAAAAAAAAAAAAAAAAAAAAAAAAAAAAAAAAAAAAAAAAAAAAAAAAAAAAAAAAAAAAAAAAAAAAAAAAAAAAAAAAAAAAAAAAAAAAAAAAAAAAAAAAAAAAAAAAAAAAAAAAAAAAAAAAAAAAAAAAAAAAAAAAAAAAAAAAAAAAAAAAAAAAAAAAAAAAAAAAAAAAAAAAAAAAAAAAAAAAAAAAAAAAAAAAAAAAAAAAAAAAAAAAAAAAAAAAAAAAAAAAAAAAAAAAAAAAAAAAAAAAAAAAAAAAAAAAAAAAAAAAAAAAAAAAAAAAAAAAAAAAAAAAAAAAAAAAAAAAAAAAAAAAAAAAAAAAAAAAAAAAAAAAAAAAAAAAAAAAAAAAAAAAAAAAAAAAAAAAAAAAAAAAAAAAAAAAAAAAAAAAAAAAAAAAAAAAAAAAAAAAAAAAAAAAAAAAAAAAAAAAAAAAAAAAAAAAAAAAAAAAAAAAAAAAAAAAAAAAAAAAAAAAAAAAAAAAAAAAAAAAAAAAAAAAAAAAAAAAAAAAAAAAAAAAAAAAAAAAAAAAAAAAAAAAAAAAAAAAAAAAAAAAAAAAAAAAAAAAAAAAAAAAAAAAAAAAAAAAAAAAAAAAAAAAAAAAAAAAAAAAAAAAAAAAAAAAAAAAAAAAAAAAAAAAAAAAAAAAAAAAAAAAAAAAAAAAAAAAAAAAAAAAAAAAAAAAAAAAAAAAAAAAAAAAAAAAAAAAAAAAAAAAAAAAAAAAAAAAAAAAAAAAAAAAAAAAAAAAAAAAAAAAAAAAAAAAAAAAAAAAAAAAAAAAAAAAAAAAAAAAAAAAAAAAAAAAAAAAAAAAAAAAAAAAAAAAAAAAAAAAAAAAAAAAAAAAAAAAAAAAAAATGCAGTAATAATTATAATAATAATAAAAAAAAGAGTTAATTACACTTTTGGTCTCTGTCGATGGTTAAAAATTACCGTTTTCATCCCTACCTTTCATACATAAAATGGATAAATGAAGTTTGGAATTGGTTATGGTTGTAGAAACTTTGAACACTAGTGCTGCTGGTGGTGGTGCAACGGTGGCGGCACCGGAAACTGCCACCTCAAAACTGCCGTCGCTGCCACTGTCACACTACCACTGATGTACTCCACCACCACCGATATTCCCATCATTTCAGATCTGTTATCGTATCTATTCTTAGCTAGTTAGTTAGGGTTTGTGAACTTTTATAGTATTGTGGGAATCAAGTGTGGGGGGGGGGGGGGGGGGGGGGGGGGGGGGGGGGGGGGGGGGGGGGGGGGGGGGGGGGGGGGGGGGGGGGGGGGGGGGGGGGGGGGGGGGGGGGGGGGGGGGGGGGGGGGGGGGGGGGGGGGGGGGGGGGGGGGGGGGGGGGGGGGGGGGGGGGGGGGGGGGGGGGGGGGGGGGGGGGGGGGGGGGGGGGGGGGGGGGGGGGGGGGGGGGGGGGGGGGGGGGGGGGGGGGGGGGGGGGGGGGGGGGGGGGGGGGGGGGGGGGGGGGGGGGGGGGGGGGGGGGGGGGGGGGGGGGGGGGGGGGGGGGGGGGGGGGGGGGGGGGGGGGGGGGGGGGGGGGGGGGGGGGGGGGGGGGGGGGGGGGGGGGGGGGGGGGGGGGGGGGGGGGGGGGGGGGGGGGGGGGGGGGGGGGGGGGGGGGGGGGGGGGGGGGGGGGGGGGGGGGGGGGGGGGGGGGGGGGGGGGGGGGGGGGGGGGGGGGGGGGGGGGGGGGGGGGGGGGGGGGGGGGGGGGGGGGGGGGGGGGGGGGGGGGGGGGGGGGGGGGGGGGGGGGGGGGGGGGGGGGGGGGGGGGGGGGGGGGGGGGGGGGGGGGGGGGGGGGGGGGGGGGGGGGGGGGGGGGGGGGGGGGGGGGGGGGGGGGGGGGGGGGGGGGGGGGGGGGGGGGGGGGGGGGGGGGGGGGGGGGGGGGGGGGGGGGGGGGGGGGGGGGGGGGGGGGGGGGGGGGGGGGGGGGGGGGGGGGGGGGGGGGGGGGGGGGGGGGGGGGGGGGGGGGGGGGGGGGGGGGGGGGGGGGGGGGGGGGGGGGGGGGGGGGGGGGGGGGGGGGGGGGGGGGGGGGGGGGGGGGGGGGGGGGGGGGGGGGGGGGGGGGGGGGGGGGGGGGGGGGGGGGGGGGGGGGGGGGGGGGGGGGGGGGGGGGGGGGGGGGGGGGGGGGGGGGGGGGGGGGGGGGGGGGGGGGGGGGGGGGGGGGGGGGGGGGGGGGGGGGGGGGGGGGGGGGGGGGGGGGGGGGGGGGGGGGGGGGGGGGGGGGGGGGGGGGGGGGGGGGGGGGGGGGGGGGGGGGGGGGGGGGGGGGGGGGGGGGGGGGGGGGGGGGGGGGGGGGGGGGGGGGGGGGGGGGGGGGGGGGGGGGGGGGGGGGGGGGGGGGGGGGGGGGGGGGGGGGGGGGGGGGGGGGGGGGGGGGGGGGGGGGGGGGGGGGGGGGGGGGGGGGGGGGGGGGGGGGGGGGGGGGGGGGGGGGGGGGGGGGGGGGGGGGGGGGGGGGGGGGGGGGGGGGGGGGGGGGGGGGGGGGGGGGGGGGGGGGGGGGGGGGGGGGGGGGGGGGGGGGGGGGGGGGGGGGGGGGGGGGGGGGGGGGGGGGGGGGGGGGGGGGGGGGGGGGGGGGGGGGGGGGGGGGGGGGGGGGGGGGGGGGGGGGGGGGGGGGGGGGGGGGGGGGGGGGGGGGGGGGGGGGGGGGGGGGGGGGGGGGGGGGGGGGGGGGGGGGGGGGGGGGGGGGGGGGGGGGGGGGGGGGGGGGGGGGGGGGGGGGGGGGGGGGGGGGGGGGGGGGGGGGGGGGGGGGGGGGGGGGGGGGGGGGGGGGGGGGGGGGGGGGGGGGGGGGGGGGGGGGGGGGGGGGGGGGGGGGGGGGGGGGGGGGGGGGGGGGGGGGGGGGGGGGGGGGGGGGGGGGGGGGGGGGGGGGGGGGAATCACATACCCATTCATTGATTCATCATATTCATTTTACTAAAACACTTTTCTTCTGAATTATATGTCTCATAGGCCCTTAGTTCCACACTCTTCATCAATAGCCTTTGGCCTTCATTCCCATATTTTAGTATCTAGTGATTTAAATCCTAATTGGTCTTTTTGATCAATCAAACTTATCATTTTTTCATTCTTTTTTACTACTTTTAGATATCTAAGTTTCCATTTCAAATGGGTGTCAAAGGATTTGTTGAGGGTGGCATAGCATCCATAATTGCTGGATGTTCTACTCACCCTCTTGATCTCATTAAAGTCCGCATGCAGTTACAAGGCGAGAATCCGTCTGTTCTCGCCTTGAACGGCCACACAGAGCAACAGTTGCGCTGCCGCGGCATGCTGGACCTGTATCGGTCGGTGTCAAGATATTTCAAACAGAAGGAGTTGCCGCTTTGTTTTCAGGTGTGTCTGCTACCGTTCTTCGTCAAACGTTATACTCGACCACCAGAATGGGTCTCTACGAGATCTTTAGAGAAAAATGGGCTGACCCGAATACGGGTAACCTTTCATTAACCAAAAAAATCGGTTCTGGGTTATTAGCTGGTGGAATTGGTGCAGCCGTCGGGAACCCAGCTGACGTTGCAATGGTTAGAATGCAAGCAGACGGGAGGCTCCCGGCGGCTGAACGAAGAAACTACAAAGGCGTAGGTGACGCCATCACCAGAATGGTGAAACAAGAAGGCGTCACCAGCCTTTGGAGAGGTTCATCATTGACCGTGAACCGGGCAATGATAGTAACCGCGTCTCAACTAGCATCTTATGATCAAATCAAAGAAACTATCTTATCAAAAGGGGTCATGAAAGACGGGTTAGGGACACATGTGACAGCAAGTTTTGCAGCTGGGTTTGTTGCATCTGTAGCGTCGAATCCAGTGGATGTGATAAAGACTAGGGTCATGAACATGAAAGTGGTCGAAGGGGTGGAACCGCCATACAAAGGAGCTATCGATTGTGCTGTTAAAACGGTTAAAGCGGAAGGGCCAATGGCCTTATATAAAGGGTTCATACCAACTATTTCAAGACAGGGTCCATTTACTGTTGTGCTATTTGTGACACTTGAACAATTCGTAAATTGCTTAAGGACTTTTAAGGCTTGGAAAGATTATAATTAAGTTAAATGGATCATAGTGATGATGATGATGATGAAGATGATGATGATGATGATGATGATGATGATGATGATGATGATGATGATGATGATGATGATGATGATGATGATGATGATGATGAGGATGATGATGATGATGATGATGATGATGATGATGATGATGATGATGATGATGATGATGATGATGATGACGATGATGATGATGATGATGATGATGATGATGATGATGATGATGATGATGATGATGATGATGATGATGATGATGATGATGATGATGATGATGATGATGATGATGATGATGATGATGATGATGATGATGATGATGATGATGATGATGATGATGATGATGATGATGATGATGATGATGATGATGATGATGATGATGATGATGATGATGATGATGATGATGATGATGATGATGATGATGATGATGATGATGATGATGATGATGATGATGATGATGATGATGATGATGATGATGATGATGATGATGATGATGATGATGATGATGATGATGATGATGATGATGATGATGATGATGATGATGATGATGATGATGATGATGATGATGATGATGATGATGATGATGATGATGATGATGATGATGATGATGATGATGATGATGATGATGATGATGATGATGATGATGATGATGATGATGATGATGATGATGATGATGATGATGATGATGATGATGATGATGATGATGATGATGATGATGATGATGATGATGATGATGATGATGATGATGATGATGATGATGATGATGATGATGATGATGATGATGATGATGATGATGATGATGATGATGATGATGATGATGATGATGATGATGATGATGATGATGATGATGATGATGATGATGATGATGATGATGATGATGATGATGATGATGATGATGATGATGATGATGATGATGATGATGATGATGATGATGATGATGATGATGATGATGATGATGATGATGATGATGATGATGATGATGATGATGATGATGATGATGATGATGATGATGATGATGATGATGATGATGATGATGATGATGATGATGATGATGATGATGATGATGATGATGATGATGATGATGATGATGATGATGATGATGATGATGATGATGATGATGATGATGATGATGATGATGATGATGATGATGATGATGATGATGATGATGATGATGATGATGATGATGATGATGATGATGATGATGATGATGATGATGATGATGATGATGATGATGATGATGATGATGATGATGATGATGATGATGATGATGATGATGATGATGATGATGATGATGATGATGATGATGATGATGATGATGATGATGATGATGATGATGATGATGATGATGATGATGATGATGATGATGATGATGATGATGATGATGATGATGATGATGATGATGATGATGATGATGATGATGATGATGATGATGATGATGATGATGATGATGATGATGATGATGATGATGATGATGATGATGATGATGATGATGATGATGATGATGATGATGATGATGATGATGATGATGATGATGATGATGATGATGATGATGATGATGATGATGATGATGATGATGATGATGATGATGATGATGATGATGATGATGATGATGATGATGATGATGATGATGATGATGATGATGATGATGATGATGATGATGATGATGATGATGATGATGATGATGATGATGATGATGATGATGATGATGATGATGATGATGATGATGATGATGATGATGATGATGATGATGATGATGATGATGATGATGATGATGATGATGATGATGATGATGATGATGATGATGATGATGATGATGATGATGATGATGATGATGATGATGATGATGATGATGATGATGATGATGATGATGATGATGATGATGATGATGATGATGATGATGATGATGATGATGATGATGATGATGATGATGATGATGATGATGATGATGATGATGATGATGATGATGATGATGATGATGATGATGATGACAAATTTTCAACATCCAAGTAACTATCAACAATCGAAATTTTCTCATCAAACTTCTCCAAATTTCATGTTTCTCTTCATCTTGCAAGTCGTCACACCTTCAACCGTAGGTTGAAAAACTTGTGGTGGTTTTAAAGAAAATGTAATGTAATAAAGTCAAAAGATTTTAAAACCAAAAGAAAACAGAAAGCTGCCATAGATCATCTAGTGGTGGTTTTTCCTTGAGCTTGGTTAGTAGTAGATTGGTCTTCTGATCTTCCTTTATCCGTGGACGATTCCCTATGTTGAAATGAACTTTCTTTTTGCATCTGGGTGTCATCGGGTCCTTGTGAACATTCTGACCATTTTCTACTACTTTTATTGTGTTTATGACTCTTGTGATCTTTATCATTGTCCTGCAGCTCGTCAGCTATTTGGTTGCGTCGTTCTTTCAAAAAGTTCAGTCTGTTTGTTATTTTTGACAGAGCTGAAGTTGTATTAGCTGCCTGCCACGGACATAAAAAGATGAAGTTCGTAAGAGTATTTAAACAAACAGAGAAAAGATTGTCTTATATGTTCTTTGTTCTTTTACATGTACACATGGAGACATTGAACAAGTAGAAAAAGGGCGACTAAATTTGGTCTGAATTCTGTAATAGGTATCAGCTTATTTTAGTCCATAAAAAACCCATCAACGTCTGGGAAAAATCTATTGTAGTTTTAGGCACGGCATCATGAGGTTATCTAGTCATATAACTTTGAATAGAACTTGTTTAAATGCAAAAGTTTCGAAAATTTGATGGTTTTTGATCACACAAAATGAAAATGACCAAAGTTGATTACCTTTTTTTTACACAGTTAGCCTTTTGAAAACGTGTACATAGAGGTGGATGTATTTACCTCGCCCTTTGGATGGGCTCGTCTTGAGCTTGTAGACTTGCTCATACTCCGTTCATGATGTTTACTAGGCAAAGAATGTAAATGATGTTTATCACCATGGTGCTTGCTAGAGTGTGTGTCCTGTTACATAAAACCGAAAGTCTTCTTGAAAACGTGAATGACTAGAACAGTGAGCGATAACCCATTAGCTCCCGTATATAAATATGTAGTTTCTCAAACACCAAACACTTATGTCCACAATAAATACTTTGACTATTTTTTACCTTATTCCTATGTGAAATACTTGCAGATTCAAGTTCCTTCTCTGTCTGTTGTAATCCAGGTTCATTAGAATTTTGCTCAAGCGGTTGGTTATGTTGTAAACCAGAATCATTTCCCTCTGATAGATCTATTTCGACTAGATCTGCATTTGCCTTTAGAGCATCTAGAAGTTAGATTTAATGCATAAATAGAATGCACAACTAAGTGGTAATTAGATAACGAACTTTTTCATCAGTAGACGTTGATACTGGAACATTCTGCAACACGTCCTCTAAAGTAGACCCCTACAAACACATTTAAAGCTGTGTTAATAAATATGAAAGTTCCATGAAAAAGATTCTTAACGTAAGCACATCATCCTTTAACGTAAGCACATCATCCTTGAAATTATACACCATCACTTGAAAAGTTCAATGTCTGTCATGCAGAGTTCAGGAAACTGTTTGGCCATTTTGTCAAATGTCTGAGGTAACGTTTAATTATGATACGACGGCAATCTTGTAGTGATGTATTTGTACAAAACTTAGTAAAGATGATAATGGGCAAAACGGTAGATTTGATTAAGAAAGCATCATTAATTGCTGCAATTACATGGGAATAATAGTTCTGCAAATGAGATCAAAATCAAAAGTGAAAAATATAGCAGAAAGAAACCATACCTCTTCCAAAAGAGCTAAACGCTGCTTCTCTAAAGCTTTCTTCTTGCTGACCAAATCCTCTTTCAGAATTGCGTTTCGTCTGACCTGTAGCAAAACCAATCAGTGAAAACCCAACATCATTTAAGAAACAAAACCTAAACTGAAGAGCAATCAAGAATATAAAGTAGCTACCTCTGCTTGAATTCTCTCTTTCAGTTTAACTTTATTAGCCTCAAGTCTCAAAATTTCAGCCCTGGCAAGCAACAAAATCAACAAATATTAGTGTCATGTGTCAATAATGCATGGTTAGCATAGCACATAAAACAGCAAAGAACATTTAAGTTTCTTACTGTTGTTCGGCTATTAATTCTATGTCTTCAAAGGGTGATCCTTTCTTAGCCTGCTCACCTTGAAAAATGGAACCATTAAACACCATAAAAATGCAAAAAAATAGAAACTTGGATGCCTAACCAACATATGTAAACTTACACTACGTCTTCGGCGAATAGTGTTTTTTCGATTGTCATCATCATTAGCTTCATTGGAATTTGAGCTAGAGGAACCCTGAATTTTGAAACAATCTGTAAGTTCAAGAATACATTGATAAAATAAAATGTCAATTATTTTTCGAGTTTGAGATATCCAAGTGCGAAAATACCTTGCTGTGATCATCATCTCCACTCTCACTATAACTACTACTTGATCCATGATCAGATTCTTCACACGAACAAGAACCTTCTGAGTTATAATCATCATCTTCGTCCTCTTCATTATACTCGTCACTAAGGTCTTCACTCTCACTTCCATATTCGTCTGAATCCGAGTACAGATCACTTAACATGTCTTCTTCCTACAAATATCTTATTGTTCAAATCACCATAAATGTAAAATTGGCAGTTTTGACCCATCACTAATATCTTGGGTTTTTTCTTCTTATATGGGTCAAATAAAAACTTTTTAGCTAAAAGCAGAACAGATTAATTGTGTTAAAAGTTGAAATTATATTGTTGTTAACATGTACAAACCCATATATTGTTGTTATTCAGAGATCTAGATAATGTTATAATACTACTGTTTCTTTGACCCATTCTGACACGACCCGTTTCAACTGTACTGAAAAGATGCTATGTTTCAACCCAAACCCGTTTTGAATTGTTACACAACCAGCCTGCCTACTTCAAATTTAAGAATTCAGAGCATACCCCAAATATTTTATCATATTCCTCTACAAGAGTGATAATGATTGCTTGAGCATGGTTAGCAGCGGCTGCTGCTTGTAGAAGTTGAGCAGACCCATCACCACCCATATCCGGTCCCTTTCCCAGGTCAACTTCACCGGACAAAAGGGGACGGAGAAGTAGCGGGGACATGCAAGCTGCAACGGCTGAAACACTCATTCGGTTCACAGATTTGTTGTCGGCAACAGCTTCCATCATGATTAATATCCTGCGTAGATGTCAGGCAAATGAGTCAAGTGACAATTACAACTGTGTCGCATATAAGATATCACCCACATGACAGTCATTTGTAAGGCATGACTGAAGCTATTCAAATGAAGAGGTGTCAGTTATATCATATCAATTACCTCTGTAATAAACGTCTATTTGGTTTGGGAAATGTATCACAAATAGCTGCACGCATGTCACTGACTCTTGTGGCTCGATCCGATCCTACCCATGTGCACAGAATGGTTCATTACTATTTGCACGAATAGAAATATACAAAACACTGACTAGAATAAACTAGTAACGGAAACAAATCCAAATAAACATAACGATCAAGATGATTAAAACTTCAATCAAGAACATGAAAAACGACTTGATTTCTGGTGCTAACCAGCCAAAACTTGAAATATAATATACAAAGAAAAGCTAATAAAGTCATGTGGTACCATTTTAGCACTTCCATATCAAAGGAAGTTGGAAATGTAAAAATGCTGGGAAAAACTTACGATATGCTTCTAATAAAGCTGCACAGCAAGATGCTGGGACCGGAGGTGATGGTAATTCACGGAGAACATACTGTAACAGGAAAAGATTACAAAAAAAATGAAGAAAGTGATATATCTTTAAAAATCTAAGTTAGTTTACTTGAGTGAGATACCTTGATACAATCTCCTATAACATGCCCATCCTCGTCTTCAGTAAATTCTGTCTTTCCTGTAACAAAAAAATAATCCAAACTGTCCGTTAAAAGTTCAATGGAAAAAACTGGGACATTTCACGCTTTGAGTTGAAGCTTTGCGTAAGAAATGAACATTTATTTAGTATGGGAGACTGAAAAATGTGTTTGCATTTACTTACCTTCTTCATATTCTCGAATGCGACGCTCAACATCATCAACATCAGCAGCCTGCCGCAAGATTCCTTCTACATTAACTCCTGAAATATTATCGTTGTATAATCAGAAACTAAGATATTAAGCTCAAATGCCGTTAAAATACCATTTCAAACAACCACCACAAAAAGGTATTTAATTATTCTCGTATCAAGAAGTAAATTTTTTAAAATTGCACCGAGTAGTAAAAAATTAAGGGCCATGGGGATGCTATAATCAAAATCATACTCATTAGAGATATGAGAAACAAAAAATGTTACTTTTTAGCATATCTAACATGTTAATAGTATATAAAGTCAGAAGCTCACCAAAGCCTTCTACATAACAAAGAGCTTTCTCCAAAAATGACGGAGTTCCATCTATATCTTCCAATGCATGTAAGACTGGTCGACCAAGTACTGTTGATTTTCTTGGCGATTGGTCCTTTGCTGCCAAATAAAAAAATCCGTTAAGTTGTTGTAGTCTATCTAGCCAAAAGATAAAACTATCAGCAGTATCACCCTTCTCACTTTTTGATATCCCATTTTGGCCCAGCCCGTTTCCTGCACTTGGTGCATTTGATAAAGCTGCCTCGAGTGCTTCCTTCCACTCAAATAAATCCTCAGAAGTTTCAGCCTGCAGAAACAATAACCAATTAGCAACAGTGCTAAACGGTATGAATTCCACCAAAGCAATTATATCAAATCCATAAAGAAATAAGATGATTACCAATATACATACATAAATATATGTGTGTGTGTACCTTAAGGGTGAAAGCTCTTCCATCACGACCATCTGGAAATAGCACGGTTAATAGTTTCTTATCTGCTTTCACAACGACACTGAAAAATAGCAAAAAGAGATGACCCGATCATAAAAATCCAACCGTTCAAAGAAATCTAATGTAACAGATCTGAACCATATAGAAGCAAGCCAACCTGCCTGAACTCTTAAGGTCTATGCCACCAAGGGTCAGATTCGCCTCACCACCCTTTTGAGGTGCTGCATTCTAAAAACAACACACCAGACAGCTAATAAATCTTCAATACTAAGAGATGATAATTTGATATATTGATGCAGACAGAATTGCTGCAACTTACTGGATCACTACGAAAGAAGACCAATGATGTTTCTGTTAATATAAACCACCTTTTCTTCCAGGAAGTCCAGCCAATCCCTGTACATAATTTGTACAACTAAGACATCCTATTGGAATGATCAAAAATATGAAATGGCAGGGATAAGAATGCTAATAGACTCTCTTTTCAAACAATATAAATGCTAAATGTTCAAAAAACATTCTTTTTAATTAATGAGAATAATCATCCTATAAGATAAGTGGTCGGTGATTTTGGGACTGGGGGCCTCAAGTCTGCAGACTAAATATGCAGAGACAAGTTCTACAAATAAAATAGGCACAATGAAAGACTAAATGTGGACAAAAGATATAGGTGTCATCATTTATAGATAATGAAAATAACAGAAATTATGGTGTATAAGCAAAGAATAACAATGATAACCTACGTTTTGATGACAAAAATAGTGGACCGCTCTTGTAAACCTGCAAAATGTATATATTAGGCACACATAACTTTTGAAAGAAACGCAAACCGTACCATAAATCAACATGGTAATTTAATCAAAACTACACCTTATTGCCATTATGAGAATCTTGTCTCTCTAGCGATTGAGCTGCCGCAGAAGAATGTGGCATATGATCACCACCATCTCCCTAAAAAGGAATAGGGATTATGGCACTCGAGTGTAAGCAACTATGACTCAATGGTTATCAGGTTTCAACAAGTTGAAAAACATGTAAAATATAAAATCAGTATATCTACAATACATGTTACATGCCCTTTGTTCAAAAAATTTGAAAAATTTTCTTTATAGTTTGGTGATTCAAAATTTCAAAGGTATGATGTAAATACCAAAACCTGGAACCCCCATCACATGAGGAGGATCCTTTCTGCAGTTTGTGTTAAACGAGTTTATCTACTACCTACTGTTTCTGCATCAGCATTGCTAAGTATTGATACATAGTTTAAGAAGGGAAAAAAAACTTCTCACAAACTTTAAACTCATAGCGTTAGGGGTTTGATTAATTACCTGTTGCCCCTCTGCATGATTCTTGTAGAGCTCCAATTCTTTCGTCAACTCACCTAATCTCTCTTCCAAATCTTGGACACGTAACTCTGCTTCCTTAGCCCTGTTATCTGCCTCGTACCCAAAGTCCATCAAAGCTTCTCGCTCATGATCATACAATGAACACTGGTGCTCCAACTTCTTAACCTGATTTACCAAATTAGTACATTCGATCGCCAATTTCTGATTCTCTTCTACAAACTTCTTTACAGCTTGAGCACTCATGGTTGCCTCAGCCTACATACAGTTTATTGGAAGAAAATTAAAACACATAATATAAGCATCATGAAAACCACAAAAATGAAAAACAAACAAACAACTAGCACAGAAGTTTGCTTCTGATCTCTTTCTATATCATGTAGCTAAATTCAACCAAGATTCATGCTTTTTGCCTTTGTACATTCACATGAAAAATGAAATCAAAATGGAATTAATAATAAAAGAACAAATTTGTATATATGTATATATATATATATATATGTATATATATATATATATACGTAATTTTATATATATATATGTACTTGTAAGTATATATGTATGTATAAAAGATTTATATAAATCAAGTATATATAAATATATATATATATATATATATATATATTAATATATATTTATATATATATATATATATATATATATATATATATATATATATATATATATATATATATATATATATATATATATATATATATATATATATATATATATATATATATATATATATATATATATATATATATATATATATATATATATATATATATATATATATATATATATATATATATATATATATATATATATATATATATATATATATATATATATATATATATATATATATATATATATATATATATATATATATATATATATATATATATATATATATATATATATATATATATATATATATATATATATATATATATATATATATATATATATATATATATATATATATATATATATATATATATATATATATATATATATATATATATATATATATATATATATATATATATATATATATATATATATATATATATATATATATATATATATATATATATATATATATATATATATATATATATATATATATATATATATATATATATATATATATATATATATATATATATATATATATATATATATATATATATATATATATATATATATATATATATATATATATATATATATATATATATATATATATATATATATATATATATATATATATATATATATATATATATATATATATATATATATATATATATATATATATATATATATATATATATATATATATATATATATATATATATATATATATATATATATATATATATATATATATATATATATATATATATATATATATATATATATATATATATATATATATATATATATATATATATATATATATATATATATATATATATATATATATATATATATATATATATATATATATATATATATATATATATATATATATATATATATATATATATATATATATATATATATATATATATATATATATATATATATATATATATATATATATATATATATATATATATATATATATATATATATATATATATATATATATATATATATATATATATATATATATATATATATATATATATATATATATATATATATATATATATATATATATATATATATATATATATATATATATATATATATATATATATATATATATATATATATATATATATATATATATATATATATATATATATATATATATATATATATATATATATATATATATATATATATATATATATATATATATATATATATATATATATATATATATATATATATATATATATATATATATATATATATATATATATATATATATATATATATATATATATATATATATATATATATATATATATATATATATATATATATATATATATATATATATATATATATATATATATATATATATATATATATATATATATATATATATATATATATATATATATATATATATATATATATATATATATATATATATATATATATATATATATATATATATATATATATATATTTACTATTTACTACTACTATTACTATTAGTCTATATAGTTTACTACTTACTATAACTATATTTACTATTTACTACTACTATTACTATTACCTCCCATTCAAACATATTAAACCATAATAGTTAGTACCTTGTAATTAGTATTTAAGCCCATGATTAACCTTTTGTAATCTGTATTTAAGCAAATCACTGACAATGATATAATTTATATGGGGTAAAATAACAAAGCTCTTTAAATTGACCACCCCTAATCCCCTATTCTATTCTATGATGATGATGATGATATATATTGGATCCCCAGTAAGTTGCTCGGACAAGATAGATTTATATTTTGATAACTTTCTTCTTGCTGCATTACTTCCTTGCTTCATTAGAAACCTATAATTACAACGTCCATTTATCAGCCCAAAAGTAGAAGCCCATTGATATACAGAAACATGTATTCCTATCTGTCCATCAAAAAGCCCAATTATGCATTTGTATAAAGATTAACCATCCATAATTACCATAAGCCTTTAATCATGTGTCATATTAATAGTGAACCAAAAGATTGAATTTTAATCATACTTTTAACAACATTAATAAGATGAAGCCAAATTGAAAACGGGTCAAAACTAATCATGCGTCATATCCAACCCTGTTTGTTACAATATGTATACTATGGGTTGAGATCCCCTCAAGTTAGAAGTAACTTGAGCGGTAAAGTTGGATGATCTAGACCATTGATTTAAAATCAATGATCAAGATTCAAATATGATAATTGAATCTTGATCGTTGATTTTAATCCAATGGTCATTAACCTTCTAACTTTACCCCTCAAGTTACTTCTAACTTGAGGGAATCCTCACCCGTATACTATTATTAGATGAAATTCGATTTTTACCAAAAATATAAGAGTGTATATCTATGTTAAAATAATGACGAATATTGCATATATTCCCTCGATATTATCGTGAGTATGGAGAATGGCAGTGTGTACGTATATGCAATTCCTAAGAGTTGATGCATGTGCATCAATCAATGTTTGGTCAATCCGTATGAAGCCACTCTGATTTCCATACACCTTCCTCTTTCACACCCCCAGTTTGTTTACAAGTGAATTATATTTTATATTTTCTGTTTTTACAAACATATAAAATAGAAATAGAAATACAACAATATAGTTTTATCCTTTTAAATTTATTAGATAAACGTAATTACTGGCTACCTTATTTATAGTATGTTGTAATTGTTTTCATTTTTTCTTTTGGAATGACTGATTTTATTAACATTATCCCCAAATACGTACACCAAAAACAAGATGATATCACCACAGTGTATACATACATATACAAGACTTATGTATTTGCATAAAAGATAATTAAAAATGAAAAATTTTCCAACAAGCCCATATTATATAGAGTTTCTTCGCCTAATTCTTGATCCAAAAGAAGCAAATAGATTGAACATCTTCAGACATTCATTATTAATTCAAGGAGACCCTTAGCCTCCATATACACCAACACGATAACTACATAACCGCATGAAACACCTTTTTTCCCAAATCATCTTAGGTAGTGTTTGTTAGGATCTTAATAGAAAAACCATGACTTAATCAATAATACTTAAATACTTAATTCATTAAGTCATCAAAAGTGTTTGTTTTTTTAATTTAATAAACAAAAAACAATTGTATTGACTTAATTTATTATTTTTTTTTTTTTTTTTTTTTTTTTTACGATTGTATATTTTTATAGTTTCTTATTTTTATCACTTAACTTACTTTTAAAGTTTTTTTTTTTTTTTTTTTTTTTTTTTTTTTTTTTTTTTTTTTTTTTTTTTTTTTTTTTTTTTTTTTTTTTTTTTTTTTTTTTTTTTTTTTTTTTTTTTTTTTTTTTTTTTTTTTTTTTTTTTTTTTTTTTTTTTTTTTTTTTTTTTTTTTTTTTTTTTTTTTTTTTTTTTTTTTTTTTTTTTTTTTTTTTTTTTTTTTTTTTTTTTTTTTTTTTTTTTTTTTTTTTTTTTTTTTTTTTTTTTTTTTTTTTTTTTTTTTTTTTTTTTTTTTTTTTTTTTTTTTTTTTTTTTTTTTTTTTTTTTTTTTTTTTTTTTTTTTTTTTTTTTTTTTTTTTTTTTTTTTTTTTTTTTTTTTTTTTTTTTTTTTTTTTTTTTTTTTTTTTTTTTTTTTTTTTTTTTTTTTTTTTTTTTTTTTTTTTTTTTTTTTTTTTTTTTTTTTTTTTTTTTTTTTTTTTTTTTTTTTTTTTTTTTTTTTTTTTTTTTTTTTTTTTTTTTTTTTTTTTTTTTTTTTTTTTTTTTTTTTTTTTTTTTTTTTTTTTTTTTTTTTTTTTTTTTTTTTTTTTTTTTTTTTTTTTTTTTTTTTTTTTTTTTTTTTTTTTTTTTTTTTTTTTTTTTTTTTTTTTTTTTTTTTTTTTTTTTTTTTTTTTTTTTTTTTTTTTTTTTTTTTTTTTTTTTTTTTTTTTTTTTTTTTTTTTTTTTTTTTTTTTTTTTTTTTTTTTTTTTTTTTTTTTTTTTTTTTTTTTTTTTTTTTTTTTTTTTTTTTTTTTTTTTTTTTTTTTTTTTTTTTTTTTTTTTTTTTTTTTTTTTTTTTTTTTTTTTTTTTTTTTTTTTTTTTTTTTTTTTTTTTTTTTTTTTTTTTTTTTTTTTTTTTTTTTTTTTTTTTTTTTTTTTTTTTTTTTTTTTTTTTTTTTTTTTTTTTTTTTTTTTTTTTTTTTTTTTTTTTTTTTTTTTTTTTTTTTTTTTTTTTTTTTTTTTTTTTTTTTTTTTTTTTTTTTTTTTTTTTTTTTTTTTTTTTTTTTTTTTTTTTTTTTTTTTTTTTTTTTTTTTTTTTTTTTTTTTTTTTTTTTTTTTTTTTTTTTTTTTTTTTTTTTTTTTTTTTTTTTTTTTTTTTTTTTTTTTTTTTTTTTTTTTTTTTTTTTTTTTTTTTTTTTTTTTTTTTTTTTTTTTTTTTTTTTTTTTTTTTTTTTTTTTTTTTTTTTTTTTTTTTTTTTTTTTTTTTTTTTTTTTTTTTTTTTTTTTTTTTTTTTTTTTTTTTTTTTTTTTTTTTTTTTTTTTTTTTTTTTTTTTTTTTTTTTTTTTTTTTTTTTTTTTTTTTTTTTTTTTTTTTTTTTTTTTTTTTTTTTTTTTTTTTTTTTTTTTTTTTTTTTTTTTTTTTTTTTTTTTTTTTTTTTTTTTTAGTTTATCATATGATTCATATCACATTCTCAACTTCTTCTACAAAAATATAAAATATTTGTATGCATACACTTATAAAACCCACAAATTAACAAATATATATGCACAAATAATGTATTCTTATTCTTATTGGTTATCAATTTTTACATATATCATTATAAAAAATGAAAGTAGTTGAGGAAGTATGGGCATATAGCAAGAGTGAAGGTTCAAGGAATTAATGTGTACCATCAAGTACTACATTACATGAGTAGACAACATAATCTTTTTCAAGATGAGGTTTTTGATGTTGACTTGATCAGGGTACATGACTTGCATCTAGGTGTTATATTAACAACCAACCCCACTAAATAATTCTATTATCCATATATATTAAATCCTAATAAAATCTCATTTCAATATTTCAAAGAATTAAAGAGTAATATTCCTATTTGGTTAGGTACTTTCTCGTGATCACTTCCAAGTTTTATGATGCATATTTTAGCATCAATTTGGTTACTCGGTTTTATTTTTATATCAATATAATCAAAATATAGATGCCCGAAAACTAACGATCGTTAGTCAAAGGGGTGGAGAGTAATATAGATGGCAACGTACCAGGGGGTATCTGATGATACAAATGAACCACAGGGTAAAAAATGCTAATAATAACCACCAAATGAAATTAACTCTACATATGTATAATAATGTACTACGTGAATGATAGTACTAATCTTTGTGTACGTGCCATGTAAAATTTATATATGTAGCAATATGAACTCAAAATGGCTTACAAAAGTTAAAGTATGAAAGCTTGGGGCCACATGGGAAAAGTTCGCTTTGTCTCTTAAAACTAGTGTATCGATATTATCATTAATGTTCTTTTTTCGGGCTGGATATTCTCATCTTCCAAAGTTACAAAAAAAAAGTACGCAGTGTAAAGTTAAACTTACAATGTGTGTGTAATGTAATGCTATCATGAAGTGTGGCGTCGATAGTTCATACGGCAAGTATGGGTTTTATCCTTTTATACCTAAATTTGCATTTTATCACAAACAATAATCTAAACATATTAACCAATCCATCAATAGATAGAGTGATACCTGTTATCAATGCAGCTTGGGCTCACATGTGAAGTTGAGAGACGCGGGTTCGATCCTTAGGGATGCCCAAATCATGTGGGTATTAAGTGAAGGTATTTTACCGGCATCATAACCCTTACAGATTGGGATGATGAAGACAGGGTGCCCTCTTTTACCCTTATTTTTTAATCTAAACATATTAACTAACACTCACGAATGTACAAGGAAAAGGAGAAAAGTAATAATAATAATTGTTAGATAAAAAACCAATTCTAAAAAAAAAGAGATACACTCATTTGTTTTCGTAGATGTTGAATCACTCTTGAACCACATGAAAAAGGAAGAAAAAAAGTGGCAATATTCGCCATAAACATACAAAAGTGATTAAACGGTATATGTTTTAACATTAAAATATAGATTTTTTATAATGATGGCTCTAAGTCACCAATACAACACAAAAACATAGTACTATAACATAGTATTAGATATTATAATGGGCTTAAACGAGACTTATTTCTCCAAATTAAGTTAACTGCAAAATAGTTAAGCATGTGAAAAGATGAAGGGTTAAAAAGTGAAGAAATATGCATTTGAACGCGGTTTTGGAGGGGCAAATGAGAGACAGAGGAGCAATAGCTGGTAATGATGTATGTATAGGTTTAATTTAATTTTTAATTTTACAAGCCAAATACTGAAGGTGTTTACTGTTGCATTCCGCGTTTTTAGCTTCTTCCTTTTCCTTTCCTCTTTTTTTTTTTTTTGGTCACTTTTTGTCTAAACAATACATAAATTACTTTTGATACGAGGTAAGCAACTATTTAGCCACTTATAATCATTTTACTATTATGGATTGATAATGACATGTTTGTACGCGACAAGATAATAATATCAAAATAAGTTACACTATCTAGCTACTTATTTTGTTTAATAAAAAACTTCAAGATAACATAAAGTATATATGTTGCCATAAAAGTCTATTTTGATGATACTAACGTTTTATTTGTTTCTCTAAATTTTGCTGCACTGAAAACGACAATATGAGTTATGACCCTAAAAGGTTGTAAATTAAATGAACTCTAATTAACACTCGACGCGAGAAACAGTTGATTTATAGATCGTTTGACAAAAAATTTGTTCTTTTAAGGGAACCAAATGTTTTATAAAATATCCTTAATATATCTTTTACTTATATTGTAAAATATATAACACCGTGAAAATTCAAATTAATGACTAGATTCAAAGTTTATGTTTATGTACTGGCGGAACTACACTTAAAGTAAGGGGTAGCCCGGGCTACGGGTCCGTTAAATTTTTGTAGTATAATTTTTCTGAAAAATGATGTATTTTTTATTGGTGCTACGGGTCAAATAAATATGGGATACCGGTCAATGTATTTAATTTTAAACTTTCGAAAGATTATCCTCTCAATATAACTTATAAAAATGTATTTGCGCTAATAAATATGAAAAGAATACTCCAAAAGTGCCAAAGACTTGTAAAAACCCACCAAAAATAGACAAAAATCCTTAAAAGTACTAAAAATTGTAACAGTATAGGCGTTATCGTCACTTTGCAGCGATACGAGACTAACGAAAAAAAGTTGTGCTACGGGTCATTTGCGATCCTAGTTCCGCCACTGTGTTTATGTACATTCTAATTCGTTAATTAGGGGTTACATGATTTTTCCTGACTCGTTTAATTTTCACACTTAAATTCTTGACCATCCATTTATATTGTCACCGTTATTTATGGTAACCGTAAACCTCCTATATTTGTTTGCTACCCTACTGCCACCAAAATTTTACTGCCAATCACACATTTTAATATGAACACTATATATAATATAACTTAAAATATAATACTCCTTCCGTCCTTCGTTAAAAATATATTTATATTTTGTCACTAGAAGTTAATGCAAGATGCAGGAAGCTACGTACAGAATCCTATGTCAAATGTTTTCTCGTCTTCCTTAATAATATAGTCGACCCATGTGTTATCTTGAAATTATTAATTTGCCCATATATCTTTCTTATTTATTTTCTTTCCACTTTTCTTTGATCATGTGGAGGATGACTTGCTCAATAAGTCAAAAGCCATGCAACAATACTACTTTTAAAAGCCCTCGTTCAATTTACCTTTTCTCCCTTTGAGATGATCATTAGCATTATATTTGTAAATTGCTTTCTTGGGGTGGGATAAATTGAGTCCAGCTTAATTTGAGTCCAAAAAGGGTCCATGTAACTTACACATGTGTAAGTCGTGGTAGCGGTGGTCGCCGTCGCCGGAAAATCATGGTGGTGGTCGGAGATGATGGTGGTGGTGGTAGGAGGTGATTGGAATTTGAGGAGATGGAAGAAAATCAATGGACTCAAATTGGACTCAAAATAAGCTGGACTCATTTTATCTTTTTCCTTGTTTTCTTTTTATATATTGCAAGATCATCAAATGGCATTTCTGTTGTTTATTTAGTTTAACTAGAATTTTACAATTCTTTAACGATAATAAATTAATAACGGATTTTGTGTAGTAATAGTAGTCGATCACTCGATGATGATGGCTATGTTAGAAAGAGTTGATACTTTAATATTAGTTAGTTAACATTTTATTTGGTCAAATATCTTTTTTTTTTTTTATTATTAATATAACATTTTTTTTTTTTTTTTTTTTTTTTTTTTTTTTTTTTTTTTTTTTTTTTTTTTTTTATTCTTCACGATAATTTTTTTTTTTTTTTTTTTTTTTTTTTTTTTTTTTTTTTTTTTTTTTTTTTTTTTTTTTTTTTTTTTTTTTTTTTTTTTTTTTTTTTTTTTTTTTTTTTTTTTTTTTTTTTTTTTTTTTTTTTTTTTTTTTTTTTTTTTTTTTTTTTTTTTTTTTTTTTTTTTTTTTTTTTTTTTTTTTTTTTTTTTTTTTTTTTTTTTTTTTTTTTTTTTTTTTTTTTTTTTTTTTTTTTTTTTTTTTTTTTTTTTTTTTTTTTTTTTTTTTTTTTTTTTTTTTTTTTTTTTTTTTTTTTTTTTTTTTTTTTTTTTTTTTTTTTTTTTTTTTTTTTTTTTTTTTTTTTTTTTTTTTTTTTTTTTTTTTTTTTTTTTTTTTTTTTTTTTTTTTTTTTTTTTTTTTTTTTTTTTTTTTTTTTTTTTTTTTTTTTTTTTTTTTTTTTTTTTTTTTTTTTTTTTTTTTTTTTTTTTTTTTTTTTTTTTTTTTTTTTTTTTTTTTTTTTTTTTTTTTTTTTTTTTTTTTTTTTTTTTTTTTTTTTTTTTTTTTTTTTTTTTTTTTTTTTTTTTTTTTTTTTTTTTTTTTTTTTTTTTTTTTTTTTTTTTTTTTTTTTTTTTTTTTTTTTTTTTTTTTTTTTTTTTTTTTTTTTTTTTTTTTTTTTTTTTTTTTTTTTTTTTTTTTTTTTTTTTTTTTTTTTTTTGTTTTTTTTTTTTTTTTTTTTTTTTTTTTTTTTTTTTTGTGAATTCTTATTTTTATTTTTTTAAACGGCAGAAAAATTCTTTTAAAAGATTCATTATCATTCACAACTGCCAACTCTTACAATGGTAAGGAGTGCTAAAAATGTATAATAAACATAATTACATCAAATTAAATTTAAAGCATCCCCAATAGTCAAGTTATTTGTTAAAAACCTTTTAAAAAAAACTTTTAATAATGAAATAGCTTTATTAAATATTTTTTAAATACTTTTAATAACAAAACTAGCTAGAAAGAGAGAAAGTGTCAAATTCTTTCAAAAACTTTCAAACTATTAATAAAAATAATAGAAAGCTTTATAAAAACTTTATAAAAAACTCAATTGTAAATGCTCTTATACCATTTTATTCAACCAATTAAAGATGATAGCTGATTATTATAAATTATATCAATTCATAATAGTTACGTACCATCACACGTTTCACATACTTCCTTTGAATTGAACTTCATTAATAATTAAAAAGTTCGTGACAACCTATGATATGTCATTATAAGATATCTTTTAAACCACAAATACATCACATTACATATATCTATTTTGATAATACAAAAAAATGGTGCATAAAAAGTTACGTGTAAACATACTCTTGTCATATTTTACAAACAATTTCATATTTGATTATATCGACATATTATACGGTTTTGCGATTCAACTTGATCGGCAGCAAACAAAAGCTAGCTAGCTAGCAAGCTCATAGTCAAAGGGTTATACATGTAACAAATGTGAACTCAAAGTATCTCTATATTTTTACTATTTTTATAGTATAAAGTTAAAATTTATTATCTAAACACCTGTCAACCATTTTTTAGTATCTACTCACATGAAGACTATATATAATACAATTAGAACTTCCATTCATTTCATCTTCAACTTCACTCTTCAATATCAATCATATATACACACCAAATTTGATTTCCATTCAATTATTTATCTTCACCTTCTTATCAAAGACTTGGTCTCACAATCCAAAAGTATTATCAAAGAATCGCGATATCAGTTATTTTAACCTACCGTATGTATACGATGAAAAAAGAAATGAAAGTACAAACAAAGTCATCAAGAACACAATCATCATCATCATCATCAATGATCAACAAACAAAAGAAATACAAAGGAGTAAGAATGAGGAGTTGGGGTTCATATGTTTCAGAAATTCGAGCTCCTAATCAAAAAACCCGAATTTGGTTAGGATCTTATTCTACTCCAGAAGCTGCAGCTAGAGCTTATGATGCAGCCTTACTTTGTCTCAAAGGTCCTAAAGCAAATCTTAACTTTGATCATACTCAATATGATCATCATGACTACTATTCCACTACAACCATGTCCCCTAAATCCATCCAAAAAATTGCGGCTGCTGCAGCCAATGCCAATAACGTTACAATCACTAATGATCAAACATCACCGTTATCTCCATCACCGTCATATTCGTCGTCTATTTCGTCGTTAACTTCCACAACAATACTTACAAATCCAGTAGAAGATGATGAAACATTTCTTTCACCAAATGATCCACTTGATGGCACATTAATGTCAATGGTTGCACCATGGTACAACTTTGATTCACCTAGCTACATTAATGATGGAATGATGCTTGATACATCATTTTTTGAGTTTGATCATCATATTACTAATTCTAATATTATTGAAGATGTTTATGATGATGAAGAAAGTGGTGATATCTATCTTTGGAGCTTCTGCAGATAAATTTTTTTGTTGATTTGATATATTCTTTTAACGATCTTCAAATTGAAGAAACATTTACTGACAAAAATTTTTACTAATTTATTTAGTTTTTACACAAATATTTATATTTATATATGTAAAGGGGTGTGGGGGAATAATATTTTTTGGACGATCCCATGTGAGGCTCTTGAAAATATACTATTGTATGTCACAAATGTAATGTTCTTTGTCTCCTTGATTTAAATGAAAAAGAAAGAGGACAATATTTTATTGGTTATACATTTCTACGTACATTAAATTTCTAGAATCATTTTGTGGATTACTTAATTCATGTGATATATGTATTATGTGTGTACTTTGTTTTTAATCTAGTAGGAAAATTTAAATACGTAATATAATTTTATGGAGTTAATCAACGAACTTCTGCTTATCGAATATTAAATGGTACTCTTTCGGGTTTTTCATCATTACTAATATTCCCAAGTTACGTTAAACAAGTTTATCAAAACACAAGATAAGATATTAGTTTGCCATGTATAATTCTTTGTTATTACTGGATTAAAGAATTTCAAGCTGATTACAGAAAATGAATTAAGAAAGATTGAAAAAAACTGCTCAGTGTCGTTTTTCACGGATTTTAGAGCTCAATACCTCAACGTTGTATGGAGAAGGTTAAGATGTAGATAGACTTTATCTCTACCTAGGTAGAAAGGTTGCTTCTAGGTTCTACTTATATATAGAATATAGACACATGAAATTCAAATACACTTAACTGAATGACAAACAACTCTTATCTACCAATAAACTAAAACAGGATTGAGATGTTCTTGAAACGACACGTGGCGTAATCCTCACGTGTCCTTTTAATTAATTTATTTTATTAAATTAGCTTTTTTAGTTGTATATAAATTTAATTCCTTATTAGATTTAGAATTAAATTCTAACTCTTAACTTATAGATACAAAACACGTTATAACATTATTTGATTAATCGTTTTCTCATTAATAAAATTGTCTCTTTTTTTCCTCAATTCTTCAACTCCTATTGCTTATATTACTATAATAAGTTAATAACATGAAGACTTCAAAAATTTGAGTTTACGATCCGAAATCACAAGGCTATTTGTCGTCATCCTCTATGCTTACAAGTTCCGATTTTGATGTGATTTTAAAATTTTAAGGTAAATCCAAAACTTTAACTAAACATATATTATATTTATCATTACTGTTTATTACGAGTATAACTTATCTTCGATCATCGGTTTACTTTAACCACAATTTATTTCATACTCACAAATCATGTATGAGGCATATTCAAATTTATTTACGATACAATCTATATAGCTACCGTACATCGTATGGGTATTAAGACTACTAGTACCTATATACAAGAACACGCTCTAGTGTTTAACTATAAACACTCAAGTTAAAGTAGCAAGTGCTCGTTGGATGTTATACGCTCGGTACAACTTACAAGTGTGTTTAGTTTCCTTAATTTAGACCCCAACCTTGTATACATGATATTCTAGTCTAACACAAATTACGTAATCCTACATTTTTTACAAATTTGGCTAATATATATAGGAAAAGTGAGGGTAAATTTGGATTATATGTATACTAGTATTAATACCCGTGCGCGATGCACGGATTAACTCATAATTATTTACATTTATATTTTATTTATTTGTAATAAAGTTTGTTATGTGCAAAACATGAATCAATTGAACAAAACTTTGAGGTACTTTTTTTTTATAAATTTATTTTTATTTAAGTTAAATTCTTTTTCATATGAAACATATTCATATTTGACAGAAACATAATTACTAATATATATTAAAAGACGATAACTGGAAATTTACATTTATATTATACTAGGTTAGTCCCGTGCGTTGCACGTTTATATCTATTTTTTCATTGATTTCTCCAAATTATATATCATAAAAACAATTAAAAGATGAAATGAATGATTATATATCATAAAATAGACATTCATATAGATTCAAGTAAAATGTCAACAAAGCCAAAGGAATATAAATATTAGAGTAACTTACTGAAATAGTACTTATGGTTTGGTCGAAATTACTGGTTTCATACTTGTAAGATCAAAATTACGCCAAGGATACCTATGGTTTACAATTTTGCAGTCAGATCATACCTCGCGCTAATGGGCGTGAGTTGTGTCTTTAAATAGCCTCATGTGCATTGCACGTGAGATATGAAACGTGTTATATTATACAAATTAAAAAGTTAATATATAATATTAATTATCTTTTATTAAATAATAATATTTTTTAAGTAACATAAATATAATTTTAGAATGATAATAGTTTATTTTAAAATAGCATTAAATTTATTAAAAAACAAATTTCTTAATAAACAATAATAAGTGTAATTTACATGGATGATACTTGTGGGTTGTTTAATATTACATGTTTCATATCTCACGTGCAAGACACATGGGGCTACTTAACGATACAACTAACGACAATCAATGAGAGTGACGGTCCCAGTGCTAATTTGTTGTAACACCCCAACAAGGCGGAAACATGAGGGTTACACAAATAGCACAGCACGACATGGAAATTATGTAGAGTAAATCTAAATGCATAAAAAGAGATTAAATGATCCATACGAACCATTCATTAATGCAAGTAACCGGATCACACATAAGCATAACCCCAAATCGGAAAAATGAATCACGGATCCAAGAAGTCCAAGTCCAAGTCTAGCATAATCAAGCAATCAATCATCCAATATGCATTTAAGCTAACATGTCACCTGAAAAGTGTACTAAAACGGGTCAACATAAAGTTGGTGAGTTCGTAGGAGTAAGTAATAGGAATCAAGTGTGTCGGGATAACAACCGTTAACGATACACGAGGATTAGAATATCTAATCACGTTTACACAAATCAATACAAGTCAACGTTTACGTTCAATAATAGTTATAACGGCACGACTTACATATATTTCAAATGCGTCATATCACGGGGCGACTTACATATATTTCAAATGCGTCATATCACGGGGAGACTTACATATATTTCAAATGCGTCATATCACGGGGAGACTTACATATATTTCAAATGCGTCATATCACGGGGAGACTTACATATATTTCAAATGCGTCATATCACGGGGAGACTTACATATATTTCAAATGCGTCATATCACGGGGAGACTTACATATATTTCAAATGCGTCATATCACGGGGAGACTTACATATATTTCAAATGCGTCATATCACGGGGAGACTTACATATATTTCAAATGCGTCATATCACGGGGAGACTTACATATATTTCAAATGCGTCATATCACGGGGAGACTTACATATATTTCAAATGCGTCATATCACGGGGAGACTTACATATATTTCAAATGCGTCATATCACGGGGAGACTTACATATATTTCAAATGCGTCATATCACGGGGAGACTTACATATATTTCAAATGCGTCATATCACGGGGAGACTTACATATATTTCAAATGCGTCATATCACGGGGAGACTTACATATATTTCAAATGCGTCATATCACGGGGAGACTTACATATATTTCAAATGCGTCATATCACGGGGAGACTTACATATATTTCAAATGCGTCATATCACGGGGAGACTTACATATATTTCAAATGCGTCATATCACGGGGAGACTTACATATATTTCAAATGCGTCATATCACGGGGAGACTTACATATATTTCAAATGCGTCATATCACGGGGAGACTTACATATATTTCAAATGCGTCATATCACGGGGAGACTTACATATATTTCAAATGCGTCATATCACGGGGAGACTTACATATATTTCAAATGCGTCATATCACGGGGAGACTTACATATATTTCAAATGCGTCATATCACGGGGAGACTTACATATATTTCAAATGCGTCATATCACGGGGAGACTTACATATATTTCAAATGCGTCATATCACGGGGAGACTTACATATATTTCAAATGCGTCATATCACGGGGAGACTTACATATATTTCAAATGCGTCATATCACGGGGAGACTTACATATATTTCAAATGCGTCATATCACGGGGAGACTTACATATATTTCAAATGCGTCATATCACGGGGAGACTTACATATATTTCAAATGCGTCATATCACGGGGAGACTTACATATATTTCAAATGCGTCATATCACGGGGAGACTTACATATATTTCAAATGCGTCATATCACGGGGAGACTTACATATATTTCAAATGCGTCATATCACGGGGAGACTTACATATATTTCAAATGCGTCATATCACGGGGAGACTTACATATATTTCAAATGCGTCATATCACGGGGAGACTTACATATATTTCAAATGCGTCATATCACGGGGAGACTTACATATATTTCAAATGCGTCATATCACGGGGAGACTTACATATATTTCAAATGCGTCATATCACGGGGAGACTTACATATATTTCAAATGCGTCATATCACGGGGAGACTTACATATATTTCAAATGCGTCATATCACGGGGAGACTTACATATATTTCAAATGCGTCATATCACGGGGAGACTTACATATATTTCAAATGCGTCATATCACGGGGAGACTTACATATATTTCAAATGCGTCATATCACGGGGAGACTTACATATATTTCAAATGCGTCATATCACGGGGAGACTTACATATATTTCAAATGCGTCATATCACGGGGAGACTTACATATATTTCAAATGCGTCATATCACGGGGAGACTTACATATATTTCAAATGCGTCATATCACGGGGAGACTTACATATATTTCAAATGCGTCATATCACGGGGAGACTTACATATATTTCAAATGCGTCATATCACGGGGAGACTTACATATATTTCAAATGCGTCATATCACGGGGAGACTTACATATATTTCAAATGCGTCATATCACGGGGAGACTTACATATATTTCAAATGCGTCATATCACGGGGAGACTTACATATATTTCAAATGCGTCATATCACGGGGAGACTTACATATATTTCAAATGCGTCATATCACGGGGAGACTTACATATATTTCAAATGCGTCATATCACGGGGAGACTTACATATATTTCAAATGCGTCATATCACGGGGAGACTTACATATATTTCAAATGCGTCATATCACGGGGAGACTTACATATATTTCAAATGCGTCATATCACGGGGAGACTTACATATATTTCAAATGCGTCATATCACGGGGAGACTTACATATATTTCAAATGCGTCATATCACGGGGAGACTTACATATATTTCAAATGCGTCATATCACGGGGAGACTTACATATATTTCAAATGCGTCATATCACGGGGAGACTTACATATATTTCAAATGCGTCATATCACGGGGAGACTTACATATATTTCAAATGCGTCATATCACGGGGAGACTTACATATATTTCAAATGCGTCATATCACGGGGAGACTTACATATATTTCAAATGCGTCATATCACGGGGAGACTTACATATATTTCAAATGCGTCATATCACGGGGAGACTTACATATATTTCAAATGCGTCATATCACGGGGAGACTTACATATATTTCAAATGCGTCATATCACGGGGAGACTTACATATATTTCAAATGCGTCATATCACGGGGAGACTTACATATATTTCAAATGCGTCATATCACGGGGAGACTTACATATATTTCAAATGCGTCATATCACGGGGAGACTTACATATATTTCAAATGCGTCATATCACGGGGAGACTTACATATATTTCAAATGCGTCATATCACGGGGAGACTTACATATATTTCAAATGCGTCATATCACGGGGAGACTTACATATATTTCAAATGCGTCATATCACGGGGAGACTTACATATATTTCAAATGCGTCATATCACGGGGAGACTTACATATATTTCAAATGCGTCATATCACGGGGAGACTTACATATATTTCAAATGCGTCATATCACGGGGAGACTTACATATATTTCAAATGCGTCATATCACGGGGAGACTTACATATATTTCAAATGCGTCATATCACGGGGAGACTTACATATATTTCAAATGCGTCATATCACGGGGCGACTTACATATATTTCAAATGCGTCATATCACACGTCCACAACCTATAATTATACATCATAATACCGTAATGTCAACTCTACAATCATAAACAAGTTGGTTTAGCATAATTAAGTCAAGTCACAAACCCTAAACACCTTTACAACTTTAACGAGTAGGAACAAGACACATTCGGCTCGATCTTTTTAGAAATGAGAAAGGACTCATACAAAAAGAGTGTTACTACTAGAAACTAGACTCTCTTACGATTCCAACGATAGGTCGTAAGACTTGTTTGGAGTTATGGATCAAAAGTTATTAACGTTTAAAAATCGACGCGCATATTTTCACAGAACCTATCCACTGCGCCGCAGTGAGCCAGAACCATGCTCACTGCGCCGCAGTGGCTAAAATGAACCAGGACCAGAAACAAGTCACTGCGCCGCAGTGAGCAAGGGTAGAGCTCACTGCGCCGCAGTGGCCACAATCTGCAGCCAGCACCTGCAGTTTATGCAGGAAACACGAACCAAAACCCCCAAATTCGACCCAAACCATTCCAAAACGACTTGTAAGGACTTTTAACCCATTTTGAAGTATAACCAAACATCATTAACCATTAATACACATAACCCAACCCACAAATTCGACCAAAACATCATAATCACTCATAATCCTTCAAACCCTAACCCTAACCCTAATTTCCATTTTTACCATTTACAAGACTTGGAATCACATCAAAATGACTAGAAACATAAAAACAAGCATAATGGAAGTAAAAGAGTTGAATTAGACTTACACAAACTTCTCCTTGAGCTAGAACCCAAATTAGGTCAAAATGGCTAAAATGCAAGACTTCCACCTTTGATTCTTTGATATGACGATAATGTTGTATAGATGACGATGATTCTAGCGTTATAACCTTTCCAACACTAAGTAGATGGTAGAGAGAAGAAGAATGAAATGGTCTTGCTTTGCTTTTGAGAGAAAGAGAGAAAGAGATAGATAGATAGAAATGAAAATGAGAGGGGGAGAAAGGGATAAGGGGGGGAGAAATGGGTCTTGGGGCTGGTGGGTCATAGACTACCCACGGGCCGACCCGTTTCTCTTTTCAAGCCAAGTTACAATCGTTACCCTATTAAACATCGAATAAACATATTAACGACCCCAACATACCACATAGTCATATAATCACAAATGGGCCCAATTATTTCATTCAACAAGTTTGTTAGTCAAATTACACAAAAAGTCAATGGGTCAAGATTCACGGATGTTACATACAAAATATACACGTTAAACAATAACCTTAACATCAACGTTATGCCACAATCGTGGACTTATCGTTATGCCATTAGCATGGACTTAATCGTTATCACAATCACAAATCTATAATACGTTATGGGGGAAAATATTATCATGCAAGATCCTATGTCCCGTTCCATATCAAAACGTTTTCCATCAACCAACAACACAATGCACATACACTTCATACGATTCTACTTTCAAGGAATCATTGATGCTTATATATAGGGTCACCCGCAGCCTTCCCACCACATCTACTACTCATTGAAAGTATAACCGTCTTCCATGTATGTACAACTATCCAAACCACAACGTGTATTCATAAACGAAAGCATAATTAACCGAGCAACAAGTCAATACGTCAACTGAACAATCAATCAATCGATTAAGCAACAATCAAACAAGCACGTACACTTTTCAGCCCGAATCTCAATTGAGTAGGGAGGGGTTTACGAAACTCACCGATGATATTTCTTGTATAAAACTTAGTTCAAAAACATTGAATGATGAGGATTTAATGAGAGAGAGAGGTTTGCAAGAATTTGTGAATCTTGCACAAAAATAAGAGTAGAGAGAAAGAAAGATAAGAGTGTTACCACACACCACCACCAACGACCAACACCCTTCACCAGCCCCGCCCTCCCCTCCTCCCCCCCCCGACCCTTCACCTCTTCCCCATGTCGCCTAAATTTAGTTCAAAAACATTGAATGATGAGGATTTAATGAGAGAGAGGTTTGCAAGAATTTGTGAATCTTGCATTTGCTTGAGAGAGAGAGAGATAAGAGTGTGTGTTTGGGTGAGGAGAGTGTAAGAGATTGGGTGGGTGGTTTGGGATAAGGTTGGGTCAAGTATCGTGGTTCATGGGTCGACCCATGGATTACCCGATTACATTTCTAGTTGATTTAAACGTCACGTTACGTCATACACCGACTTAATACCGTAATAAAATCTCGACTAGTATAATACACGTCATAAAATCGTCAAATAGCGTTTAAGTCATTTCATTATCCAAGAATAAATTAAATTAGCACACGTCAAGTCAACGGGTCGATTTAAATAAAATTTCACTAAATTGTGAAGTCAAATTACATTTAATCACGTTTAGTCACGTTTAATACGAGTCAAAAATCACGAATGTTACATCATTCCCCCGTTAAGGGAATTTCGTCCCGAAATTTAAATCTAACTAGACTCGGTAAATAAGTGGGGATACTTGGCTTTCGCAGAGCCTTCACGTTCCCACGTAAATTCGGGCCCACGTCTAACTTGCCATCTTACCTTAACGAGTGTTTACCGAGTATTCTTTAGCTTTCTAGTTTGACGATCTAGAACCTCTATTGTTTCTTCCACAAATCTCAACATTTTATCGACATGAATTTTAACGTTTTATCGACACGAATTTCTTCAGGAGGCACGTGAAGTGCTGGATCGGCCAAACACTTCCGGAGATTACAAACATGAAAAACATTATGAACTCCACTCAAGTCTTGAGGGAGCTCCAAACGATACATCACCGGACCAATACGTTCAAGGATTTTAAATGAACCGATATACATTGGCCCCCAGATTACCACGTTTTATAAATCAGACTACGCCTTTCCACGGGGATACCTTAAGCAACACAAAACCACCCACTTCGAATTCGAGGGGTCGTCGTCTCACGTTTGCATACTTTAATTGTCGTCCCCGAGCCACTCTCAAATTCTTCTTTGATTTGTGAGATCGCCTTGGTCGTTTCAATAACAAATTTTTGGGCCCAAAGAGTTGGCTTTCACCAACTTCCGTCCAGCTAACGGTGACCTACATTTTCTCCCATACAACTTCCGTCCAACTTCCGTCTAGCTAACGGTGACCTACGTTTAGTCAGTGTGATATCGGGTTGACGGGTCGACCTGACAACCCAACAACCCAACCCGGACCCAACCTAAAAAAATTCAGGTTGGCGGGTTGGTGGGTTGGCGGGTTGGTGGGTCAAAAATCCCCAACCCTAACCTGACTTTGTTCGGGTTGGGTTTCGGGTTGGGTCGAGATTGACAGCCCTAATACACAGTATATGCGTACAGAAAACTATAACCACCGGGATGGACCATCAACAGAAACAATCACCTGCAACAGCTGCAACCATTAACGAGCACTGACTCTCGTTCATCTTTTCGTTCATAGCATTTAATAGGCAACGACGACTGACGCCGGTAAGAAATAATAGGAATTACCTCCGGTCTTTTTCACCGCCACAACAACTCAACAACCATCTTTCAATACACCGACCTAACAACACTCACACATGAAACTTCAAACCTGATTCGAAATATCAACAAGAGGTTAAAAGAACCACCAAAAAAGGTAAACGATATGTTAAAGGATATACAGATCATGCTTACGTTATAAGTGAAATCCGACTAAAAATAGAAGGGTGGAAGGTAAGTGAAAAAAAAACCCCTTTTTTCTACATAAAATCTTCAGATCAGGTGGAAAAAAGGGGTTTCTTACGCTGGCACCATATTCCCGAAACTCATTCTGCCTGTCTCTCATTTTTTCCGGCCATTGTCGCGGAGAATAAATAAAGGAGATCTTGAAATTTTCTACATGTTAACGATATTATTTGTGAAACAATGATGACGTTGCAATCTTTAGCAAATATACAGAAAGAATGTTTAGGCCGGTGCTTATACGGAGGAGAGTTATCCAGCTTCTTGCCTGTCACATCAGTATCCCATCACTCAGAACTCCCCTCATGACTCTCCCTGTCTATAAAACATGCTTCTTTGAACTTCTTCGCCATCATTAATTATTTTATAATTTATCTCACACACACAAATACACATATATATATATATACATACATATATATAAAAAACGTACAGTTGATGGACCCCACTGGAGCGTCTCTCGTCTTCTTCTCCAGGACTATGACACAAGACGCAGCCGCTTGGACGTTCAATGCTAATAACGTCCAGCGTCCCAAACCTCCCAAGACGCAAGGTGCGGACGCTTATAAGCACCGCCCTTAGTGATCTGTTATTTAGTCGAATATATGTCTTGAAATACTTTTTGAAATTGTTTGTGTTTGTGAGCGGAAAGAAAAAAGATACAATAAAGAGGAAGATGAAAGACTAAGAAACAAAAAATAGATAAAAACTAGACACATTAACGGTGGGTAAGTATCCAGACACGTGACACAAAGTCAGAAACCCACTGACTACTTTCATTGTTTTATTACAACTCACTCCGTAAACCATAACAATAAAGATAACAACAGGTAAACCTTTTTTTTTAAAACTTATAAGATTAAAAAGAATGGGCTTTTGATGAGCTGATTGTTTGAGCTAATTCAAGATTCGTTAATGATGGTTGAAGTCTATAATTCTTTGGAAACCATGGATTGAATGACGTATGATGTATGAAGAATTGAATACTTTTATTTAGACATTTTGATCTAAAATGATTTTCTACAATATCATCAATTAAAAATAATACATAAAAATATGCTCATATCATTCTTAAAAATGTACATACAAATAACGTATCATTACATAATATAAAATACATATTGATTTATAATAGGTTTGTATAATGATAATGTTTCTTTTTAACTAACTACGCATTGATGATGATACATAATATAGAATACATATTGCAAAACCTCTGAAGAATGAAGATAAAGGTTATCATAAAATTGGTATTCTCTATAACATTAGGTATGAGAATATGTCGCTGAATTTAAATTTACCATTTTAAAAATTAAAAAAAATAATCTTATTTTAGTTTTTCCCCGCAGCAACGCGTGGGTCACTTTACTAGTATGTAACGGAATAAAACGTACCTCGAATTTGTTGGAATATAAAACTAAATATCATTATTCACGAGTACGCAACGGAAGCAAATCAAACCATGTAATCAAATAATTAACCTTGAAATAGGATTAAGTAATACCTCTTAATCTAGATGATAAAGTAAAGAAACTTTAAAAGGATTTGAAGTAAATCCCTCTACGATTTCACACACGATCCACAGATATAGGTGTGCTAGCACTTGATCACGAACCGAGCAACCTTTGGCTTGATCTCTTCTTCAAAACCGAAAACCAAAAACCCCAAAGGGTTTTCCTTGTTTTGGCCGTCCAAAAGAAGAGAGGAGGAGATGAGAGGTTTAGGAGTTATAATTCTCTTTAATTTGTAGTTGTTTAAGAAAACCATTAGACTACCTTTAGTATTTATAGGTAGAATCAAACTTGGCCATCAAGTTTAGGGTTTCACTAGGAAACCTAGTAGGGAGGCCGGCCCCCTATGGGCTTTTCTAGAACCTTCCCTAATCGTTTTAATTACAATTATCTCCTTATTTTAACGACCGTTTTTTTTTTTTTTTTTGTTTTTTTTTTTTTTTTCTAATCGTTTTAATTACAATTATCTCCTTACTTTAACGACCGTTAGCTAGTAACCGTTAAATATTAACGACCGTTCGTTAACTTATTCGTGATCCATATTAATTAATAAATCAATTAATATTAACTATATTTGAATCGAGACGTGTGACCCCGTAGGCTCAAATCATTTCCGGACATACGTTCATTTTACGTGATCACATACTAACAGCTCCCACTTGAGCTCGTAACAATTGAAGGTAATAACATTGGTTAGCGTCTAGCAACACGCCAATGCTCCCAGAAATATTTAAGTATAGTTTCTTAAAGTATATTTAAATGGTTGAGGCATTTATTATCCTTTGTTCAGATACCGTGTTAAACATGAATATGGATCAATGTCATTTCATGATTTAACGATTCTGTTTCTCATTTCATCACTACTTAAGATTACAAACATAATTAGACACATCTGGATTCATTTGGACATGGCCATGTAAACATCTTAAATAGTCCAAATGAGGGGCCCAATGGTATCATTTTGCAACTATTAGTTGGAGGAACAAATCCTGTATTGACTACACGTGCCAGTCATCATACTTCACTACACTTTCTGAAAATAGCCCTTTATGTACTCCCTTATTCAGGAGAGTTAAACTATATCAAGTAAGTGCAATCCATACATGCTGACCTGCTTGTATCTCAAGTCAAAGGATCAATAAAGTAACCATTTACGAATTTCACTTAATGACGCCGATCCATAAAGTGATAAATTCGTTAGTGGGGTAGTCCGATATGCATCATATGGGTACCATGTGAGTTTGGTGGGACCAGCCATTATATATTCAAAGAATATAACCAATCGCTCAGATTTTGTCTTAGTTTAATTATATTCCCATATAATTAATCGACAATGGACAATTTAGAATATTTAATAAAATATTCAAAGATTAAACATGCAAATATAGGATACAATTAATATTAAATGAAATCAAACATATCAAGTACTTTATTTCATTATGAAAAATATAAATTGTTTAACATCCCTTATCCAAATACCGAAACAACAGATTTACATGAAATAACTAGCTAATTTAAGTCATATGCCCTCGGCATGCCTTTCAAGCTTGGGCCTAGCCAAAGCTTTTGTGAAAGGATCAGCTAAGTTAAAATCTGTGTGAACTTTGGGTAATTTTATCTCTCCTAGTTCGATCTGCTCACGAACATAGTGATATCTTCTAGCATAATGTCTGGCACCTTTCTGAGCTCCGGGCTCGTTGGCAATGATTAATGCACCAGTGTTATCACAGTACATAACAGTGGGTAAGTCACTCGAGGGAATCACGTCAAGCCCGCTAATGAACTTCCTTATCCAGACTGCTTCCATTGCGGCTTCTGAGGCGGCAATGTACTCAGACTATGTTGCAGACATGGCAACTGTGGTTTGCTTCTTGCTTTTCCAATCCACAGCACCTCCGTTAAGAACGAAGACGAATCCTGACTGAGACTTCGTGTCATCTCTATCAGTTTGAAATCCAGCATCACAGTATCCGGTCACTTTGAGCTCTAAGTCTGGATTTCCTCCATACACCAAAAACATATCTTTAGTAGCCCGTAGGTACTTCAGAATGTTATTAACAGCAGTCCAGTGGCTTTCACCTGGATTCTGTTGATATCGGCTAACGATGTTTTGCGCGAACGCCACATCAGGTCTAGTGCATCTAACCGCATACATAATAGATCCCACAGCGGAAGCATAAGGGATTCTTCGCATACGCTCCACCTCATTAGGTGTAGTAGCACCCTGTTTGATAGATAAACTAAGTCCTTCTTGCATAGGTGTAAACCCACGCTTAGAATTCTCCATCTTGAATCATTTCAAGACCTTATCAATATAAGCACTTTGACTTAGTCCAATTAACCGCTTTGATCTATCTCGGTAGATCTGATTCCAAGAATAAATGCCGCTTCTCCTAAATCTTTCATGGCAAAACACTTTCCAAGATGGGATTTAACATCTTGCAACATTGGAATGTGTTTTCCTATGATCAATATGTCATCAACATATAAGACAAGGAAAGTAACATTACTCCCACTAGTTTGCGATATACACATGGCTCATCAAGATTTTGAACGAAACCAAACTTTTTGATTTCTTCATCAAACCGCTTATTCCAACTTCTTGATGCTTGCTTTAGTCCATAAATAGACCTTTGAAGCTTGCATACTTTGCTGGGATGTTTTGGATCAATAAAACCTTCAGGTTGATCCATATAGACTTCTTCATCCAAGTAACCATTTAAGAAGGCAGTCTTAACATCCATTTTCCATATCTCAAAGTCATAGTACGCAGCTATGGCTAAGAGAATCCTAATAGCTCTAATTTCCGCAACTGGAGAAAAGGTCTCATCATAGTCAACACCGAAACGTTGAGTATAACCTTTCGCCACGAGACGAGCTTTATAGGTGTGTACATTTCCATCCATGTCCGTCTTCTTCTTGAAGATCCACTTACACCCAACAGTTTGAGCATTTTGTGGAAGATCAACCAAGCTCCAAACTTGATTGTCTTTCATGGATTTCATTTCCACCTTCGTAGCTTCAAGCCATTTGTCAGATTCCGGATCTGATAATGCAGCTTTGAAATTCGGAGGCTCATCGAGATCTCCTAAAATGTTTTCTTCTACCATCAGACATAATCTGTCAGTAGGACGTCTTGTCCTTACGGACCTACGAAGTGGAATCGCTTCATCATCATCGACTTGAGGTTCATCACTTTGAACATTCCCCCCCCCCAAGTTGATGATTGCTGGGAGCTTCAGAAGGTGACACATCTTCTTCTTGAGTCTCATCAAGTTCTACAACCCTCCCACTGTTCTCTTGAGCTAATTTCTTTTCAAAGAATTCAGCATATCGAGCAACGTGAACAGTGTTTTTGACAGGATCATAGAAGTCGTAACCCATCGTTTCCTTAGGGTATCCGACAAAGATGCACTTAGTAGTTCTGGGTCCAAGTTTGTCAAGCGTATCGCGCTTCACAAGTGCCTCACATCCCCAGACTCTTAAGTAAGACAGATTAGGGATATCTCCATGCCATAATTCATATGGTATCTTGTCAACCTTCTTGGTTGGAACCATATTGAGAATGCGTACAGCAGTCTCTAGAGCATAATCCCAAAACGAAATTGGGAGAGTCGTAAGGTTCATCATAGATCTCACCATGTCTAGCAAGGTTCGATTTCTTCTTTCAGACACTCCATTATGTTGAGGAGTGTATGGAAGAGTAAGCTGTTGGACAATTCCACACGCTTTCAGATAATCCTTAAACTCTTGGCTTAAGTATTCACCACCTCGATCTGAACGAAGAATCTTGATGGTTTTGCCGAATTGATTTTCTACTTCATTTTTAAACTCTTTGAATGTTTCAAACACTTCATGTTTATATTTAAGCAAGTAAACATAACCATAACGACTGAAATCATCCGTAAAAGTTATGAAGTAGCTAGCTCCTTTTCTTGACACATGTCTAAATGGGCCGCAAACATCGGTATGAATGAGTCCAAGAAGATCTTTAGCCCTCTCCAGTTTATGCAGAAAAGGTTTTCTAGTCATTTTGCCGGAAACACATGACTCGCATTTATCAAACGATTCATCATTTAATTGTAAGATCCCCTCACGTTGGAGTCTTTCAATGCGATTTTTGCCAATGTGTGCAAGACGACAGTGCCAAAGATAGGTAGAGTCCAAGTTAGTCTTGGCTCTTTTGCTAACATTATACATTGAATTATCATTTAGTGAATCACAACCACGCATATCAATTTCATAAATACCATTATTATCAATAGCATCAAAATAATGAACATTATTTTTAGAAACTGAAATACCATTATCATTAAAAACATTAATGAATTCGTCGTTTTTTAATACTGAAACTGAAACTACACCTCTAGTAATAGATGGCGCATAATGGCAATTGTCTAAAACAATAATTAAACCGGAAGGAAGAACTAAATGATATTCTCCAATAGCTTCAACAGGTGCTGATAGACCATTGCCCACGAACAGCTGCAAAGCTCCGGGCTTCAGCTTCCTCCTTTTCCTAAGTGCCTGTAATTCATTACAGATGTGAGTTCCACAGCCAGTGTCATAAACCCATGATTTACGCTTAGTAAAGGAAAATAATTCAATAGTGAAGATACCTGAAGCACTAACACTGCTAGCTTGCTTCTTCTTCACATTCAACTCGGCAAGATACTTGGGACAGTTCCTCTTCCAGTGCCCGACTTCATTACAATGATGACAGGTCTAGTCTTTTGCCGGATGCTCTTTCTTAGCCGGAGGGGTTTTCTTTGGTTTGGGGGCATTAGCAGCTTGCTTACCCTTGCCCTTACCATCAAACTTGCCTTTAGCTTGGTGCGATTTCTTAGCTTTCTGGATCCGACCCCCCTTTATCATAAGAACATTTGGGTCATTGGCCTTCTTTGGAATCGTCTTCTCATATTCAATGAGCATAGCATGAAGTTTAGTGACGCTCTTTTTCATAGAGTGCATGGTATAGTTTTGCACAAAGCCCTCAAATTCCTTAGTAAGGGATTTGAGAATCATGCCAACTTTTACCTCTTTATGATAAGCGTACTCCATCGAATCCAATTTGTCAAAATGCTCTTCATCTTGAGCACATGACTGCTAACCGATTTTCCAGATTCAAGTTTCATGTCATGGAGTTCCACGACTAAGTCGAATAGTTCCACTCCAGCTTGTTTTCATACAAGGATCTAAGTTCTCTGATCATATCATATGGAGTGTAATTCTCGAATTATTTCTGAAGCTCGGGAGACATGCTCGCAAGCATCAAACAACAAACTTCATTGAATCTAGTGTATTGAACTCTATATTCAGTTCTTTCAGCTGCTGTTGATTCAGCACCTGGTTCGGCTGGCCATTGCCTTTCAATGACATCCATGCGTTCTTCAACTCTTAGAACAATTCTCAGTTGACGATACCAGTCATTGAAATTTGATCCATTAAGCTTTTCTCTTTCAAACATTTGCCGAAAAGCATTGGTGTTTGTAGGAGGATTCATTGCCATCTACAAAACAGATTAAGTTCAAAAATCAGTATTTTCGATAATAAATCCTTAAGAAATCAATTACCCAATGTTTATAAAATAAACAATTAATTTCATTAAGGCTAGGATCCAATTGACATACACTCATTTCATCAGTTGATATGCTAGAAATGATTGTACTCAAAAGGTAAGTGACGAGCAGTAATTGCATTACATGTGCAATTCCTAGTAAGAATGGGACCTACAAATTACACTTGATTCATCAAGTGATTTGTAGTCATGTTTTGTCCCATCTTTTGCCACGGGTTAAGGTCTCACCGCTTAACTCGCTTTAAGTCGTCCAACCAAGAACGCGCAAATTTGTCCACCACTGTGTACCAGTGAGTGGGATTTGCCATGCAACTTCCATTTCACCACTGTGTACCAGTGAGTAAAACAACAGCCACAAGTGTCCTTTACAAGTTGGATGGCAATGACTTAAGTTTATTGGGTCAATCAATTTGATGTGTAATCAAAAAGTTATGTTTGAAGATTCATCATATCTTCTAAACATAATATGTTTATAAAACTCATTTTTATTGCCTTTAAATACAAAAGAGCTCGGTAGCTCCATTTGAACGCACAAAGAAGCGCAAGGGAAAAGGTTTGCGATGGACGCAATTAAAAACCCGCCCTTTTAGGAGGTTAACGCACTCCGACTTATACCTCTCTTAGAGTTTGTTCAAATGGGTGAGCCGGTGTATCTTTTGATTTTAGGGCACCAATTTTATAAACAAAATCATTATTTCAATATAATTTAGTCAAGTTTAATTTTCGAAAAACAATTTTGCACACAATTTTCTTAAAGGGCAAAACTAAACTTACTAAATATAAACACGTAACAATTAGGTATCCATCCTTGGTTAGGCCACTATGGTTTAAGATTTGCTCCCCTTTCTCAAGGAAAAGGACCACATACATCAAGTAAACTTGATTGCGAAAGCCAAAATTTAATAACAAATTTATCACATAAACACATAAGGTGCTGGTTGGAAAATTCCAGCGGCTTCACGACCCATTTAGACCTATAGGATGGCCGAACATGGCTTAGCACAGAACTACAAAGTTGTATCCCTATGAGTCAAGTATCTACAGTTCAAAGGACGACTTCTAACTCCTTACGGATTAAAAGATATGATCGTTTTAGTGGACTGGTGTCAAGCAGCAACATAAATATATAATTATCACATTGTCAAACAATTAATTATTTTAATTATCCACCTAAAAAGACCTAGTGATCAAGTAATTTTATCATTATAACTAAGTAATAATCATGAATTAATTGCATGTAAAAACTCATGATTATTACTTTTATTTAACAATTAAAATAGAGGTAATCCATAAACGCATGCAATTAACACATTAATCATGCAATAAATCAAAACTTGCAATTTGGGTTTCCTACAAAAAAAAAAATTTTATTTCCAGATTTTCGAATTGGGGTTTATCAAAAAAAAATAATTTTATTGTTTATTTCATTATTTTATTACAATTAAACCAATTAATTAATAAAATAATCAAAATAATTACATAAAAATTCAAAAAATATGAAACCTTAACCCCCCTTCAAGTTTTGATTTTTAGGTAATTAAAAATCACATGGGTGGCTCGTGATACCACTGTTGGAATATAAAACTAAATATCATTATTCACGAGTACGCAACGGAAGCAAATCAAACCATGTAATCAAATAATTAACCTTGAAATAGGATTAAGTAATACCTCTTAATGTAGATGATAAAGTAAAGAAACTTTAAAAGGATTTGAAGTAAATCCCTCTACGATTTCACACACGATCCACAGATATAGGTGTGCTAGCACTTGATCACGAACCGAGCAACCTTTGGCTTGATCTCTTCTTCAAAACCGAAAACCAAAAACCCCAAAGGGTTTTCCTTGTTTTGGCCGTCCAAAAGAAGAGAGGAGGAGATGAGAGGTTTAGGAGTTATAATTCTCTTTAATTTGTAGTTGTTTAAGAAAACCATTAGACTACCTTTAGTATTTATAGGTAGAATCAAACTTGGCCATCAAGTTTAGGGTTTCACTAGGAAACCTAGTAGGGAGGCCGGCCCCCTATGGGCTTTTCTAGAACCTTCCCTAATCGTTTTAATTACAATTATCTCCTTACTTTAACGACCATTAGCTAGTAACCGTTAAATATTAACGACCGTTCGTTAACTTATTCGTGATCCATATTAATTAATAAATCAATTAATATTAACTATATTTGAATCGAGACGTGTGACCCCGTAGGCTCAAATCATTTCCGGACATACGTTCATTTTACGTGATCACATACTAACAGAATTAAACTTTGATGAAAAACTTAGTTGGATGGAACATATAAATAAATAAATAGATGTATTTATAAGGTTATAAGTTAGCGTCATTTATTACAATAGGATAAGTTGTATTAGAATTAGGAAGAAAAAACTAAACTAAATTACAGATGTGTTGTATCTTCGAATATAGTATAAACATAATTATTTATATATATATTTGGGATTATGGCACTGGAGTGTAACCAACTATGACTCAATGGTTATGTAATGTAGTGACCTTTCAAATTGGCTATCTGATGTAAGTACCTTCCATTTTTGTTCTTTTAATGTACCGGTTGACCTGTTGTACCGGTAACAATGTTAATTTAACTTTGGGATTATGGCACTGGAGTGTAACCAACTATGACTCAATGGTTATGTAATGTAGTGACCTTTCAAATTGGCTATCTGATGTAAGTACCTTCCATTTTTGTTTTTTACTGTATCGGTTGACCTGTTGTACCGGTAACAATGTTAATTTAACTTTGGGATTATGGCACTGGAGTGTAACCAACTATGACTCAATGGTTATGTAATGTAGTGACCTTTCAAATTGGCTATCTGATGTAAGAACCTCTCATTTTTGTTCTTTTCATGTACTGGTTGACCTGTTGTACGGTCATGGTTACGGTTGTGAGTTGTGAACTCCGACGAGATGGATGGTGGATGGTCTTAGACTCCGACGAGGTTGTAGTGGGTGGTCTCGTCTCATTTTTTCTTCCATTTAAGAGGTGCGACCATCTCTCCACCGTCTCCACATCTGGACACGTGCCACCGCTGACTGCCACAAATAAAATAAACAGATGTCAGCCGCCACCCAGACAACCACCGTCGTCATCCTCTGTCAAAATCCCCCCTTTTTACCCATTGTAAACCAACGTTGCTGGATCTTGATAGAGGTGGGGATGGGATGTCTGGATCTTTATGGTTAACGATGATGGGGTGATCATAACACAGTCTGATTTGGGGATTAGGGTTTGTCACCATCAAAAAGTGAAAGAAATGAAATTAAATTGATTTTAGGAACAAGATTTGGGATTTGTTCTCGAAGAGGAAGCAGTAGGACCATAGCTACGTACAGTGCATTTATAAATGTATATATACATCTATCTATATCTAGTTTCAAAGTTTAGAAATGGATGCTATCCGGAAAAAATTGTTGTTACCGAAGATAGTATCGGAAATTAGCCGGAGAAGATGACCAGAGTATAAAGTCGTCGGAGTAACCCGGTAGCATACATCGAGTGAACAAAACAGAGAGGTTCTTACATCAATTTAACACTTTCGTAGGTCGCTACATTACATAACCATTCGCTCATAGTTGGTTACACTCTGGTGCCTTAATCCCTATTCTTTTTTACGTCCAACGTGGCATTACCGGTTACAAATAGGATGTTACTGTTGGATTAAATGTCTAAGCCATAACTATAATTGATAGAAGCACAGTCCTTTTGGGTTGCCCTCGAGACTCAAAATAAGTAGAAGTGATAAAGGAGAAGAAAAATTTCTTTTGGGAAATTTGTCCCACATCGGTGGGATAGAAAAATCATGGAGGATATCCAAGGCTATAAATAGGGCCTTAGGGATTCATTCTTTTTGCACATTCTTGGCTTGAGTATTCGCCTCCTTCTTTCTCCTCTTGGAAGAACTCTTCTATAGTTCATCCACACTTAGTTAATTTTTTGAGTCGTCGGGTGTGATTCCATTAGAGGCACGACATTTGTGGTGCTTGCTTCCAAGAGATGCAGAGGGATAATTTTAGTTGTTTACTTGTGAATCAAAGTACATAGCAGTGAGCGAAGCATCAAAGGAGGCAATTTGGTTGAAGAACTTCATCGGAGATCTTGGAGGTGTGCCAACCATCAAGGAGCCAATGGAAATTTTCTGTGATAATGAAGGAGCGGTTGCATTGACAAAGGAACCAAGAGATCATGGCAGATCTAGACATATCGACAGAAAATACCATTTTATCAGGCACAAGATAGAAGAAGGTCACCTCTAGTGAAGAGGGTTTCATCTGAAGAGAATCCTGCAGATCCACTCACAAAGGGTCTGAGTAGGGTTAAACACAATCAGCATGCTAGGAGCATTGGGCTGAGAGATGATGTTAGTTTTAGTAGTTAGATAGTTAGTTTGAAACTTATAACAAAATAAATGTGATTGACTTTTGGTGATTAAATAATAGAGAATTATTTATGAGTTTGTTTACTACCTTTTGTCAATTGTTTATTATTGTGTTTCATTTTGCATGTTTTACTTCCCGAATAATTTGATTATTCGAATTCCACAGTCGATCATACTTTTGAAAGTAAGTAGTGAATAAAGACTGCCATGAATGGATTTGTAAATTGTCTAAAGAGTTTTTAGACATAGCAATGGTATTGCTGCAATGTTCGTGAGTACTTTGAAATGGAGATTTAAGTATTGGATTAACCCACGCTCAGAGAATTACTTCATGGAATTTATCACGAGTAATTCTGAGACGATAATATCTTATAATCTTTAAATGGAGATATATGAGTTGTGGTTTACAAGTCAGTTGTGCATTGATAATGTGTAAACGCATCAGTAACTTGATGTTATAAAACGTATTGTTGTGCATGATTTGATGAGTAAATGGTGCAAGCATATAATTCAAAGTTTATTCGTTCCTTTTGCCCTAACGGGAAAAACGATATCTTTGGGGCCCCTCGATGATTTGATGTTGACATATAGTGTCGGGCCCGACCAGGACTAAATTGATGTGTTCAATTAGAAGTTCTATGTCATTACAAATCAGAAATCGGGAAACAACGTACTGGACAATGAGATTGATTATGTTCCATGTCTCATGTTCAAATGATATCTTGTAGAACGAAGGATTATATGATCTCTTATCTTAGGACACGTAACTGACTAGGTCAGAGTTCGACAACAGCTTTTGGAGGCTACAATTTGCTGATCAATTAGGAAGTTATATTGGCAATAATAGTTATTAGACTTATCCAAGTGGGAGACTGTTGTATTAGATGTGTAAGCCATAACTATAATTGATAGAAGCACAGTCCTTTTGGGTTGCCCTCGAGACTCAAAATAAGTAGAAGTGATAAAGGAGAAGAAAAATTTCTTTTGGGAAATTTGTCCCACATCGGTGGGATAGAAAAATCATGGAGGATATCCAAGGCTATAAATAGGGCCTTAGGGATTCATTCTTTTTGCACATTCTTGGCTTGAGTATTCGCCTCCTTCTTTCTCCTATTGGAAGAACTCTTCTATAGTTCATCCACACTTAGTTAATTTTTTGAGTCGTCGGGTGTGATTCCATTAGAGGCACGACATTTGTGGGGGGGGGGGGGGGGGGGGGGGGGGGGGGGGGGGGGGGGGGGGGGGGGGGGGGGGGGGGGGGGGGGGGGGGGGGGAAAAAGGCATTAGAGGCACGACATTTGTGGTGCTTGCTTCCAAGAGATCCAGAGGGATAATTTTAGTTGTTTACTATAACAACTAAAAGGTATGTAATCTTATTTATTTATTTATTTTCCTTAGTAATTTTCGATTATTTACTAGGGTATTAGAATTTTTATTTTATGTTCATAGTTATAGGTTCAATTGTGAAAACATAGATCTTGTTTTAGGTTGCATGCTCCCTTAAAAGTTTAAGTTAGTTTGTAATGCCTAAAACCCATCAGTTACCCGGTAGGATACATTAAAAGAACAAAAATGGAAGGTACTTACATCATATAGCCAGTTTGAAAGGTCACTACATTACATAACCATTGAGTCATAGTTGGTTACACTCCGGTGCCATAATCCCTATATATTTCCTAATTAAACAATATAATAATAACAATTAGGGCGCGTTTGGTTCACAGAATATTTTTGGAAGGAATGGAATCTATCAAAGGAATTGGAATCTGAAGGAATGGAATTTGACGGAATGTTTTTGATTTTTCGAGAATTCAAGTAACGGAAGGAATGAAATTCCTTCCCCCATCCCCAAGGAATGGAGATTCCATCAAATGATGGAATGTTTACATTCCAACGGAATGAGATTCCTCCATCTTTGAACTACCAAACGCACTAAGGAATGGAATTATCAAAGGAATTGGAATCTGAAGGAATGAAATTTGACGGAATGTTTTTGATTTTTCGAGAATTCAAGTAACGGAAGGAATGAAATTCCTTCCCCCATCCCCAAGGAATGGAGATTCCATCAAATTCTGTGAACCAAACGCGACCTTAGGTTTTTTAAATTAATATGATTAAAGGGACACTTGTCGTTTTAATATAATGCCATATGTCGCTTGAAGAACCCTTCAATCATGTTTTAGTTTATTGGTAGATGTTTCCACGAACAAAAACTTTCGTTCGCTTTAGTATCATAGTTCGTTCATTTGTACAGTTAAACTTAAATGAATGAAGGTGACCTAGTCTGTTTGTATTTGTTTGGTTCATTGACAGCCCTAGTGTTTGCTTGTTTTTAATTTTTTATGGCTATGTGTTTGCTTAATGGGCTCGACATGAATTTAACCTATACAGTCTGCAGTTACTTTTAGAAGATACTAACTAGGATATGTGGATAACTTGTCTCGTAATGGGCCTCTAGACCTATAATTAATCGAGCCCAAGTTTCAAATTCAAGACTCCCACAAGGCCACAAGTTATATGTCCAGGTCGACCAAGTTGTGACTTGTGATTTGTGAAACGTATAGTCCATTAGTCTATACTTAGAGAATCCTCTAACCAAACAACTACTATAATAACATATCGCCGCACATCACGCTGGCAGAATTCTAGTTAAATTAGTTTGTTTAGCACGAAACCCTTGACATGAAAAAATGGTTTAGTTTATCTGTCATGCATCACTAAAAAGTAATCAGATACATTATTGATCTTATGCTTGCTAATCTATATGAAATGTCTTTTTTTTTAACAGGCGAAAAGAAAATTCTAAAAATCTCGTAAAAAGAAATACAAGCAATTTAATTCCAAGATGACAAGTTTTACTTGTCAAAATCTTGTTTTAGTCCAACTTGAGATTGATTTCTTTTACATATTCAAAAATAAAACAGAAGGAAGAAAAAGGTACATTTCAATTGCAAATCTCACGAGCAATTCCTACACGAGAGTTGGCAGTATCAAATAAAATCCTTAAGTTTTGTTGTTGCAAATTTGCAATAACATTCAACACCGAGTTCACGTTATTGGGGGCTGATGCCATCGCCAAGCAAGCGAGTGACCCGGCACTACTATGTATCAATGTGTTCTCCATAGGTAGAATGATGTCCAGCCCCGAAAAATGTAGTGTCATTTTGGGGGCGACCTCTTCATGTGTCACCGAGAAACATGTGTCAAATGCACCTAATGAAGAAAATGGCCCTTGTGTTTGGTTCCTAAATGCCTCCTTAATTGCGTTATAAGCATCAGGCACGAATCGTGTTATGACAGTGCCTGAATCGATAATGGTTCCTCCACCGGTGGTTGGGTTGAAGTCAAGTAGCTCTTGAGCTATAGGTACCTTGACTCGACCCACACTTATACCGGTGAGATTCACATAGTATAATGAAGGTCTACGTGGGTTTTTTAGAAGTGGTGTGTATTTGATGGTTTTGGGCTGACCATTTGGGCCGAGTCTAAGTGAACCCGAGAAATAGTAAGATCTAAAACTAGGCAAACAATATGAGAACACACCCGAGTACAATGATCCAGATTGAGAAAGCACTGACAAAGATCCACGGCCCAAGCCCAATAACCCTTGAGGAGGGATTGATTTACCCGAGACAGAACCTATGCACCCAAAAACATAGCTAGGGATCGTGTCATTTGCCAATTGAAGATTGTCACGTGATAACATAGCAGAAAATGAGGAATCACCACCATATGATTGGTTAAACAAGCAATTACCAAGTGTCGGTCCAGCTGCTGGACACGAAAGCCCATGGGCTTGAACACATTCTGAAGTTGCACAATCCACCGTAAAGTAACTACTTGACGTGTTAGGAGAGAATGTAGTGGATGAACAACCCGTACATCCACTACATGGAAGCCATGCATTATCTGCACTAGTGTCCAACACCATGAACATAAGTTGTGGGGGTGTGCCAATTTTCACACGGGCCACATAGTTACCAGCATTTATGACTTGGCCCGGTGCAATTGGCACAGAAGTTATGGGCTTTGAGGCAACAAGGCTCGACAAGTAGCTTAGTCGTTGAGGGTCTTTGGAGGCCATGTTAAGGACCGTAGTGGCCCATGAAGAAGTAGGTTTTGGTGAGTCAAACGGTGAACATTTACCGTATATATGGATGATGGAAAGATCCGAAGCATCCGATTTTGGTTCTAAAGATGGGCATGGATCAAAAGCTCTTGAGGTAGCAAGAAAAGCAATGAAGATGATGGCAAAGATAGTTGAGTCCATGACTTTGGATGGATTTGTTGAAACACAACATTCTCTATAACCCTTTATATAAAAGAGTATTAGGCAAGTGAATTGACAATAATACCCAAGTCTTTATTATTTGCCTTCCTGGAATCTTAGGTTTCTTTGGAAGATGTCAAGTGATTTTTGGAAGGTCATAATGATTTCAATAGATTCTATCCTATCCAAAAAATATATATGGATTTATTAATTATTTATTTTATCTAAATGAATCCAAATCGTTATTTTTAAATAATTGTAACACTACCAAATGATCTAACCTAAAATGATGGTATAAGGCATTACTCATTGGCAGTTGGCAGTTGGCACAAAACATAAAAATGTACACAATAGCTTATTTTCCTTTGAATGCTATAACAATGAGTTCTCCAATATACCCTTCCCAATCAAGCAACCGACTTCTTTTAAGTTTTAACAATAATTTTAACCCGGGCGTTGCCACGGAAGACATATCGCCGCCGCATCATGCAAACATACATCTAGCATTACCCAAAAGTTTGGACACTTAAAGTTTATTATAAGGAGTAGAAAGTAATGGATATATAAAGTTGAAAAAACCAAGAGGTCGATAGTAAAAGCTAGAAACCTTATAATAAGAGAAAAAAAGTAAAAAATAAAGATTTGATGATTAAAGTTAAAAACCCAAAAGTCAATTGGTAAAAAGTAAAAACTTTGTTACGTAAGTTTGTATAAAAATGTTAGACTAAAGTTAAAAAACCTAAAAGTTAAGTGGTAAAAATAAGAAAATTAAAAAAAAATAATCAGAAAAAGACAAAATTGTTGACGTCTACTGTAGCTACGCGCCGATACTGTAGACACGCGCCATGTGTTTTGTTATGTATATAATGTCAAATTTCTACTGCCCAGTGTTCACAATAGAAGATGAAAGCGGAAAAAGAAGACGAAAGGCCTTTTTCTTGCGGACTCAAAAGGTGCTAAATACAATTCTTTGTTTGCATATGTATGAATTGCCAAATGACAAATTTAGTCCTGTGATAATATGGGTCTACTTGAAGCACGGGGTTGGTCTGTCACGGACTCACGGGTGATTGGCCCGGCCCACTCACGTGTTACTTTAGACTCTTATTTTTCTGTCTTTTTGTACTCACAAATTAATGATTATTCATTAAAATAAAAAGTACAGAATATATGTTTTGATGTAGTAGTAACAAGTAATAACACAAAGCATATAACTTACATGGATAGATGAGACGCAACTCTATATGGTCATATGGATACAAGAAAGGATATATCATACATGAATTGTTTTCACATTTTGTCACTTAAGCATCAATTTGAAAAGTTAAAGTAAAAGTCAAGTTGGATAGATGATTTTTTTCATTGAAGTATGTTATATTCTGTTGTTCATAATGGAACACTTTTGTTTATATATAGGAACAAAGAGAAGGATAATGTACTTTCTTAAACTGATTAACACTGAATTTTCATAATTGAGACAATGAACTTGGTCTATCATGGAAAAATGATAGCTCACACATTTGTGGAGATATAAAGTTCAAATCTCTATGTGCAAACAATTTTTAGAATTTTCATTGATTGTATCGATGGTTATTGTAGGTTATAATGAGATATTTAAATTTGAAGGTAAAGAGTTAAAAGTAAAAAAAAAACCGGTGATGATGATAAGAAAATGATTATGACGTGACATGAAAAAGTGTAAGTAAAATAAGTAAATTGAAAAAGAGAATCTAAATTAAAAGGACAATCATCACATATTTCCTAATTGACTAAACTAAGGAAACTCTAAGAAAGAGTAAAGATGACATTGAAATCGATTGATGGTCTTAGGGATAAAATGATCGAACCATAACTTAAAAAGAAAAGATTGATTTGCAAGACATTTACAAATCGTAAATGTAGACAAATAATTATATCTCCATAAACCACGTTGTAACTTCTTCAAAAATTGTTACAGGCGAGCCCTTGCTACTTCGTTGCACCTCCCCTCCCATATCTATGTTTGCCGCATCCACCGCGGCACCGCCCACTCCTGATGCGTCTCATCTTAGCAAATTATCTACGGTGAGGGGCGGATATCACCACCACCATTTTTGACAAATTTGAAAAAACGAAACTTCCTTATAAACTCATATATGCTCCATGAAAGAAATCAATCGAGGTTGAAGATGCGTACTATTTGTGACTTTCAGGTGTAAGTTGTAACCTAAGTCATTGGCGAGATTTTTGGTTTTGTGTCAAGGACCTATTGTGACTCTACACAAATTAAAATAACATACGAGTAGTTAAAATTCAATTTAAGTAACAAATCAAAAATTTGAATTTATTTACATACCCAATTTTAGGTAAAAGGATATAATACTCTCGTTTTGAAGACCATGAAGCTCATTTGCCTAATGAAGGCATGAAGGGACAACACCTACTGTAATAAAAGAAAGGAACTTCTTGTTATATTATGAGATTAAACATAATAAATTACTTTCAAGATAGAAAATGATTTATATAAATGTAATGTTTGACTTAATAGTTATATCATATGGGAATACATTATGTACATGATATGTCTGACAACAATGTGCCAAAAACGAATGGTTTGTTTAGCCAAAAGCAACGAATTAAACTTTAAGACATTTTGGAAATATTGACAAATAACAAAAAGTAGAAACGGCAAATGTCTAAGACTTCAAATTATTTGGAAGCAAAAGAACAAGATAACAAACAAATAATTTTGGGGACCCAAAAACTCACGAGTAATCTGTTTCAGTCCCATACAAATTGTTTGGCATGTGAATTTTCCATTTCGGAGAATATGTCTGTCCATTTACAACAATTTGCACAAGTGTTTTCTGTCTCTGGTATGTAAAAACGACCGGTCAGATTACGGAACAATTAAAAATTTATCAAGAGTTAGTGGTCAAAAGATGAGATGAAAGACTTTGCTTTTTGGAGGCCCTAGATTCAAAATCGAGAAATTGACATTCAATCACTAACTTAAAGATACTAGTATTTCTAGCAATATTTTCGTATAACAATAAAGAATTTTATAGTAAGTGTTCTATGCATGATAATTTTATAATTGTTACAAAATGACAATTCAATTCAGTAAGGGTAGTGATATACTTATCATATTATTTTGATACATATATAATTTGTATTACTGACATAGATAATTTTGAGATTGTTTTATTTTAAAACTAGAATGGTGCCCGCGCGTTGCAGCGACAACAGTTTATAACGTGTGAGATGTCGTAACAGTAATATAAATTGTTTAAGATACTTTTATGAGATGCGACGATGAGACATCTAACCGTGGTTATCATTTTAAATATAAGTTGAGGATTAGCTGTAAAACATAATAAAGTGCAAAAACTAACCATTCTAAATATATTTGCTAGGGTTATTTAGGGGGGTATTGAAAAAAAGTACTGAATTTCTTAAAATAAATTGGCCAGTTTGTTTTGTAAGGGATTATAGACAATTTACTTCTTTGGTTCCTATTAGGGTTTTTTTATATATGTTTTTGAATGTGAGTTATTAATTATGTGGATAATCTACCAATAAACTAAAACATGATTGCAATATTATTCAATCGATACTTACATTTTCTTTAAACGACAAATTTCCTTTTAAATCTATATAAATAATAATTTTTGGTTATTAGTATAATATATAAACATAAATTTGACTTTAGGGATATCATATACAAAGAGTAATATTATTAGATTATTATATGGTAACCACTTTATCTTAACTTAACTTTTTAATTATTATTTTCGAAAAGTGATAACAATACCATGGTTGTACATGGAAATTAAGTTGAACGCTAATATATCTCTTATATATTTTACTTTGTAGATGCATTATCGATAATTGCTTTTCTGTAAAAGCAATTAATCAATTGAGATAACCATACATACATATACATATACATATATCTATATATATCTATTCGGAGAGAGATCAAATGAGAAGCTGTGTTAAGGAGAGAAGGTTCTATAAACCAATCAGAACGTGACATGTGGCTTTAAAAAAACACGGTGACATTTTGGTAAATAAATCAAACTTTTGTGAAGCTTGGTCAGCCTGGGTTCTGGGTCAGCTTGGGTTCTGGGTCAGCTTGGGTTCTGATCAGCTTGGTTGGTCAGCTTGGTTGGTCAGCTTGGTTGGTCAGCTTGGTTGGGTCAGCTTGGTCAGCCTGGGTTCTAGGTCAGCTTGGGTTCTGGGTCAGCTTGGGTTCTGATCAGCTTGGTTGGTTAGCTTGGTCAGCTTGGTTGGGTCAGCTTGGTCAGCCTGGGTTCTGGGTCAGCTTGGTTGGTCAGCTTGGTCAGCCTGGGTTCTAGGTCAGCTTGGGTTCTACATTTGTGTAGATTAATCTACATTTGTGTAGATTATGTGTAGATTGTGTCAAGCTGACCCAACCCAAGCTAACCAAGCTGACCCAACCTGACCCAACCTGACCCAGACCCCAAGCTGACCCAACCCAACCCAAGCTGACCCAACCGAACCCCAAACTGACCCAACCCCAAGCTGACCCAACCCAAGCTGACCCAACCCCAAGCTGACTCAACCAAACCCCAAGCTGATCCAACCCAACCCCAAGCTGACCCAACCCAAGCTGACCCACAACCCCAAACTGACCCAACCCCAACTGACCCAACCCAAGCTGACCCAACCCAACCCCAAACTGACCCAACCCAACCCAAGCTGACCGAAACCAAGCTGACCCAACCCAGCTGACCAAGCTAACCCAGAACCCAACTGACCCAAGCTGACCTAGAACCCAGGCTGACCAAGCTTCACAAAAGTTTGATTTATTTACAAAATTGTCACCGCGTGTTTTAATTCAATTTGACACATGGCGCGTTCTAATTGGCCCATAGGACCTTCTCTCCCTTCTCTCCTTAAGACACCTTCTTCCAGGATCTCTACCCTATATATATATATATACATCTATCTATCTATCTATATATTAAAACAGTAAGAATCCGAACGATTTTAGAGCATCTTCAATTTAAAGTTAGCTTATAACATTGCTCACATAAAATAAATCTTATGTGGCATCTTCATATTTTTTACAATATTTATTTATTTATTATATTAAATATATTGGTACATAATAAAATAAAATTTTGAAAACTAAAACAGGATTGCAGCATCCTTTGATCGACACGTGTCACTATATTAAAACGACAAATGTCCTTTTTGTAACATCCGTGAGTTTTGACCCGTTGACTTTTCGGGTAATATGACTAACAATTTAAGTTAATGAATTATTTGAGTCGTTTTGTGAATTAAATGACAATGTGTTATATTCGGGTCGATAATATGTTTCGATCGGTGCTTAAATGTCTAATGATTGTGTTTTGGCTTGAGAAGAGGAACGGGTCGGCCCGTGGGTCACCCACGACCCATCAGCCCCTTTGACCCATTTCTCCCCCCCTTATCTCTTCCCTTGCCTTTCATTCTCTTTTCTACCTCTTTTCTCTCTTTTCTCTCTTTTCTCTCAAGTAAAAAGGGCAAGACAAGAACCCATTTCATTTCTACTTCTATCTATCATCGATTGGTGTTTTGGAACTGGTATAACACTAGAATCATAGTCTTCTATACCTCATTATCGTCATATCGAAGAATCAAAGGTTGAAGTTCTTGCATTTTACCCATTTTGACCTAATTTCGGGTTTGAGCTCAAGAAGGAAGTTTTGGTAAGTCTAATTCATCCCATTTACTTCTATTTATGTTAGCTTACTCGTTTCTAGTCATCTCGTACATTTACAAGTTCTAAATCGCCTTAAAATGAGTTTTGGGTCGAATTAGGGTTTGGCTAGGTTTTGATCGATTTGGAGAATTTGATGATGTTATGGATGGAGATACAGGTTTGGGCAAGTGTATTTAAGTGTTAGAAGGTCAAATGTATCATCAAAATGAGTCCTTTAGCCTTACAATGCGATTTAGGGTTTTGGTTCAAGTGGAAATAGGTTTTGGTTCTTGTTTTTCTGCACAACTGCTGCTGGTCGTGTTGCTGCCCAGTAAGGGGCGTAACCTACGGCCCTATGGGGCGTAGGTTACGCTAGTTATGTTTTGACTGGGCGTAGGTTACGGCCCTTTGGGGCGTAGCTTACGCCGAATGCTCCACCTTACGCCCAAAAACCCACTGTTTACGCCACTCTAGACGCCAAAACCTTCATTTCTAGAGGACCGTAGGTTACGCCCAGTTTGACCGTAACTTACGCCAGTTGTTTTCTGACCACCGTACCTTACGCCCCTTTTGACCGTAGCTTACGCCTGGTGGTTTTGAACCACCGTAACCTACGCCAGTTTAGGGCGTAGGTTACGCCCCTTTGTTGCTGAATTTCCTGTTTGACCTAGTTTGACTTCCAGAACCCTATTAACGCCTCGAGCATCGTTCTAAATCACTTCTTAACTTATTTAACAATGATTAAGAGTCTTAGAAGTCACTTAACGTCGAGAACCACTTTGGAAACTAATTAGGGTTTTGCCGTGAAATTGATAAGTCATGTATACGTGTTTATGAATGTTGATGTGAATGTATATGTTCGATATTTAGGTGTTGGACGTGAAGTGAACATTGTACGGCAATAACTTGACTCTATATCAAACTTAGCTTTTCTTAGCCGATCGAGGTGAGTTTCGTATCTCCCTACTCGCTTGAGATTCGGGCTGAAAAGTGTAAACTTGCGTGTTTACTTACGTTGTCGATTGATTGATTGATTTGGTTTAAATGTTGGATTGATGAGACAGTTATCACGTTTGAATGACTTGATTTATGTTTTGTTAAGTATTTCGTTAATATTAGGATAAACGTACATACATGGAAGTCGGTTATGCTTTTAAAAGGGTTTTAGATGTGGTGGGAAGGCTGCGGGTGACCCTATACATAAGCATCTAGAACTTGATGAAAGTAGAATCCTCCGAAGTGTATGTACGCATTGTTTAGAGGAATTAATGGATGTTGGGAATGTGTTTGGAACGGACATATACGCCTTGTTATACTTGACTTGTACGGTACACACTCAAGCATACTTTTATTGTTGCATCGATGACGTTATTGACACGTATTTGATATACGTTGGGGTCTTACATACGTATGATACATGATTTGATGTTAATATTTCGCGTACTCATTTATTATACGCAATTACTTTACCCTTATGGTCTTGTAATGATTTGATGTTGTGACTAGGATAGTTGTACATACATGGAAGACGATGATACCTTTAATGAGTTGTAGATGTGGTGGGAAGGCTGCGGGTGACCCTATATATAAGCATCTATGATTCCTTAAATGTAATGGCGTATGAAATGTATGTGCATTGTAGTTTTAGATGATTTGTTGTACGATAGACTGGTGATTTGGTTGATGTACTTCCAAGTGTTTTACACTTGAGAACATGCTTTTGTACTTACTGATTGGTTGATGTACTTCCAATTATACTTACTTGATGAATGGTTCCACGTACTTCCAAGTGTCATACACTTGAGATCGCGCAATGTACGACGTACTACCAAGTTGCGAGACTTGAGAATATTGTGTTGGTAGGGGTTTTGTTGTTGTCATGGTACTCTTAGGATGCGTTATCTGACGCCTAATTGTTGGACATACCTTTTATGCATTCTGCACTCACATTGATATTTACATCATTTGTGCATACTTATTACACATTTACAAATAATGGTGTAATCTTGTTGTTGGACGATATTGTGTTACTTAGAGGCTCGCTGTAAGTCATGTCTAGCCTCTACTCGTATATTGTGATTATTGACGGTGGTTCCTTATGGACCATTACTACGAACTCACCAACCTTGTGTTGACTATGCTTAGTACGCTTTTCAGGTTAACAGGTTATTCCAGGGCGTGGAGTTGATTGTTTGCTTGCTGTTTGAACCCGGACTTGGACTTATATGGATCAAGGATCCATTTGCCTTCTTTTGCATTGTACTTAGGACTGTTAGCCATCTTTTGATGTTCTTTTGTAAACTTTGATGGTTACTTGTTCCTTATGTATTTTGATACTTGTTATTCGTATTGTATGGATTCACTGAATCCTTTAATTGCATATAGTTCGTGTTCTACATTAATTCCACCTTGTGCTATATGATTTCCGTAATATTTCGAGCCTTGGCTTGGGGTGTTACAGAATGGTGGCCCATGCAGGTCGTAGAGAATTAGGCGGTTTGACCTAGACTACGGCTTAAGTTAAAACTCTTCATATAGCATGCATGGTTAGGAATTTTGTGTGCAACGTGAATATGAACCCTGAAAGTGTATATTGTGAGTTCGTAGTTAAGACCACTTATGTGATGGCTTGAATTCAACGTGATGAATGTGGAATGAGTACAATGTGGTTAATGTGTGCATTGACTGAATTTGATTGTCGTTGATGTGGATTGTTACTATTGATTGGTGCTAGTTTGATGCTTTAGAGCAAAGTGAAGTTATGTTATTAACTTAGTATAATATTGTGGCAACCCTAAAAGAACCCGATCAACTCTTTTATGGTTACCCAACATTATAACAAGTTAATGACATCATGGATTGCGCATGCATGGCTTAGAGTATAATAAGGAACCGATATGCTAATGGAAGTTGATTGGGTGGAGGGTTAGCCATTGGTACACCCTGTATACATACCCGATTAGAAAGGCATTTCGTCCCGCTTCCCGCTCTCCCCTTCCCATACATACCCGGTCCGATCTTACATATCGAATTCGGATTATACTTTGAATCATTCGTGTTAGTTGCTTGGCTTAGTGTATAATAAGGAACCGATATGCTTAATGGAAGTTGATTGGGTAGAGGGTTAGCCGTTGGTACACCCTGTATACATACCCGGTCAATAACTAGAAAGCATATTATCATAATTCATTCTTTCTCTTAGATGTTCTACATCTCAAGCTTTCCCCATTTCTTTTTTTTCCGTTGTTATTTTTTTTTTTTCTTTTTTTTCTTCCTGTATTATTTGAGTTAATAATGAACGATTGTAATGAAATTGATATGAAATGAGTATGTGGTATCGGTATGAGAGCATTGACTACTTGTGTGACTAACATGTGAGCATTTGAGACTAACTCTCGGGTCAACGTGTCACTTGCTTATAGAAATGGTGAGACCAAGGAGAGCCGGAAAAAATAACTATAGGGCTAACTCGGAAGAACCTCAACCGGAAGCTCAACCGGAGGGGCACAAAGAGGTTAGAGGTAGGCCGTGGTAGACCACCAAACACCCATTTATTTCTCATTTCTTGTTCTAGGGCGCGCCTTCGATTGGTTCTGGTGAAGTCCCTGAGCCAACCATGGCTGAGGTGATCGCTCAAACGATCGCCAATATCATGCCAACCATTATTGCTCAAGTCACGGCAAGTCTTGGGCAGAACAATGTGGCTCAAAACAATGAAGCCCCAGAAAATGTAAATAATGAAAATGCTCAACCTCAGGACGCAGAAAACGAAGAAGAGGAACCAGTGAGTTGATAACCGTATACCCCATGTATAATCAACATGGAGGATATCGACAGGGGTGTATATTTAAAGACTTCAAAAGCTGTGGGGCACCGGAGTTTGATGGAAGAGGCGGTCCCACAGAGTGTATAAGGTGGTTTGAGGAGATCGAGGCAGTGATTGAAAGAAGTCATTGCACATATTACGACCGGATTTCTTATGCATCCGGCATGTTTAAAAATGACGCCTTGAGTTGGTGGAACCAAGAGATAACTTTGGGGCGAACTTATAACTTGGAATGGATCGATTTCAAGAACAAGGTGAAGGCAAAGTTTTGTCCTCCCTACGAACTACAAAACTTGACCATTGAGTTTGTTAATCTCAACATGGACGGAGCTGATTACAAGGGTTATGTTAGACGATTTCAGGAGTTGTCTACCCTCATTCCTCACTTGGTGGATTCCGAGTCTCGGGCCATCGAGAAGTTTGTATTGGGCTTGAATCCTCAAGTCCGATCTTATGTGAATTCTAACATGCCTACTTCCTTGGCCGATGCTGTCAACCGAGCCGGTAGTGTGACTGAAGACTTGTTGAGAGGCGTTTTCTGAGTAACTCCTCAACAAACAAGAGAAAGTTACCTTGTGCTCCTCCATTTTATTCAATCACCTATTTCCTGTTTGTATCCCCAACGCTAATCATGTTTTATATTCCTTTGTGGCCTTCGTTTTTCTTCCCATTTCTGCAACGCTCTCCTTCTTACCTGAGAAGCTACTCCCTAGCCTTGTTTTGCCCCGTTTTTTTGTCGAAAACTCAGTTCGACCTCCCTACTACTTGTAGTGCTCCGCGTAGAAGCAACCTGTGGGCGCTTAGAATATTGACTGAGTGGGGAGCCTTTGTCCGTATGGGGGGAAAATTGGGCACTCTCGTCGGAGGACCGCGATTTTTTCCTTTTGGAGGGGAGGGGAAGTGTGGAGAGGCAAGGGGGTATGGATTAGGGTGGGGTGCTAGGGGTTCGCTTTTTCCTCTACGCACGGGGTGGGGCTTTAATTGTAACCGACCCGGGCACGAGGCCAAAGATTGTAGGGCACCGAAAGCGGCGCCATTGAATGTAGCACCTTTACGGGCCGTCCCTCCTCAAGGTAACCAACAAAGAGGTGAGTGTTTTGGATGTGGTAGTCGTACTCACTACCGTAACAATTGTCCGCAATGGGTTGGACAACAAGTTGAAGTGGCGGTCCATCCGAACCAGCTCCAAATTACCGGGCCGAACCAAAACCGTGGCCAACAAGGTAAGTGAGAATAAGAATGGTGTATTGTAGAAGGGGGGGGTTTCGGGGAAGTATTGTTGGGGTTTGGTGGGGTGAATGGGGGTAGAATGGGGTGAGGAGTTGTTCAAGGAGTGGGAGGCAGCGGATGGGGAAGGTTAGGAGTCGGAAAAGAGGTATGGGATAAGGTGTAGGGGAAATAGGGTGTTATAATCAGGGGGAGGGATAACGGGAGTTTGGATAAGGGGGAGAGGATGATGGGTTGGGGAAGTGTAGGTAGGTTGTGTAGTCTGTGAATGATTGGTGGGTTTGGATTACATTAGGAGGAGGGTGGAACGCTAGGTAGTGGGGGAGAGTGTGGGAAGGGGATATTGGAGGGATGAGTTTTAGTATTGTGGGGGGGAGGTAGAATGGATGTAGCGGGCAAGGGGTAAATGGTTGGGGCGGAGTAGTTGGCGGCATAGGTGAGCGATATATTTAGCCCTGGGGGTGTGGAGTCGCGGGAGGATGAAGTAGGGGGTGGATATTGATGGTGGGGGGGTAGTTGAGCTAAGAGAAGGGACGAGGTGAGTAGTTTTGAAGTGCGGAAGGATGTTGGAGGGTAAGGGGAGAGCGTGGAGGGGGGGAGTTGTGCACGAACGAGTCTGTTAGTAGATGGGGGATTGTATGGTTAGGTCAAGGGTGAAACGTCTGGGATAGAAGTGGGTCGGGGTTGAGGTTTGACGTTGGGATCGGAAGCGGGGAGGGGACGATAAACTGTGGAATGTAAGGGGAAGCGGGGGGTTGCATCTGAGAGGGTCCGGATTGTTAAGTTTTGTAGGAGTGGGGGGAGAGGCGGTGGGGGGTGGATAATGGATTTCTGTTAGACTGGGTAGAGGTAGTGGTTGATTTTGAGTAGGAGAGGTAAGATAGGGTTAGGAAGGTGGGAGGTTGAGGTGAGGTGGAGGGAGGAGGTGTGTGGATAATTTGTGTTAGTGGGATTTATTAATGGGAGTGGGCAGGGGTAGTGTGGAGGGTCATGGGGTTGGGGGTGGTGAGTCGATAGTGGAGCGAAGGCGGGGGGGGGGGGTAGGTGGGAGGGGGAGGGGGGGGGCTGATATATAGTGTGTAGAGGGGAGAAGTGGATTATGAGTGGGATTGGGTGAAGGGTACGGTTTGTGCGTTGTGGGGGGGTAAGGGGGTAGGATTGGGGGGGGGGGGGTGTAGGGGGATTGTAAGAGGGGAGATATTCGGTTAGGTGGGGCGAGGAGGGCGGGGAGCTCGGCAAACAGGCAAACAGTTCAAATTGGTTTTTATTTTCTTCAAATTTTTTCTTTGTCTAAGTTTACTTTTTATTATTATTTTGTGTTGAATTTTAAAATGTATGTATGTATATGTGTATTGTGTTTGTCTATATAGTATTTCATAAGTGTTGGGGTAAGAAGCAAGGTATCGAACGCCTTTGTGTACTACCTTGTTTTCTTATCTTTTAATACTTATGTGATTCTATATATTCGTCATGTTTCGTATATATATTAGGGTGAGAGGCAAGGTATCGAACGCCTTTGTGTACTACTTTGTTTTCTCATTTTTAATATATGTGCGAAACATTGTCTTTGTGTAATAAATGTGTTTCTTAAATGTTGGTGTGTTAAAATTTTGGTCAGTTTGTCTTTTCAGAAAGTTAATAAATACAAAAGATGGCTATGTTTCAAGAAGGTGCTTCAATGAAAATGCAAGCGAATCAAGCACTACATATCCCATTTGCTTGCAAATTCCCAATCATAACGAGATTCTGAGCCATCATCCGTTGAATAATGCTTTGACTGGAGGTGCAATTGTTCCCGAAGTATATATTTGATTTGTGGGAATCAATTGAATATGTGAAAGGAAGTAAGAGATACAAGACTGCAGACTACTTCAAATTCTCTCTACAGTCAGAAGATAATGTTTTCGAATGTAAATTCACTTTGGATGAGTTCAGAAATACAATTGGTTTTCCTGAATTTGAAGAATATGAAGAACTCCCAACTGTTGAAGAAATGTTGGCTGGAGTTCATTTTTTGGGATACGAAGGAGAGTTGGCAACAATGAGAGATTTTAAAAGGATGAATGTAGCAACTCTCTGGCATACGATGTATAATGTGCTTTGCACTTGTTTAATGCCATCCCAGAAAGGAATTGATGCAATGACGAAGCATTCTCTGTCAAATTCTATGCAGTAAGTCACAATGTGCAGTGTGACTTTGCGAAGATTATATGGGATAAGATGATCCAAGTTGTGAAAGGAAAAGATGTACAGGACAGGAAATATATTCCCTTTATCAGATTCTTCACATTGGTTATCGAAGATGTTCTTGATAATGCAGAAGAAATCCCAAAGTTGGAAGATAGCTTTAAGTGTGTCATTGCAATGTACAAATCCAATATGAGAGGCACAGGAAGTGAAGTTGCCAGCCCTTTTCCAATTCCACCATTTATGCTAAATCTAGTTCCTGCTCAGAGTCCCCACCTTAGGACTTATAGAGAGTGGTTAGCCACAACTATGGGGTCTGAAAGCCGACAGACTCCTACCCAAGATGTGCATAGGTCACCAAGTGAGGGTCCTATGTCACCTAAAAGAAAAAGAGGGGATAGTGGAGAGGGGACTTATAGGCAGAGGAAAAGAAAGTCAAAAAGAGTTGTATTTGAGCAAGATGTTGTTACACATGAACCTATTTCTTCACCTATTTCTCAATCTAGATCGGATATTTCTTCACAACCTACACCATCCATTCCTTCCACACAATCTACACCAACCGTTCAAATTTCACAATCTTCACCTTCCACACCAATACCATCCATTGTTTCACCAATTCCACCGACACTAACACCATCACAATCGTCACCTGTTCTTAATCCAACACCACTTGCTTCAGCACTACCTAATGAACCACCTGTAATTCCTGGTAGAAGGATTAAAATGATTGCTCGAAGGTCACCAAAGAAATCAAAGAAGAAATCCAAAAGAAAGTATATGTTTGCTAGATCAGAACATATTGGTGCCTCAGCTGAGGCAGAAGTTGAGCAAGCAACTCGTATAATTGATAATGTGGTTTCTGAGTTGGAAACTGAGAATGTTAGCACAAGAGATGATGTTGTGCAGGAGGAACAAGGCGGGATTGAGGGAGGAGTTGAAAATGTTCGAGAGGTTGAGAGGTCCGGGTTAGGACAAGGGCATAAAGAAAACGTTGGCCCTCCGATAGTTGAAACCAATGTGTCTAGCCGGGATGACAACCCTAGGATAGAAGTCGAGAACTCCCCATTCTCGCTTGCACCTAACTCTTCTCGCCATTCTGACTCCTCACAACAGGAGTTAGTCTCACAAACGCACGGGGAACAGCCACGTTCACCACACTCTCCTCATTTGGAGGATGAGAGTGTTGAAAATAGAGAGGACCAGCCCCACCTCTCGCCTTCATTTCGTCCACAAGAGTCTAGATCTCCTAGGTTCACAGATTCACAAGCACAGTTTAGTACAGTTGCCGGAACAAGCGGAGAGGGACCCACTTTGTGTGACCCTCAAGGACAGCTTGGAAATCCTGCCTTAGCTAACATTATGCCAGCTTTAGCCGCAGGTAACAGTTCTCAAACCGAGACTGGGGGACAGTATGAACACCAAGGTGACACTGTTGTTCCTCAGGATCAACCTGAGACTGTATTAACGGGCATTCTCAGTGACCACGGTGTTGTTAGTGGTGTTACCCAACAAGAAGTCCAGGACAGTGATTTATCACAGTCTAGGACACAACCCGATTCTGGTTGCAAAGCCACTGAATCTGAAACTGCTAGTGAGGGTATAACCCGAGGATCTACAGGAAATCCTGAATCAGCTACGCTGAATTTAGGTCACACCACTAGTGTGCAAACAACCTCCGGGTTGGGTACTCCACCTCCATCACAAACACCAACACAAAGAACACAAACACCATCTCAAATATCACCAACAACAAAACAACAAGAAAAAGACAAAGCATGTGATCATTTGTTGGATATTTTAAGGTCTGAAGGTGATTCTCTTCCCA
>CM067168.1:148059490-148149490 GCA_034093135.1 Erigeron breviscapus
ATTTTGAAGTACCTTAATAGCTTAAGAAATGAGGCTAAAATCACTATTTCGGTAAACGATTTTTAATCATAAAGTCCTCAAAATAAGCAAGACACAAGAGAGGTTGAATTGATATGAGTTTTTATTGATAAAAGTTGCCTAAAAGGCCTGAGATTTTTGACTAAAATATTGTGTGGCGATTTCTAAGAATTTTCATGAATTATTGGATTTAAATGGTGATTAAAAGGCAAATAAATTATGTAAATCATGAATTTGGATAAATCTTCTTAACCATTGATAAAAATAACTAAAACCTACTGGAGAAAAATAGTTAAGAGTCAAGAGACATGTGTTACATAATTTAAAGATAATTAATTAAGTAAAAATAACTAATTAAACGCTATTATTAAAATTAATGGAAAATACACAAATAAAAGTATAAAACATGAAATTATAAATTAAGAAGCATATATATCAGAATATAACCAAATAATGAGAGCATCATAATGCACTTAAACTCCATAATCTAATAACAATCAAAGATGGGCAAGTCTACTAGTATACATCTCATGATCTAGCACACTAGTTCATGCTACACACACTTACGTTGTGTATATATAAATACCATGGTTTAGGCTTGCTTGGGGAGCAACACGACTAGACGAAGATCTCGCATTTGATCAGCCCCTAACACTCTCGAATCAAGTGAGTCATAGCCCCCTTTCAAACTCTTTTATGTGTTTTACTTTCGGGGTGAAAAGCATGATAAATAAAAATTGCTTTATATATATAAGAATGATTATGAAATGGGATATATTGTATGTTCAATGTGTTATAAGTTATATGATAAGCTTGAGTTCTGTCAAACTATATCACTTCGGTACACTACTATTAACTCCGAAAGAGGAGGCCTGTAGTTAGAGGGTTGCGCAACTAGGAGTCGTCCACTCACCCACTAAAATAGGTAACAGTGGAATGTTGGTTGGGACAGTAAATGGTCTTGGTAGTGGCTCAAGATAAACTCATCAAATCATGTCATGGTAATCTTACCATTGACCAAGTGTTGTTGATATCATTGATGATTGGTTATTATTGATTGAACATACGGTTTGGGTACGGATATTATGAAGGAAATTCTTGGAAACTATATGATTTACTACTTCATAATTTGAATCGGTTGTACGTATATTTGGTAGAATAAACCTATGAACTCACTCAACTCTCGTAGTTGACACTTTTTCTTCATGCTTTTCAAGTCTAGAGCAGTAAGTTAGCACTATGGACCGCCTCTCGGATGATGTGTTTGTTTGTTGCATGTTTGACTAGTAATGCGAACATTTGATCCTTTGATTATGAATTTGGTTATGTAATGTTTATTAAACGTCAACTTGAACTTGTAATCTTTTGAATTTGAATGGCATTTGAAACTTTATGTTGATGTTTTATATTTAAATCTTTTGTACCATGTCGTTCTGTCACATCTCGTGTTTCCGCCTTAGTCGGGGTGTTACATTCACTAATGGTTTCCCAGAAGTACGAGTGTTCATCCACTACCTGGAAATATTCTGCGATCACAACACAACAAACAAAAACCTTAATAGCACCTGGGGTACAATTAAAGCAAACTAAAATAAAATAAAGAAAGTAACTTCTCCGTGCAAAGAACGAAAAGGATCGATTCACAGAATCTCAACCAAAAGTACTTAAAAATCAATCCCCGGCAGCGGCGCCAAAAACTTGATGTGTGAAATCTAGTTTAAAATTTATAACAAGATCTACCGCTAACTGACTACAACACACTTACGTTGTGTATATATAAATACCATGGTTTAGGCTTGCTTGGGGAGCAACACGACTAGACGAAGATCTCGCATTTGATCAGCCCCTAACACTCTCGAATCAAGTGAGTCATAGCCCCCTTTCAAACTCTTTTATGTGTTTTACTTTCGGGGTGAAAAGCATGATAAATAAAAATTGCTTTATATATATAAGAATGATTATGAAATGGGATATATTGTATGTTCAATGTGTTATAAGTTATATGATAAGCTTGAGTTCTGTCAAACTATATCACTTCGGTACACTACTATTAACTCCGAAAGAGGAGGCCTGTAGTTAGAGGGTTGCGCAACTAGGAGTCGTCCACTCACCCACTAAAATAGGTAACGGTGGAATGTTGGTTGCCTTTGTGGCCACTTTCATTGCCAGTCCGACCCGAGCGGTGCTCTAATCTACTTTATTTTAGGCGGTCGTCTCCATGGCACGATCCCCTTCTTTATAAATTGCACTTGATTGACAGCTTGTGCTATGAAATGAAATATTATGTTGGTTGGGACAGTAAATGGTCTTGGTAGTGGCTCAAGATAAACTCATCAAATCATGTCATGGTAATCTTACCATTGACCAAGTGTTGTTGATATCATTGATGATTGGTTATTATTGATTGAACATACGGTTTGGGTACGGATATTATGAAGGAAATTCTTGGAAACTATATGATTTACTACTTCATAATTTGAATCGGTTGTACGTATATTTGGTAGAATAAACCTATGAACTCACTCAACTCTCGTAGTTGACACTTTTTCTTCATGCTTTTCAGGTCTAGAGCAGTAAGTTAGCACTATGGACCGCCTCTCGGATGATGTGTTTGTTTGTTGCATGTTTGACTAGTAATGCGAACATTTGATCCTTTGATTATGAATTTGGTTATGTAATGTTTATTAAACGTCAACTTGAACTTGTAATCTTTTGAATTTGAATGGCATTTGAAACTTTATGTTGATGTTTTATATTTAAATCTTTTGTACCATGTCGTTCTGTCACATCTCGTGTTTCCGCCTTAGTCGGGGTGTTACATTCACTAATGGTTTCCCAGAAGTACGAGTGTTCATCCACTACCTGGAAATATTCTGCGATCACAACACAACAAACAAAAACCTTAATAGCACCTGGGGTACAATTAAAGCAAACTAAAATAAAATAAAGAAAGTAACTTCTCCGTGCAAAGAACGAAAAGGATCGATTCACAGAATCTCAACCAAAAGTACTTAAAATCAATCCCCGGCAGCAGCGCCAAAAACTTGATGTGTGAAATCTAGTTTAAAATTTATAACAAGATCTACCGCTAACTGACTACAACACACTTACGGGCAGTGTACCCGTTCGTATGTAATATAGCTAACTGGCAAGACCATGATCGAACACAAGGACTGATTGTTGTACTAAAGGTTGTAAAAATGTGAAACACGTAAAAAGTTTGGTGTGACCGAATTGTCACTTTGCGATTCTGAAAACTATGTAAACGACAAGTAAAATAAAGTACTCAACCGGTATCAATCGAGAGCACGCGAAAAGAGTTTGAGTTGTAAACAAATAATTAAAAAGCTATCTATGTCGAATCCGCTACGCAAAAGTCTAGGTTGCATATAGGTTAAGCTCAAAATTCATATATGTTGGTGATAATAATCGTGATAAGACAAAAACACAACCGGGTGCACTCCGTTTGTAAAATCAACTCGATCACCTAATCAATCCAATTTCTTGCAACAAGTGGTACCACCAACCCTATTACAATTCCTTGAACTAACTAGTTTGTTTGATTATTTAAATAACAATTTTTATCTTTGTGAAAGAAACGTGGTACCACCAACCGTTAAATCCACTTAACAAAGTAATTTCTATTAGACTTGTATTCTTTACTATCATACCATGACCTAGCACTAGTTATTCATAGACAAACAACTAAAATAAAACTTGCATTCAACTAGTACCGCTATCGAAGAACACAAATATCACCAAGAACACAAGTTTAAGTAGATGAAATCACTTCATTAAGATCTTGACAAAATGTTAAGTAAAACCAACTTGAATTCAAAATATTATGCAACCATAACTAATTGTTTCACTTCATCTTCATAGATGTATAGAGATTTAGCTACTCATAATGAAAAGAGCTAAAGATTCAGATAAAAAGGAGAACATAGTGTACCAAATATGGAGTAATAATCCAAATCGAGGTTACAACCGAGCTACAATCACTAATCAAGAGCCAAAATTAATCTTCAAGTCTTCAAAATAGTTTGGATGATGAAAAACCCTTGAAAAACCCTTAAAATCGGCTGGAGAGAAGATATGGAGGCTGGAGTGATTATTCAAATATTCAACCCCAATAGTAAGTTAGTTGGAGTAGGATTGATTGAGTTATCATTGATCCGGTTGTCAGTGCTTAGTCATGTTATTGAGGCTTGTGTATCAGTCAAGTATTGTCAAACATTCTAGTTTTCATTTAAGATTAAAACTGCTTAACCATCTCTTCTAATTTTCATGTATGGTTTAGCTTCTTTTTGATTACTGACATGTTATTCCCATGTATGTGCTAAGGTAATTAAAGTTTAGAAGTTTGGAATTGCTTGAGGACAAGCAATGCTTAAGTGTAAGGGGATTTGATGTGACTACATATATACATATATCCCACATAGTTTTTAGGCTATTTTATGCTTAAATATTAGTCATTTACGTGTATTTTCCATGCTTTATGGTATGTGTAAGTAATTGCAGGTTATAGCATGCGAGACAGATAAGAATGGCTAAAAAACGACTTTAGAAGGATGAAGTGAAGTTCATGAATGAATTGGGTCAAAGATATAGTGAAAACGGATGTTAAATTGAAGTGATCATGATGGAAGGATCTTAACTCCCGTTAGAAGATCAACATGGAGAACCTTCGTCAGTTACTGACGGCCATTAGGGGCTGTCATTCCCATTATACCTTAGCCACTGTAACGGCCGTTAGAGAAGTTAATGGCCGTTAAGACCTGAAGGACAGATGATGTGACAAAATATGCTGATGGGCGTTAGTTATTTAACGGGCATTAGACGGAGGGAAGCCTTGTAACGGCCATGACAAAATGTAACGGCCATTACATGCTGATGACATATATATGCTCTTGTTTTTCTCACTTTGGACGGCAGTTTTGGGTCTTTGGGTTATTCTTTGACCTAGAAACACACATACACGAATTACAATCTTTAGGAGGTGAATTTCTTAGGAATCATTGTTCAAGTACATCAATAATCATTCAAGGATTCGTTATCGCTTTCCAATTTCATCAAGATTGTTGGTATAATATGATTTCTTTCATTATTGATTGTGTGTTTTTCATTATCATGAGTAGCTAATCACTTTATCATCTATCGAGATGAAATAAGACATTATGTGACGGTTGCACTATTTTATTAATTCAATGTTGATTTCAATTATCGTTGTGTCGAGATCTTGATGAATTGATTCTTTATTAATTATTATATTGATATTGGTGATATATATGTTCTTCGTTAGTGGTACTAGTTGAATATATATATATGATTTCAATTGTTTATCTTTAGTCGGTTGTCGTTAGTTCATGGTATGATAGTGAATGTCAATTTAATAAAAGGAATCAATTTGTCAACGTGTTGATTAACGGTTGGTGGTACCACGTTGTCGTCACATAGATACAATTGTTAATTAGATAGTCAAACAAACTAATTGGTTATGAAAATTGTTTTAAGCATTGGTGGTACCGGCTTTTACAATGGAACTGATTAATTAGGTGATTTAAATGGTTTTACAAACGTTGGTGGTACCAGTTTGTGTATTTATTTGGTCACGATTATCTTTGTCAACTAAATTGGATTTGAGCTTAATTATGTGCAACCCTAACTATTGTCGAGTGGATTCGAGGTAGATGACCTTTAATCTTTTTGTTTTCAATTGAAAACTGTAACACCCCAACTAAGGCGGAATGTTGAGATGTACAGAAAGTCGAGTATTCAAAACAAAGGATAATAGATAACATTCACCATAGCTTTATTTGATAAAAGTAATTTTACAATGCACAAGCTTGTGAACCAATTCCCAAGTACAATACGTCTACTATACTTGGATATTGAGTCCACGAAACAAATAACAAATACATGAGATGGTATACTACAATGATCAGGGCGGATTCCATTGCCCGTCACAAGGTTTGATCTTTGACTCCCAAATGCAATGCAAACAATCATGATGCATATAATTCCCCAAAGCTTACGCGAATTCCTGAAAAGCATGAAGAAAAAGTGTCAACTACGAAAACGTAGTTGGTGAGTGCATAGGTTTGCAAGTAAACCTCGTTACATATCCATTTCAAAATAGTTGAGAAATCCATGGTAAATTATAAAGTTTTCATTTGTCACATTTATCGTGAGAGAAAAATATATCAATCGATTGATCATTCATCATACCAAAACCATTCGGTCATCAATGTTTCAATATCGCCAATTTCAACAACTTTCAAGATTCCATATAAGGTCCAATTCCCAAACCGTATGTTCAATCCATAATATCCAACCATAAATAATATCAATACCGCTTGGTCAATGGTAAGACTACCATGACGTAATTCGATGAGATTGTTCTTGAGCCACTACTAAGACCGGTTATGTCCCAATAATCAAATATATAGTCCCAAATGATAAGATGATGATAAGCACATGCTCTCAATAACGTGCATAAAGATAACCAAGGGTCGTGCCATGGAGACGACCATAAATATATAGTAGTTAGAGCACCGCGAGGCCAGACTGGCAATGAAGGTGGCCACAAAGGCAGACCAAACATCCCACTGTTACCTATAATAGTGGATGAGGGGACAAATCCTAGTTGCGCAACCCTCTAACTACAGACCCCAAATGAGTTAATAGTAGTGTACAGGGGACCACCGTTTGACAGTACTCAAGCTCATCATATAACATATAACACGTTGAACATACAATATAATTCCCATATCATTATCATTATTTCAAAGAATCATTTCATAAAAGAAAGTCATTTTAATTAATCATGCTTTTCACCCCGCAAGTAAAACATATAAAAGAGTTTGAAAGGGGGCTATGACTCACCTTGATATGCCGCATATTATATTCACTTATCCAAAATGGGTACTTCCCATCTATAGCTCCCTTGATCAAATATTCCATCGTGGTCCTCAACCATACTCAAAGCCAAGACTACCCCTAGGATAGGACTAATATACGTAAGTTCCTATCTTAAGCCATCACTAAGAAATGCCACTTTCATTATGTTGTTATCAGTTATGGGATCCAAGTGTATTGCTAGTATTCGCATCTTTTTGGTTGTAAAGATTGGTGGTGTAAAAGGTTACTTTCATTATACACGTAGTTATAAGTTGTTAGAGTTTCGGTAATTTGCCTTCATTTGTGGTTTCGTTTGGCATCTTAGGTTATCATATGGGAATGCCATATTAAGTTATATTATCCTTATTAATCATTTGATGTGTAACCGATTTTAGCACGAATTAGCATTTGTGATATCAATTTATAGTTTGGTTAACGTACTTACTTATGTCCATTCCACTTAATTATCTTTTATGTTACTTTGATTTCGCTTATCTTTCAAACTCACATACTTCTCGATATATCTTATGATTATCCGGGTTTATGAAATTCGTTTAAGTGTTATGGGCTTTTAGATGCTTTGGGCTTAAATTAGTTATTGGGCTTAACCTTATTTGAGTTATGTGCTTAGTTGGTTTTATTGGTTATTGGGCTATATGGTTTATTGGGCCAAGTGGGTTATTGGGCCTTGTTTATGGGCCAATGGGTTATTGCTATATGGTTTATTGGGCCATGGGTTATTGGGCTTATGGTTTATTGGATGGTTATTGGGCTATATGGTTTATTGGGCCAATTGGTTATTGGGCTATATGGTTTATTGGGCCAAGTGGGTTATTGGGCCACCTGGCCCCACTGAGTTATATTTCATTTGGGTCCATTATTTGGGCCAAGTTAGCCCATTATGGTCTTAGTGTATTCTTTAGCCCATTTACATACTTTGATAGTTTTCCTTCTTATTTTTCTGTTTTCCTACATCAATTTTATAAAATGTTGTCTACTGTTTTGTGATTAAATCAAATTATCTGGACCTTTGTGATTTTTTTACAGTTACATATATGTGTCTAATATTTTCGTGAATTTTGGCTTAATTTATAAAGGATGTTTACTACCTATAAATAGTTTTACAAATGGAAGTGGTCCAAACAGTCACTGTTTTGCATACTCGAAAGTTTTATAAAAGTTCTTTGGGTTTTGCTCTTAATAAAAATTCCATGATTTTATTTTAAGTTTAGGACACATTGAGCTTACTTTCCACCAAGTATGGCCTCCTGGAACCTTTTGGTTTAGGAGATAAAAATTGTTAAAGTTTATAAAATATTCATACAAAATTATAGTTTTGACCAGTTTCAGTAGAAACATCATATCTTTCGTTTCGTTCAGTATTTTTAAGTGATTCCAGTTGGTTCTAAACCCTGACTCATTTATCTACAACTTTTGTTTTGACATAAACTACTGAATCGTCAAAAATAATTGTGTTTTATCCATATGAAATCCGAAGTTTGAATCTGTTCAGCCTTTCTTGAAAACACCAAAGCATGCATTTACTTTGTTACTTCACCCAACACCAAATTTGACATTTTCAATATACTTACTTTAACTTGAACAATATTCTACCATGTTAATAGTGTTTCTACAGATTTCATATCAAATTTTTCCATAGATTAAATTGTTGGTTTAAAGTGAAGTGTTCATATTTGTGGTTCAAGCTTTCGGTTTGTGATTTTTGATGTTGTTCTTGTTTGATTCTCATAAAAACCCATACTTCTTGATATATTATCTTTAAATCCAGATTTTTAACCTATATTTAACATGAATAATCATACAAAATAATAAATCAAAGATCCATCTCAAATTCCATAACAAAAACTATCTCAAAACTACTTGAATCTACACATGCATGTTAAGATCTAACCATTTTACATACAAATAAGTTATAATCTTTCATATACCTTTTGAAAACTCCCTTATATTCAAAAATCACAGAATATGAACATATACCTTTCATCAAAAATCAGATTTTTAACAAGATCCTTTCATCATTTTAAAAGCCAAATCGAAAAGACACACTTTTGGTCTTGACATGGGTTGGATCATCGAATCTCCTCATAGATCTCGACATGCATGTGTCTTAGTGAGTGATTCTACCAAAATCAAGACTCCCTCCTCAAGATTAACAAGAAAATAAAAATAAAATACAAGTTTCATGAAAAGCTTTTTGAAGAAACATGATTAAAACAAGTTGTTGAACAAGAAAGGAGTGTTTCTAACTACCTTCAAAGACTCGATTATATGTAAAGAAGGGGCTGATTTTCGTGACATTCAAGACCACCAAATGACTCCATACTTGACCTTAGATGATGAATTAACAAGAAAAGTTATTATTACAATAGTTTAGATTAGATTTAAGCTCCATTTTTCCTTGCAAAATCCGAAAATGGTGAAGAAAGTGTGAAGAAAAGTTGAGAGAAAGTTTTAAGATGTGTGTGTGTTGTTTTTGGTGAGGAGTGTGTGTGAGGGGGGGGGGGACGGCCAAAGACATAAAGTAGGGTTTCCCCCTTTTTTTTATTATTTTATAAGTGTATAAGTGTGTATGTATGTATGTATATTTGGGTGGGTATTTGTTTTGTAAGAGTAATACATGTTTATTTGTAAGTATAATTAGTTGTTTTGTGTTCAAGAGTATATATATGTATATGTATGTCGTGTATATATGTATGTATATACATACTTTTATGTTTTTAATTTAGCTACTTAAGTCATTTTATGTACATTTTGTATCTGTATTAGACATATATATATACTTATTATTATTCGAGCATTTTTATGTACATATTAGTTTATAAATTCATCCTTGAGATAGAAATTTTATTTCCATGACCACATATACTTTAATTGGCTTGGTGATTGAATTGTTGGACATTTTGTAAGATTTATTGACTTTGTCACAAGTTGTGAGTCTTACATTATTATTTGTATAGCTTGTCTTCTTGAAATGAAGTTTTTGGCTCATTGACATTTCACCAAGTTCAGTTAGAACAATTTATAGCTTGAGATTGTCTATAGTTATTATTTATGGCATTTCTAAGATAGCTAGTCACCTACAATACTTCATTGAACTAGAGGGCAATTATCACCATGTCGAAATATCTAGAAGGCCAATTCTCTTAATAAACCTCTAGGGATAGATACCTAGATAAGTCTAAGTAAATTGTCCTAGTCGGAAATTGAGGGTTGTTACAAAAACTCTCTTTGCGATTAATCCTACGGGATTACTAACTTGTATACTTTCTTGCAAACTAACTTTCTGGAACGTGACAATTCGGTCACAATACCCCCATTTTTACTTGAATTGCTTTATTTGAACAACTACTTTACTTTAGTCCTTGTGATCGACCTCGGATTTACCAAGCTAACTATACTGCATACGAACAGGTTCACTGCATGTAAGTGTGTTGTAGTCAGTCGCTAGGTGATTCGTGTTTATAAATTTTATGACTCGATTCTACACATCACCCCATAACAAAAATAAAATACTAGGAAATTAATTTAATGTCAAAACTACAAAAAGGGGATAATTTATTTACCTTAAAAAATTTTGGGGTGTTACAACTCTCCCCCACTTGAAACGGATCACGGCCTCGTGATCCAAGCCATATGTAAAGACGGATAGTGAACAAGAACGTCATGCTCGGACTCCCACGTGCAATCGGACATTCTTCCATGCTTCCACAAAATTTAATAGGTCCTCACCGTTTTATTTTGAACTCTCATAAGTTCTTCTTCTACTATGGCAATGGGTTCCTCAACATAATTTAACCTATTGTCGACTTCAATTTCATTCAAAGGCACATAGGTAGCTTCATCGGCAAGGCATTTTCTAAGGTGTGACACATGAAAAGTAGGAAGGATTCCCTGAAAGCTCAGCGGGCAACTCCAAACGATAAGCAACTTTGCCAACCTTAGCTAAAATTTTAAAAGGACCAATGAAACGAGGACTTAGCTTCCCACGTTTTCGAAATCGTAGGACACCCTTCCATGGAGAAATTTTTAACAAGATACGGTCACCAACATTAAATTCAATAGGCCTCCTTCTTTTATCCGCATAAGACTTTTGTCGATCTTGTGTCGCCCTGAGTCTTTCTTTGATGACACCAATCTTCTCAATGGTTTTCAACACCACTTCCGTGCCTCCTATCTCACGTTGCCATACTTCTCCCCAACAAATAGGAGATCAGCACTTCCTACCATACAACATCTCATATGGTGGCATTTGGATGCTTGAATGGTAGCTATTGTTGTAAGAAAATTCCACTAAAGGCAAGTGAATATCCCAAGTTCCACCAAAATCGATTATACATGCCCGTAACATATCTTCAAGAGTTTGGATGGTTCTCTCACTTTGACCATCCGTTTGGGGGTGGTAAGCGGTGCTAAAGTTTAGCTTGGTGCCCATTTCATCATGAAATTTTCGCCAAAAATGAGAAGTAAATCGAGTATCTCTATCCGAGACAATGGAGATTGGGACTCCATGTCTTGCTACAACTTCCTTTACAGAGATCTTTGCCAACACTTCGGATGACGATGCTTCATGAATTGGAAGGACTAAGGCACTTTATGTTAATCTATCAACTATTACCCAAATCGTATCAAATTGATTTCTAGGTGTTTTGGGCAATTTAGTGATGAAGTCCATTGTGATATGCTCCCATTTCCACTTGGGGATTTCTAATGGTTGCATCATACCACAAAGATTTTGGTGCTCGGTCTTCACTTGAGCACAAGTTAAACACTTCTCTACATACTTTACAACGTCTCGCTTCATTCTGGGCCACCAATATTCTACCTTTAAGTCATGGTACATTTTGGTAGCACTGGGGTGGATAGAATACTTGGATTTGTGAGCCTCGTCAAGTAAAACTTGTTTCAACTCACAAGAGAATGGAATCCAAATCCTCCCAAAACGTAAGGTAAGGCCACGAGAATCCTTAGAAAAATATTGGATTTGACCTTGAATTCTTTCTTTCTTAGGATCTCGTTGCAAAGCCTTTTCTTAAGCTTCTTTAATTCGGTCAAAGAAATCATTAGTGATTAAGACCCACAATGTTTACATTTCAACGGAATCATATTCCTTCATCATTAAACAACCAAACGCACTAAGGAATGAAATTCAATTCCAATTCCATCAGAATCTGCGAACCAAACGCGACCTTATATGTACAGAAAGTCAAAGGAAAATATTAGAATTCAAATGTTAAATCAATTAACTAAAGAAAAATGTTTATGGTTTAATTTTAGCCTTTGGTTTAATCTAATGGCTAATAATTGCTTAACTTTACTAGTAAAGTTACTAGTAATTTTGGAAAAATCTCAATCCATATTTAGAAGTGTAGAATTAAATAAAGAGATAAGTATTTTGGAATGTAACAAGCTTTAGACGAATGTCTATAGTAAGAAATAATTAAAGTTGTGTTCGTTATATGTAATAACTTTCAAATCTTGACTATTGTATGTATCCAACCAATCAAAAACAAGTGTCAGCTTATATGGTTACCACATATACACGAATACAATATAAAGTTGGTTGCATTCAAAGAAAACTTTTAATACGGCAGTAGCTTTTTATTAAAAGTTAAAAATGAAAAATTTATTTAAAATTAAAAGTTAAATCTTGCCAAACAAAACTTGTTGTATGCATTTGTAAAAAATATTGAATTGAAAATTGTAAGTCCCAACTTGTTAGATGGTACTACTGAAGACACCTCTATGTCGATGGTGGAGTTACTTTGCAATATACTTGCTGAACTGGAGACGACCAGTTGCAGAGGTATATACCAAGTTCTAGATAGATTACTTATATAAAAGACAATAAGTAAAGAACAATGCAATAATACAAATAACTTGTAAACAATCTTGATGAGACAATATGTAGTTTTCAATGTGTAATTTATTTATTGATATTAAACAAATTACAAGGTTGATGCGGAACCAAGATAATACAACGAATGTAAATATCCTAACAACCTATGAAATACAATTGATCTATACTCGGAATTTCTCTTCAACAATCGAAACACTTAAAGTAGTGAAATGTTCCTTTTAGCGATTGAGAGAATATTGCACAAGTTCACCAAGAATATTGCAAGTTTGCAAAGTGTGAAGTATTTATCTTGTGAGTTCGAATACTTAAATTCTTGGTTGTGCAATGACTTGTATTTATAGGCAAAGTTAACATTGGGATGTTAACTTTAGCCGTACAAAATGTGGTTGGGAGCATTTAAGGAATAGCATTTAATTCCTTAAAAAGCATTGTAAAGTCGCATGTTAAAGTGACTTTACATAACCACCTTTATGTACCTTTTAATACTTAAATAATAAGATAAGGCTTATTATCCGGGTAAAGGTACATAAAGCATACAAGTCAATTCCTCGTAATCAGTGTAAAGCTTTGTAAGGGCTTTCCACTGATGGTCTCCAGTTTGTAACTGACTAGAATGCCAACTGGGCTTCGCTGCCATTGCCATTCTCTATCTTCCATTTGTTGTCTTCGACTTCACTGGAATGCTTCTTCAACTTGGTCAGTTCTCAACTGGAGGAAGTCTTCAGTTGCGTTAACTGTACGGTGCAACTGGACTTCAATATATTTCTCGACAAATCATCTTGGTCACCAGTTTTACTGGGTCACCAGATGCAACTGGTGACTGGTCAGTGTGAACTGGTGACTGGATAGTTCCAGGTGAACTGGTCCTAACAAATTCCCCCTATTTGTCTAGAAATATAGTCTAAGTCTTTTCTAGTTCTTGTATCTGTACAAGTGTGAACTGGGGAGACTTGTTCGATTTAAATCTATTTAAGTTATCTAAGGCATTTTTATAGATCAATAAATGCCTTAGGTTTTTTTCTTTTAGGTTTGTTAGATTTTAATCTTTTATCTACCTTGTGGTTACAAACTGGTAACTTCATTTATACAAGGGAATGAAATTTATACAAGTTACAGAATATAAATACAAATTACAAGTAGATAAACTGAAGAAAGAACTTAATGAGATGGCCCTTCGCCAGTTCTTCTTCTTTTGGCAACTGAAGAGATATGCTGAGTATCTTCAGGGTCAATATTCAACTTTTGCTCAAGATTTTCTTTATGTTGAATCTTCCCCCTTAGAAAGTTTACCCATGCTTTCTCGAACCTATTCTTTTGTGCCTTGGCATCCAAAACATTCACCATCTCCACCCATTCGCTGAACCCATATTGCATCGCACCAGGATTGTCAGTTTTAACCAGTGGCCCACCAGCATACTTAACTTCAATTTGAAAGACCTTGGTGCCTGGCTTGATTGTAACATTGACACTATTAATAGTACCACTATGTCTTCTGGTTGACATGATCTGGGAGTAGTAGTTTCTTGCTTCAGATTCATTTGTGATTTTTATACTCCCAGCACCAGCAGCCAGTACATCGGACTTAATGTCTTCATTTGAAACTTCGCCAGTTGGTTCAACGAATGTGCCAAGGTCAGCATCCCTTGCATCTTTTGTCAGTGGTCTTCTTGGTTGTGGAATCCTTCTCCTTGGTGGATTCAAAACTTCCTTCACAACCTTTTTGACATTTGCAATTCTCTTCAGAATCCCACTGACCCTCATTTCTTTTGCCTTCTCCACTGAAATGTTTAAACTTCTGGCATCAAATTCTGCCTCATCCTCAGCATAGTGTCTATCCAGTTCTATATCTAGCATTTCATTCAACTGGTCAACTATCCTGGGATCATTTTTAACCCTAACATACTCATCCTTAGTGATACCCAGAAGATTGGCATCACTCATATCCAGCAACTTGATTTGAGCAAGATGTGCCCTGGCTTCCACTTGGTTTCTTTGTTTCATTTTCTTCTTTTCTTTAATGTCATTTCCAAGTCTGGCCAGTCTTCTGCTATCACTATCTGAAACTGGAGGAAGTATGTCAGTATTTCCAGTTTCTAACATTTCATCAGTGGCCGACTGGGCAGATGCTTCAACAGCTTCAACAGCTAAACCTTTACCTTTATCCAAACCAACATTCCCACTATCTCCATTACCACCAGATCCACCTACCCTTTGCTCACCAGCTTCAGTACTGGTAGCTACAATCAATTCTCTTCCAGATCCAGATGGAGTCCTTCCAGGTGCAACTGGTCGTGTAAGGACTGAACTTCTTTCCCCCTTGGCAGCATCTAGACCTGCCCTAATTGCTTCCCATTCAGAGGGGTAAGATGGCAACCGGTCAAGAGGATGCCATGATTGCAAGTCCTTACACTCTTTGAAGATGCCACACATCATCCTGAAGGACCTCCATAAATGGTTCATCTCCTTGGACTGGGTCAAGACATTTGCAAGAACTTGGTCTTGACCAGTTTTTAATTCATTCAAAATTTTGGAGTCTTCATCCAACCCAGAGACAACCCTTTCCTTCACATCCTCATCACTCTTCTTCATATTCTCTACTTCAATGGTCAGTTTATTCAATGATTCAACATGTAGAGATACTTGGGTGTTCAAATTCTCAATGCTGCCCCTCAACTGGTTAATCTCACTGGTAAGTGGGGCCAGATCAACCTGAGGAGTGGCCAGCTTGGTGATCTCAGACATCACCCTTTCAATCAAACGTTCTTCTCTAGCACCCAATGTATCTTCTATCTTCTGACCAACTGAAGACATCAACTGCTCTCCAAGGCCAGTTGCATCTAGGCCAGGTCTTTCAATAACTTCTTTGACCTGCCTTTCAATCTCTTTCAAGTCAACTTCGGAAGTTCTGACAGTATTTCCTAGCAAGTTGGAGATTGAACTGGACACCTTGGAGTGAGTTAGGTCAAAGGCTTTTTTTAGAGTACCAGCTAGATTGTTGCAGCCAGTGACCAACTCATTAAGCTTGACACTATCCCTGCTGGGGGTTATGTGGGTACCAATTCGGTACATGGGATCAGACGGTTCCTATCAATTTACCGTTTTTTTTTATTATAAGTTGAATAGTTATGTTTAAGTTTGAAGTTTTATATATATTTTTAATTTTTTCTTACATATAATTTCAAAAACTATTATTTTATACATAAAAAACCACTATTCACCGATCCGATTTTCAAAAAATCCTGACTCCCCCCTCACCAATCCGATCCTGATTTCGAATTCTACAACCTTGACAACAATAGTTTTTATTCAAGATTAAAAGTTCAAGCTTTTCAAAGAAAAGTTTTGCCAAAAAAAGCTTTTTGTATGCATTTGTAAAAAATATTGAATTGAATTGACTGAAATGTATCCTTCCAAACGAAATTTCAGACTAAAAAAGCTTTTTGTATGCATTTGTCGAATGGCCTATTACATCTAGTTCACTAGACTTAAATAGGAATGATATCACGATGCACGATAGGGCCTTAATGGCAAATGATGTTGATGACGAATTAATGATATGCACTGAGATAGTCTTAATGTCGAATTAATGATGTGTCTAATGAGATAAAGCTAATGACGATATAATGATATGAGATGCAATAAAGATTAACGTGTTGTGTCGATTTGAGATGACATGTGTTGATATGTGACGATATGTGTCGTTATGTGATGAATATGTGATAATATGTGACGAAATGTGATGATTGTGACGAACTAAGACGAACTCGGGTATAAACTGAGACGAAAAGTGTTAAGCTTAACCCATGCTAGTCCTTTGGGGCTAGTGTGCTGAGTCGATCACGAGGGGGTAGTCATGATATCTCCCGAGTGACCCATATTTTTCGATTGAGTATTCCATCTGGTGTGATCAACCAATCTGTGACGAATGGATACTCAACCTTATTCTTGTGACGATTAGGTAGCGCAAGCTACTTAACTTTATTTGACGATCAAGTAGTGTAAACTGCTTGACTTTATGTGTAGGCATGATATGACGATGATATAATAAAGTCAATGTGTGATGATTAAGTAGCGTAAGTTGCTTAACCTTATGTGACGATCAAGTAACGTAAGTTACTTGACTATATGTGTAGAAAAGATCCAATGATGTAATGATATGATGTTAAAGATGATATGTGACGACTAAGTAATTATAACTGCTTAGCTATATGTAATGGCGAAATTGTGTAACCTGTGTATCTATATGATATGTATCTAGATGATGATGAATGAGACAATTATGATGATTGCAGGTTATAGGCACAATATAGGATTTGACGTCCTTTAGACGATGTTTGATACGATAATGATGAATTAGAGTGATATGGACATCATAGGATTTGATATCCGTTATGTTGATTATTATGTAGATGTATGTGATTCCAATATGCCTTACATATGATGAGATGAATTTGAAGTAATGATTTAAATGATGAACTTTCGTCGAACTAACCTGTTATCTTACTCAGCTTAATTAGCTGACATTTGTTTTGTTGAAATGTGTTGTGTTTCCCAGGTTAGTGTTTGAAGATTGGTGAGATGCATGTGAGGCTGGGTAGACGATTAAAGATGCTTAGCTACCTGCTAGTGACCTCACCTATTTAGACGGCATTTATGAACCTTTATTATGATTATTGTAATAATGTCTTGGGTTTTACAAGACATGACCATATGTTGAATTATTTGTCATTTATGTAGTTGATGACATTTGTGGATTTCCTTTATTGTTGCTATGATATCCGTTTTATTAAATAACAATTCCAGTAGGAATTGTAAACGTTTTATTAAATGCTTCCGCTTGTTTTGACGTTGTTAGGCAAAATTTTTGGAAATCCATATTTTATAAACGACGGGTGTTACACAATGCTACTTCGTTAGTACCTCCCCTCCGGCCTTCCCATATCTGTGTCTGCCTAGTGACGGATCTTGACCTATTTAGTAGAAGGGGCCGAAAGTTACGAGAACGAGATATAACACTAAAAAAAGTAATCAGAGGGGGCCGAAAGTCACTAAGACACAAAAAGAACACTAAAAAAATAAATTTTCAAACGAATTACGGATAAAACTATATCACTTATTCAAAAAATGGAGGGGACCCGGGCCCCCTTGGGTCCCTCAGTAAATCCGACCTTGTATGTGCTGCGTCCACCACCCACTCCTGATGCATCTCAAGTCCATGAAAGAAATCAATCGAAGTTGTAACCTAAGTCATTGGCGCGATAATTGGTTTTGTGTCAAGGCCATATCCTGACTTTACACAAATTAAAATTACATAGTTAAGATTCAAATAAAGTAACAAATCAAAATTTTGAATTTATTTACATACCCTTTTTTAGGTAAAAGGAATACTGTATTACATACTCTCTTTTTTAACTTTTAATACTTGAAGCTCGTTTGCCTAATGAAGCCATGAAGGGACAACTCCTATGTATTGTGATAAGAGAAAGAAATATGTTGTTATTTTATATAATGAATAAATATAAATGTAACGTATGACTTATTATTCACTTAATAGTTACTGTATATCATATGGAAATACAATATGTACATGATATGGTCTGACAATAAAGTGCCAAAAAACGGATGGTTTGTTTAACCAAAAGCAACGAATTAAAGTTCAAGACATTTTGGAAACATTGACAAATACTCGTAACAAAAAGTAGAAACGGCAATGTCTAAGACTTCAAATTATTTGGAAGCAAAAGAACAAGACAACAAACAAATAATTTTGGGGACCCAAAAACTCACGAGTAACTGTTTCAGTCCCATACAAATTGTTTGGCATGTGAATTTTCCATTTACAACAATTTGCACAAGTGTTTTCCGTCTCTGGTATGTAAAAACGGCCAACCAGATTACGTAACAGTTAAAAATTAATCAATGAACTCTTGGTCTAGTGGTCAATAGATGAGGTGAAAGACTTTGCTTCTTTGGAGACCCTAGATTCAACATCGAGAAATTGACATTAATCACTAACTTAAACATTCTAGTATTTCTAGCAATATTTTCGTATAACAATAAAGAATTTTATAGTAAGTGTTCTATGCATGATAATTTTATAATTGTTACAAAATGACAATTCAATTCAGTAAGGGTAGTGATATACTTATCATATTATTTTGATACATATATAATTTGTATTACTGACATAGATAATTTTGAGATTGTTTTATTTTAAAACTAGAAGGGTGCCCGCGCGTTGCAGCGACAACAGTTTATAACGTGTGAGATGTCGTAACGGTAATATAAATTTTTTAGGATACTTTCATGAGATGCGGCGATGAGGCATCTAACCGTGGTTATCATTTTAAATATAAGTTGAGAATTATATGCAAAACATAATAAAGTGCAAAAACTAACCATTCTAAATATATTTGTTAGGGTTATTTAGGGGTAGTTTGGGAATATTGAAAAAAGTGTTGAATTTCCTAAAATAGATAGACCAGTTTGTTTTGTAAGGGATTATAGACAATTTACTTCTTTGGTTCCTATTAGGTTTTTTTATATATGTTTTTGAAGGCGAGTTATTAATTATGTGGATAATCTACCAATAAACTAAAACATGATTGCAGTACATTTTCTTTAAACGACAAATTTCCTTTTAAATCTATATAAATAATAATTTTTGGTTATTAGTATAATATATAAACATAAATTTGACTTTAGGGATATCATATACAAAGAGTAATATTATTAGATTATTATATGGTAACCACTTTATCTTAACTTAACTTTTTAATTATTATTTTCGAAAAGTGATAACAATACCATGGTTGTACATGGAAATTAAGTTGAACGCTAATATATCTCTTATATATTTTACTTTGTAGATGCATTATCGATAATTGCTTTTCTGTAAAAGCAATTAATCAATTGAGATAACCATCGACGACCATAATAACCTTCTTATTTTCTCTTAAGTATCATCGAAAGTTGCATGCGTGTCCCTTTTAATTGTAAGTTACAAGATGGAGGGCGGTTTGTAATCCGCAAAGTATATGGGTACGAGTTCTTTCTTCTATTCATGGTGAGGCCTGTTTCATCAAGTTGTCTGCAAAGTCTCCAGGAGTGTGGTCGAGAATTGCTAGCACAGCTCGAGATGTCCAATATTACATACCCTCTTTTCACTCTAATGTTATTAAACGAAAAGTTGGAAATGGACAAAACACCAAATTTTGGAAGGACACCTGGTGTGGGGACAATACACTTGCTGAGTCTTTTCCTAGACTTTTCGCACTAGATTTGGATAATAACTGTACGATAAGTGAAAGGCGTAACAATAACAATTGGCAGTGGACACTGGCGAAGACCGCTTAGGGAAGGTCGTGAGTTGACATCTTTGCAAGATATGATCAGTATGCTTTCAGTTGAGATGAACATGGAGGATGCCGACAGGTGGGTTTGGAATCTTGATGGTAGGACCGAATTTTCGGTTGCACAAATTCGTCAAAAGATAGATCACCAGAGACATAACAATGCCATCGTCAAGAAGACATTATGGAACTCTCTTGTACCGAAAAAAGTTAATTTATTCGTGTGGAGAATGAGAAAAGACTGCCTTCCGACTAATATTAATCTTTTCGCAAGAGGCATTGATGTTAACAGTTTTCGTTGCTTGCATTGTAATATGGGAGTAGAAGATACAAATCACTTATTCCAGAATTGTAGTCTTGCGAATGGAACTAGGAGTCTTCTAAGCTCATGGATCAAACTGGATATTCCTAATACGACACCTGATGAGGTTCTCAAGTGGTGTGACGGTTTAAAATTGTCACGTCGAGTTCGAAATAAGATACAGGCCCTTCTTTTGTCACGGTGGTGGCACCTTTGGAAGGCCCGAAATAGTATAGTACATAACAATATGCGTGAGACCTGTGATGAGATGTTTAACTCCATGGTTGATTTAACTTACTTATGGATTCATAATAGAGACAAGAAGAGCACGTCGAACTGGGATGGCTGGAGAGAAAATCCAATTCATGAACTTTAATTGGGTCTTAGTTGGTCTCAATGGGGAAGTTTGGAATATCCTGTTATTTTTATGTTTTTTGCGTTCTACTTCCCCACCCCGGGTCTTGTTTGGGGGAGCACCAAAAACATCACGAAGTGAAAACCGGTGGCTCGGCCTTTGTTGATGCGTTTTTTTTTCATGTCTCAGGTCACTGTAATTGGCATGAGTTTTTTCTAACCCTTTTACAACCTTAGCAGTTAAAGATCCGGGTATCATCTAGTGTGTAGTTTTTGTGGAGCTCTAGATTGTAATTTATATTGGCCGCTAGCAACTTGCTAGTTTGGTCTATGTTATAATAAAATTTATTTTGTCGTTCAAAAAAAAAAAAAAAAAAAAAAAAAAAAAAAAAAAAAAAAAAAAAAAAAAAAAAAAAAAAAAAAAAAAAAAAAAAAAAAAAAAAAAAAAAAAAAAAAAAAAAAAAAAAAAAAAAAAAAAAAAAAAAAAAAAAAAAAAAAAAAAAAAAAAAAAAAAAAAAAAAAAAAAAAAAAAAAAAAAAAAAAAAAAAAAAAAAAAAAAAAAAAAAAAAAAAAAAAAAAAAAAAAAAAAAAAAAAAAAAAAAAAAAAAAAAAAAAAAAAAAAAAAAAAAAAAAAAAAAAAAAAAAAAAAAAAAAAAAAAAAAAAAAAAAAAAAAAAAAAAAAAAAAAAAAAAAAAAAAAAAAAAAAAAAAAAAAAAAAAAAAAAAAAAAAAAAAAAAAAAAAAAAAAAAAAAAAAAAAAAAAAAAAAAAAAAAAAAAAAAAAAAAAAAAAAAAAAAAAAAAAAAAAAAAAAAAAAAAAAAAAAAAAAAAAAAAAAAAAAAAAAAAAAAAAAAAAAAAAAAAAAAAAAAAAAAAAAAAAAAAAAAAAAAAAAAAAAAAAAAAAAAAAAAAAAAAAAAAAAAAAAAAAAAAAAAAAAAAAAAAAAAAAAAAAAAAAAAAAAAAAAAAAAAAAAAAAAAAAAAAAAAAAAAAAAAAAAAAAAAAAAAAAAAAAAAAAAAAAAAAAAAAAAAAAAAAAAAAAAAAAAAAAAAAAAAAAAAAAAAAAAAAAAAAAAAAAAAAAAAAAAAAAAAAAAAAAAAAAAAAAAAAAAAAAAAAAAAAAAAAAAAAAAAAAAAAAAAAAAAAAAAAAAAAAAAAAAAAAAAAAAAAAAAAAAAAAAAAAAAAAAAAAAAAAAAAAAAAAAAAAAAAAAAAAAAAAAAAAAAAAAAAAAAAAAAAAAAAAAAAAAAAAAAAAAAAAAAAAAAAAAAAAAAAAAAAAAAAAAAAAAAAAAAAAAAAAAAAAAAAAAAAAAAAAAAAAAAAAAAAAAAAAAAAAAAAAAAAAAAAAAAAAAAAAAAAAAAAAAAAAAAAAAAAAAAAAAAAAAAAAAAAAAAAAAAAAAAAAAAAAAAAAAAAAAAAAAAAAAAAAAAAAAAAAAAAAAAAAAAAAAAAAAAAAAAAAAAAAAAAAAAAAAAAAAAAAAAAAAAAAAAAAAAAAAAAAAAAAAAAAAAAAAAAAAAAAAAAAAAAAAAAAAAAAAAAAAAAAAAAAAAAAAAAAAAAAAAAAAAAAAAAAAAAAAAAAAAAAAAAAAAAAAAAAAAAAAAAAAAAAAAAAAAAAAAAAAAAAAAAAAAAAAAAAAAAAAAAAAAAAAAAAAAAAAAAAAAAAAAAAAAAAAAAAAAAAAAAAAAAAAAAAAAAAAAAAAAAAAAAAAAAAAAAAAAAAAAAAAAAAAAAAAAAAAAAAAAAAAAAAAAAAAAAAAAAAAAAAAAAAAAAAAAAAAAAAAAAAAAAAAAAAAAAAAAAAAAAAAAAAAAAAAAAAAAAAAAAAAAAAAAAAAAAAAAAAAAAAAAAAAAAAAAAAAAAAAAAAAAAAAAAAAAAAAAAAAAAAAAAAAAAAAAAAAAAAAAAAAAAAAAAAAAAAAAAAAAAAAAAAAAAAAAAAAAAAAAAAAAAAAATAGAAACAAAATATATAATCATATGTATTATAATAAATAAAGTAATTTGTTGATGATTATAATAACGTAATTTATAACTAACCTTGAATCCCTCAAATGTGTTGTTACCCCGACATTCTGTGTTCCATTTTTTTTTATTCTCAAATGATGTAAGGTCTCCAACTTTAACGATGCAGCCGATTATATCTATGTTTATAATACGAATTGAAAGCCAAAATGATTACTTGGCAATTTCATAAGACATCCACTTAAGCAAAAAACAATCATCTCTTAGTTATATAGAGATATCCAACATTCATGTCAAAAATATGTGGACTTTCTGTCAAATTGATTTTATCGTGAAGATGTCAAGAGAACTTGAACATATAACTTGCTTTATACTTGGATTATGATTATTACTTCTAAAAAAATTATGAGTATTGCTTGATAATAGATTTAAGCTTGCCGAGTTTTTTGTAACACCCCAAGCCGAGGCTCGAAATATCACGGAAATCACATAGCACCAGGTGGAATTACAATAGAACAAACTAAATGCAAATAAAGATTCGGTGAATCCAATACATAACGAAACAGGTAACAAAATACAACAGGAGCAAATAGCTATCAAAGTTAACATAATACATCCAAGGATGGCAAACGATCCTAAGTATAATGCAAAAGGCAGGCCAATGAATCCTTGATCCATGAAGTCCATAGTCCGGGTTTACAGCAAGCAAGCAACTAAACTCCACGCCCTGGGAGAACCTGATTACCTGAAAAGTGTACTAAGCATAGTCAACACAAGGTTGGTGAGTTCGTAGTAATGGTCCACAAGGAACCATAAACAATAATCATAATATACAAGTAGAGGCTAGACATGACTTACAGTGAGCCTCTAAGTAACACCACAATATCCAATCAACAAAATCTCATAAGTACGTAAAGGCGTGTAAATGAATGCTCAATGATATGAATATCAAATGCAAGTACCAAATGCATAAATAGGTCAACATGCCTATCTTATGCGTGAACGCCAGTCACCAATGCAACGATACCCTTCTGTCATCTCAATGAACAAGGCTGTATCTCAAAAACATCGAGATATATATGTCTATATACTCGGAGTCAGGCACTACATCCAAAATGGGTGCATACATCTATGCACCAGGATGTCGGCAATCCCCTGCCGAGGGTTATCAACAATGTATGCAATGCTTACAATCAAATGTAAATGCATCAATCATGAACCAACAATCCATATAGACGATGAACCTGTGCCAACAGTCAATATTCGTCCAACATATGCCAAAATCCATATACGACAACCGTAAGCCAAAAATCAATATTCAACAACTATAGTCCAACAATCAATATTCAACAATCATAAACCACTAATCCCAATTAAACCAACTATACGTACATATACTTCAGAGGATTCTACTTTCTTCAAGTCCCAGATGCTTATATATAGGGTCACCCGCAGCCTTCCCACCACATCTAAAACCCAATGAAGGCATAACCGACTTCCATGTATGTACGTCTATCCTAATATATATATAATAATTAACTAAAACATAACCAAAGTCAATCAAACAAAACGAACTGTCACATCAATCCAACAATCAAGTCAACCAATCAATAAATCAATAAATGCAAGTAAACACGCCAGGTTTACACTTTTCAGCCCGAATCTCAAGCGAGTAGGGAGATACGAAACTCACCTTGTCCGATAAAGAAGCTAGTATAAGATTACAGGCGAGTATTACGGTCCACACGTCCACAACCTATAATTATACATCAATATATCATAATGTCAACTCTACAATCATAAACAAGTTGGTTTAGCACAATTAGGTCAAGTCACAAACCCTAAACGCCTTTCCAACATTAACGTGTAAGAGAAGAACTCATTCGACTCGACCTTTTTAGAAATGACCAAAGATTCATATAAAAAGAGTGTTACTACAAGAAACTAGACTCTCTTACGATTCCAACGATAGGTCATACGTCTAAAACGGGCTTACGGTTCAAAAGTTATTGACGTTTGAAAACTGACGCGTAAAGCAGGAATAGTAACACGAGTTTATGAACCCTAACACGCGTTTTAAACCCTAACACGCGTTTAGAAACCCTAACACGCGTTTAAGAACCCTAGACACGCGTTTAAAACCCTAACACGCGTTTAGAAACCCTAACACGCGTTTAAAACCCTAACACGCGTTTAAGAACCCTAGACACGCGTTTAAAACCCTAACACACGTTTAGAAACCCTAACACGCGTTTAAGAACCCTAGACACGCGTTTAAAACCCTAACACACGTTTAGAAACCCTAACACGCGTTTATGAGCCCTAGACACGCGTTTAAAACCCTAACACACGTTTAGAAACCCTAACACGCGTTTAAAACCCTAACACACGTTTAGAAACCCTAACACGCGTTTAAGAACCCTAGACACGCGTTTAAAACCCTAACACACGTTTAGAAACCCTAACACGCGTTTAAGAACCCTAGACACGCGTTTAAAACCCTAACACACGTTTAGAAACCCTAACACGCGTTTATGAGCCCTAGACACGCGTTTAAAACCCTAACACACGTTTAGAAACCCTAACACGCGTTTAAAACCCTAACACACGTTTAGAAACCCTAACACGCGTTTATGAGCCCTAGACACGCGTTTAAAACCCTAACACACGTTTAGAAACCCTAACACGCGTTTATGAGCCCTAGACACGCGTTTAAAACCCTAACACACGTTTAGAAACCCTAACACGCGTTTATGAGCCCTAGACACGCGTTTAAAACCCTAACACACGTTTAGAAACCCTAACACGCGTTTAAAACCCTAACACGCGTTTAAAACCCTAACACGCGTTTAAGAACCCTAGACACGCGTTTAAAACCCTAACACACGTTTAGAAACCCTAACACGCGTTTAAAACCCTAACACACGTTTAGAAACCCTAACACGCGTTTAAAACCCTAACACACGTTTAGAAACCCTAACACGCGTTTATGAGCCCTAGACACGCGTTTAAAACCCTAACACACGTTTAGAAACCCTAACACGCGTTTAAAACCCTAACACACGTTTAGAAACCCTAACACGCGTTTATGAGCCCTAGACACGCGTTTAAAACCCTAACACACGTTTAGAAACCCTAACACGCGTTTATGAGCCCTAGACACGCGTTTAAAACCCTAACACACGTTTAGAAACCCTAACACGCGTTTATGAGCCCTAGACACGCGTTTAAAACCCTAACACACGTTTAGAAACCCTAACACGCGTTTATGAACCCTAGACACGCGTTTAAGAACCCTAGACACGCGTTTAAAACCCTAACACACGTTTAGAAACCCTAACACGCGTTTAAGAACCCTAGACACGCGTTTAAAACCCTAACACACGTTTAGAAACCCTAACACGCGTTTATGAGCCCTAGACACGCGTTTAAAACCCTAACACACGTTTAGAAACCCTAACACGCGTTTATGAGCCCTAGACACGCGTTTAAAACCCTAACACGCGTTTAAGAACCCTAGACACGCGTTTAAAACCCTAACACACGTTTAGAAACCCTAACACGCGTTTAAAACCCTAACACACGTTTAGAAACCCTAACACGCGTTTAAGAACCCTAGACACGCGTTTAAAACCCTAACACACGTTTAGAAACCCTAACACGCGTTTAAAACCCTAACATACGTTTAGAAACCCTAACACGCGTTTAAAACCCTAACACGCGTTTAAACCCTAGACACGCGTTTAAAACCCTAACACACGTTTAGAAACCCTAACACGCGTTTAAAACCCTAACACACGTTTAGAAACCCTAACACGCGTTTATGAGCCCTAGACACGCGTTTAAAACCCTAACACACGTTTAGAAACCCTAACACGCGTTTAAGAACCCTAGACACGCGTTTAAAACCCTAACACGCGTTTAGACCCCTAGACACGCGTTTAAAACCCTAACACACGTTTAGAAACCCTAACACGCGTTTATGAGCCCTAGACACGCGTTTAAAACCCTAACACGCGTTTAAAACCCTAACACACGTTTAGAAACCCTAACACGCGTTTAAAACCCTAACACACGTTTAGAAACCCTAACACGCGTTTATGAGCCCTAGACACGCGTTTAAAACCCTAACACACGTTTAGAAACCCTAACACGCGTTTAAAACCCTAACACACGTTTAGAAACCCTAACACGCGTTTAAAACCCTAACACACGTTTAGAAACCCTAACACGCGTTTATGAGCCCTAGACACGCGTTTAAAACCCTAACACACGTTTAGAAACCCTAACACGCGTTTAAGAACCCTAGACACGCGTTTAAAACCCTAACACACGTTTAGAAACCCTAACACACGTTTAAAACCCTAACACGCGTTTAAGAACCCTAGACACGCGTTTAAAACCCTAACACACGTTTAGAAACCCTAACACGCGTTTAAAACCCTAACACACGTTTAGAAACCCTAACACGCGTTTAAGAACCCTAGACACGCGTTTAAAACCCTAACACACGTTTAGAAACCCTAACACGCGTTTAGAAACCCTAACACGCGTTTAAGAACCCTAGACACGCGTTTAAAACCCTAACACACGTTTAGAAACCCTAACACGCGTTTAAGAACCCTAGACACGCGTTTAAAACCCTAACACACGTTTAGAAACCCTAACACGCGTTTATGAGCCCTAGACACGCGTTTAAAACCCTAACACACGTTTAGAAACCCTAACACGCGTTTATGAGCCCTAGACACGCGTTTAAAACCCTAACACACGTTTAGAAACCCTAACACGCGTTTATGAGCCCTAGACACGCGTTTGAACCCTAACACACGTTTAGAAACCCTAACACGCGTTTAACCCTAGACACGCGTTTAAAACCCTAACACGCGTTTAGACCCTAGACACGCGTTTAAAACCCTAACACACGTTTAGAAACCCTAACACGCGTTTATGAGCCCTAGACACGCGTTTAAAACCCTAACACACGTTTAGAAACCCTAACACGCGTTTAAGAACCCTAGACACGCGTTTAAAACCCTAACACACGTTTAGAAACCCTAACACGCGTTTATGAGCCCTAGACACGCGTTTAAAACCCTAACACACGTTTAGAAACCCTAACACGCGTTTATGAGCCCTAGACACGCGTTTAAAACCCTAACACACGTTTAGAAACCCTAACACGCGTTTAGAAACCCTAACACGCGTTTAAGAACCCTAGACACGCGTTTAAAACCCTAACACACGTTTAGAAACCCTAACACGCGTTTAAAACCCTAACACACGTTTAGAAACCCTAACACGCGTTTAAAACCCTAACACACGTTTAGAAACCCTAACACGCGTTTAAAACCCTAACACACGTTTAGAAACCCTAACACGCGTTTAAGAACCCTAGACACGCGTTTAAAACCCTAACACACGTTTAGAAACCCTAACACGCGTTTAGAAACCCTAACACGCGTTTAAGAACCCTAGACACGCGTTTAAAACCCTAACACACGTTTAGAAACCCTAACACGCGTTTAAGAACCCTAGACACGCGTTTAAAACCCTAACACGCGTTTAAGAACCCTAGACACGCGTTTAAAACCCTAACACACGTTTAGAAACCCTAACACGCGTTTAAAACCCTAACACACGTTTAGAAACCCTAACACGCGTTTAAGAACCCTAGACACGCGTTTAAAACCCTAACACACGTTTAGAAACCCTAACACGCGTTTAAGAACCCTAGACACGCGTTTAAAACCCTAACACACGTTGAATTTGTTTTCGACCTCAAAATTAAGGACTCACTTTTCGCTTTTTCTTCCTCGAAAGTGGCCCATGTTATTTTGATAAAGGCCTCAAATCCATTGCAACGGAACTACCCAACTAGCCCATCTTCATATGTTTTAATCTTTTAATGCATTTACATGGAGTCATAAATAAACTTTAGGAACTTCCGAACTTAGGTAGGCAGTCGTTAAGTTTGCAGTGAGTTTTGGCTTATGTAGTTATGTCACAATTTGGTATTAGTAAATATAAATATTGACTTTACAAAAAAATAAGTAAATATAAATATTGAAAATCAAAAAACCTAATAAATGCACAAATAAATACATCCTAACGGTTAAGAGACCAACAATATAAAACTTGTAGGATCGATTTGTAGGTTAATTTTACCTTTAAATGCATTATTAAAAAAAGAAAAAAGTATTATTCAAGTTTTCTTCCATAAAACTTAAATTAAATGAGCACGGTACCCCCGCAATGCGGCGACGATGACATTAGTTGCGATGTGGTGGCGTCGACGGATGGTGATAACGTCGGCGTCAAGTGGTGTAGGTAATTGATACAAAGATATTTGATTTTTAGGAATAGTGAATATATTTAAAAGATTATAGAATGATTGTGTAAGTTAATTAATTAAGGGTAAAATGGTAATTTCGCATGTCCTAAATTCTAAACTTTTCAACATATTGGTATAATTTTTATATAGTAATATAGATAGTAAGGTATGTAACGTAATCATTTTGAATATGAATTCACACTTAAATTCCGTAGTTAGATGATTACCATGTCATAATATATTGGATCAAAAAATAGTTTGCCTAAAATTAACTTAGCAAGCATAAACACCAAGCTATATGATATGTAAATCACAAAATCAGGTTAGAATTTATATAAAATAGACATAGATATCATTAATAAAAGAAGCAAAAATCTTCATCAAAAAGAAGCAAAAATCTTCATCAAAGGTTTTGGGTATATTTGGCTAAAATATATGTATTTTGTAAAACTGTAGTTTTTTATAAGTATTTTGTTATATAAAAGAGATATAGATATCATTAATTTTAAGCAAAGCTGTGAGGTTTTTTTTTTATTAAAAGTATTTGGTATGATAGTTGTAGCTGCAACTTCAAAACATATTTGTGTAACTTTTAAGATTAAAAGCTTTAATCGAAAAGCTAAAGCTCTTAAAAGCTACTTTATTTTGGAGTTTTTACTTTCAAATAAAAGAAAAAACTGGTTGCATTCAAACAAAGCTTTTAATACAACAAGAGTTTTTTTATTTAAAATTAAAAGTAAGAGTGCGTTTAGTTGGAGAAAACACACTTGTTTTCCATTTTGTTTTCCAAGAAAACATGGAAAACAAAAAACGCGTTCAAATCATAGTTTTTCAAAATATTTTCCAAGAAAACAGAAAACAATGTTTTTCCACTTTTCTATGGAAAATTAGAAAACATTTTTTTTTTTGTTTTCCACTTTTCATTTTCCATTTCTAAATTTTAAAACCTCAATTATATTATCCTCCCGTTACTGAAAAAATGTTTTAAAAAACCGGTATTTTAGTCATACGTGTGGAAAATTTTCCGGTATTACGGAAATACCGGCCGGTACGACTATTTTTAATTTGTTTTATTTTTCTTTCATAAAAATTTTCCAAAACTTGTTACAATTTAACGAAAATAGTCAAAATACATATAATCACTCAAAAAATAATACCAAATAGTATTTCATAACAAAATATAAGTTTTAAAGTTCACAAATAACAAAAAATAAAATTAAAGTATCATAAAAATAATTTTAAAAAATTCAATTTTGAAAATACAAAATACCGGAATGTTAATACCGGAAAATACCGGGAATACCGGAAATATCGGCCGGTATTGAATAGTGAAAATACCGGAAAAATACCGGACTTAAAATACCGGAGTACCTCTCCGATACCGGTAATACCGACCGGTATATACCGGTATTTAAAACATTGTGTTATAATCCCTTATCACCCAATCAATCAATATAAAGTAAATAAAGGGGTTGGGTATTGTAAAACAAGTATTAAAGTAAAACAAATAAGACAAGATCTTGACCCTTAGATCATGGTTAAATTGATGCACAAAGATTCACGAAACAATTGATGCACGATGATTTTCATGATGTACGATGATTTTCAGTGAAGAGAATTATATTGTTTTATTTGTTTTACTTTAATACTTGTTTTATTTTACCTAAAACCTAATCACGTATATTATGATATGTTTTTTAAAATGAAAAATGAAAATAGTAGTTTTTAGAGATTGGAAAACTTTTTTAATTTTTTAGAAAACAAAGCTTTTTGTATGCATTTGTAAAAAATATTGAATTGAAAATCGTAGATGGGAAAAAGAATTGACTGAAAATGTATCCACCCAAACACGAAATTTGAGACTAAAAAAAGTTCCCCCCAACCATCATCCCTCCCAAATTTCTTCTAGACATTTCATTTCTCAATCACAACATTTAAAGAAATATTTCGAATTCTCTCGTCTTCCCCTAACTCCCACATTCCCCCAATTCATAATGTCGCCGACATTTGGAAACTGCTGCGTGTAATGACTCTAACTTCATTCCTTCACATTGATATTGTTTATTTATCACAATTTATTTGTTCGTTTAGTATATATAACTTCTAGGCATGGTATATATGATGATTGATTTGTTTGATTATAATCGATATTATAGTTTGTGTTATTGACATTGATAGTAATGTTATACATGATTTCTAGGTATCTAGTTAGGTTTATTTGTTGATTGACACTATTTAAATAGCAATCTATTTGTTCTTTTTATATATTACTTCTAGGCATAGATTAGATGATGGTTTTCCGGTTAGTAATATGTGTGTTGGTCAATAGGCATTGCTGCAATTGTCGCGGCGTACATCACCTGGTCAAAGCATGACACCGGACTCAATCGGCCTCATATCACGCTCTACCCGGTGATTGTGTTCAGACATCCAGATATACTCAGACTTGAGTGTGCCATGAAACCGCTGAAGGATGGTTCCAGCATCCGTACCGATATTGATAAATCATCATCGAAGCTGTTGATCACTGCGTGTTATTTTGATAGATGGTCTAAGAAGTCAAACTGGATGTTTGGGAGGAAACAGCTGCCTAAGGCTGATTATAGTTCAGCCTTAACTACCCGCCAGTTTCATAAGCCTTCTTCCACACTCATCTTAGATATCAGCAACTTTAAGAAGCTTCCGCTGATAGAGCACGAGACCCCTGTCAATTCTGTTAACTCTTGTGATTCAGAGTCTTTGGCAAACATAAATCAACCTCCTTGTGACAGAGCAACTCTGCACACCCTTCTGCACCACCCTGCTGCGGGACAAATACTGACTTTAAAGAAGCGTGTTTCCATGGCCATCAACGTGGTATATAACTTTTTTTGGGTATTTATTATGTTGGATAGTTTATCCCTTGTATGCTTTCTAAATTTCCAATGTGTTCATATAGGCAATGCAATCTCTTATCTTCAATGTGACAGTCCTCCCTCTGTGCATCCTGCTATTAGCTCTCATAACTTGGTGTTTGACCAAAACTGTAATATAAATGTTTGGATTTCCACACCTGCTACGGATACATCTTCAAAAACCACAAATGGATATGTAAGCCTCTATTTTTCTGTACCTTTTTATTAGGCTGCTCATTGTGCTCTCCATTTTTATTAAAAAGCTTACTGTATTCATACAGTCCCAGTGGATGGCCCCGGAAGTGATTCGTGGGGAAACTGCCGATATAAAGTCCCTTGCATACAGTTTCGGTGTTATCTTGTGGGAGCTTTTGACATTGGAACAACCCTGGAATGGGTTTACCCCTGCCCAGGTTTGTAGTTTTCACACTTTTGTGTTTTTAAGACCAGAAGTTGAATGCATGATAGTTAATAACACGTTTTATTAAAATGACAGGTCGTTGTTGCTGTTGCCATAGAACATAAGCAGCTGACTATACCTGATAACACTTCTCCTGTCTTATGTTCACTAATGAAAAGTTGTTGGGCAAGGTAAGGAACTGAGATATACAACATTGAACTTAATGGGCTTAGGGGGTAGCAGATCCAAATACAATTTAAAACGGCATGCATTTGGCAAAACCAAAGTAAACACATCAATTGTTATAGGTGTTTGTCACATGTCAAAAAACATCAATTGTTATAACTAAAATACTCACCTGCTTATTTAGGTGGTCAATACTTCATTTTCATACACCATTCAACAAACAGATTCTAATTATACTACATGCATTGTCAAGTTCTAGAATGTATAATGTAGGGATTTGATCTATCTCCCAGAGAGGTATGCTAAAGGTCCTGAGTGACTGTCATTAGGGAAGAAATCCTTGTTGTTTGGACCACCAAGGATTGCCCCATACAGTATGTTTGGGTCTGGGTTCGACGTACAGTCCACCTTTAAAAAGACACATTGACATTCATAAGTTGTTATCACTTATAAAAACAATGTACATACTTATAAAGTTATGTAATTATATGTTAGCCCCTTTTTGGTTATTTTACCAATTTCTCTTGTTTGTGTCAACAGGGATGCAACACAGCGCCCCACCTTTGAGAAAATAGTGGCTACTCTTAAGCAGCACATGAAGTCTCTTGAGGATATTGGGTGACGAGGTACATTGGCCAATGGGTATGCAAAATGCATACCCTGTAAACCTTAAAAACAGTGGGGAAAAAATTGATTTATAACTTCTCTTATGCTCAAAATACATGTAGTTCATATTCTTGAAAAACACGTTGCATATTTTCTTTTTAGGTAGACAGGTAGTTACATCTTACTCTTATACCCTTTATTTTTTTTTATCTGTCGCAGAGTAAGACTAGGAAAAGCTCCATCTTCGCTCAGCGTCACAAGAGGTATTCCTGATTCCCCTTATAAACCTAGATTCCAGTTGTATTATATATATTAGATCCATAGTTTGTATTTTGGCGTTGTATTGAAGCTGATTCGATTTATTTAACTTTTTCGATCCGTAGTTATATATCTGTGTTTACTTTCATCTATGTGTGTATCTGTGTTTGCGGTTTTTTATTCAGAGGATAATGTGTCGTATTAAGTTTGCATATGTAAGGTAGACCTATCTATAAGTATTGATTTTTGTAGAGCTGTATTAGTCGAGTTATCTGTGTAGATTGACTAAAGGAGAGCATTATATAGTAAGGTTAGGGGTCAATGTATTATAGGATTAGGACTTTTGGTAACATGATGTCATATAGTGTCAGATATATATTTTTCGTGTATGAAATTTTAGGAGTTAGTTATCTGCAAAGCTTAGTGATGAAGCTGCGAGTCTAGGGGTAGTTTGGTTTTTAGAATGTTTTTGAAGGACTTATTACTTCAGAAATTGTCTACGATGACTGCGATTTGAAAATAGAACAGTTTGGTCAATGCTTGGGATATGATGCATAGATTGATGGAGAAAGGCGCAAACCCTATTCTCTTCTTATGATAGAAATTCAGTCTCTATTTACTTGAGTGGTTTTAGAAAATGGAAGGAGCTGGGTGCTTTGGATTTTGGAAGGGTGGATCATACTGAGGTTAAGGGTCCTGCTTTTATAACCTGTGCTGGATTCCTTGCGTAGACTAACTGAAAATGCATTGCATAGAATCAATGTAATGTTAACTACCAGTTTCTAGGATTCATCTCTTCCCCAAATGGTACAAACGTGTGTCTCTGTTACGGATTCATGGAATGTGTTTAATATGCAACTCATGCCGATAGCTAATGGCTTTCCTTGGAAAGCATACTTTTACACATGTATGCATAATATCTATTGTCATAACTCACTGACATGTTCCATAACATTGATTTTTCTCATGGTATGAATCTACTGTCATTTAATTTGCTCTCACATCTTGCATGTGTGGCTCTGTCTGATTTTTTTTGTTCTTATGTTCTTGTGTCTTGCAGTTTGGAATCAGGGATTTCAGGCTGGGTATCAATGATTTATCAGCCTACTTTTTTTTTTTTTTTAATACAGTTTACAGTAGTAATAAAGATCTAAGATTGCAGCTTTATGCTGAATATGCTTGAAGCTACTTTGATTCTTCTAGCTGAACACTTGATGCTATGAATTTAGTATTTTTATCTTTAATTTGTTCCAAGGCTTTATCAGAATTGTGAGCATTGAAGCTTTTAGATGGTTATCTCTGCTAACTAGGTAGTGAAAATGGCCATTCTCTTGTTATGTCACTAATTTGATACACAGCTGTTAACTATTCTACAAACCTGTCTTAGTAATGGTGTAGAGGATTCGATTTCGGGCATTTGTTTTACATCTTATGTCCAAAAATTTTAACTTTGGTCAGTGACTGCAAAATTGTCCTACACTTTCAAACTAGAAATCTTCAATGTCCTTCATCTGCATATGCCTAATTTCATGGTTCTTAACAATTTAATTTTATAGCTCCTATGAGCTTGAGCCGAGCTTTAGCCTATGTTGGAACTTGGATGATATACGAGCTTCATATACTATGGTTGCTTGGACAATGTAACCTAGTGATGTGAAATACTGTTACTATTTGTATATCATAGATGAGCCCAAAGCCCGTTAAGTTAAACGAGTCAAACTTGAGGTTTGTTGGGATAGATCCTTTACACCCTCAATTTTCCAGATTTTTACAAGTGGCGTCTTCCTTGAAGCCCACCCACCCCGCAAATTTTTAAACCCTAAATCCCAACTTTTTTACAATCTTTCTCAGATACGTTTGCCATGTCTTTCTTATCTCAAAATCATCTATTATTCAAAATCCAGTTTCCTTCCCATCTCCCCTGATAGGGTTTGAAGGTTTCCATTGTGAGTCAACATATCCTTGTTCTTTCATTCTAACTTGGTTTATATTTATTGGGTGAATTTGAGTTTATTTTATATTTTCATGATGTTAAGTGGGTTGATAATCACAAAATTTGTATGATAAATTTATGTATAATGTTTTATGCCAAGATAAAATTTATCTTCCAATTTGATTAGTTGTTTTGCAAAGACCATGGTATCAATAGTGGTGTGTCTTCAATTATTATCCTACCGATTTTAGCATTGAACGTATATATTTGCTATGTTTTAATGTTTCGTTTTTATATAAATTGCTCTTGAAAGTGTTATGTTTCATCACAGGTGTCGTCCGTAAGTAGTTCAAACGAGGACTAATATCATGTGGTAGATGGTAGCTCACATTAGGTGTTTGATAAAATATCAAGTATATTTTGACTATTTTATGGTGGGACTTTTTATTATAGAAATTTCGACACATACCTAAGTGCTACTTACAACTTCAGGTTGTTCCATTCTTATAATGTGCTTTTCTTTACCAAACTCATATACTCAGTTCTGGACGTCCCATGAATGCTTGCTTTTGCCTTATGAATGAACACTTATGAGGAAAGACTCTACATCAGGCCTTTTTTATTATTGTGCAGGTCACATGGTTTGGGTCGGTGAACGCTCATGCCAACTTGATGGTGCAGGCGTTGAGTTTTTATGACCAAATTGCAAACCCACTTGGCATGAAGGTAGATTGCTTTTTCTTTTCACATTCTTTTAGTTTATTATATGTGAATATATATTATGATCTAACAAGCTTTTGATTTTGCATTTAAAGGATCTACCGTACTATGGAGGGATTTATAACTTAATTCAAGTGCTGTGGGCAAGGCTGATGATCTGGAAAGTTTAACAGCCTCCGTTGATGAGAATCAGACCTCAAAAAAAAAAAAAACAAGAAAAAAAAAAGAATTGAGAGAATCAGACCTCAAAAAAAAAAAAAACAAGATTGAAATAAAGCATGTCAAAGTTAGTCACGTTACGAAAATATCCGTCTCAAACTCAGAAAGAGAAGAGGTTTCTTAGTCTGTGTTCTTATGTAATTGTTCAGTTTGAGGTACATGTCATCAATTGACTGTATAATTAAATTTTGTAGTTCTATTATGATTTAGAGGCTTTTTCATGCAGAGTAAATGTAATATAGAATCATTATCTCTGCAAAATACAAGACTTGCTCGATTGTTTGGAACTAAGAAATGTCTGTCGAGTACCTATAACATTGTGTATTGTATATGCTTTATGATGCATGTTGTAGGAGAGCTTGAAACCGGCTATTGGCAGCGATTGTAGTGTTGCATCATTGCAGGTTGGTGTGTTAAATCTTTAGCTACTTCTCTTGCTTCTTTAGTCACCGGTTAGTCAGTGTTCCTTTTGAGTTATTGTTGCATGTTTCAATGTACATATTGAAGATAATTCCAATTTAATATTGGCGAATTATGATTCAAAATTGGGGTTAGAGTATTCATCTGGAGGTGACATTGATGATTATGATAATGCTTACATATGTCCTGCTTCTCTACTAACGCCAACCTTTAGATTTTTTAGAGCACCAAGCTTAAAATTTGAAAGGAATGAAAGACATAGGATTATATCCATAGCCATGTTTCTTTTATTTCCTACAATAATTACTTGAGGCATACCCTTTTATATTCATAAAAAGATGTTTGATAGAGGTTAGAGCCGGCAATTGTTGCCCAGTCATCTACATTTGGATCATATTGGACCGTAAATATTTATATTCGGGTGATACCGGGCGTCTTGTATACATTGAGCGGGTTATAATGGACTTAATAATATTACAAAAGGAGTGATAGCGGGTCAGAGTGGGCGGAGTCAGTCACTGGGTGAATAAAAAATTGAGAAGACAACTTTATGATTACACCAGTAAATTGAGTTCTAAACTTATGTGTTATATATTTTGATTCTATCGTTACTACTCACCACGTGTTATTTAGGATATCATTTATACCCATATTTTTCTTTTTCAATTCCGTTTAAATGGAAAGTATAACACTTGTTTGTAAGTATAAATCAATTTAATTACTCAGTATTAAAGTTGTATTTCAAATTTCAAAATAAAGTTAAAAGATAATATAATAATTAACTAGGCTTAATAAATAGAATATCATGACTAACAATTATATGGATTTTATATATTGGTTGTATATTGTTTTTTCTTCTTAGCTTTATAAATTGAATTCATCATTTGTTTTGCAAATCTGGACTTTTTGATACGAGCTATAAACATATTTTGTCAAAACACGAACATATATTTGTCTATATATGTCTTTCATAGTAAGTTGCCCGTTTCGACCCGGGTCCATATTGACCCGATACATTTTGACCCGGACCCGTTTTGACTCGTCACCCAACCCGATCCGACCCGTACATTTTGCCACCTCTAATAGAGGTATAATGGCTCACACAACCCACAAAAGGGTATGGACTATGGAGTTCTCACTGAAAGAAAGCACTCGATCATGATTTTCAACGGGCTTACTGACAAAAAGGTTTGTCCGTACGCTCGTGCGTTTAGCAACTTCTAGATTTAACTAGAAGGTACGGGGGCAAATGGGTTGAAAGTCATCCAAATCGCTTTACTCCAAGATCATGATCACGTTATTCATCCAAATCTAAGAGGAACTTATTCAAGAAGTTTCTAAACTCAAGAAGATTAAAGCGCAGTGAGACTTGTTCTTAAACATCTTGAACTAACCTCGTAACTAAAACTTACATCAATCAACTAAAACCTTCAGAAACTGTTCACGCTTTTTGGAATCTTTGCAACATAATGAATGTTAATTCTAATTTTAAAGCAAGCTGGAGTTTTCGTGCTATGACTTTATTAATGTAATTAAGCTAATGATGCAATGAAAGAAAGCTTAGATCAATATAGAACAGTTCAGGGTATTATAAAGATAAAAGGTTTGCTATTTTTGAAGTAAAACAGAGTTGTGTTCTATTCTTGGTTAGCCATGTAATCTACCTATCAATTACTAATCTAAGTAACTGGGGTTGCGATTTTTGCCTTAATGTTAACTTGTTATATTCTAGCTGATTAAAAGGTTGATTAACCCAGTTAAACCAAATCAGCTCTTATTCAACGAGAGTAAGCATTTATTGTAGACTTGATAGACCACTTAGACCCTCCGGTATGAAGTCTTTAGTAGGCATTTTAGAGCTTAAATGCTGCCGGCCGGAACGTCGTCGTCCACGGGGGTTTCCGGTCGAATATAACCGTTAACTAAAATTTACCATTTTCCTTTTCCAAATGCAATGTAACAAATAGATTTAATTTATTTTATTTCTTTTTTACACATTACTTTTCTCTCTATCTCTTCAACCAATTTCTTTTTTTTTCCACTTATATTATAAAAATCATCTATGTATCCCAACAATTTCAACTATGGTCAACGATCCTAACGTGTTAAATAGTCCTAGGGTTCTTACTGTTTTTTCTAAAAAACCATTTTGTGTTTTTTTTTCTATTAAAATAACTCTTTTTTGTGTTCTTTTTGTAGAGAAGCAATCAAGACATTATGTTGACCACAAATACTCTAATTATGGGTAATAAGAAAATACTGTAGAATAGATCCGTATACAAGTTATCTAGGGGAAGGATTCTCTTAAGTTCTTGTTCCTTGGATTATCAAGGATCAAGATTCAAATATGATCTTTGAATCCGTACCTTTTATTTTAATCCAAGTTATTTTAATTCAAAGACCTAGATGCTTATAACTGTTAGAATTATCATATATATAATCACGAGTAAGCGCAACGGAAGAAATATCAAACATATATGCAATCATATTAATCAACAAAGAATAGAATTGAGTTGTGTACCTTTTGCAAAGCTCCAATAAAAATATAATAACAATAATATTATTATCAAGTAGGGTTTAAAACAAAACCCCTCTACGATCGCACACTAGACACCCCGTATAATGTATGCTAGTCACCCCGATCACTTAACCGAACAACCCTTTGTTCTAAAACTTTAATCTTCAAAGAAGTAATTCCCCTTAATAAAAAAGAGAATCGGCACTTCAAAGAATTGTTCTAAAACCTTAATCTTCAAAGAAGTAATTCCCCTTAATAAAAAAGAGAATCGGCACTTCAAAGAAAAAGGGAGCAAAAGGAGAGGAAAAGTAATGTGAAATTATGTGTGTGAAAAACCAAGAATTAAGCCTCTATTTATAGGACTTAATTAGGTTTGGTGGAATTTGACCACTTGGTGGAATTTGACCACTTTCACATTTTTAATCCTCCTTTTAATTAATTAAATACAACTAACCCTTTAATTATATTTAATTAATCATTTCGTGATCAAACTAATTAATATATTACTTTAACATATCAATTAATATTATCGAGTTACCGTGTCTTTTTGTGTGACCCCGTAGGCTTAAACTATTCCCGGACATGCGATTTATAATAAAATGATCACACTCCAACAGCTCCCACTTGAGCATGTTATTATAAAGGCAATAACATTGGTTGGCGTCTAGCAACACTCCAATGCTCCCGGAAATATTTAAGAATAGATTCTTAAATTGCCAAGTTGAAATGATTTAGTCTTTAATATCCCTTTGTTCAGATACCCTTGTTAATTATGAATATGGATCAATGTCATTTCATAATTTTTAACGATTTTGTTTCTCATTTCTACAATTAATTAAGATTACCAAATTAGTCAAGACAACTTCTTGAGTTCATTTGGGTGTGGCCACACAAACATCTTCAATTAATTAATGAGGGCGCCAAATGGTATCATACTTCAGTTGCAAATTGAAGGAACAAATCCTGTATTGACTACAAGTGTCTGGCCATGTCGTTTCTTAACATTTCTGAAAATAGCCCTTTATTCTATACTGCCTTGTTCAGGACAGTTAGAACTACAATCAAGAAATGCAATCCACACAAGCATAACTCACTTGTATCTCAAGTCAAAGGATAAATAAAGTAACCATTTCACGAATTTCATTTAATGACGCCGATCCATAAAATGATAATTCGTTCTGTGGGGTAAGTCCAATATTCACCTTTTGAATATCATGTGAGTTTGGTACGATCCACCATCTTCAAAATATTCCCTTAAATATTTTCACCAATCTCTCACAATTGTCTTACTTTAATTATATTCCCATATAATTAATCGACAATAGACATTTAGAATATTCAACTAATATTCATGGATTAAACATGCAAATATAGGACACAATTATTATAGAAATGAAACCACTTATACCGCGTATAAAAATTCATTTATTAAAAATAACAATTGTTTAACATCCCATTATCCAAATACTAATCACAGATTTACATGATATACCTTAGCAATATTTAAGACCTAAGCCTTCTGCATGCTTATTGAGCTTTCCCTTCGACAATGCCTTTGTAAAAGGATCCGCCAAGTTATTATCTGTGTGAACTTTGAGTAAATTGATTTCACGTGATTCGATTTGCTCTCGAACATAGTGATATCTCCTTTGGTAATGTCTGGCACCTTTTTGAACCCCAGGTTCATTGGCAATGACAATTGCTCCAGAATTGTCACAGTACAGATCCATAGGTGTGTTATTTGATGGCATCACATCAAGTCCAGAAATAAACTTTCTGATCCAGACAGCTTCCATTGCTGCATCCGAAGCAGCTATATACTCAGACTCTGTAGCAGACATAGCAACGGTAGATTGCTTCTTGCTCTTCCAATCTACTGCTCCTCCATTCAAAATGAAGACATACCCTGACTGAGACTTGGTATCATCCTTATCAGTCTGAAATCCAGCATCACAGTATCCAGTGACTTTAAGCTCTTGATCCGGATTTCCTCCATACACACAAAACAATTCTTTAGTAGCACGCATGTACTTAAGAATGTTTTTCACAGCAGTCCAATGATCCTTTCCGGGATTTTGCTGATACCGGCTTACTATATTTTGCGCGAACGCAACATCAGGTCTAGTGCATCTTACCGCATACATGATAGTTCCCACCGCAGAAGCATAAGGGATTCTCTTCATACGCTCCACCTCTTCAGGTGTAGAAGCACCATTCTTGTTGGATAAACTAAGTCCTTCTTGCATAGGCAAGTTCCCGCGCTTAGAATTTTCCATCTTGAATCTTTTCAAGATCTTATCTATATACGCACTTTGACTTAATCCGATCAACCGTCTACTTCTATCTCTATAGATTTTGATTCCAAGTATGAATGCTGCTTCACCCAAGTCTTTCATAGCGAAACACTTTCCAAGATAAGATTTGACGTCTTTCAACATTGGAATGTGATTTCCTATTATCAATATGTCATCGACATACAAGACAAGGAAAGTAACATTACTCCCACTAGCTTTGCGATATACACATGGCTCATCAGGATTCTGAACAAAATCAAACTTTTTGATCTCTTCATCAAACCTTTTATTCCAACTTCTTGATGCTTGCTTTAGTCCATAAATGGACCTTTGAAGTTTGCATACTTTGTTGGGATATTTAGGATCGACAAAACCTTCTAGTTGTACCATATAAACTTCCTTGTCAATAAGACCATTCAAGAAAGCGGTTTTGACATCCATTTGCCATATCTCAAAGTCATAGTACGCTGCTATGGCTAAGATGATCCTAATAGCTCTAATGTCCGCAACCGGAGAAAAGGTTTCCTCATAATCAACTCCAAAGAGTTGAGTATAACCTTTCGCCACAAGACGAGCTTTATAGGTGTGTACATTTCCATCCATGTCGGTCTTCTTCTTGAAGATCCACTTACACCCAACGGTTCTACCATTTGGTGGAAGATCAACCAAGCTCCAGACTTGATTGTCTTTCATGGAATTTATTTCCACATTTCGCAGCTTCAAGCCATTTGTCAGATTCCGGATCTGATAATGCAGCATTGAAATTAGGAGGTTCACTCAAATCTCCTACTACGTGTTCTTCAGACTCAATCATAAGATTTAATCTATCACGAGCACGTATTGTCCTTGAGGACCTACGAAGTGGAATCGCTTCATCTTCAACTTGTAGTTCATTTTGAGATTCATCTCTTTGAACATTCTCCCCCCCAAGTTGAAGATTGCTAGTGTCTTTAGAAGTTGACACATCTTCTTGATGCTCATCAAGTTCAACAATCCTCCCACTGTCTTCTTGAGATATGAGTTTTTCTTCAAAGAACTCAGCATATCGTTTGACACTGACAGTGTTTTCCGTAGGAAAGTAGAAATAGTAACCCATCGTTTCCTTTGGGTATCCTACAAAGATGCACTTAACAGATCTGGATTCAAGTTTGTCAGGCGTATCTCGTTTCACGAGTGCCTCACATCCCTAGACCTTTAAGTAAGACAATATGGGAACACTCCCATGCCACAATTCATGCGGTGTCTTGTCAACCTTCTTGGTTGGAACCATATTGAGAATGCAAACAGCAGTCTCTAGGGCATAATCCCAAAACGAAAAAGGAAGAGTTGTATGATTCATCATTGATCGAACCATTTCCAACAATGTTCGATTCCTCCTCTCCGAAACACCATTGTGTTGAGGAGTATATGGAGGAGTAATCTGTTGAACTATTCCACAAGCTTTAAGATAATCTTTAAACTCTTGACTTAAGTATTCACCACCGCGATCCGAACGAAGGACCTTGATGGTTTTACTGAGTTGATTCTTCTCCACTTCACTTTTAAATTCCTTGAATGTTTCAAAGACTTCATGTTTATGTTTAATCAAGTAAACATAACCATAACGACTGAAATCATCCGTAAAAGTGACGAAATAGTTAGCACCTCTCCTTGACACATGTCTAAATGGGCCACATACATCCGAATGTATTAGTCCAAGTAGCTCTTTAGCCCTTTCCGGTTTATTTTGAAAAGGTTTCCTTGTCATTTTGCCGGAAAAACAAGATACGCATTTTTCAAATGATTCATCATTTGTTTGTAAGACACCGTCCCTTTGAAGTCTTTCAATGCGTTTCTTGCCAACATGAGCAAGTCGACAATGCCAAAGATAAGTCGAGTCCGAATTGGGCTTGACTCGTTTGCTAACATTATACATTGAATTATCCTTTGAATCACAACCACGCATATCAATTTCATAGATACCATCACAATCAATAGCATCAAATAATGAACATTATTTCGAGAAACTGAAATACCAATATCATTAAAGACATTAACGAATCCGTTGTTTTTCAACAAAGAAACTGAAATAACACCTCTAGTAATAGAAGGTGCATAATGACAATTGTTCAAAACAATTATTAAACCACTAGGTAAAACCAATTGATAATCGCCGATCTCTTCTACAGGTGCAGGTAGGCCATTTCCCACGAACAGTTGTAAAGATCCCGGCTTCAACTTCTTTCCCCTTCTAAGCCCCTGTAATGAATTACAGATATGAGTACCACACCCAGTGTCGTAAACCCATGAATTCCGCTTAGAAAATGAATATAATTCAATGGTGAAGAATATACCTGAAGTCCCGGACGAACCGTGCTGCTTCTTCTTCAACTCAGCGAGATACTTTGGACAATTCCGCTTCCAATGACCCACTTCATTACAATGGTAACAAGGTAGGTTCTTAGCGGGATGTTCCTTCTTCGCTGGAGGGGTCTTCTTAGGTTTAGGAGCAGCAACAACTTGCTTTCCTTTACCTTCAACCTTGCCTTTTCCCTTCGGTTGTTTGCCTTTTTGGACCTTTCCCCCCTTGATCATGAGAACTTGGGGAGTAGCAGTTTTCTTCGGAATCTTCTTTTCATACTCATTAGCCATGGCAAGAAGTTCCGTAACGGTTTTATTCATGCTATGCATAGTATAATTACGTGCAAACTCTTCAAAATCCTTAGATAAGGACTTGAGAATCATACCAATTTGTACTGGCTTTGCATAAGCATAATCCAACCTATCCAACTGCTCAAAATATCCTTTCATTTTAAGGATATGAGCACTCACCGGTGTTCCTTGTTCATGTCGCAAGTCATGAAGTACATCGATAAGATCGAACAACTCCACTCCAGCTTGCTTCTCGAACATAGACTTGAGTTCAGTAAGCATATCACATGGAAATGAATGCTCAAATTGCTTTTGAAGGTCAGCATTCATGCTTCCCAACATCAGACAAGCGACCTCATTATGTCTATCATATGCAGCCGCATATTCCGCTAGTGCTTCATTAGAAGCATTAGCTTCAGGAGCAACGGGTCTTGGCTCTTCAAGGACTTGGTATTTCCTTTCAGCTCTCAAAACGATCCTGAGCTGACGATACCAATCATTGAAATTTGGCCCAGAAAGCTTTTCCCTTTCCAACATCGACCTAAATGCCGATTGGTGTATGTTTTGAGTGGTATTGTTTGTTGCCATCTACAAAACAGACAAAAGTTCAATTATCAGTATTCCGATAATTACCCTTAAGAAATGTAATTTTTTACCCTTGTTAAATTCATCTAACAAATTACTTTCACTAAGGCTAGGATCCAACTTGACATAATCATTTCATCAGTTGATCTGCTAGAAATGACGGTATTCAAAAGGTAATCGAGAATCGATAATTGCATTCATGCAACTCCTAGATTTATGGGACTTACAACAACACTGTAAAGGGGTATTAAGTGTTTTGTAAACATGTTTTGTCCCATCTTATGCCACGGGTTAAGGTCTCACCTCTTAACTCGTTTTAAGTCGCCCAATTAAGAACATGTAGATAGTCCACCGCTGTCTCACAACGAGTGGTAATCTACCTTGAAGAGATACAATTCACCTACGTCTCACGTAGAGCAAAAAGCACTGGCAAGTGTTCTTAGCAAAGTGGGTGGCATTGACTTAACTTTAAATGGGTAATGCATTTGATGTGAATCAAGGTTTATGTTTGAAGACTCATGCATAATCTTCGAAACATAATATTTAATGAAATCTCTATTTCGATAGTTCTTAGTCAAGTTTATTTTAAAACCAATTTTTTGCATCATCTTTATACAACTTATAAATAATACAAAAATTAATAAACATGCTAATTCCGAACTACTTAATCAAGTAACAAGTTAAGGTAGGCCACCTAAACATGGTCACTATGGTTCATGCATATGTTTAATCCCGGCTCCCCCTTCCGAAGAAAAGGACCACATACATCAAGTTTCCTTGATTGCGTAAGCCTTTAAACAAAATAACTAACATTTAGCACATAAACACATAAATACATGCTGTCTGGAGATTTCCAGTAGATTCACGACCAGTTTAAGCCTGTTTCTGGTCCGATTCAGCTTTCGACCAGAACTACAAAGTTGTAGCCCTATGAGTCGACAATCTACAGTTTAAATTTCGACTTCCAGCTCATTACCGATTAATTGTTATGAATTTTTTAGTAAACTGTCGCAGATCAGAAAATTTACACGAAAAATTCACATTGTCACACAATTATCTTATAATTAACCCTACTTATTGGATCATTATTCTTTGCACAATATATCTCTATATATTCAGTAAAATCATAATTAATTTTGCATGAATTTCATTGTGATTTTACTATTATTTAACCAATTTAAATAATTAAGATACACATAATCATGCAATTCATCACATAAAACATGTCAATTCACAATTCAAAACTTGCTTGAGGGTTTCAATCTCCATTGAATAAGGTTAAAATTTTAATTAAACAAAAAAGAAAAACCCTTATATTATTTAATTAAACAACCGATTTTAATTAATGAAAAATAAGAAAACAACCTTTAATTATTTAATTAATTAAATACAACTAACCCTTTAATTATATTTAATTAATTATATCAAACTAATTAATATATTACTTTAATTAATTAAATACAACTAACCCTTTAATTATATTTAATTAATTAAATACAACTAACCCTTTAATTATATTTAATTAATTAAATACAACTAACCCTTTAATTATACTTTAATTAATTAAATACAACTAACCCTTTAATTATATTTAATTAATTATATCAAACTAATTAATATATTACTTTAATTAATTAAATACAACTAACCCTTTAATTATATTTAATTAATTAAATACAACTAACCCTTTAATTATATTTAATTAATTAAATACAACTAACCCTTTAATTATACTTTAATTAATTAAATACAACTAACCCTTTAATTATATTTAATTAATTATATCAAACTAATTAATATATTACTTTAATTAATTAAATACAACTAACCCTTTAATTATATTTAATTAATTAAATACAACTAACCCTTTAATTATATTTAATTAATTAAATACAACTAACCCTTTAATTATACTTTAATTAATTAAATACAACTAACCCTTTAATTATATTTAATTAATTATATCAAACTAATTAATATATTACTTTAATTAATTAAATACAACTAACCCTTTAATTATATTTAATTAATTAAATACAACTAACCCTTTAATTATATTTAATTAATTAAATACAACTAACCCTTTAATTATACTTTAATTAATTAAATACAACTAACCCTTTAATTATATTTAATTAATTATGATCAAACTAATTAATTTACTTTAATGGACTTAAAGTCCAAACTTTTATTTTCCACTTTCACATTTTTAATCCTCTTTTTAATTAATTAAATACAACTAACCCTTTAATTATATTTAATTAATCATTTCGTGATCAAACTAATTAATATATTACTTTAACATATCAATTAATATTATCGAGTTACCGTGTCTTTTTGTGTGACCCCGTAGGCTTAAACTATTCCCGGACATGCGATTTATAATAAAATGATCACACTCCAACAATAACTTGACTCCTCAAATCATACGTCAACTCTGGTTTGTAGCATAATGAGATTTAAGGTATGTGTCATTACGTGCTTAGATCTCACATTAATTAATCTATTATAAGGCATTAATAGAATGCCTTGCTCACCGCACTAAATCCTTATGTTCTTCCTGACGAAAAAAAAAGTGGCCCCAGGCCCCAGCACTATAATCTTTGTGCGCCGCACCAAGTGACATTTTATTTTATTTTAACATATCGGGTGATTTTAATGAAGTTCACTAAGACCATCCTCATCGCTATATAATTGTGAAAGTCAGTCGGCAAAAAAGTGAAAAAGAAATATTAAACAAAACTCCAAGCTATCGGTTTGGGGGGCTACAAAGTCAAAAGGTGACAATATTTAAAAGTTTTATCAATAGATCCAATACTTTTTTACAATAAACAAATATTTTGTCTTCATTGTTTTTCCAATTTTATCAATTCATTGTATCATTTTAATCGATAACATTACACTTTTTCATTTCTCCTTATTAATCTATAATCTAATTGTTGCATAATCAAATTAAATCTAAATTACATATAAAAAAAAATTGAAAAAATCCGTCATTTTTTACCTTTATAGACTACAATAATCATACATTTTCATAATATTTATTTTTATCTAATCCTAATACTTCCAATAGATTCAAGTTATGTTTTCACTCTTAAAGATCTAAAAAGTTAGCCAAATATTTGAAAAACTCTTTATTAATACACTCTATAAATATGAAAAGTGAAACTCGAAATCGGACGAATTCCCTCATAGTCAAAAACATTATCACTGAATCATAAATCCCATGACATTCTTTATAATATTTTAAAATAATTTTAAATAAAGGAAATACTAATTAAAAGAATTATCATTTATTAAAAAAAATAGTTTTTGTTGGGTTGTTAATGGGAGTGTAAAAATAGGTTTTAGTTGGGTTGGGTAGATATAAAAGAGAGAAATTAGTTTTTTAATGTATAGTATTGGTGGGTTGGGTTGTGAATGAGGATAGTCTAAGGGCATCTCTTGACAAGTGGCAATTTACTCATCAAAAAATTATTTTTATCTAATCCTAATACTTCCAATAGATTCAAGTTATGTTTTCACTCTTAAAGATCTAAAAAGTTAGCCAAATATTTGAAAAACTCTTTATTAATACACTCTATAAATATGAAAAGTGAAACTTCCAATTTTATCAATTCATTGTATCATTTTAATCGATAACATTACACTTTTTCATTTCTCCTTATTAATCTATAATCTAATTGTTGCATAATCAAATTAAATCTAAATTACATATAAAAAAAAATTGAAAAAATCCGTCATTTTTTACCTTTATAGACTACAATAATCATACATTTTCATAATATTTATTTTTATCTAATCCTAATACTTCCAATAGATTCAAGTTATGTTTTCACTCTTAAAGATCTAAAAAGTTAGCCAAATATTTGAAAAACTCTTTATTAATACACTCTATAAATATGAAAAGTGAAACTCGAAATCGGACGAATTCCCTCATAGTCAAAAACATTATCACTGAATCATAAATCCCATGACATTCTTTATAATATTTTAAAATAATTTTAAATAAAGGAAATACTAATTAAAAGAATTATCATTTATTAAAAAAAATAGTTTTTGTTGGGTTGTTAATGGGAGTGTAAAAATAGGTTTTAGTTGGGTTGGGTAGATATAAAAGAGAGAAATTAGTTTTTTAATGAATAGTATTGGTGGGTTGGGTTGTGAATGAGGATAGTCTAAGGGCATCTCTTGACAAGTGGCAATTTACTCATCAAAAAATTATTTTTTTATATTGTATGATGGATCAAGGCCTTAAAAGGAACGAGAACATTTCTACAGCATTACTTGCATTATACAGTTATACACTATACAATAAAATTTATACATTTGTTGTAGATAGCTAATCTATGTCACAACTATTGAAATCAACTCCTAATTCTAGATATTTTTGTAGAAACCCGGAGACAAGAACACCGTCACGTACTAGAGCCCAAAGTAGGAACTCCTCTAAAGACTCGTACACACGAACGGATCTACGACACTTAGCTAAGTGCTAGCTATAACTTCCGTTATAACTAAATACCCACCGTATATAAAAATAACTAGAAAAGCTAGCTCAAAATTCTCTACCAAAGGGTAGAGGATTTCGACCCATGCTTCACAAGGGAGAAGAGATAATTGAATGGAAAAAGGGATTTAGGCCTCTATTTATAAGAATAGAAAACCCTTAGGTTTCCTTATCCCAATCAATGTGGGACAAGGAAACATCCTTTTCCCTTTTTCCCTTGATCTCGTGGCCAACCTATGTGGGACCCCATGGGTCGACTCATGGTGCTTGATGTCCGATCCCGTTTTCGACCCGACTCGCGTTTCCGACCCGCTCGTCATTTCTAAATCTCTTTTTGAAAACTTTCCAAAAATTACTTTTAGAAACTTCTAGTTATTATCCTTTACAATGGTTATTTGTTATAAATATGAAGTTCAACTAAGCCCTCTCCATTCTTCGCGTGCGACCCTAAAGGTTCATAGATATGAGGTCGTATAAATATATTGGAATATTCTCATAATTTCAATACCTATGATACAATAATAATTGAAATATAAAGTCAACTAGACACTTAAAGAACCTAACGTTGACTAACGGTCAAGTCAATAAGTCAAACTTGAAAAGTTTGGGATGTTACATATCAACTACAATTATATATTAAACCTTTTTGAAATATTTGATAGCTCGATCCTAATTAGTATCACTATTACTATTAGTGTCTATATAACTAAAAGAATATATGTTTTTTCTAGGTGTTATTTTTTGTTTTTTTTTTTTTTTTTTTTTTTTTTTTTTTTTTTTTTTTTTTTTTTTTTTTTTTTTTTTTTTTTTTTTTTTTTTTTTTTTTTTTTTTTTTTTTTTTTTTTTTTTTTTTTTTTTTTTTTTTTTTTTTTTTTTTTTTTTTTTTTTTTTTTTTTTTTTTTTTTTTTTTTTTTTTTTTTTTTTTTTTTTTTTTTTTTTTTTTTTTTTTTTTTTTTTTTTTTTTTTTTTTTTTTTTTTTTTTTTTTTTTTTTTTTTTTTTTTTTTTTTTTTTTTTTTTTTTTTTTTTTTTTTTTTTTTTTTTTTTTTTTTTTTTTTTTTTTTTTTTTTTTTTTTTTTTTTTTTTTTTTTTTTTTTTTTTTTTTTTTTTTTTTTTTTTTTTTTTTTTTTTTTTTTTTTTTTTTTTTTTTTTTTTTTTTTTTTTTTTTTTTTTTTTTTTTTTTTTTTTTTTTTTTTTTTTTTTTTTTTTTTTTTTTTTTTTTTTTTTTTTTTTTTTTTTTTTTTTTTTTTTTTTTTTTTTTTTTTTTTTTTTTTTTTTTTTTTTTTTTTTTTTTTTTTTTTTTTTTTTTTTTTTTTTTTTTTTTTTTTTTTTTTTTTTTTTTTTTTTTTTTTTTTTTTTTTTTTTTTTTTTTTTTTTTTTTTTTTTTTTTTTTTTTTTTTTTTTTTTTTTTTTTTTTTTTTTTTTTTTTTTTTTTTTTTTTTTTTTTTTTTTTTTTTTTTTTTTTTTTTTTTTTTTTTTTTTTTTTTTTTTTTTTTTTTTTTTTTTTTTTTTTTTTTTTTTTTTTTTTTTTTTTTTTTTTTTTTTTTTTTTTTTTTTTTTTTTTTTTTTTTTTTTTTTTTTTTTTTTTTTTTTTTTTTTTTTTTTTTTTTTTTTTTTTTTTTTTTTTTTTTTTTTTTTTTTTTTTTTTTTTTTTTTTTTTTTTTTTTTTTTTTTTTTTTTTTTTTCTTTCTGATGTTTGATCTCGTCGAGGGGAAATAGTGACCTCGTCGAGATTGAACTCCAGACCCATACTAGCCATACTGATCTCGCCGAGGGGGAAAAGTGCCCTCGCCGAGACTGATGACCAGATCAGCAATTTCCATCTTTAACCTAATTCGACTCCCATTCGACTTTAACACAACTCCAGGCCTTATGAACATCAAATACACTTAAAATAAGACCAAAATCACTCATTGAAAACACCAATTGATCCTTGAATCATTTACCATCATCATACAATCGATTAATCACGCGAATGACTCGAAATCGATTAACGGATTGCAATTAAACCAACCCAAACCCTAAGACCAGATTTGAATCTAATTAATTGACTCATAACATCCAAAATCTAAGGGAAATCATCTATATTACCTGTAGGTGATCAAGAGGATGAGAATTCTTAGCAAAACTTGCCCGAAACACCAATGAACGAAGAGATTTGATGAAGAATTGCTATGGAAGAGGGAAGGGGGCGGCTTGGGGTTTCTCACACACGTATAGAACTGATTTGTGACAATTAGGGATGCCTAATTGCTCCTTAACCCCTGGCCATCCTCTCCTAAAATTCCATTTTAGGTCCCTTAACTTCTAAACGTTACTTTCTTAGCTTAATTCACTTACCAGGAGACTTAACGATCTAACAAGCACTTAACTTTCATACTTTACTTTAAGTTAGGTTCATTTAATATATCTTAATCATTTCATATTAAACACACAAGCATTTAATCACATAATCCCATATAGGGCACATAAACTTAACGAACCTAACGTTGACTAACGGTCAAGTCAATAAGTCAAACTTGAAAAGTTTGGGATGTTACATATCAACTACAATTATATATTAAACCTTTTTGAAATATTTGATAGCTCGATCCTAATTAGTATCACTATTACTATTAGTGTCTATATAACTAAAAGAATATATGTTTTTTCTAGGTGTTATTTTTTGTTTTTTGTCACATTAAGTTTTTAATGAGATGTCATTTTCTCCATTTAAATTGTTATATCTATGTTGTCATGTATCATCTTAATCATCATTAATCCTAATCATCAATCATAATCCTAATCACTAATATTTATTTTTCTATTTTCTATATGAGTACAAAGATGTATATATACATTATACTATGTTTTTTCTATTTTCTATATAAGTACAAAGATGTATATATACATTATACTATGTTTTTCTATTATTCAATGATAATTATCTTTTATCAAATAAGATTGTTTTTTATATTATGTTTATTTTTTTGAAAAATATTTATTATATTATATTTAATAATTATATATCATAAGAAAGATTTTTATGATTTATAAAATATTTATGTTTCATTAGTATGCTTTTAAATATTTGACGTATATCATATATTCATAAACTATAATTTTATTGTTTGTATCAGTTATCTTTTATATTATCATAAATTATGACTAATAATGTAACTATCAGTTATTGTATTTTTTATTTATATCCTCAGTTATCCCGCACAACGTGCGGGTTTAATATAGTTTAGTATATGTGTGATTAATTAATAACCTTTGGTTCATTTGAAATTATATATCGTTTAGTTCAATCAATTGCTATAAAAACTAAAATTCAAGTTTAAAACCATTATGTTTGTTTTATTTAATTGACCCAGCTTTTACTCCGTTATAATCAATCGATTCTTTGTTTTGTATTTATCATAGATAGATTTCAATATTGTTGTTCCTTAATTGTAATGTTTATGATAGTTTAAATCACCCATGCATATTTATAGAATAGTGATTTTGGATGATGCATGAATGTGTATTTGCATTGTGTGTGTTAAAATCTTACTCTTAAATATGAAACTTATATTTTAATAAACTTTATTTATTACTCCCTCCGTCCCATTTTAATTGTCATATTTTGACTGGTCAAGTCTTTTTCTTCCGACTTTGACCGTAAATATCTTTGTTTGTGTTATATATTAGTTGATGAAAGTTATATCAATGAAAAGTACGTTTAAAACTCAATCAATTCATATATGTTATATCAAGTGTTATATAACACAAACAAAGATATTTACGGTCAAAGTTGAAAGAAAAAGACTCAAAAAGTCAAACTATGACACTTAATATGGGACGGAAGGAGTAATATATAGTATGATTTTAGTCTTCAATTATAAAAACATCTTACTATATTTATATTAATTAAAATCATAATTTTACACAATGAATGAGCAACATTTTCTAAATTCATAGGGAGCCTTATTACTAAAAAGTAATGCCTAATTTAAAATGAAGACATGGTTGGTATTCACTTTTGAATGATAAAAAAAATACCGAAAAATATCGATGTCTGTTTACACCTAGAATAAGTACCATATTTAAATGTTTTCACCATGACCATCCCTATATTACAATTCATACATTTAACTTGAGTAAAGGTCCAACTATTTTTCATTATTTATATATAGATGATAAAAATCAATATGTTATATTAATTTAAAAATAAATATGTTTGACTTCAATTTGATCAAATTCTCGCTTATTTTTATGTAATCGTTCAAATTATGTTATATAATTTCCAATTTTCTGCAAGTTTTATGATATTCTTAGAGTTTTACAAGTTATTATACAAATAGACCATTTGGAAGGGAAAAAAAACCAAAATTGCGGGGATAGCTTGACTTTCTAAGATTAGATTCTACTGGATTAAGTATATTTCCTTTATGTTTGTTTTTGCATTCTTGAGCATTTACCTTCTTTTTTTTAATTTAAAGGTAAATTTTTTTCGCAAAATTTTTCAAAACTCACAGAGGTCAAAGTGTATACATCGCTCATGCTAAATTGAATTTACATCAATCTTCCCAATCAAAAGTATAATTTCTTTTGTTCTACTTCTATACCACAAGAAGTTCGAGAACTTGATGTTAAGAATAATCTTCCCGACGTTGAATACATTGATCTCCATCTTCAAGAACTTATAGTCATTCCTTGCCTTCCATAGACGTCAACAAGTCACCGTTACTATAACTTTCAAAATCTTTTTAGACCTTTAACCAATCCCCACATATTTATATATATTGCGACTAAGACTCTGATTGAGAGTACCAAAAATGGACTCGCCTTGCACCAAAAACACTGATATGGTTCCTGACCTTCATAGCAATCTCGCATGCCCAAAGTAGATGATCAACGTTTTCCGGTTCCACTTTGCATAGCACATATGAAGATATTGCTTTTTTTCGGAACCCAATTAGACCATTTGTAAGAAGTGTTAGAATTAGAAGATTACGGGATCAGAACATAATCATCACTTCCCAAAAATAAAGGAGTTCGACTTAGGCAACAAGCAATCTTAGGCAGCAAGAAAACTTTTATATTGTTTCCATATTAGCTTGTAAAGAAATATATAAATAGAGGAGCCATGGTTGTAATCGAGATCATCACAATATCAATAAAGAAAATCCTTTAAAATTCTTTTTCGTTTTGTTTTCATGGTATCAGAGCTACGAAGCTCATCATCTACCCAATAACCACTCAGTCGACTCACAAACCATCGAGCTACTACCATGGGCGAACCCGGCAGTGGCCCGGGTTCCGAGTTGGCTCTTCAGCTTTCGAATTGGCTGTAGAATAACAGCCAACATCAAACACAACCAAAACTTTCCGACAATCTTCAAATTAACCTAAAATTAAACAATCAGAATTATGCCTTATGGACTCGAATGATTCGAGTTGCCATAGGTGGTAAATCCAAAACCCTATTGAATCACTTAACCGAAAACCCACCTGAAAAAACAACATCAGAAAAATACGAGATATGGGAACAAGAAGACCTGATCGTCTTTTCATGGCTGATTCAGAACATTGAACCAGTTTTAGCCGGAAACTTGACTGAATTTTCCACTGCAAAAGAGCTCTGGGATGCTCTAATTATTACTTATAGCAACGGAAAAGACAAGTTGCAAGCTTTTAATCTCCATGTCAAAGCAAACGAGCTTAAACAATCCGATAAATCACTAGAAGATTTCTGGATCTCCCTTCAAGGAGTATGGGGGGAAATAGATCGAATAGATCCAAATCCAATGAAGTGTGCTGATGATATTAAAGTTTATGCCAAAATAAGATCTGAACATAAACTGTTCCAATTTCTTAATGGGTTGGATCAAAAGTTTGATTCCATCAAACGTGAAATCCTTCGAACCGACCCACTCCCTGCAGCCGAATTAGCATATGCAACTGTAAGGAAGGAGGCCGCTCACCAGAATATTCTGGGAGCAACCTCTACTGAACAACAAGGAGTTGCTGCCGGATTTATCGCCGGAGAAAGTTTAGCCACCAAGAGTTTCTACCGTAGAGATAATAAAAAGAAACAAACCATTCAAGATGATAAATGATATGTCGTATTTTATACCCATTTCCCACAACGTATTTAGTTGATTTCGCATGGTTTATGAGTCGTTTTTGTATACAATTGGTGCGTTTATGGTATTTGTTAGTGTTTCAGGTTACTGACAGGTATTTAAGTGCAAATCTGGAGAAAACGACATTGTTGAGGAGAATCAAGTGCTAACGGAAGATTTCGGAAGCATTTGGATCAAGATTGCAGAAAGTCAACTAAAGTCAAAGCTGAAGAAGGCCAGTTGCGCCGCAACATGGAGTTGCGCCGCAACTCAATTCCAGAAAGATAAGTTGCGCCGCAACTCCCTCTGTTGCGCCGCAACGCCTCTCCTTCCTGGCCAGTCACGAGTCAACATTAGTCAAAGGTCAATGCAAGTCAACGGTTCATTGCGCCGCAGCTCTTAGTTGCGCCGCAACCCAAAAGCAGAGAGATAAGTTGCGCCGCAACTCAATCGTTTGCGCCGCAATGGGTTCAAGTTCAAGTCAGTTTGGTCAATGAAAGTCAAAGTCAAAACAACAAAGTCAAACATAGTTGCGCCGCAACTGGGCCCGTTTCTGGCAGCTTTTGGGGATCGTATAAATACCTTGAAAAATATCCCAAAAATACTCTTCTCTTTTAGCAGCCGTGTGGTGAACCCTAATTGGAGATATTTTTCAGATCTTCATCATTTTCTAGGTTTTCAAACACGATTTGATTATTTTCGTTTGTAGCTTTTGATTATTATCATTAGGTAACAATGAATTCTTCTTATTTCAATTGTTATTCTTCTTTTAATATGAGTGGCTAATCACCTTATCATCCATCTTGATGGAGTGAGACAATATGTAAAGATTGCACAATTTTATTAATTCAATGTTGATTTCATTTAACGTTATATCGAGATCTTAGCGTATTTCTTCCTTATTATTTATCTTGAATTGATTGGTGATTTATATGTGTCTTTAATGGTAGTTATTGATTACGTATATTTCATTTTGATTGTTTGGGTACAAAAGATTGGATCTATGACGGGTACGGTAGATAATCATTCATGATAATAGGAAGAAATGTGTTAACGGTTGGGTACAATCGATAGGTATAAATGTTATTTCAATAACCAAACAAATTGTTTGATTAGGGAAGTTATAAAAGATGTCTTGGGGTACCGATCTTTGTAACGAAACTAGTTTAAGCAAGAGAGTCAAATGATGTCATTAACTTGACGGGTACGGGGTTGGTGCTTTGTTTGAGTCTCGGTTATTTAATCAACTGAATTGGGTTTGAACTTCATTTATATGCAATCTGAGCGTATTGTTGAGCGGAATCAAGATGGATGCTTTTAAGTTATTGTTTAAAACAAATTCTCTTTTCGATTAATCCTTTGGGATTACTAATTATTCACTGACTTTTGCAAAGTGACAATTCGGTCACAAAACCCCCCCTATTTACTTGAATTACTTAATGTTTACAATTACTTAGTTTTAGTCCCTGTGTTCGATCCTGGACTTACCTTTTTAGCTATACTATATACGAACGGGTCCACTGCCCGCGAGTGTGTAGTAGTCAGTTTTAGGGTATTTCTTGTTTTAATTTTTAAACTCGATTTTACACATCAAGTTTTTGGCGCCGCTGCCGGGGACTTAATTTTAAGTAGTTGTTTATTTTGTAGTTCGATCCTTTTTCACATTCATTTGTGAGAAAGTTATTGCTTTATTAGATAGTTTGTATTTTATTTCATTTCAATTATACCACAGGTGCGGTTGACGGTTTGTTTGTGGTGGGTGTGCAGGTTCTTGTTAGTTGATGAACACAAGAGCTTCTGGCCGACCTTTGCTTAGCCCATTGTCTAATCCAGGGAAAGTCAGACGTCGACTTGTGTCAAGAAGTAGCCAGGAACCATTCACACCAGTCAAAATAGATTTAGAAACCGAAACCAGTATTCCACCCACCCAGAGCTTGGAAGATCAGTTGGTTAATAGATTGAAAGAAGCAGGGAGAGTATTTGGGAGTGGAGAAGACTCAGATTCAGATACAGAAGAGAAAATTCAAACACCTGAACCAAGTACTATTGTCATACCTCGAACCAACCTAAATATTAACCAACAACCAAGGGGTAGAAGAATGGGTGATGAACAACCGGTAGATCCTAATGCCCGTCCTTACGGGGAGAGAAAGAAGAAATATACCGGCGGACCGGGGCACAGCTATTCCCCCTCCGACTATTTCAGTGGATTTCTCTTTGAAAGGTAATCACCTCAAGAGTGTAGAAGAGGATAAGTTTGATGGGATTCGAAGAAATGACCCATATGCACATCTTGAGAGGTTTGAGAAAATTTGTAGGCTATATCAGTATGGTACAGGGCAAGCTGAGGCTGTAAAGTTGGAACTATTTCCTTTAACTCTCGTTGGAGATGCATCTTCATGGTTTAAGGAGTTACCCGAAAACTCATTCACCACTTGGGCCGAACTTCGAGAAGGATTTATTAATGAGTTTTATTATGTGAGAACTCAAAGACAATTAGAAAATAAAATCAGAGGTTTTTCTCAAGAACCCGGTGAAGATGTTGTTGATGCATGGAAAAGGTTCAAAGAAATGTTAAGAAATTGCCCTGGACATAGTATGGGTACCGAAGAAAGCTTTGAGATTTTCTATGATGGTTTGGATAGAAAAACCAAAAGGGAACTCGGTTATGCATTTGGGGGTAGTCTAAACAACATCTTCCCAAATGAAGGATATATGATTCTTGAGGATATGGCTAGAGAGTATTCTACTAGGGATGAGGACCGAGACAAGAGATCTAGTAGAACCATCGTGGCTAAGGTGGAAAGTAGTGAGGACTCTAAGCTTATTACCGAAGTCAAGGCTCTCTCGAAGCAAATGAATGAGAGATTTGATAGTCAAGATACTAGATTCAAGAGCCTTGAGAGAGATGTTAAGGTTATGGCCGATGGATGTGAGCATTGTGGAGACTTGCATTATGCGGAAGATTGCCCGGATAAACCAGTGAAGGATGTTAGTTATGTTCAGAATCAAGGGAATTTCAACCAAAATACCGGTTATCAAAACCGGCCATCAGGTAGTTCTTACCCTACTTCTTCTTTTAATGCTAACAGTTCTGGTTTTGGTGGTAACAGGTTTAGTAGGTTCAACAACCAACGAGGCTCGGATCCAGAATTAAGAGACATAGTGAAGGAGTTCATTGGTGCTCAAAAGACAACTAATGAACAAGTTGCAGAAGAGTCCAAGAAGGTGATTTCTGTTTTGGACGCTTTGACTACTCGCTTGGATGGGCTCGGACATAAGTTGGATCAAGGAGCTAAGAATCAACAAGCCACCATTAAGGATTTAGAAGGAAGAATTGAGAGGCTAGGAAACTCAAATAGGCAGCCCGGTACTCTACCGAGCAACACTCAACAGAATCCAAAGCCTCAATTCAATAACCAAGGGCAAAACAGTCAAGGATCGGGACAGAAGTATACCCCTCCAAATGCTCAAAATGAGCAAGTGAATGCCATCACTACAAGGACGGGTAAGACTTATGACTCTGCAAACCCTTTACCTAATGATTCTTCTCCACTTGTGCAGGTTAATGAAGAAGAGGAGACGGTTGATGAAGAAGTTGAGATGGAACCGAACCAAGCCGTGCCGAAACCGGCCGTTCCATCCAAACCCGCTGAGAAACCGACGGTGAAACCGTATCAACCAAAGATTCCATTTCCTCAACGGTTGAGGAAAGAAAAAGTCAAGGAACATTTTAAGAAATTTGTTGATCTTATTCAGTCTGTGAATATAACTGTTCCTTTAGTTGATTTGCTTGCAGGTATGCCTAATTATGCAAAGTTCCTCAAGGAACTTGTAAGTGACAAGAAGAAGCTTGAAGAGGCTAAGACTGCAGTCATGAGTGTCGAATGTTCAGCAATAATTCAGAATCAGATTCCTCCCAAATTGGAAGATCCAGGGAGTTTTCTAATTGCTTGTTCTTTTGGTGCTTATTTTGAGGCATTGGCCGATCTTGGGGCTAGTATTAATTTGATGCCTTACTCCGTTTATAGAAAGTTGTCTCTAGGAGAGTTGACCCCTACCCGCATGAGCATTAGGCTCGCGGATCGTTCTTTCCAATATCCCATGGGGATAGCGGAAAATTTGCAAATTAAGGTGGGGCATATGATATTTCCGGTTGATTTTGTTATTCTTGAGATGGAGGCGGACGCCAAAGTCCCCCTCATTCTTGGTCGACCATTCCTTATGACCGCGGATGCTATCATCCGGGTTAAGGCCAAGGAAATTTCCTTAGAAGTTGGTAATTACCGAGTTGTTTTTAATGTTGATAGAGCCTTAAAGCATCCTTACTCTTGTGATGAAACTTGTTTCAGGTTAGATGTGATTGAAGAAGAAGATGCTTTGGAAAAAGAGCTCATGGATTTTTTGGATATGGAAGAAGGTGAAACATTGCTAGCTTGCAGTGAAGAGGAGCAAGAATTGGTTGGAGATATGATGCAAGAGATTATGGCATTAAGTGTTGATGAAACTCCACCGGAAGACGAGACCTTTGAAGAGATCACCACTAGTGATAGCACACGGGTGCTAACCTCGGTAGAGAACCCTCCTACCGACTTGGAACTCAAGCCACTTCCGGACCATCTTGAGTATGCATATTTGGAAGGTACATCTCTTTTACTCGTTGTCATCTCATCCTCATTAATGGAGGATGAGAAATCTAGACTTATGACCGTCCTAAAGGCCCATAAAAAGGCCTTTGCATGGAAAATTTCCGATATTCTGGGTATAAGTCCAGAATTTTGCAAACATACCATAAACTTTGTTGATAATGTGAAACCGGTTGTGCAAAGGCAACGAAGGTTGAATCCAAATATGAAAGATGTGGTTAAAAAGGAGATTATAAAGTTGCTTGATGCGGGAATCATATTCCCCATCTCGGATAGTCCATGGGTAAGCCCGGTACATTGCGTACCGAAGAAGGGTGGGATGACCGTAATTTTAAATGACAAAAATGAATTGGTTCCCACTAGGACCGTCACGGGGTGGAGGGTATGTATTGATTATCAGAGATTGAATGATACTACCCGAAAAGACCACTTTCCCTTGCCCTTTATTGATCAAATGCTCGAACGGCTCGCCGGTAACGAGTATTTTTGCTTTTTGGATGGATTTTCCGGGTACTTCCAAATACCCATTGACCCCAAGGACCAAGAGAAGACCACTTTTACTTGCCCTTTTGGCACTTATGCCTATAGAAGGATGCCATTTGGTCTTTGCAATGCTCCAGGTACTTTTCAAAGATGTATGATTGCTATATTTCAGGACATGATCGAAACATCCATGGAGGTTTTTATGGATGACTTTTCTGTTTTCGGTAGTTTTTTTGAAAATTGTCTTGAAAGTCTTGATAGAATGCTTGTAAGGTGTGAAAGGGCACACTTGGTCTTGAATTGGGAAAAGTGCCATTTTATGGTGAAAGAAGGTATTGTTTTGGGACACAAGGTTTCAAGAGCGGGATTAGAGGTAGATAAAGCAAAAATTGATGTTATAGCTAAATTACCTCCACCCACTAATGTTAAATCAATTCGAAGCTTTTTGGGTCACGCCGGGTTTTACCGTCGATTTATAAAAGATTTTTCAAAAATCACCCGGCCAATGACCAAGTTGTTAGAGAAAGATGTCCAATTCAATTTTGATAAAGAATGTCTTGATACTTTTAACTCACTTAAAGTTAAATTGACCAATGCACCCATTATGTCTCCACCCAATTGGTCATTACCGTTTGATTTAATGTGTGATGCTAGTGATTATGCTTTAGGGGCCGTTCTAGGCCAAAGGGAGGATAAGCATTTCCGCCCAATTTCCTATGCTAGCAAGACCTTAAACCCGGCTCAACAGAACTATACCGTGACCGAGAAAGAGTTATTAGCCGTGGTTTATGCCTTTGATAAGTTTAGACCCTATTTGGTTTTGAATAAGACTATTGTGTTCACCGACCACTCGGCATTGAAATACTTGTTCTCGAAACAAGATGCTAAGCCTCGTTTAATTCGTTGGGTCTTACTTTTACAAGAATTTGATATTGAGATCAAAGATAAGAGTGGGGCTGAAAATGTGGCAGCCGACCACTTGAGCAGGCTCGAAAACCCTCACCTTGAGGAGTTAAAGGAGCATGATATTAATGATGCGTTTCCTGACGAGTTTCTAATGCAGGTGGATGTGGAAGAAGATCCATGGTTTGCAGACATTGCTAACTATTTATGTGTAGGAGTTCTTCCTAAGGAAATGACTTATCAACAGAAAAAGAAGTTCTTTTCTGAGATTAAGCATTATTTCTGGGAAGAACCATATTTGTTTCGAATGTGTGCAGATGGCTTGATTAGGAGATGTGTGGCCGGTGCAGAAACCCAGAAGATTTTGGATGCATGCCACTATGGACAAACCGGAGGTCATTATGGACCATCTGTAACCGGTAAGAAGGTCTTTGATGCAGGATTTTATTGGCCTTCAATCTTCAAGGAAGCTCGAACTTTAGTGGAGACGTGTGAAATTTGTCAACGTCAAGGGAACATCTCAAAGAAGGATGAGATGCCACAAAACTTCATTCAGGTTTGTGAGGTATTTGATATTTGGGGAATTGATTTTATGGGACCCTTTCCGCCTTCAAATAAGTGTCTTTACATTTTAGTGGCGGTTGATTATGTGTCGAAATGGGCCGAGGCTAAAGCCTTGCCAACTAATGATGCAAGGGTTGTCATTGATTTCTTAAAGCAATTGTTTTGTCATTTTGGTTGTCCTAAGGCCTTAATCAGTGATCGTGGAACTCATTTCGCGAATCACCAACTTGCTAAGGTGTTGAAGAGGTATGGCGTTCATCATCATTTCTCTGCTTCTTATCACCCTCAAACGAGTGGCCAAGTAGAAAACACTAATAGGGCTTTAAAACGAATCCTTGAGAAAACCATAGGTGATAATCCTAAAAGTTGGTCTAGTAAATTGGATGATGCATTATGGGCTTTTAGAACCGCATTTAAGACTCCAATTGGGACTACACCTTATAGGTTGCTTTATGGAAAGACATGTCATTTGCCTTTAGAAATAGAGCATAAAGCTTATTGGGCTCTTAGGAATTGCAATATGGACTTAGTTGAAGGTAGTGAATTGAGAATGTTGCAATTGCATGAGTTAGATGAGTTGAGGTTGAATGCTTATGAGAATTCCATGCTCTACAAAGAGAGAACTAAGGTTTGGCATGATCATAGGATTAGAGAGAAGGATTTGAAAGCCGGTGATAAAGTCTTGTTATTCCTTTCCAAGTATAAGTTCAAGCAACCTAAGTTGACTTCTAGGTGGACCGGCCCTTTTGTGATCAAACATGTCTATCCGTCTGGTTATGTTGAATTGTTTAAATCGGATGGGGCTACTTTTATTGTTAATGGTCACAGGTTGAAGGTTTATCATGAAGAAGGGGAAAATGTGGGAGCCGTCGTTGACGAGTTTCCATTTTTCGAAAGGAATTAATGAAGAAAGGACCATGAGTCGAGCTAAAGACTCGTAAATAAATTAAGCGCTTCGCGGGAGGCAACCCGTGTTTCTTGTTTTCATTTTTGTTTATTTGTCATTGATAATGTGTTTTAATAAGAATTGCAGGTAGGAGCCGCCCTCATGCCTTCCGGTAAGTCGTTTTCTAGGAAGAAACAAAAGGTAAGTGTGGGGGGGTAGTTGCGCCGCAACACTAGGTTGCGCCGCAACGAAGGGTGTTGCGCCGCAACTTATCCTTCTGTTTTTTGTTGCGCCACAGTCTGTTTGTTGCGCCGCAACGTGTCTTGCCACGTGTCATGTTCAGAAAAATCGAAAATCCAATTAAAAAAAAATAATAATAAAAAATAAAAAATAAAAAATAAAATAAAAAAAATAAAAAAATATTTAAGTTCAAAAATTGGGCATTGCGCCGCAACCCGGGTCAACAAGTTTTAAACAAAAGGGGATCGGTAGTCTTTTAACTCACACACTTACTTCTTCTCCAATAATTGAGTTTTTACTTTCCTCTCTTGCCCCATCCGATCCAAACCCACTTTCATCTTGATTTTCTTCTACTTTTCTCTTTAATCATCACCATGACTCGATCTGGAAAGGTTAGTTTGATCCACCCTCAAATCTCATTATTTGTTTGTATTCAATTCTTGCCTTTTGTTCTTGTTTCAATTCGATTTTGCTTGATTTCATGCTTTCATTACTTGTTAGAGGTCGAATTTGAGATTATTTGGTTTAAAGAACAATGTGGGTTGGGATAATTTGTTACAAAGATTGATGTTTTGTTCATGAGTTGGGTGATTAAATTAATTAGGGTTAATTCGGATTTATATGTAAATTGAAAGTTTAAACCCTAAGAATTAAGTTGTATTGTGTTTGTGGGAATTATTTTTGTTACCCCTGCTGCTGCTCGATCTACCCAGAAAAACACAGGCGTTTGTTACAAAGATTGATGTTTTGTTCATGAGTTGGGTGATTAAATTAATTAGGGTTAATTCGGATTTATATGTAAATTGAAAGTTTAAACCCTAAGAATTAAGTTGTATTGTGTTTGTGGGAATTATTTTTGTTACCCCTGCTGCTGCTCGATCTACCCAGAAAAACACAGGCGTTGCGCCGCAACTGCAAAACAGATAAATAGGTTGCACCGCAACTCATCTAGTTGCGCCGCAACTGACCCTTTTCAGACCTGTGTGGCTTATGCTTATATATACATGCTTATATGTCGGGTTTCAATGTTTAATTGTTTCTTTTATATGTAGGAACCCGCTTCTTCTAGCCGGGCAGGACGAGGCAAGGGAAGAGCCTCGTCGGCTGCTGCCCCAATTGAGAGTGGTCTGACTCCCGAGGCCATTGCTATGGGAACTCCTTCTCACCCATGGTTACGATTTCCGAGAGCTACTCCAGAGAAAAAGATTGAATACACCAACAGGTTAGCAACTATCTATCAGAAGGACATAGTTGAACCTCGGTATATGGAACCGAGTATGTTGGATTCGTTGAATGCGCGTGCGGGCATTAGTAGGTATATGCAGCTGATGGGTAGTTCTAATGATATGGATGGCAATCCAGTAGCTAAGGAATTTAGTCTATGGTTTGATATATTTAGGAATCGGGAAGCAGTGTGTAAAGAATGGTGTTTAGAGGTCTACTCAACTATTTCGGTTGAGAATATAGAGAAGGTAAAGGATGTTTTTGCTGAGCCAGTTATATTCTTTCGTTGTGGGGGTGTCAATAGAACCCTCACCATTGCTGAGTTTGGGTTGTGCACGGGGATGTACACCCAAGAGACCTTGGATGATCCTGCATTTGAGCGTCTTTTAGGCATTTCTGTTAGGAATACTTCCGGTTTTACTAGGGAGGCAGGTGATTTCAGGGATTACTATAACCGGGTTTCTGGGGGTCGCGCTTGGAAAGCGGCTTGTGGGGCAAATACACTCCAATCGCCTATTCTGCGATTGTTCCACAAGATGTTGGTCCATTCTTTTGTCCATAGGACCAATCACCCGGATAAGCTTTATATGGAAGATTTGTGGTTGTTGAGGTTGTTTGATGAGGGTGATGTGCAAAGGAAGGCATGTGCCCCCTATGTGTTGGCGAAGCATATGGGAACGAAAGGAGTTCGGGATAGAGGGTTAGTTTGTCGCCATTTCATTTCAAAGATGGTGAGGTATTTTGAAGGTGTTGATAATGCAGGGGCTTTGAACTGCAAACCTATGAAGCCCTTTACTTGGAATGATTTGAAGAGGTGGAAATTGATTAAGCCTTTAGCCCATAAGCATGCTATTCCGGAGTTGATTGATTTTGGGGGAGCTGATTCTGATGATGAGGAGGAGGATTCAGATGATGATGATGATGCTGAGATGGCGGATGCACCAGAGCAGCCGCTAGAGCCCGCACGATGCACTAAGCGTCGTGCCACCACTACACCTTCTGAGGGATCATATTCTTCTGCTGCCGCCCATTCAGGTCCATGGGATTTTATTTCTTTGGGCACTTTGATGAATAACATGTGGGAGTCTCAGCAGAACTTTCAGCGGTCCCATGATCAGTTTCAGTCGAGGGTGGATAGTGATTTTAGGTGGATGGGCTCAGGTATGGGGTATTTGATGCATGATCAGCATAGATATCAGCCCATGTGGGAGGCCTAGTATAGGGGTGAGCAGTTTCATCCACCTCAGCCGATTCCAGACTACAACCCTCCTAGTATCTTCATTCCTGAGCACAGAGTTGGAGGTGGATTCTTCTATCCACCAGAGCGTCAGTTCGAGGTGCCTCCTTCCCATAATCTTGGAGGGACGGGGCCCGATAACCCTGTTAGCTTTGGATCTTTTGCAGGTACACAGGCTGGTGCGGATGCTGGAGGATCAGGTTCGACAGAACCTTCGTTGGCTGAGCAGGTGGTTGGTTCGATTTTTGGTTCAGGACCTATGCCTGGCTACCCATACCCTCCTCAGTGATTGTTGATGAGATGATGCTGCTGCCGTCGGTTGGTGATGATGGCTTGTAATTGTATTTGTTTGAATAATTTAATTTCCGTACTTTTATTTATTTTCATTTGTTGGTTTGTAATCACCCTTAAGGGTGCTTGAACATCGTATTTTACTTTTCCATTTCCGTTTATTAGGGATAGGATTTATGCATGATTTATTTGATTATGTTGCTCGTTAATGGTGTGTTCATGTTGATAGCAAGTTGAATGTCATGTGCATATGCTGGCAGTAAGTTCAGCGACATATTTTGTTGGTATCATATTCAGGCATGGAACATACATCATACCCGGCAAGTTTTCTTATTCTTGATTTTGTTTTTGTTTACTTTCCCCTATTTCCCTTGGTTTGCCTTAGTTCATTGGACATTGAGGGCATTGTCCAACTCAAGTGTGTGTGTGTGGGGGGGGGGGGGTAAATAGGAAAAAGTCGGGTATTTTTCAGGAATTTTGAAACTTTTGCATGCTTGTCCTTGTAGTTAATTGCTTTTGTCACTTAATTATAGAACTTAATAAGCAATTTGACTACACCTTGGGTACAAAATTTTAATATGTGGAATGTGTTTTGACTGATTAATTAGGCAATCCCTTCTGGATTAATAATATGACTAGCACGCTCAAAGCACCAAAACACCCAAATTGTGAGATTATTGATTCATTGCTAGTTGTGATAGGTGTTACGGTTTTGGAATTATTAGCCTTGTTAATTTGTCCCTCTCGTAGGCTTTTGGATTTATCCAGGAGTAAGGGTCTCTTTTAGAGCTCTGAACTATGATGTGCAAGTTTGAGGTTGGTTTTTCCATTTCCGGATTATTTCATTTGCTATGAGTGTGCCGGTGATTGCGTTGATTCTAGAACTTGTCCTGGTTGATCGTTCCGTGTTATTTATCAGAAGAGGCAAATTTAGGATAAAACCTTTGTTCTTTGTTTGATTCACCCCTTGTTTCGTAAAAATTTGTTATGTGCATGTTTTGTTAATGTGCTTAGTAGCTAACTATACTGGTTAGTGAACCACCTGTTAAACTCTTATGTTGCACTTACTTTTAGTGCAAGAAACAATAGAAAACATGTTGTCACTAGCTTGTTCTTTGTTATTTACTCCACCTTTATATATACACCTTTCCTAGCCATACCGATAGTCGAAGTCCTGGTGGGTCATTGGTTGCCTATGCTAGTGGATGGTTTGGGGTTGTCCTTTATGTCGGGTTGGGATATTCTCGGTTACTGAGAATAGATTGATTTCGTCATGTTTGTTTGGATTAAGTCTGGATCGTTCATTTCAGCATATGAGTATATGATTTGTCACTGTTTCAAATGTTATGTAAGAGAATACCAATTAGTCAGAGTAAAAGTAGCTCACAAAAAAAAAAGAGAATAAAAGAATTGAAAAAACAGAAAAAGAAAAAAAAAGAAAGAAAAGAGCTTGGGCTGTCAGTTGGTATTTCTCAATTTTGGTCAAATCATTTTGGTAAGTTGGTACATCAATTACACCAACGAAAGGATTTTAATACTATAATCTTAAGTTATTATTTGTGGGTTGGCACGTTCGTTTAAGCCAACATGGTTAGTATTGGTTGATTGAGTTGTTTAATTGTCAAACACCACAATGGTGTCGGTTTTTAATCGTCTATTGGGGGTATTGTCTGGACAACTTCTAGGGTTTTGGACCGTTGGAAACTAATGACATGGGATTTAATGGATTAGACTATTATGTAAAACTTTGTTATATGTTGTGTTATTTCTTTTTAACACCCTTTGTTTCCCAAATTTCCATACCCTTTTAAATACCTTGTTTAGCCTTAAAGTTCATTCAAATCCTTAAAGTCCTCTTTTGATAGACGTTGTGGTGCTTGCATCATGGCGGTGAAGGAACGAACCTAGTACACGCCTATGGTTAAAAGATTATGCATCACGACTAGGCATTGAGTGATAATTTAAATATTCAACCCCAAATGTAAGTTAGTTGGAGTAGGATAGACGAGATATCATTGATTCGATTCTTTTGTGCTTAGTCGTGTTATTAAGGCTTGTATATCAGTCGAGTATTGTCAAACATTCCAGTTTTCATTTAAGATTAAAATTGCCTAACCATCTCGTTTCATTTTCAATGATGGTTTAGCTTCTTTTTGATTACGGTAATGTTATTCCCATTTGCCAAGGTAAATTGAGTTTTGAAGTTTGGAATTGCTTGAGGACAAGCAAAGCTTAAGTGTGGTGGGATTTGATATGTCGTATTTTATACCCATTTCCCACAACGTATTTAGTTGATTTTGCATGGTTTATGAGTCGTTTTTGTATACAATTGGTGCGTTTATGGTATTTGTTAGTGTTTCAGGTTACTGACAGGTATTTAAGTGCAAATCTGGAAAAAAAGACATTGTTGAGGAGAATCAAGTGCTAACGGAAGATTTCGGAAGCATTTGGATCAAGATTGCAGAAAGTCAACTAAAGTCAAAGCTGAAAAAGGCCAGTTGCGCCGCAACTCAATTCCAGAAAGATAAGTTGCGCCGCAACTCCCTCTGTTGCGCCGCAACGCCTCTCCTTCCTGGCCAGCCACGAGTCAACATTAGTCAAAGGTCAATGCAAGTCAACGGTTCATTGTGCCGCAGCTCTTAGTTGCGCCGCAACCCAAAAGCAGAGAGATAAGTTGCGCCGCAACTCAATCGGTTGCGCCGCAATGGGTTCAAGTTCAAGCCAGTTTGGTCAACGAAAGTCAAAGTCAAAACAGCAAAGTCAAACATAGTTGCGCCGCAATGCCCAATTGCGCCGCAACTGGGCCCGTTTCTGGCAGCTTTTGGGGATCGTATAAATACCTTGAAAAATATCCCAAAAATACTCTTCTCTTTTAGCAGCCGTGTGGTGAACCCTAATTGGAGATATTTTTCAGATCTTCATCATTTTCTAGGTTTTCAAACACGATTTGATTATTTTCGTTTGTAGCTTTTGATTATTATCATTAGGTAACAATGAATTCTTCTTATTTCAATTGTTATTCTTCTTTTAATATGAGTGGCTAATCACCTTATCATCCATCTTGATGGAGTGAGACAATATGTAAAGATTGCACAATTTTATTAATTCAATGTTGATTTCATTTAACGTTATATCGAGATCTTAGCGTATTTCTTCCTTATTATTTATCTTGAATTGATTGGTGATTTATATGTGTCTTTAATGGTAGTTATTGATTACGTATATTTCATTTTGATTGTTTGGGTACAAACGATTGGATCTATGACGGGTACGGTAGATAATCGTTCATGATAATAGGAAGAAATGTGTTAACGGTTGGGTACAATCGATAGGTATAATTGTTATTTCAATAACCAAACAAATTGTTTGATTAGGGAAGTTATAAAAGATGTCTTGGGGTACCGATCTTTGTAACGAAACTAGTTTAAGCAAGAGAGTCAAATGATGTCATTAACTTGACGGGTACGGGGTTGGTGCTTTGTTTGAGTCTCGGTTATTTAATCAACTGAATTGGGTTTGAACTTCATTTATGTGCAATCTGAGCGTATTGTTGAGCGGAATCAAGATGGATGCTTTTAATTATTGTTTAAAACAAATTCTCTTTTCGATTAATCCTTTGGGATTACTAATTATTCACTGACTTTTGCAAAGTGACAATTCGGTCACAAAACCCCCCCTATTTACTTGAATTACTTAATGTTTACAATTACTTAGTTTTAGTCCCTGTGTTCGATCCTGGACTTACCTTTTAGCTATACTATATACGAACGGGTCCACTGCCGCGAGTGTGTAGTAGTCAGTTTTAAGGTATTTGTTGTTTTAATTTTTAAACTCGATTTTACACATCAATAAATCTCATCTCACATGTGATGAGTGTGTTATGGAACGTCATACGAAGGAACAGTGCTTCCAGCTTGTTGGTTATCCGGCGTGGTGGACAGGAAACAAGAAGTCTAACCGATTCAACAAATCAGATAAAGAGAAAACTCCTACCGCCAAAGCTAACTCCAATAAAGATGATAATCGAAGATCGGAGAAAGGAACTGGTGGTGGAGTAGCGGCGGCCGAGTTAGTGTGGGAGAAGAGGAGTTTTCGGTGGTGGAAGGTACAAAGGGAAAAGGGGATGTAAACCCTAATTCCCAAACTGATTTACAACACTTTCCTTTTACAAATATATATATAAAACCTAATTATTTGTATAATAATGGGTCGGTTTATGGGAAGGGATCGGTTTATGGGCCAAGTTTTTTAAAGGGGAATGGGACTTATGGGAATAAAAAGGAAATAAGCCCACATTGTTTTGGGCCTGGCCGAGATGAAAGCCCACAGAGTTTAATAGGAGCAGCTCATGTAGTTCAAAAAGATCGTGGTGGGCCGTGGATCTTTGATTGTGGAGCAACAGATACTATGACATATGATTTTTCTGACTTTTCAGATTTTTCAAAACCTCAGAAAAATTATATTTGAGATGCTAATAAAGGGAAAATGGATGTTAAAAATGGAGGAACAATTAAAATTTCTCAAAATATTAAACTGCCAAATTGTCTTTATGTTCCTTCTTTGTCACATAAACTTTTATCAATTAGTCATGTGACAAGGGAACTCAATTGCTCAGTTCTAATGCATCCAAGTTTTTGTATTTTACAGGATATCAGGACGGGACAGATCATTGGGCGTGGCACTGAAAGAGAGGGACTGTATTATGTTGATGAAGTTACTCAGACTGGAAGTGTAATGTTAGCTCATGGATCGAAAGAAAGAGAAGCTTGGTTATGGAATAGGAGATTGGGTCATCCTTCAGTCAGTTATTTACATATTTTGTTTCCTAAACTTTTTCCTTTAAATAAGTCAAGTTCTTGTGAAACTTGTATTTTAGCCAAAAGTCATAGACAAACTTATAAACCTCGTAATACTAGAGTTCAAACCCCTTTTACTTTAATTCATTCAGATGTGTGGGGTCCTGCCCCGGTTATTGGGGGACAAAATTTCCGGTATTATGTTATCTTTGTTGATGATTGCACTCGGATGACTTGGATCTATTTTTTGAAAAACAAAGATGAGGTTTATGATAGGTTCGTTGTGTTTTATAACATGATTCAAACTCAGTTTCATGAATCTATCAAGGTAGTTAGATCAGATAATGGTGGGGAATATGTAAACACACAATTGAGTCTATTTTTTCAATCCAAAGGAATAATTCATCAAACCACATGTCCTCATACTCCAGAGCAAAATGGTGTTGCTGAACGGAAAAATAGACTTTTGTTGGAAATGACTAGAGCTTTAATTATTGAATCATGTGTTCCTAGAAGTTTTTGGCCAGAAGCTCTAGCCACTGCTACTTATCTGATTAATCGTCTTCCTACCAAAATCTTAAAAAAGAAAACTCCTTTAAAGACACTCACTGAATATCATATTGTTCCGCAAGCCCTCACTCTTCAACCAAAAGTTTTCGGATGCACAGTATTTGTTCATATCCCAAAATCTTATCGTGATAAACTTGGTCCTTGTGCCGAAAAATGTGTTTTCCTTGGATATGGGGTGACTCAAAAGGGATATACGTGTTATAATCCAAAAACTCGTCGTATGTTCACTACAATGAATTGTGATTTTCTTGAAACCAAGTATTTCTACTCCCCACAACACAGTGGTCAGGGGGAGGATCAAAGTGACACACTGAGTTGGTTGAGGTATGTGTCAGTTGATTGCAATACTGCTGTAGAAGAAGAACAGTCTCAAGAACAGTCCTCTCCACAAAGTGCCAACGACAATATCGACCCGAACCTGGTATCCAAGGTAAGTACTTCTTCTTTGCAAAATGATACTTTGGTAGTTGAACCTTCTCTTGATAATATGGGAGGGTTGGAAGGTGATAATGTGCAGGAAAATGTAGAAGAAGAAGTGATTACAGCTCCAGAAAAGTATGTTTTGCCGCCCAGATCAACTCGAGGAATACCTGCAAACCGATACTCTCCAGAAAAATTTTCTAGAAATTCTAAATATCCTATGAGTAATATAGCAAAAGGATATTTTTCTGAGGAAGCAAAAGCATTCACAGCAAAGTTGTGTTTAAAAGATGTCCCGTCAAATGCCGAACAAGCTTTAAAGTCAAAGAAATGGAAAGAGGCTATGGACATGGAAATGGATGCACTAATAAAGAATGAAACGTGGGATAAGTGTATTTTACCACAAGGAAAGGAGCCAGTAGGGTGTCGATGGGTCTATACAATTAAATATAGACCAGATGGTGTTGTTGAAAGATACAAGGCTAGATTAGTTGCCAAAGGGTACACTCAAACATATGGAATTGACTACTCAGAGACATTCTCTCCGGTTGCAAAGTTAGACACTATAAGGGTTCTGTTTTCAATTGCAGCTAATCAGGGTTGGCCTCTCCATCAGTTTGATGTGAAAAATGCTTTCTTGCACGGAGAATTGAAAGAAGAAGTATATATGGAAGTTCCTCCTGGTTTTTCCCATGATTTTAAAAATGGAGAAGTCTGTAGGTTGAAGAAATCTTTGTATGGATTAAAGCAGTCACCTAGGGCATGGTTTGGCAGATTCACGTTGGCAATGAAGAAATATGGCTATAAACAGAGTAATTCTGATCACACTCTGTTTCTTAGTCGTAAGGGTGATCTCGTGACATGTTTGATAATTTATGTCGATGACATGATTATTACTGGAAATGATAAAGATGAAATTAAGCGGTTGGAAGAAGCATTGTGTGCAGATTTTGAAATGAAAGACTTGGGGAATCTCAAATACTTTCTTGGAATAGAGGTCTTTAGGTCGGAACATGGGATTTTTATTTGTCAGAAAAAGTATATACTTGACCTTTTAGCAGAGACAGGGATGATTGATTGTAAGCCGGCTGATACACCTATGGTAATCAATCAAAGGTTGTTTATGAAAATAGAAGCTGAACTTGCTGATAAAGGCAGATATCAACGATTGGTGGGTAAGCTTATCTATCTAGCAAATACTCGTCCGGATATAGCTTATGCTGTTGGAGTAGTAAGTAAGTTTATGCACCAACCTCAAAAGGATCATATGGATGCAGTTATAAGAATCATCAGGTATCTCAAGGGAACTATCAGTCATGGGGTTCTATTCAAAGCAAATGGTCATATGAAAATCCAAGTATATACAGATGCTGACTGGGCAGGAGACAAAGGAAACAGAAGGTCAACTTCAGGGTATTTTTCCGTGGTAGGAGGTAATCTTGTCACATGGAAAAGTAAAAAACAAAAGGTTGTGTCTTTATCAAGTGCTGAAGCTGAATTTAGAGGGATTGCTAAAGGCTTAGCAGAAGCATTATGGCTAAGAAAACTTGTGTCTGAAATAGGATTTGCTCCTAAAGAGAGTATTCAGATTATGTGTGATAATGAAGCTGCTATTCAAATTTCAGAGAATCCAGTACAACATGATAGGACTAAACATGTTGAAGTTGATCGACATTTCATTAAAGAAAAGCTTGAAGATGGAATCATCAAAATACCATTTGTCAAATCAGAAGATCAGCTGGCAGACATATTAACTAAAGCAGTAGGAACAGTGATGTTTCGCAAGTGTTTAAGCAAGTTGAATTTTGGTGATCCTCACTATTCAACTTGAGGGGGAGTGTTAGAATTAGAAGATTACGGGATCAGAACAAAATCATCACTTCCCAAAAATAAAGGAGTTCGACTTAGGCAACAAGCAATCTTAGGCAGCAAGAAAACTTTTATATTGTTTCCATATTAGCTTGTAAAGAAATATATAAATAGAGGAGCCATGGTTGTAATCGAGATCATCACAATATCAATAAAGAAAATCCTTTAAAATTCTTTTTCGTTTTGTTTTCAAGAAGTCCCTGTCACCCAAAAGGAACACCTTAACTTCCTTCATCGAAAAATCACACTTCTTACCTCCCATCCACTTCCACTTGTCATTCCCTCTCGATAATCTAACATTAACCAACAACGAATTGCTCTGCTCCCATTCACTATGCTCGAAATCCCCACAAACAATTGTATTAGAATTAAAACGATCACTTACTTTGCATCTCTTTGCCATTTCTAGCTTGTATAAACTTGGAAATTTGTCTTTCAGGACATTGCATATAGCCAGTGGTCTAACCGAAACCAAATAATATTGCCATCCCCAACCTCTCCGATAATTACTTGATTAATCCCTAATCCCCAAAACAATTGTATTAGAATTAAAACGATCACTTACTTTGCATCTCTTTGCCATTTCTAGCTTGTATAAACTTGGAAATTTGTCTTTCAGGACATTGCATATAGCCAGTGGTCTAACCGAAACCAAATAATATTGCCATCCCCAACCTCTCCGATAATTACTTGATTAATCCCTAATCCCCAAAACAATTGTATTAGAATTAAAACGATCACTTACTTTGCATCTCTTTGCCATTTCTAGCTTGTATAAACTTGGAAATTTGTCTTTCAGGACATTGCATATAGCCAGTGGTCTAACCGAAACCAAATAATATTGCCATCCCCAACCTCTCCGATAATTACTTGATTAATCCCTAATCCCCAAAACATGACTATTTCATTAACAATCACTATGACTTTCCATGCTCGACTTTTTAACTGGGAGAGGCGCCCAACTAATGTTTTCATGTAAGGATTTTATAACAGATCTCCGAAAGCCCATATGTTCATATGGATACCTCCAAAGCCATATGCTATTCTATATAAGCTTTGTATATGGCACTATGAACGAAATGTTCATATTATAACATATATGCAAAATATTGCAAGCAAACAATGACATGTATTCATAATTCATTGACTTAAAAAGAGTAATAACACCTTGTATCATGGTTGAATGAGATAAAAGAATACAAGCCAGACAGTACAAGAATGGCAACAAGCCAACTATCCCCCGCAAACATGCCAGGAGGAAGCTGAAATAACAAGCTGTATAGCCTGAAAAAGACCTAATTCATGTCCAGGACTCCAGGCTAAACAACCAGTTGTTGAACCCAAACACTGGCACAACAAACTGAAGCTACAACTTAATCAAACATTTGTTGGTACTTGATCGAGCCCCCAAAACCAAAACCATCAAGCTGCAAAATTTGAAAGCTCATTCAGGGATGTTAAGGTTTTCAATACCATACCTAACCATCTGGCCTGCACAGTTGGTCTATTTGCAACCCAAGCACCATTTGTACTATGCATTTGAGAAAATGACAGAAATTGACCAATCTTGGTCTAAATAGCAGCACATCATCAATTATCACAACACGAAAACCCAGGCATCCCATTTGAAATCCATCATAAGCCAACCCATGCCTATCGCACTTACTCCAATAAAAAAGTCATAAAACATACAAGCAGTACTCTTTTGGCTGCAATAATCTGCATAAGTTTTTAAACTGCAAACCTTATCTGCTATACAATATACCTATCTTGATGCAGATTAGTCTTGAATCATAGACCATCTCAAAAGTCTAAACAGACAGAAACAACAATCAAGACCATTTGCTTCTCAAAACAGAACCGAATAACCGTAAGGAGGCATCTGAGAATCATTTTACTATGATGAAGTCGTTTAAGCCTCTTGCTGATTTTTGAAAGAAATCACAATAACAACTATAATGAAACAGTCGGCTCGATTAGAGTTTATTATTATTGTTTAAAGTTGATTACAAACCAGAAATAATGATCTTAATCAATTAGATTAAGATCAATGAAACGAATTACAAACAACCTAATTTGATCTAGATGATCAAATTATACAGAGAATATATATATCGAAAATAATGAGAAAACTGAATAATATGTGTGTGATAATATGAGTTGATCGTCCAGAATGAAACCCTAATTGGGTTTATATACTTCCACAAGTTTGCACCGTCTTCTCTTTAGACCCTCAACTTTTCTTCTTTGTCAAAACTGGTCCAATCTTTCAATCTTCCAAAATAGCCCTTATCTTTAAATCAACTTGTCAAATGTACTCCAAACCTGTACAAGCTGGAAAGTGTGTAAGTAACTAATTATAGATTATTAAGGTTGTAAATTTAACATCCCCCCTCAACCTTAATACTGAATAAATCTTTAAGACCAAGTTTAGAACTTAAAACACTATGTTGACCAAAACACAAGCTTTTAGTGAAAATGTCAGCTATGTTATCCTTTGAATCAAGTTTTGTGACTTTAATCAACCCAGCATTGATTTTCTCCCTTACAAAGTGTAAATCAATTTCTAAGTGCTTTGTTCTCTCATGGAAAACAGGATTTCCAGCAATCTGAATTGCAGATTTATTATCACAAAAAATGCTTACAGGAAGAATATTATCAATGTTTAGGTCATGTAGCAAATGAGTGATCCAAAGGACTTCACAAGTAACTGATGCCAAGGCCCTATATTCTGCTTCTGCAGAAGACCTGGCAACAGTATGTTGCTTTTTACTTTTCCAGGATATAAGAGATCCCCCCAAATATATTCCAAATCCAGTAACAGATCTCCTAGTACTTAAACACCGTCCCCAGTCAGAGTCAACAAAAGCACATAACTCTAACTTATCCCTTTTAACAAACTCTACACCTTTACCTGGGGAGAGTTTTAAATATCTCAAAACCCTGAAAGCAAGTTTTAAATGCTCCTCAGTAGGAGCATGCATAAACTGACTTAAAGCATGAACAGAATAACTGATATCAGGTCTAGTTAAAGTAAGATAAATCAATTTTCCAATAAGCTTCTGATAAACAGAAACATTAGTCAACAAGTTATTCTTCTCAGAAATTCTGGAAATGGTATAATTTACCTCCATAGGAGTTCTCATAGGTTTACAACCAAGTAAACCAAACTCATGCAATAATTCCATACAATACTTTCTTTGAGACAAACAAATTCCATTGGAATTATACAACACTTCTATTCCAAGAAAGTATTTAAGTTTACCTAAGTCTTTGATCAAATACTTAGTTTGCAAAAAACTTTTCATCTTTTCAATTTCATTCACATTGTTACCAGTAAGAACAATATCATCTACATAAACCAACAAAGCAAGGAAAACAGAATCCTTATTGTAAACATATAATGAGTAATCACTTTTACTCTGCACAAATCCATATTCACATAATGAATGATTTAGTTTCTCATTCCATTGCCTAGGTGCTTGTTTTAGGCCATATAAAGATTTGATCAGCTTGCACACTTTATTACTTTTAGGATCATAATAACCCTCTGGCAAACACATATAAACATCTTCATGAAGATCACCATAAAGAAAAGCATTATTAATGTCTAACTGAAACAAAGGCCAGTTATTATGCACAGCAATAGAAAGTAAACATCTAATGGTAACCATCTTAACAACAGGTGAGAATGTTTCATCATAGTCTAATCCTGCTCTTTGACTATACCCTTTAGCAACAAGTCTTGCTTTATATCTCTCTATCTCACCACTAGCTTTATACTTAATTTTATAAATCCACTTACATCCTATAGGTTCTCTTCCTTTAGGAAGATCAACAATTTCCCAAGTATTGTTCCTATGTAATGCTTCCATCTCATTATTCATAGCTTGAACCCAATTTAAATCTTTAGATGCTTCATAAAAAATTTTAGGTTCCACACTTTTGTTCAGATTAGAAACAAAACAAAAGTTTTCAGTGCTCAAATTAGAATAACAAACAACTTTATCAATGCTATATTTAACATTTCCAACAACAAAGTCTTTAAGATAATTTGGAAGTTTAGAAGTTCTTTCAGATTTTCTGGTATTAGCCTCTTGAGTCACATTTTCTTGCATAACAGTCTCATTAAAGATATCAGCATCAATTCCCTCAGAAATATTATTATCATCAAGTGTTGCAGTTGGTTCATGCTCTGTAGCAATCCTAGAACTGTCAATCCTGTTACTGCCAAACAATTCTGGATTATCAAATTCATGAACTGTGGTAGAATTTGGATGAGTTCTTGGACTACCAGACAGATTAGAACCCTTGCCATCACTTATGTCTTTGTCCTTCTCTTCATCATTGAGATTAAAGTCATTATGGTTGTCATTATTAGAAAACCAAGTATTAAAAAATTTTAAATGATTAACAGAATTATCTTCAGATACTTTCAAACAGTTTTCAGAAGTTTTCATTTTACAAGGATATACAGTTTCATAAAATTTCACATCTCTGGAATAAAACATTCTTTTTGAATCCAAACTATAAAGTCTATAACCCTTTTTTGCATTACCATAACCAATGAAAACACATTTTTCAGCCCTATTACTAAACTTATCAAAATTATTAAGAATGGTAGCATAACAAAGACAACCAAAGGACCTCAAATGGGACAGAGAAGGATCAACATTATATATCATATAATAAGGAGAAACACCATTTAGCACAGAAGAAGGAAGCCTGTTAATCAAATAAGTTGCAGTTAGAATACACTCAGTCCACATATTAAGAGGTAATCCCCCCTGAAACATAAGGGACCTTGCAACATTGAGTAGGTGCCTATGTTTCCTTTCAACAATCCCATTTTGTTGAGGAGTGTAAGCAATAGTGGTTTGATGTAAAATACCTTTGTCACTGCAAAACTGTTTTATATTTGAATTTACAAACTCAGAACCATTATCAGTTCTTATAACCTTTATCCTTTTATCAAACTGATTTTCCAAGAGTAAAGCATACTCTTTAATATTATAAAAAACTTCATCTTTTGATTTTATAAGATAAGTCCAAACTGCTCTTGAAAAATCATCAACAATAGTAAGAAAAAATCTGTATCCTTCCCTACTCATAACTTTATAAGGCCCCCACAAATCCATGTGAACAAGGTCACCCACATTTTCAGAGGTATGATCACTAAGAGGGAAAGGTTCCCTGGTCTGCTTTGCCTTATGACAAATATCACAAGGTAAAGTATCAGAATTAATTTCAATATTAATTTTATCTTTAAGAACAGTTAAAACTTGATCAGCAGGATGACCCAATCTACTATGCCAAAGAGATTGAGACACATAACAAGTATAAACACAGTTATTAGACACACCTTGACAAGTAGCATGATCATCAACCATATAAAGACCACCTCTCTGACTACCAGTCCAAAGAGTGGTTCTTGTTTTCAAATCCTGAATGTAACACTTATTTTCATCAAAACCAATGAACCTCTTACTGTCTTTAGCAAGTTTGTGTATGCTTAACAGATTCACACAGTATTCAGGTATAACAAGAACATCAAATAGAGTAACCATGTTATTTAATTTAAGATTACCAATCATAACAATTTTAGCAACTGTTCCATTAGGGTGACCAACACTAAGATTAAGATTAGAAACATCAATGCCATTTTCAATTTTATCAGAACAAAAGGTCATGTGTTGATTAGCTCCAGAATCAGAAATCCAACCATTATGTTTAACTTTGGAATTATCATTGTTAGCACAAAAGAATTTATCAAAATTCTGATTGAAAAAAGTATTTGCATTATAAAAAATACCTGCCATATTGGCATGATTCATAGTAACTTCCTTTTTGTCACTCAAAATATTCATAAGCTTTGTCATCTGTTCACTAGAAAGAGAAAGAGTAGTAGCAGAACTAGCACCAGACTTATCAGTAGCATGCACAGTTTTATCAGAAAAAACATTGTTATTATAGATTTTTCTTTGAGTATGTTGAGCATTTTGAAATCCAGATCTCTTTTTATACCCTGGTGGATAACCAACTAACTCAAAACACCTATCTATAGTATGTCCAACACCTTTACAATTAGTACAGTTAAGATTAGTATTAGGACCTCTGTTTCCAAAACTATTACTTCCATTAAACTTCTTCTTGTTATCATAGAATTTAGAAGCAAACACATATGAAGAAGGTTTATTAGCAGCAGAATTAACAGAAGTGTTCCTATGAGACTCTTCTCTAGAAAGCAAAGCATAAGCACTTTTAACAGAAGGAAGAGGATCATTTGTGAGAATTTGACTCCTAACAGTATGATAAGATTCATCTAAACCCATGAGAAACTGCATTAACTTGATTAATTGATTATGATCTTTAAAATCTTTTTGCAGCATGGCACACACAAGTAGGCAGTTTAATTAAAGCATCAAATTGTTTCCACAAGGAATTCAGCTTATGATAATATTCAGATAAGGTAGTACCATTTTGACATAAAGAATTAATCCTGTTATGAAGATTAAATGTAACAACACCATCAACTTTGTCATAGGTCTCTTTTAATTCATTCCATACAACAGCAGCATTCTTAGAAAAAATTTGTCCTAGATATAATTCTTCTGACACACAATTTAAGATCCAAGTAAGAACAACAGCATTGCATCTATCCCATTGCTGGGCTAAAATCTCATTATTCAAAGACCTAACACAAGTACCATCAATAAATCCCTTTTTATTCTTTGTTTCTAAAGCAAGAAGCATAGCACAACTCCAAACATTGTAATTTTCAGTTCCTTTTAACTTCAAGCTAATAAGAGGTGTGTTAGTGATATCACTAGCTTGTAAGTACAAAGGATTACCAAAATCAAGCTTACTTATTTTATTATTAAGAGTTTCAAAATCATTATCAGAATCAGAACCTTCATTGTGCACAGATCTAGGAGGAGTATTACCACCATGAACAGAACCAGGAGGTGTATTCACCATTTTAAGCAAATATAATCACAGAATCAAATAGATAACAAAAAAAAACAAGAATCAATCAATCAAAGAAGCAGATAGAGATATACTATTATCAAGCAACACACAGATAAACAACAAGTAATCTACAAATATTAACTTCTAAAATTTTTTTGCAGAAAATAACTCTTAATCTCACAAGAGTGCCAGTGACAGGATTCCTAACCTCTCGTATGAAGGCAGGTCAAGTATTAGCACAATTGTTTTTATGAGAAAAAGAGAAACAAATTTGATATATATATATATATGAAAATTTTAATTTGAGAAGAAAATATAAGCAGATTAAAAACAGATAATAAGAGAAAAAGGAAAAGAGATACAATACAGTGCTATAGCCGAAGGTAGAGGAACCCTAACTATCTCTTGATTCACTTAGTCAAGAGATGAATCAGGATCTGACAAAATAAACCCTAATTTTAGGGAAATCGAACAAACACTGCAGCGGAAGAACTTTAAAATAGGATTTCCAGAAGAAACCCTAATTTAATCGAACAATAACCCCAAAAAATTAAGAATCTAGGGTTTCAGAATGAAATACGCCCTAGATCTTAATCAGATCTGAAAATAGAACGAATCAACAACCAAGAATCACCGAACCTGGCTCTGATACCATGAAAGAAATCACAATAACAACTATAATGAAACAGTCGGCTCGATTAGAGTTTATTATTATTGTTTAAAGTTGATTACAAACCAGAAATAATGATCTTAATCAATTAGATTAAGATCAATGAAACGAATTACAAACAACCTAATTTGATCTAGATGATCAAATTATACAGAGAATATATATATCGAAAATAATGAGAAAACTGAATAATATGTGTGTGATAATATGAGTTGATCGTCCAGAATGAAACCCTAATTGGGTTTATATACTTCCACAAGTTTGCACCGTCTTCTCTTTAGACCCTCAACTTTTCTTCTTTGTCAAAACTGGTCCAATCTTCCAAAATAGCCCTTATCTTTAAATCAACTTGTCAAATGTACTCCAAACCTGTACAAGCTGGAAAGTGTGTAAGTAACTAAGTATAGATTATTAAGGTTGTAAATTTAACAATTTTATGTGCAGAAACAACAGAAGAAACAACCCTGTGAAGATGAGAAATTAGGTATTATAATGCAAGATAACCACACTCTCAGAGTTACTAGACTTCGACAAGAGAGGCCGTGAGGATATCATCTACGTCCGTGTGCGGTCAGAAACATGTGCTCCCTTCAGATAAGATGCGATCAGGGTCTACCTTACCCTCAAGAAAGTCATACACCAGAGCCCTTCATTTAATCAATGTTATTGTTGTGAGAACCATTTTTATTTAATCAATGTTATTGCTGTGAGAGCCATTGTTGTAAGAGCCATTTAGGCTATTTTGATTCTTCTACATTAAGGCAAAAATCGCAACCCCAGTTACTTAGATTAGTAATTGATAGGTAGATTACATGGCTAACCAAGAATAGAACACAACTCTGTTTTACTTCAAAAATAGCAAACCTTTTATCTTTATAATACCCTGAACTGTTCTATATTGATCTAAGCTTTCTTTCATTGCATCATTAGCTTAATTACATTAATAAAGTCATAGCACGAAAACTCCAGCTTGCTTTAAAATTAGAATTAACATTCATTATGTTGCAAAGATTCCAAAAAGCGTGAACAGTTTCTGAAGGTTTTAGTTGATTGATGTAAGTTTTAGTTACGAGGTTAGTTCAAGATGTTTAAGAACAAGTCTCACTGCGCTTTAATCTTCTTGAGTTTAGAAACTTCTTGAATAAGTTCCTCTTAGATTTGGATGAATAACGTGATCATGATCTTGGAGTAAAGCGATTTGGATGACTTTCAACCCATTTGCCCCCGTACCTTCTAGTTAAATCTAGAAGTTGCTAAACGCACGAGCGTACGGACAAACCTTTTTGTCAGTAAGCCCGTTGAAAATCATGATCGAGTGCTTTCTTTCAGTGAGAACTCCATAGTCCATACCCTTTTGTGGGTTGTGTGAGCCATTATACCTCTATTAGAGGTGGCAAAATGTACGGGTCGGATCGGGTTGGGTGACGAGTCAAAACGGGTCCGGGTCAAAATGTATCGGGTCAATATGGACCCGGGTCGAAACGGGCAACTTACTATGAAAGACATATATAGACAAATATATGTTCGTGTTTTGACAAAATATGTTTATAGCTCGTATCAAAAAGTCCAGATTTGCAAAACAAATGATGAATTCAATTTATAAAGCTAAGAAGAAAAAACAATATACAACCAATATATAAAATCCATATAATTGTTAGTCATGATATTCTATTTATTAAGCCTAGTTAATTATTATATTATCTTTTAACTTTATTTTGAAATTTGAAATACAACTTTAATACTGAGTAATTAAATTGATTTATACTTACAAACAAGTGTTATACTTTCCATTTAAACGGAATTGAAAAAGAAAAATATGGGTATAAATGATATCCTAAATAACACGTGGTGAGTAGTAATGATAGAATCAAAATATATAACACATAAGTTTAGAACTCAATTTACTGGTGTAATCATAAAGTTGTCTTCTCAATTTTTTATTCACCCAGTGACTGACTCCGCCCACTCTGACCCGCTATCACTCCTTTTGTAATATTATTAAGTCCATTATAACCCGCTCAATGTATACAAGACGCCCGGTATCACCCGAATATAAATATTTACGGTCCAATATGATCCAAATGTAGATGACTGGGCAACAATTGCCGGCTCTAACCTCTATCAAACATCTTTTTATGAATATAAAAGGGTATGCCTCAAGTAATTATTGTAGGAAATAAAAGAAACATGGCTATGGATATAATCCTATGTCTTTCATTCCTTTCAAATTTTAAGCTTGGTGCTCTAAAAAATCTAAAGGTTGGCGTTAGTAGAGAAGCAGGACATATGTAAGCATTATCATAATCATCAATGTCACCTCCAGATGAATACTCTAACCCCAATTTTGAATCATAATTCGCCAATATTAAATTGGAATTATCTTCAATATGTACATTGAAACATGCAACAATAACTCAAAAGGAACACTGACTAACCGGTGACTAAAGAAGCAAGAGAAGTAGCTAAAGATTTAACACACCAACCTGCAATGATGCAACACTACAATCGCTGCCAATAGCCGGTTTCAAGCTCTCCTACAACATGCATCATAAAGCATATACAATACACAATGTTATAGGTACTCGACAGACATTTCTTAGTTCCAAACAATCGAGCAAGTCTTGTATTTTGCAGAGATAATGATTCTATATTACATTTACTCTGCATGAAAAAGCCTCTAAATCATAATAGAACTACAAAATTTAATTATACAGTCAATTGATGACATGTACCTCAAACTGAACAATTACATAAGAACACAGACTAAGAAACCTCTTCTCTTTCTGAGTTTGAGACGGATATTTTCGTAACGTGACTAACTTTGACATGCTTTATTTCAATCTTGTTTTTTTTTTTTTTTGAGGTCTGATTCTCATCAACGGAGGCTGTTAAACTTTCCAGATCATCAGCCTTGCCCACAGCACTTGAATTAAGTTATAAATCCCTCCATAGTACGGTAGATCCTTTAAATGCAAAATCAAAAGCTTGTTAGATCATAATATATATTCACATATAATAAACTAAAAGAATGTGAAAAGAAAAAGCAATCTACCTTCATGCCAAGTGGGTTTGCAATTTGGTCATAAAAACTCAACGCCTGCACCATCAAGTTGGCATGAGCGTTCACCGACCCAAACCATGTGACCTGCACAATAATAAAAAAGGCCTGATGTAGAGTCTTTCCTCATAAGTGTTCATTCATAAGGCAAAAGCAAGCATTCATGGGACGTCCAGAACTGAGTATATGAGTTTGGTAAAGAAAAGCACATTATAAGAATGGAACAACCTGAAGTTGTAAGTAGCACTTAGGTATGTGTCGAAATTTCTATAATAAAAAGTCCCACCATAAAATAGTCAAAATATACTTGATATTTTATCAAACACCTAATGTGAGCTACCATCTACCACATGATATTAGTCCTCGTTTGAACTACTTACGGACGACACCTGTGATGAAACATAACACTTTCAAGAGCAATTTATATAAAAACGAAACATTAAAACATAGCAAATATATACGTTCAATGCTAAAATCGGTAGGATAATAATTGAAGACACACCACTATTGATACCATGGTCTTTGCAAAACAACTAATCAAATTGGAAGATAAATTTTATCTTGGCATAAAACATTATACATAAATTTATCATACAAATTTTGTGATTATCAACCCACTTAACATCATGAAAATATAAAATAAACTCAAATTCACCCAATAAATATAAACCAAGTTAGAATGAAAGAACAAGGATATGTTGACTCACAATGGAAACCTTCAAACCCTATCAGGGGAGATGGGAAGGAAACTGGATTTTGAATAATAGATGATTTTGAGATAAGAAAGACATGGCAAACGTATCTGAGAAAGATTGTAAAAAAGTTGGGATTTAGGGTTTAAAAATTTGCGGGGTGGGTGGGCTTCAAGGAAGACGCCACTTGTAAAAATCTGGAAAATTGAGGGTGTAAAGGATCTATCCCAACAAACCTCAAGTTTGACTCGTTTAACTTAACGGGCTTTGGGCTCATCTATGATATACAAATAGTAACAGTATTTCACATCACTAGGTTACATTGTCCAAGCAACCATAGTATATGAAGCTCGTATATCATCCAAGTTCCAACATAGGCTAAAGCTCGGCTCAAGCTCATAGGAGCTATAAAATTAAATTGTTAAGAACCATGAAATTAGGCATATGCAGATGAAGGACATTGAAGATTTCTAGTTTGAAAGTGTAGGACAATTTTGCAGTCACTGACCAAAGTTAAAATTTTTGGACATAAGATGTAAAACAAATGCCCGAAATCGAATCCTCTACACCATTACTAAGACAGGTTTGTAGAATAGTTAACAGCTGTGTATCAAATTAGTGACATAACAAGAGAATGGCCATTTTCACTACCTAGTTAGCAGAGATAACCATCTAAAAGCTTCAATGCTCACAATTCTGATAAAGCCTTGGAACAAATTAAAGATAAAAATACTAAATTCATAGCATCAAGTGTTCAGCTAGAAGAATCAAAGTAGCTTCAAGCATATTCAGCATAAAGCTGCAATCTTAGATCTTTATTACTACTGTAAACTGTATTAAAAAAAAAAAAAAAGTAGGCTGATAAATCATTGATACCCAGCCTGAAATCCCTGATTCCAAACTGCAAGACACAAGAACATAAGAACAAAAAAAATCAGACAGAGCCACACATGCAAGATGTGAGAGCAAATTAAATGACAGTAGATTCATACCATGAGAAAAATCAATGTTATGGAACATGTCAGTGAGTTATGACAATAGATATTATGCATACATGTGTAAAAGTATGCTTTCCAAGGAAAGCCATTAGCTATCGGCATGAGTTGCATATTAAACACATTCCATGAATCCGTAACAGAGACACACGTTTGTACCATTTGGGGAAGAGATGAATCCTAGAAACTGGTAGTTAACATTACATTGATTCTATGCAATGCATTTTCAGTTAGTCTACGCAAGGAATCCAGCACAGGTTATAAAAGCAGGACCCTTAACCTCAGTATGATCCACCCTTCCAAAATCCAAAGCACCCAGCTCCTTCCATTTTCTAAAACCACTCAAGTAAATAGAGACTGAATTTCTATCATAAGAAGAGAATAGGGTTTGCGCCTTTCTCCATCAATCTATGCATCATATCCCAAGCATTGACCAAACTGTTCTATTTTCAAATCGCAGTCATCGTAGACAATTTCTGAAGTAATAAGTCCTTCAAAAACATTCTAAAAACCAAACTACCCCTAGACTCGCAGCTTCATCACTAAGCTTTGCAGATAACTAACTCCTAAAATTTCATACACGAAAAATATATATCTGACACTATATGACATCATGTTACCAAAAGTCCTAATCCTATAATACATTGACCCCTAACCTTACTATATAATGCTCTCCTTTAGTCAATCTACACAGATAACTCGACTAATACAGCTCTACAAAAATCAATACTTATAGATAGGTCTACCTTACATATGCAAACTTAATACGACACATTATCCTCTGAATAAAAAACCGCAAACACAGATACACACATAGATGAAAGTAAACACAGATATATAACTACGGATCGAAAAAGTTAAATAAATCGAATCAGCTTCAATACAACGCCAAAATACAAACTATGGATCTAATATATATAATACAACTGGAATCTAGGTTTATAAGGGGAATCAGGAATACCTCTTGTGACGCTGAGCGAAGATGGAGCTTTTCCTAGTCTTACTCTGCGACAGATAAAAAAAAATAAAGGGTATAAGAGTAAGATGTAACTACCTGTCTACCTAAAAAGAAAATATGCAACGTGTTTTTCAAGAATATGAACTACATGTATTTTGAGCATAAGAGAAGTTATAAATCAATTTTTTCCCCACTGTTTTTAAGGTTTACAGGGTATGCATTTTGCATACCCATTGGCCAATGTACCTCGTCACCCAATATCCTCAAGAGACTTCATGTGCTGCTTAAGAGTAGCCACTATTTTCTCAAAGGTGGGGCGCTGTGTTGCATCCCTGTTGACACAAACAAGAGAAATTGGTAAAATAACCAAAAAGGGGCTAACATATAATTACATAACTTTATAAGTATGTACATTGTTTTTATAAGTGATAACAACTTATGAATGTCAATGTGTCTTTTTAAAGGTGGACTGTACGTCGAACCCAGACCCAAACATACTGTATGGGGCAATCCTTGGTGGTCCAAACAACAAGGATTTCTTCCCTAATGACAGTCACTCAGGACCTTTAGCATACCTCTCTGGGAGATAGATCAAATCCCTACATTATACATTCTAGAACTTGACAATGCATGTAGTATAATTAGAATCTGTTTGTTGAATGGTGTATGAAAATGAAGTATTGACCACCTAAATAAGCAGGTGAGTATTTTAGTTATAACAATTGATGTTTTTTGACATGTGACAAACACCTATAACAATTGATGTGTTTACTTTGGTTTTGCCAAATGCATGCCGTTTTAAATTGTATTTGGATCTGCTACCCCCTAAGCCCATTAAGTTCAATGTTGTATATCTCAGTTCCTTACCTTGCCCAACAACTTTTCATTAGTGAACATAAGACAGGAGAAGTGTTATCAGGTATAGTCAGCTGCTTATGTTCTATGGCAACAGCAACAACGACCTGTCATTTTAATAAAACGTGTTATTAACTATCATGCATTCAACTTCTGGTCTTAAAAACACAAAAGTGTGAAAACTACAAACCTGGGCAGGGGTAAACCCATTCCAGGGTTGTTCCAATGTCAAAAGCTCCCACAAGATAACACCGAAACTGTATGCAAGGGACTTTATATCGGCAGTTTCCCCACGAATCACTTCCGGGGCCATCCACTGGGACTGTATGAATACAGTAAGCTTTTTAATAAAAATGGAGAGCACAATGAGCAGCCTAATAAAAAGGTACAGAAAAATAGAGGCTTACATATCCATTTGTGGTTTTTGAAGATGTATCCGTAGCAGGTGTGGAAATCCAAACATTTATATTACAGTTTTGGTCAAACACCAAGTTATGAGAGCTAATAGCAGGATGCACAGAGGGAGGACTGTCACATTGAAGATAAGAGATTGCATTGCCTATATGAACACATTGGAAATTTAGAAAGCATACAAGGGATAAACTATCCAACATAATAAATACCCAAAAAAAGTTATATACCACGTTGATGGCCATGGAAACACGCTTCTTTAAAGTCAGTATTTGTCCCGCAGCAGGGTGGTGCAGAAGGGTGTGCAGAGTTGCTCTGTCACAAGGAGGTTGATTTATGTTTGCCAAAGACTCTGAATCACAAGAGTTAACAGAATTGACAGGGGTCTCGTGCTCTATCAGCGGAAGCTTCTTAAAGTTGCTGATATCTAAGATGAGTGTGGAAGAAGGCTTATGAAACTGGCGGGTAGTTAAGGCTGAACTATAATCAGCCTTAGGCAGCTGTTTCCTCCCAAACATCCAGTTTGACTTCTTAGACCATCTATCAAAATAACACGCAGTGATCAACAGCTTCGATGATGATTTATCAATATCGGTACGGATGCTGGAACCATCCTTCAGCGGTTTCATGGCACACTCAAGTCTGAGTATATCTGGATGTCTGAACACAATCACCGGGTAGAGCGTGATATGAGGCCGATTGAGTCCGGTGTCATGCTTTGACCAGGTGATGTACGCCGCGACAATTGCAGCAATGCCTATTGACCAACACACATATTACTAACCGGAAAACCATCATCTAATCTATGCCTAGAAGTAATATATAAAAAGAACAAATAGATTGCTATTTAAATAGTGTCAATCAACAAATAAACCTAACTAGATACCTAGAAATCATGTATAACATTACTATCAATGTCAATAACACAAACTATAATATCGATTATAATCAAACAAATCAATCATCATATATACCATGCCTAGAAGTTATATATACTAAACGAACAAATAAATTGTGATAAATAAACAATATCAATGTGAAGGAATGAAGTTAGAGTCATTACACGCAGCAGTTTCCAAATGTCGGCGACATTATGAATTGGGGGAATGTGGGAGTTAGGGGAAGACGAGAGAATTCGAAATATTTCTTTAAATGTTGTGATTGAGAAATGAAATGTCTAGAAGAAATTTGGGAGGGATGATGGTTGGGGGGAACTTTTTTTAGTCTCAAATTTCGTGTTTGGGTGGATACATTTTCAGTCAATTCTTTTTCCCATCTACGATTTTCAATTCAATATTTTTTACAAATGCATACAAAAAGCTTTGTTTTCTAAAAAATTAAAAAAGTTTTCCAATCTCTAAAAACTACTATTTTCATTTTTCATTTTAAAAAACATATCATAATATACGTGATTAGGTTTTAGGTAAAATAAAACAAGTATTAAAGTAAAACAAATAAAACAATATAATTCTCTTCACTGAAAATCATCGTACATCATGAAAATCATCGTGCATCAATTGCTTCGTGAATCTTCGTGCATCAATTTAACTATGATCTAAGGGTCAAGATCTTGTCTTATTTGTTTTACTTTAATACTTGTTTTACAATACCCAACCCCTATATATTAATCTTGAGTATTGATTATTGGTATAGGGTAACCAATGTTTTAAATACCGGTAAATACCGGCCGGTATTACCGGTATCGGAGAGTACTCCGGTATTTTAAGTCCGGTATTTTTCCGGTATTTTCACTATTCAATACCGGCCGATATTTCCGGTATTCCCGGTATTTTCCGGTATTAACATTCCGGTATTTTGGTATTCTAAAAAAAAAATTGAATTTTTTAAAAATTATTTTTATGATACTTTAATGTTATTTTTTGTTATTTGTGAGCTTTAAAACTTATATTTGGT
>CM067168.1:148154490-148182391 GCA_034093135.1 Erigeron breviscapus
TTCTGTTTTTTTTTTTTTTTTTTTTTTTTTTTTTTTTTTTTTTTTTTTTTTTTTTTTTTTTTTTTTCATATTTTTCTATCTATCTTCTCTATTTCTCTCAAACAAAAGAAAACCAATTCATTCTTCATCCTCTTCTTGCATCAAATTAGTGTTGGAACGATTATAACATAGAAATCATAGTCATCTTCATCATGTATACATCATATCAAATAATTAGAGTTCAAGCTCAAGAAAATCTCCATATATAGTCAAATTCGGATTTAAAGGCATTTGGGAGATTTGGTAAGTTAAAACTACCTCATATCAGTCATTTTATGTTGTTAAACATGTTTCTAGTAAAACCCAAACGTTTTGTGCCTTGAATCGAGTCAAAAATCGGATTAGAATCCCTTGAGTTTCAAGCCGCATGAACAGTAGCACGGGTTAGGGTTCAAACGCGTGTCTAGGGTTCTTAAACGCGTGTTAGGGTTTCTAAACGTGTGTTAGGGTTTTAAACGCGTGTCTAGGGTTCTTAAACGCGTGTTAGGGTTTCTAAACGTGTGTTAGGGTTTTAAACGCGTGTCTAGGGTTCTTAAACGCGTGTTAGGGTTTCTAAACGCGTGTTAGGGTTCATAAACTCGTGTTACTATTCCTGCTTTACGCGTCAGTTTTCAAACGTCAATAACTTTTGAACCGTAAGCCCGTTTTAGACGTATGACCTATCGTTGGAATCGTAAGAGAGTCTAGTTTCTTGTAGTAACACTCTTTTTATATGAATCTTTGGTCATTTCTAAAAAGGTCGAGTCGAATGAGTTCTTCTCTTACACGTTAATGTTGGAAAGGCGTTTAGGGTTTGTGACTTGACCTAATTGTGCTAAACCAACTTGTTTATGATTGTAGAGTTGACATTATGATATATTGATGTATAATTATAGGTTGTGGACGTGTGGACCGTAATACTCGCCTGTAATCTTATACTAGCTTCTTTATCGGACAAGGTGAGTTTCGTATCTCCCTACTCGCTTGAGATTCGGGCTGAAAAGTGTAAACCTGGCGTGTTTACTTGCATTTATTGATTTATTGATTGGTTGACTTGATTGTTGGATTGATGTGACAGTTCGTTTTGTTTGATTGACTTTGGTTATGTTTTAGTTAATTATTATATATATATTAGGATAGACGTACATACATGGAAGTCGGTTATGCCTTCATTGGGTTTTAGATGTGGTGGGAAGGCTGCGGGTGACCCTATATATAAGCATCTGGGACTTGAAGAAAGTAGAATCCTCTGAAGTATATGTACGTATAGTTGGTTTAATTGGGATTAGTGGTTTATGATTGTTGAATATTGATTGTTGGACTATAGTTGTTGAATATTGATTTTTGGCTTACGGTTGTCGTATATGGATTTTGGCATATGTTGGACGAATATTGACTGTTGGCACAGGTTCATCGTCTATATGGATTGTTGGTTCATGATTGATGCATTTACATTTGATTGTAAGCATTGCATACATTGTTGATAACCCTCGGCAGGGGATTGCCGACATCCTGGTGCATAGATGTATGCACCCATTTTGGATGTAGTGCCTGACTCCGAGTATATAGACATATATATCTCGATGTTTTTGAGATACAGCCTTGTTCATTGAGATGACAGAAGGGTATCGTTGCATTGGTGACTGGCGTTCACGCATAAGATAGGCATGTTGACCTATTTATGCATTTGGTACTTGCATTTGATATTCATATCATTGAGCATTCATTTACACGCCTTTACGTACTTATGAGATTTTGTTGATTGGATATTGTGGTGTTACTTAGAGGCTCACTGTAAGTCATGTCTAGCCTCTACTTGTATATTATGATTATTGTTTATGGTTCCTTGTGGACCATTACTACGAACTCACCAACCTTGTGTTGACTATGCTTAGTACACTTTTCAGGTAATCAGGTTCTCCCAGGGCGTGGAGTTTAGTTGCTTGCTTGCTGTAAACCCGGACTATGGACTTCATGGATCAAGGATTCATTGGCCTGCCTTTTGCATTATACTTAGGATCGTTTGCCATCCTTGGATGTATTATGTTAACTTTGATAGCTATTTGCTCCTGTTGTATTTTGTTACCTGTTTCGTTATGTATTGGATTCACCGAATCTTTATCTGCATTTAGTTTGTTCTATTGTAATTCCACCTGGTGCTATGTGATTTCCGTGATATTTCGAGCCTCGGCTTGGGGTGTTACAAAAAACTCGGCAAGCTTAAATCTATTATCAAGCAATACTCATAATTTTTTTAGAAGTAATAATCATAATCCAAGTATAAAGCAAGTTATATGTTCAAGTTCTCTTGACATCTTCACGATAAAATCAATTTGACAGAAAGTCCACATATTTTTGACATGAATGTTGGATATCTCTATATAACTAAGAGATGATTGTTTTTTGCTTAAGTGGATGTCTTATGAAATTGCCAAGTAATCATTTTGGCTTTCAATTCGTATTATAAACATAGATATAATCGGCTGCATCGTTAAAGTTGGAGACCTTACATCATTTGAGAATAAAAAAAAATGGAACACAGAATGTCGGGGTAACAACACATTTGAGGGATTCAAGGTTAGTTATAAATTACGTTATTATAATCATCAACAAATTACTTTATTTATTATAATACATATGATTATATATTTTGTTTCTAACAAACATATGTTTCTTTATGTAGGTGTGTGATCATAAAATGTACTTTGTTCGAGGACTTTGCCAAAATTTTGATTGAATTGATTTCCAAGCAAGATCCTGACCGTCTGATCATTTTAATTGTTCAGTTTGGAAAAATTAATGATTTCTCAAGTGAGGTATCTACTTTACTCTTGAATATTGTTACATATTATGTTTATTCTTTTAGATTTCAATTTTATTTTTTGACAGACAAGTTTACTGACACCAATAGATTTGATGGTACAATAATTCGTAATCACAATTTAAAGAAATAAACCATACCTCTTGATAATCATGAACCTGCAACAATCTTTAACTTCTAAGCCTTTTGATCCGGTAATAAAAAACTTTTCTAGTAAATGCATTACACTTGTTTCTAAATTTACCAATTCTACAGACTCTCGATTTAAAAATAACATATGTGAAAGTTAATTAATTGAAAGCAACAACCAAACAATCAAATGCATTGCTAAAATATAATCATAAATTACCTTACGCTCTTGTTACTAAAGTCAATGTCTATATTAACTCCTAATCGTAGATAAGTACGATAATATAAAAGATTGTCCATGTTCAACAAAATTTTTTTTTTTTTTTTTTTTTTTTTTTTTTTTTTTTTTTTTTTTTTTTTTTTTTTTTTTTTTTTTTTTTTTTTTTTTTTTTTTTTTTTTTTTTTTTTTTTTTTTTTTTTTTTTTTTTTTTTTTTTTTTTTTTTTTTTTTTTTTTTTTTTTTTTTTTTTTTTTTTTTTTTTTTTTTTTTTTTTTTTTTTTTTTTTTTTTTTTTTTTTTTTTTTTTTTTTTTTTTTTTTTTTTTTTTTTTTTTTTTTTTTTTTTTTTTTTTTTTTTTTTTTTTTTTTTTTTTTTTTTTTTTTTTTTTTTTTTTTTTTTTTTTTTTTTTTTTTTTTTTTTTTTTTTTTTTTTTTTTTTTTTTTTTTTTTTTTTTTTTTTTTTTTTTTTTTTTTTTTTTTTTTTTTTTTTTTTTTTTTTTTTTTTTTTTTTTTTTTTTTTTTTTTTTTTTTTTTTTTTTTTTTTTTTTTTTTTTTTTTTTTTTTTTTTTTTTTTTTTTTTTTTTTTTTTTTTTTTTTTTTTTTTTTTTTTTTTTTTTTTTTTTTTTTTTTTTTTTTTTTTTTTTTTTTTTTTTTTTTTTTTTTTTTTTTTTTTTTTTTTTTTTTTTTTTTTTTTTTTTTTTTTTTTTTTTTTTTTTTTTTTTTTTTTTTTTTTTTTTTTTTTTTTTTTGTTTTTTTTTTTTTTTTTTTTTTTTTTTTTTTTTTTTTTTTTTTTTTTTTTTTTTTTTTTTTTTTTTTTTTTTTTTTTTTTTTTTTTTTTTTTTGTAATAAAAAACTTTTCTAGTAAATGCATTACACTTGTTTCTAAATTTACCAATTCTACAGACTCTCGATTTAAAAATAACATATGTGAAAGTTAATTAATTGAAAGCAACAACCAAACAATCAAATGCATTGCTAAAATATAATCATAAATTACCTTACGCTCTTGTTACTAAAGTCAATGTCTATATTAACTCCTAATCGTAGATAAGTACGATAATATAAAAGATTGTCCATGTTCAACAAAATTTTTTTTTTTTTTTGAACGACAAAATAAATTTTATTATAACATAGACCAAACTAGCAAGTTGCTAGCGGCCAATATATAATTACAATCTAGAGCTCCACAAAAACTACACACTAGATGATACCCGGATCTTTAACTGCTAAGGTTGTAAAAGGGTTAGAAAAAACTCATGCCAATTACAGTGACCTGAGACATGAAAAAAAAACGCAAAAAAAAAAAAAAAAAAAAAAAAAAAAAAAAAAAAAAAAAAAAAAAAAAAAAAAAAAAAAAAAAAAAAAAAAAAAAAAAAAAAAAAAAAAAAAAAAAAAAAAAAAAAAAAAAAAAAAAAAAAAAAAAAAAAAAAAAAAAAAAAAAAAAAAAAAAAAAAAAAAAAAAAAAAAAAAAAAAAAAAAAAAAAAAAAAAAAAAAAAAAAAAAAAAAAAAAAAAAAAAAAAAAAAAAAAAAAAAAAAAAAAAAAAAAAAAAAAAAAAAAAAAAAAAAAAAAAAAAAAAAAAAAAAAAAAAAAAAAAAAAAAAAAAAAAAAAAAAAAAAAAAAAAAAAAAAAAAAAAAAAAAAAAAAAAAAAAAAAAAAAAAAAAAAAAAAAAAAAAAAAAAAAAAAAAAAAAAAAAAAAAAAAAAAAAAAAAAAAAAAAAAAAAAAAAAAAAAAAAAAAAAAAAAAAAAAAAAAAAAAAAAAAAAAAAAAAAAAAAAAAAAAAAAAAAAAAAAAAAAAAAAAAAAAAAAAAAAAAAAAAAAAAAAAAAAAAAAAAAAAAAAAAAAAAAAAAAAAAAAAAAAAAAAAAAAAAAAAAAAAAAAAAAAAAAAAAAAAAAAAAAAAAAAAAAAAAAAAAAAAAAAAAAAAAAAAAAAAAAAAAAAAAAAAAAAAAAAAAAAAAAAAAAAAAAAAAAAAAAAAAAAAAAAAAAAAAAAAAAAAAAAAAAAAAAAAAAAAAAAAAAAAAAAAAAAAAAAAAAAAAAAAAAAAAAAAAAAAAAAAAAAAAAAAAAAAAAAAAAAAAAAAAAAAAAAAAAAAAAAAAAAAAAAAAAAAAAAAAAAAAAAAAAAAAAAAAAAAAAAAAAAAAAAAAAAAAAAAAAAAAAAAAAAAAAAAAAAAAAAAAAAAAAAAAAAAAAAAAAAAAAAAAAAAAAAAAAAAAAAAAAAAAAAAAAAAAAAAAAAAAAAAAAAAAAAAAAAAAAAAAAAAAAAAAAAAAAAAAAAAAAAAAAAAAAAAAAAAAAAAAAAAAAAAAAAAAAAAAAAAAAAAAAAAAAAAAAAAAAAAAAAAAAAAAAAAAAAAAAAAAAAAAAAAAAAAAAAAAAAAAAAAAAAAAAAAAAAAAAAAAAAAAAAAAAAAAAAAAAAAAAAAAAAAAAAAAAAAAAAAAAAAAAAAAAAAAAAAAAAAAAAAAAAAAAAAAAAAAAAAAAAAAAAAAAAAAAAAAAAAAAAAAAAAAAAAAAAAAAAAAAAAAAAAAAAAAAAAAAAAAAAAAAAAAAAAAAAAAAAAAAAAAAAAAAAAAAAAAAAAAAAAAAAAAAAAAAAAAAAAAAAAAAAAAAAAAAAAAAAAAAAAAAAAAAAAAAAAAAAAAAAAAAAAAAAAAAAAAAAAAAAAAAAAAAAAAAAAAAAAAAAAAAAAAAAAAAAAAAAAAAAAAAAAAAAAAAAAAAAAAAAAAAAAAAAAAAAAAAAAAAAAAAAAAAAAAAAAAAAAAAAAAAAAAAAAAAAAAAAAAAAAAAAAAAAAAAAAAAAAAAAAAAAAAAAAAAAAAAAAAAAAAAAAAAAAGCAACGAAAACTGTTAACATCAATGCCTCTTGCGAAAAGATTAATATTAGTCGGAAGGCAGTCTTTTCTCATTCTCCACACGAATAAATTAACTTTTTTCGGTACAAGAGAGTTCCATAATGTCTTCTTGACGATGGCATTGTTATGTCTCTGGTGATCTATCTTTTGACGAATTTGTGCAACCGAAAATTCGGTCCTACCATCAAGATTCCAAACCCACCTGTCGGCATCCTCCATGTTCATCTCAACTGAAAGCATACTGATCATATCTTGCAAAGATGTCAACTCACGACCTTCCCTAAGCGGTCTTCGCCAGTGTCCACTGCCAATTGTTATTGTTACGCCTTTCACTTATCGTACAGTTATTATCCAAATCTAGTGCGAAAAGTCTAGGAAAAGACTCAGCAAGTGTATTGTCCCCACACCAGGTGTCCTTCCAAAATTTGGTGTTTTGTCCATTTCCAACTTTTCGTTTAATAACATTAGAGTGAAAAGAGGGTATGTAATATTGGACATCTCGAGCTGTGCTAGCAATTCTCGACCACACTCCTGGAGACTTTGCAGACAACTTGATGAAACAGGCCTCACCATGAATAGAAGAAAGAACTCGTACCCATATACTTTGCGGATTACAAACCGCCCTCCATCTTGTAACTTACAATTAAAAGGGACACGCATGCAACTTTCGATGATACTTAAGAGAAAATAAGAAGGTTATTATGGTCGTCGATGGTTATCTCAATTGATTAATTGCTTTTACAGAAAAGCAATTATCGATAATGCATCTACAAAGTAAAATATATAAGAGATATATTAGCGTTCAACTTAATTTCCATGTACAACCATGGTATTGTTATCACTTTTCGAAAATAATAATTAAAAAGTTAAGTTAAGATAAAGTGGTTACCATATAATAATCTAATAATATTACTCTTTGTATATGATATCCCTAAAGTCAAATTTATGTTTATATATTATACTAATAACCAAAAATTATTATTTATATAGATTTAAAAGGAAATTTGTCGTTTAAAGAAAATGTACTGCAATCATGTTTTAGTTTATTGGTAGATTATCCACATAATTAATAACTCGCCTTCAAAAACATATATAAAAAAACCTAATAGGAACCAAAGAAGTAAATTGTCTATAATCCCTTACAAAACAAACTGGTCTATCTATTTTAGGAAATTCAACACTTTTTTCAATATTCCCAAACTACCCCTAAATAACCCTAACAAATATATTTAGAATGGTTAGTTTTTGCACCTTATTATTTTTGCATCTAATTCTCGACTTATATTTAGAATGATAACCACGGTTAGATGCCTCATCGCCGCATCTCATGAAAGTATCCTAAAAAATTTATATTACCGTTACGACATCTCACACGTTATAAACTGTTGTCGCTGCAACGCGCGGGCACCCTTCTAGTTTTAAAATAAAACAATCTCAAAATTATCTATGTCAGTAATACAAATTATATATGTATCAAAATAATATGATAAGTATATCACTACCCTTACTGAATTGAATTGTCATTTTGTAACAATTATAAAATTATCATGCATAGAACACTTACTATAAAATTCTTTATTGTTATACGAAAATATTGCTAGAAATACTAGAATGTTTAAGTTAGTGATTAATGTCAATTTCTCGATGTTGAATCTAGGGTCTCCAAAGAAGCAAAGTCTTTCACCTCATCTATTGACCACTAGACCAAGAGTTCATTGATTAATTTTTAACTGTTACGTAATCTGGTTGGCCGTTTTTACATACCAGAGACGGAAAACACTTGTGCAAATTGTTGTAAATGGAAAATTCACATGCCAAACAATTTGTATGGGACTGAAACAGTTACTCGTGAGTTTTTGGGTCCCCAAAATTATTTGTTTGTTGTCTTGTTCTTTTGCTTCCAAATAATTTGAAGTCTTAGACATTGCCGTTTCTACTTTTTGTTACGAGTATTTGTCAATGTTTCCAAAATGTCTTGAACTTTAATTCGTTGCTTTTGGTTAAACAAACCATCCGTTTTTTGGCACTTTATTGTCAGACCATATCATGTACATATTGTATTTCCATATGATATACAGTAACTATTAAGTGAATAATAAGTCATACGTTACATTTATATTTATTCATTATATAAAATAACAACATATTTCTTTCTCTTATCACAATACATAGGAGTTGTCCCTTCATGGCTTCATTAGGCAAACGAGCTTCAAGTATTAAAAGTTAAAAAAGAGAGTATGTAATACAGTATTCCTTTTACCTAAAAAAGGGTATGTAAATAAATTCAAAATTTTGATTTGTTACTTTATTTGAATCTTAACTATGTAATTTTAATTTGTGTAAAGTCAGGATATGGCCTTGACACAAAACCAATTATCGCGCCAATGACTTAGGTTACAACTTCGATTGATTTCTTTCATGGACTTGAGATGCATCAGGAGTGGGTGGTGGACGCAGCACATACAAGGTCGGATTTACTGAGGGACCCAAGGGGGCCCGGGTCCCCTCCATTTTTTGAATAAGTGATATAGTTTTATCCGTAATTCGTTTGAAAATTTATTTTTTTAGTGTTCTTTTTGTGTCTTAGTGACTTTCGGCCCCCTCTGATTACTTTTTTTAGTGTTATATCTCGTTCTCGTAACTTTCGGCCCCTTCTACTAAATAGGTCAAGATCCGTCACTAGGCAGACACAGATATGGGAAGGCCGGAGGGGAGGTACTAACGAAGTAGCATTGTGTAACACCCGTCGTTTATAAAATATGGATTTCCAAAAATTTTGCCTAACAACGTCAAAACAAGCGGAAACATTTAATAAAACGTTAACAATTCCAGTAGGAATTGTTATTTAATAAAACGGATATCATAGCAACAATAAAGGAAATCCACAAATGTCATCAACTACATAAATGACAAATAATTCAACATATGGTCATGTCTTGTAAAACCCAAGACATTATTACAATAATCATAATAAAGGTTCATAAATGCCGTCTAAATAGGTGAGGTCACTAGCAGGTAGCTAAGCATCTTTAATCGTCTACCCAGCCTCACATGCATCTCACCAATCTTCAAACACTAACCTGAGAAACACAACACATTTCAACAAAACAAATGTCAGCTAATTAAGCTGAGTAAGATAACAGGTTAGTTCGACGAAAGTTCATCATTTAAATCATTACTTCAAATTCATCTCATCATATGTAAGGCATATTGGAATCACATACATCTACATAATAATCAACATAACGGATATCAAATCCTATGATGTCCATATCACTCTAATTCATCATTATCGTATCAAACATCGTCTAAAGGACGTCAAATCCTATATTGTGCCTATAACCTGCAATCATCATAATTGTCTCATTCATCATCATCTAGATACATATCATATAGATACACAGGTTACACAATTTCGCCATTACATATAGCTAAGCAGTTATAATTACTTAGTCGTCACATATCATCTTTAACATCATATCATTACATCATTGGATCTTTTCTACACATATAGTCAAGTAACTTACGTTACTTGATCGTCACATAAGGTTAAGCAACTTACGCTACTTAATCATCACACATTGACTTTATTATATCATCGTCATATCATGCCTACACATAAAGTCAAGTAGCTTAAGCTACTTGATCGTCAAATAAAGTTAAGTAGCTTGCGCTACCTAATCGTCACAAGAATAAGGTTGAGTATCCATTCGTCACAGATTGGTTGATCACACCAGATGAAATACTCAATCGAAAAATATGGGTCACTCGGGAGATATCATGACTACCCCCTCGTGATCGACTCAACACACTAGCCCCAAAGGACTAGCATGGGTTAAGCTTAACACTTTTCGTCTCAGTTTATACCCGAGTTCGTCTTAGTTCGTCACAATCATCACATTTCGTCACATATTATCACATATTCATCACATAACGACACATATCGTCACATATCAACACATGTCATCTCAAATCGACACAACACGTTAATCGTTATTGCATCTCATATCATTATATCATCATTAGCTTAATCTCATTAGACACATCATTAATTCGACAGTAAGACTATCTCAGTGCACATCATTAATTCGTCATCAACATCATTTGCCATTAAGGCCCTATCGTGCATCGTGATATAGCATTCCTATTTAAGTCTAGTGAACTAGATGTAATAGGCCATTCGACAAATGCATACAAAAAGCTTTTTTAGTCTGAAATTTCGTTTGGAAGGATACATTTCAGTCAATTCAATTCAATATTTTTTACAAATGCATACAAAAAGCTTTTTTTGGCAAAACTTTTCTTTGAAAAGCTTGAACTTTTAATCTTGAATAAAAACTATTGTTGTCAAGGTTGTAGAATTCGAAAATCAGGATCGGATTGGTGAGGGGGGAGTCAGGATTTTTTGAAAATCAGATCGGTGAATAATAGGTTTTTTATGTATAAAATAATAGTTTTTGAAATTATATATAAGAAAAAATTAAAAATATATATAAAACTTCAAACTTAAACATAACATAACTATTCAACTTTATAATTAAAAAAAACGGTAAATTGATAGGAACCGTTTGATCCCATGTACCGAATTGGTACCCACATAACCCCCAGCAGGGATAGTGTCAAGGTTAATCAACCACTTAAATTCAATTCTGCCTCTGGCAAGATTCGAACTCAGGTTGCTCCTAGAAAGTGGCAGCTGGTGGCCAACTCTTATCTAGAAACAATAACTCAGGTTGCTCCTAGAAAGTGGCAGCTGGTGGCCAACTCTTATCTAGAAACAATAACATAATTCATAAAAAAAACTTTTTTTTAAAAAAAGTTTGACTTTGGTTGACCCGATCCGATACAACCGAGTCTTGACCAAGTTCTCCCGAGTCTAGAACCCTGGCCGATTTCAAACCGAATATGGCAAGCTCGTATCGCAAGCCAGCCGATACACGATTCAACTCGGTGAAATCGGCTGTATCGGCCGAGTTTTCACAACCTTGACTGTTGTATTAAAAACTTTGTTTGAAACAACTAGCTTTATATTTTATTTGAAAGAAAAAAAACTCCAAAATGAAGTAGCGTTTCAAGAGCTTTAGCATTTTGGTAAAGCTTTTAATTTTTAAAAGTTACACAAATATCTCTTAAAGTTGTAGCTACACCTACCATACCAAATACTTCTAAAAAAATAAAAGCTTTAGATAACAACTTTGTTTAAAAGCTACAACTTACAGCTACTTTTATCAAACATACCCAAAACCTTTAGATGAAAATTTTGGCTTCTTTTGTTAATGATATCTATATCTTTTATAAAAAAATTTCTAACCTGATTTTGTGATTTACATATCATTTAGCTTGATGTTTATGCTTGCTATGTTAATTTTATGCAAACTATTTTTTGATCCAATATATTATGTGTTAGTAATTGTGAAATGTGTAGAATAAATTTGGGAGGGATGATGGAGGTTTGGGGGGATTTTTTTTTTTGTCTGAAATTTCCTTTGGATGGATACATTTCAGTACATTCTTTTTTCCCATCTATTATTTTACGATTTTTGTTTTTTTTTTTTTTTTTTTTTTTTTTTTTTTTTTTTTTTTTTTTTTTTTTTTTTTTTTTTTTTTTTTTTTTTTTTTTTTTTTTTTTTTTTTTTTTTTTTTTTTTTTTTTTTTTTTTTTTTTTTTTTTTTTTTTTTTTTTTTTTTTTTTTTTTTTTTTTTTTTTTTTTTTTTTTTTTTTTTTTTTTTTTTTTTTTTTTTTTTTTTTTTTTTTTTTTTTTTTTTTTTTTTTTTTTTTTTTTTTTTTTTTTTTTTTTTTTTTTTTTTTTTTTTTTTTTTTTTTTTTTTTTTTTTTTTTTTTTTTTTTTTTTTTTTTTTTTTTTTTTTTTTTTTTTTTTTTTTTTTTTTTTTTTTTTTTTTTTTTTTTTTTTTTTTTTTTTTTTTTTTTTTTTTTTTTTTTTTTTTTTTTTTTTTTTTTTTTTTTTTTTTTTTTTTTTTTTTTTTTTTTTTTTTTTTTTTTTTTTTTTTTTTTTTTTTTTTTTTTTTTTTTTTTTTTTTTTTTTTTTTTTTTTTTTTTTTTTTTTTTTTTTTTTTTTTTTTTTTTTTTTTTTTTTTTTTTTTTTTTTTTTTTTTTTTTTTTTTTTTTTTTTTTTTTTTTTTTTTTTTTTTTTTTTTTTTTTTTTTTTTTTTTTTTTTTTTTTTTTTTTTTTTTTTTTTTTTTTTTTTTTTTTTTTTTTTTTTTTTTTTTTTTTTTTTTTTTTTTTTTTTTTTTTTTTTTTTTTTTTTTTTTTTTTTTTTTTTTTTTTTTTTTTTTTTTTTTTTTTTTTTTTTTTTTTTTTTTTTTTTTTTTTTTTTTTTTTTTTTTTTTTTTTTTTTTTTTTTTTTTTTTTTTTTTTTTTTTTTTTTTTTTTTTTTTTTTTTTTTTTTTTTTTTTTTTTTTTTTTTTTTTTTTTTTTTTTTTTTTTTTTTTTTTTTTTTTTTTTTTTTTTTTTTTTTTTTTTTTTTTTTTTTTTTTTTTTTTTTTTTTTTTTTTTTTTTTTTTTTTTTTTTTTTTTTTTTTTTTTTTTTTTTTTTTTTTTTTTTTTTTTTTTTTTTTTTTTTTTTTTTTTTTTTTTTTTTTTTTTTTTTTTTTTTTTTTTTTTTTTTTTTTTTTTTTTTTTTTTTTTTTTTTTTTTTTTTTTTTTTTTTTTTTTTTTTTTTTTTTTTTTTTTTTTTTTTTTTTTTTTTTTTTTTTTTTTTTTTTTTTTTTTTTTTTTTTTTTTTTTTTTTTTTTTTTTTTTTTTTTTTTTTTTTTTTTTTTTTTTTTTTTTTTTTTTTTTTTTTTTTTTTTTTTTTTTTTTTTTTTTTTTTTTTTTTTTTTTTTTTTTTTGTTACATTCCAAAATACTTATCTCTTTATTTAATTCTACACTTCTAAATATGGATTGAGATTTTTCCAAAATTACTAGTAACTTTACTAGTAAAGTTAAGCAATTATTAGCCATTAGATTAAACCAAAGGCTAAAATTAAACCATAAACATTTTTCTTTAGTTAATTGATTTAACATTTGAATTCTAATATTTTCCTTTGACTTTCTGTACATATAAGGTCGCGTTTGGTTCGCAGATTCTGATGGAATTGGAATTGAATTTCATTTCTTAGTGCGTTTGGTTGTTCTGATGAAGGAATATGATTCCGTTGAAATGTAAACATTGTGGGTCTTAATCACTAATGATTTCTTTGACCGAATTAAAGAAGCTTAAGAAAAGGCTTTGCAACGAGATCCTAAGAAAGAAAGAATTCAAGGTCAAATCCAATATTTTTCTAAGGATTCTCGTGGCCTTACCTTACGTTTTGGGAGGATTTGGATTCCATTCTCTTGTGAGTTGAAACAAGTTTTACTTGACGAGGCTCACAAATCCAAGTATTCTATCCACCCCAGTGCTACCAAAATGTACCATGACTTAAAGGTAGAATATTGGTGGCCCAGAATGAAGCGAGACGTTGTAAAGTATGTAGAGAAGTGTTTAACTTGTGCTCAAGTGAAGACCGAGCACCAAAATCTTTGTGGTATGATGCAACCATTAGAAATCCCCAAGTGGAAATGGGAGCATATCACAATGGACTTCATCACTAAATTGCCCAAAACACCTAGAAATCAATTTGATACGATTTGGGTAATAGTTGATAGATTAACAAAAAGTGCCTTAGTCCTTCCAATTCATGAAGCATCGTCATCCAAAGTGTTGGCAAAGATCTCTGTAAAGGAAGTTGTAGCAAGACATGGAGTCCCAATCTCCATTGTCTCGGATAGAGATACTCGATTTACTTCTCATTTTTGGCGAAAATTTCATGATGAAATGGGCACCAAGCTAAACTTTAGCACCGCTTACCACCCCCAAACGGATGGTCAAAGTGAGAGAACCATCCAAACTCTTGAAGATATGTTACGGGCATGTATAATCGATTTTGGTGGAACTTGGGATATTCACTTGCCTTTAGTGGAATTTTCTTACAACAATAGCTACCATTCAAGCATCCAAATGCCACCATATGAGATGTTGTATGGTAGGAAGTGCCGATCTCCTATTTGTTGGGGAGAAGTATGGCAACGTGAGATAGGAGGCACGGAAGTGGTGTTGAAAACCATTGAGAAGATTGGTGTCATCAAAGAAAGACTCAGGGCGACACAAGATCGACAAAAGTCTTATGCGGATAAAAGAAGGAGGCCTATTGAATTTAATGTTGGTGACCGTATCTTGTTAAAAATTTCTCCATGGAAGGGTGTCCTACGATTTCGAAAACGTGGGAAGCTAAGTCCTCGTTTCATTGGTCCTTTTAAAATTTTAGCTAAGGTTGGCAAAGTTGCTTATCGTTTGGAGTTGCCCGCTGAGCTTTCAGGGAATCCTTCCTACTTTTCATGTGTCACACCTTAGAAAATGCCTTGCCGACGAAGCTACCTATGTGCCTTTGAATGAAATTGAAGTCGACAATAGGTTAAATTATGTTGAGGAACCCATTGCCATAGTAGAAGAAGAACTTATGAGAGTTCAAAATAAAACGGTGAGGACCTATTAAATTTTGTGGAAGCATGGAAGAATGTCCGATTGCACGTGGGAGTCCGAGCATGACGTTCTTGTTTACTATCCGTCTTTACATATGGCTTGGATCACGAGGCCGTGATCCGTTTCAAGTGGGGGAGAGTTGTAACACCCCAAAGTTTTTAAGGTAATAAATTATCCCCTTTTTGTAGTTTTGACATTAAATTAATTTCCTAGTATTTTATTTTTGTTATGGGGTGATGTGTAGAATCGAGTCATAAAATTTATAAACACGAATCACCTAGCGACTGACTACAACACACTTACATGCAGTGAACCTGTTCGTATGCAGTATAGTTAGCTTGGTAAATCCGAGGTCGATCACAAGGACTAAAGTAAAGTAGTTGTTCAAATAAAGCAATTCAAGTAAAAATGGGGGTATTGTGACCGAATTGTCACGTTCCAGAAAGTTAGTTTGCAAGAAAGTATACAAGTTAGTAATCCCGTAGGATTAATCGCAAAGAGAGTTTTTGTAACAACCCTCAATTTCCGACTAGGACAATTTACTTAGACTTATCTAGGTATCTATCCCTAGAGGTTTATTAAGAGAATTGGCCTTCTAGATATTTCGACATGGTGATAATTGCCCTCTAGTTCAATGAAGTATTGTAGGTGACTAGCTATCTTAGAAATGCCATAAATAATAACTATAGACAATCTCAAGCTATAAATTGTTCTAACTGAACTTGGTGAAATGTCAATGAGCCAAAAACTTCATTTCAAGAAGACAAGCTATACAAATAATAATGTAAGACTCACAACTTGTGACAAAGTCAATAAATCTTACAAAATGTCCAACAATTCAATCACCAAGCCAATTAAAGTATATGTGGTCATGGAAATAAAATTTCTATCTCAAGGATGAATTTATAAACTAATATGTACATAAAAATGCTCGAATAATAATAAGTATATATATATGTCTAATACAGATACAAAATGTACATAAAATGACTTAAGTAGCTAAATTAAAAACATAAAAGTATGTATATACATACATATACACACGACATACATATACATATATATACTCTTGAACACAAAACAACTAATTATACTTACAAATAAACATGTATTACTCTTACAAAACAAATACCCACCCAAATATACATACATACATACACACTTATACACTTATAAAATAATTAAAAAAAAGGGGGAGAAACCCTACTTTATGTCTTTGGCCGTCCCCCCCCTCACACACACTCCTCACCAAAAACAACACACACACATCTTAAAACTTTCTCTCAACTTTTCTTCACACTTTCTTCACCATTTTCGGATTTTGCAAGGAAAAATGGAGCTTAAATCTAATCTAAACTATTGTAATAATAACTTTTCTTGTTAATTCATCATCTAAGGTCAAGTATGGAGTCATTTGGTGGTCTTGAATGTCACGAAAATCAGCCCCTTCTTTACATATAATCGAGTCTTTGAAGGTAGTTAGAAACACTCCTTTCTTGTTCAACAACTTGTTTTAATCATGTTTCTTCAAAAAGCTTTTCATGAAACTTGTATTTTATTTTTATTTTCTTGTTAATCTTGAGGAGGGAGTCTTGATGTTGGTAGAATCACTCACTAAGACACATGCATGTCGAGATCTATGAGGAGATTCGATGATCCAACCCATGTCAAGACCAAAAGTGTGTCTTTTCGATTTAGCTTTTAAAATGATGAAAGGATCTTGTTAAAAATCTGATTTTTGATGAAAGGTATATGTTCATATTCTGTGATTTTTGAATATAAGGGAGTTTTCAAAAGGTATATGAAAGATTATAACTTATTTGTATGTAAAATGGTTAGATCTTAACATGCATGTGTAGATTCAAGTAGTTTTGAGATAGTTTTTGTTATGGAATTTGAGATGGATCTTTGATTTATTATTTTGTATGATTATTCATGTTAAATATAGGTTAAAAATCTGGATTTAAAGATAATATATCAAGAAGTATGGGTTTTTATGAGAATCAAACAAGAACAACATCAAAAATCACAAACCGAAAGCTTGAACCACAAATATGAACACTTCACTTTAAACCAACAATTTAATCTATGGAAAAATTTGATATGAAATCTGTAGAAACACTATTAACATGGTAGAATATTGTTCAAGTTAAAAGTAAGTATATTGAAAATGTCAAATTTGGTGTTGGGTGAAGTAACAAAGTAAATGCATGCTTTGGTGTTTTCAAGAAAGGCTGAACAGATTCAAACTTCGGATTTCATATGGATAAAACACACTTATTTTGGACGATTCAGTAGTTTATGTCAAAACAAAAGTTGTAGATAAATGAGTCAGGGTTTAGTACCAACTGGAATCACTTAAAAATACTGAACGAAACGAAAGATATGATTTTTCTACTGAAACTGGTCAAAACTGTAATTTTGTATGAATATTTTATAAACTTTAACAATTTTTTTTTTTTTTTTTTTTTTTTTTTTTTTTTTTTTTTTTTTTTTTTTTTTTTTTTTTTTTTTATAAACTTTAACAATTTTTATCTCCTAAACCAAAAGGTTCCAGGAGGCCATACTTGGTGGAAAGTAAGCTCAATGTGTCCTAAACTTAAAATAAAATCATGGAATTTTTATTAAGAGCAAAACCCAAAGAACTTTTATAAAACTTTCGAGTATGCAAAACAGTGACTGTTTGGACCACTTCCATTTGTAAAAATATTTAGAGGTAGTAAACATCCTTTATAAATTAAGCCAAAATTCACAAAAATATTAGACACATATATGTAACTGTACAAAAATCACAAAGGTCCAGATAATTTGATTTAATCACAAAACAGTAGACAACATTTTATAAAATTGATGTAGGAAAACAGAAAAATAAGAAGGAAAACTATCAAAGTATGTAAATGGGCTAAAGAATACACTAAGGCCATAATGGGCTAACTTGGCCCAAATAATGGACCCAAATGAAATATAACTCAGTGGGGCCAGGTGGCCCAATAACCCACTTGGCCCAATAAACCATATAGCCCAATAACCAATAAAACCCACTAAGCACATAACCCAAATAAGGTTAAGCCCAATAACTAAATTAAGCCCAAGTCACCTAAAAGCCCATAACACTTAGGCCCAATTTGTAATGGCCCATAACACTTAAATGAATTTCATAAACCCGGATAATCATAAGATATATCGAGAAGTATGTGAGTTTGAAAGATAAGCAAAATCAAAGTAACATAAAAGATAATTAAGTGGAATGGACATAAGTAAGTACGTTAACCAAACTATAAATTGATATCACAAATGCTAATTCGTGCTAAAATCGGTTACACATCAAATGATTAATAAGGATAATATAACTTAATATGGCATTCCCATATGATAACCTAAGATGCCAAACGAAACCACAAATGAAGGCAAATTACCGAAACTCTAACAACTTATAACTACGTGTATAATGAAAGTAACCTTTTACACCACCAATCTTTACAACCAAAAAGATGCGAATACTAGCAATACACTTGGATCCCATAACTGATAACAACATAATAAAAGTGGCATTTCTTAGTGATGGCTTAAGATAGGAACTTACGTATATTAGTCCTATCGTAGGGGTAGTCTTGGCTTTGAGTATGGTTGAGGACCACGATGGAATATTTGATCAAGGGAGCTATAGATGGGAAGTACCCATTTTGGATAAGTGAATATAATATGCGGCATATCAAGGTGAGTCATAGCCCCCTTTCAAACTCTTTTATATGTTTTACTTGCGGGGTGAAAAGCATGATTAATTAAAATGACTTTCTCTTATGAAATGATTCTTTGAATAATGATAATGATATGGGAATTATATTGTATGTTCAACGTGTTATATTTTATATGATGAGCTTGAGTACTGTCAAACGGTGGTCCCCTGTACACTACTATTAACTCATTTGAGGCCTGTAGTTAGAGGGTTGCGCAACTAGGATTTGTCCCCTCATCCACTATTATAGGTAACAGTGGGATGTTTGGTCTGCCTTTGTGGCCACCTTCATTGCCAGTCTGGCCTCGCGGTGCTCTAACTACTATATATTTATGGGCGTCTCCATGGCACGACCCTTGGTTACCTTTATGCACGTGATTGACAGCATGTGCTTATCATTATCTTATCATTTGGGACAATATATTGATTATTGGGACATAACCGGTCTTAGTAGTGGCTCAAGAACAATCTCATCGAATTACGTCATGGTAGTCTTACCATTGACCAAGTGGTATTGATATTATTTATGGTTGGATATTATGGATTGAACATACGGTTTGGGAATTGGACCTTATATGGAATCTTGAAAGTTGTTGAAATTGGCGATATTGAAACATTGATGACCGAATGGTTTTGGTATGATGAATGATCAATCGATTGATATTTTTCTCTCACGATAAATGTGACAAATGAAAACTTTATAATTTACCATGGATTTCTCAACTATTTTGAAATGGATATGTAACGAGGTTTACTTGCAAACCTATGCACTCACCAACTACGTTTTCGTAGTTGACACTTTTTCTTCATGCTTTTCAGGAATTAGCGTAAGCTTTGGGGAATTATATGCATCATGATTGTTTGCATTGCATTTGGGAGTCAAAGATCAAACCTTGTGACGGGCAATGGAATCCGCCCTGATCATTGTAGTATACCATCTCATGAATTTGTTATTTGTTTCGTGGACTCAATATCCAAGTATAGTAGACGTATTGTACTTGGGAATTGGTTCACATGCTTGTGCATTGTAAAATTATTTTTATCAAATAAAGCTATGGTGAATGTTATCTATTATCCTTTGTTTTGAATACTCGACTTTCTGTACATCTCAACATTCCGCCTTAGTTGGGGTGTTACAGTTTTCAATTGAAAACAAAAAGATTAAAGGTCATCTACCTCGAATCCACTCGACAATAGTTCGGGTTGCACATAATTAAGCTCAAATCCAATTTAGTTGACAAAGATAATCGTGACCAAATAAATACACAAACTGGTACCACCAACGTTTGTAAAACCATTTAAATCACCTAATTAATCAGTTCCATTGTAAAAGCCGGTACCACCAATGCTTAAAACAATTTTCATAACCAATTAGTTTGTTTGACTATCTAATTAACAATTGTATCTATGTGACGACAACGTGGTACCACCAACCGTTAATCAACACGTTGACAAATTGATTCCTTTTATTAAATTGACATTCACTATCATACCATGAACTAACGACAACCGACTAAAGATAAACAATTGAAATCATATATATATATATTCAACTAGTACCACTAACGAAGAACATATATATCACCAATATCAATATAATAATTAATAAAGAATCAATTCATCAAGATCTCGACACAACGATAATTGAAATCAACATTGAATTAATAAAATAGTGCAACCGTCACATAATGTCTTATTTCATCTCGATAGATGATAAAGTGATTAGCTACTCATGATAATGAAAAACACACAATCAATAATGAAAGAAATCATATTATACCAACAATCTTGATGAAATTGGAAAGCGATAACGAATCCTTGAATGATTATTGATGTACTTGAACAATGATTCCTAAGAAATTCACCTCCTAAAGATTGTAATTCGTGTATGTGTGTTTCTAGGTCAAAGAATAACCCAAAGACCCAAAACTGCCGTCCAAAGTGAGAAAAACAAGAGCATATATATGTCATCAGCATGTAATGGCCGTTACATTTTGTCATGGCCGTTACAAGGCTTCCCTCCGTCTAATGCCCGTTAAATAACTAACGCCCATCAGCATATTTTGTCACATCATCTGTCCTTCAGGTCTTAACGGCCATTAACTTCTCTAACGGCCGTTACAGTGGCTAAGGTATAATGGGAATGACAGCCCCTAACGGCCGTCAGTAACTGACGGGTTTGTTTTATTCACGAACTCACAGTCAATTATACATCATTTTTGCAAGTTAAAAACAAGAAATAATTGAAAAAAATTGGTAAAAATTGAGATCGTTTACAATTATACAACAAAAGTTATTTTTCTTTTATAAAGTATTAACAGATGTAATTTGTATGATTACTTTAAGGGTTTTGTTAAATTTATTTCTTTTATGTTTAGTTGTTTTTGTAATAATTAATTTACAAATTCAAAATTATTTATCATTTCTTTCTATGTAACTTAATTATGTGACATTTCTCTTATTTTGCCAAGTAAGATTTTTACTATGTAGCGTTTTGTTGTTAAAAAAATTCCTTTAAATTATATATGTAGCTATACGTGTAATACAAAATTCGAAAATATTTAATAATCATTCTACTATAATATTTTCTAATAGATTTATTACATTATAGTTTTTTAATGATCTATAGTCATTAAAAATAACATATCTTATCTACTAATTATAATATTTCCGTTTATTTACTATAATATTACCGTCCTAAAGACGGGTTTAATCTAGTATCATATATACTAGTATTAATATCCGTGCGAGATGCACAGTTTGTATAAATGTATTATTTATGGACTAATCTTTTCAAAAACATGCACTTTATCTAAAAAATATGTTTTAAATTTTAAGTTTGTGAAAAATAAGCTAGTGACATGTATATATAAGGTTATATAAATAATTCGTAATCACAATTTAAAGAAATAAACCATACCTCTTGATAATCATGAACCTGCAACAATCTTTAACTTCCGGTAATAAAAAACTTTTCTAGTAAATGCATTACACTTGTTTCTAAATTTACCAACTCTACAGACTTTCGATTTAAAAATAACATATGTGAAAGTTAATTAATTGAAAACAACAATTTCGGGATGACAAGTCTTGGAGTTTTTTCCTCTGAATACTTGTAACGGCTCATGGTCAACATCTCGTTGTCTAGGATACGTGCAAGACTTCACATTATACGGTGAGGTTTCCCTAATGTCGCATACCGACTGAATGTTCGAAAAAAACAATCAAATGCATTGCTAAAATATAATCATAAATTACCTCACGCTCTTGTTACTAAAAGTCAATGTCTATATTAACTCCTAATCGTAAATAAGTACGATAATATAAAAGATTGTCCATGTTCAACTAAATTATATTTTAACTAACAATCAAAAACAAGGAACATTCCATTAATAATAACATAATAGAGTTAACTTCGAATTATATGAAAACTAAATAAAGGTTCAAAATCCCTAAAAACAAAACTAATCATATAGGAAAGAAACCTAAATTACAACATTACAAAACCCAATATATAATAAACAATCACAAATTCATAAATACATCCGAAAGTTATGCTATCCAACAACATTCATAAAATCTTAAGATTAGAAAATTCATTCCCAAATAGTTGTAACTTACAATTAAAAGGGACACGCATGCAACTTTCGATGATACATAAGAGAAAATAAAAAAGTTATTAAATTTAGGAGTATTATGGTCGTCAATCATATAGGTTAAGGGTAAAATAAAACAAGTATTAAAGTAAAACAAATAAAACAATCCATTTCTCTTAACTAAAATTCATTGTGCATCATGAAAATCTTTGTGCATCAGTTCATAATTGTATCTTATGAATCTCAGTGCATCAATTTTTTCATGATCCAATGATCAAGATCTTATCTTATTTGTTTTACTTTAATACTTGTTTTACAATAACCAACCCCTATATATATATATATAATATATATATATACTAGGTTTTTACTCGCACGATATGCGGTTATTTAAAAATATAATTGAATTAAATGTTGGTAAAGTTTACAACGTAGACGTCAATAATGATTAATAATTTGTTTTTTTGGTTTAGTAGTATATGCTAATGTGTTGTTTATCTTGTTTTTCTCTAATTTAGTAGTATAATGCTAATGTATTGTTTATTTGTTAATATATGAATAAAAATTATATATCTAAGGTATGTTTGGCAAAAATAGTTGTAGCTTGTATCTGTAGATTTTATTTTAGCTTTAAGTTGTAACTTTTAAGCAAAGTTGTTAGTTAGAACTTTTATTTTTTAGAGGTCTTTGATACGATAATTTTAGCTTCAACTTTAAGAGGTATATATGTATTTTTAATAATTAAACACTTCATTCAAACTAAAAACTCCTGAAACATTATTTCAAGTGGCGTTTCATTTTGGAGTTTTTTCTTTAAAATAAAACCTAAAAGTTGATTACATCAAACAAAACTTTGAACACAGTTAGTAAAGATATAATTAATTACATTATAAAAAACAATCCTATATTTGGGCTTTTCTTTTATAAATTATCTTTATCTTTACTCCCTTATAAAAGAAATAGCCTCTTTTTATTTTAGGTAATTCTACCTTTGAATTACCAGAATTACCCTTGACTTTTTATATTTTGCCCTTAATTAATTATAATTTACACTCTAAACCTTTATTTTAATAATTAACACTTTAAGCCCTTATCTTTCTAAAAATTTCCACTATCACAATTACATCAACCTACACCACTTGACACCACCACCACCACCACCACCAATAGTACCATCACCGACACCACTAAACAATCTTCCCCACCACCGCCGCCGCATTGCGCGGGTACCATGCTCGTAAAAATATTATATTAATAGACATAATTGTACCATCGTTACAAGTTGGTGAAAAGTCTTCCAAATATATTCTATCTTCAAACTTATTCTTCTGCTGTTTGGATCATAGTAACTTCAAGCAGCTTTGCTCAGCATCTTCTGCCGATTGTCAGCCTGTTCAGCTGACCTCAGAGGATTCTAGTCAAGATTTCTTGTAACAAAGCGCATACTGAGTTGATATGTTAATCTCTAATTGAAGATTTGGGAAGCTATTGAATACGATATGATTTTATATTTAAGAAAATAACTGGTTATATATATTCGATACGTAATATAATAACTTTCTATATAATAAAATACTAGATTTTAGACCCGTGTCAAATACACAGGTTTTACGACATTATCAATATAAGAATTAGTATATGGAACAAAAAAATATCTATACGTTAACATGTAAAAATATACTTGAAAAATAATTGAGATATTCAAATGTAAATATTAAATGCTAAATCATATCAAGGTTGGATGGTGTAGTAGGGTTTCTTTTATACAAACTCTTCCAGAGAAATAATCTTAACCTTGATTACCTAATTGACCGAGTTCTCATTAATATATTGCAAAAAAGTAATTTTGTTTTCGTTAGCTATGGTTCTTAAGAACAATAAAAGTAGCAGTTGGTGCGTAGGTTTTCAATGATTTCGTGTGTTGATTTATATGATATAGACTTTAAAAATTAAATGGTAAAATACACGGGTTTATTAAATGGTGAATATAAGAAATAATATATGCAAGATAAAAATATTTATAGGTTCAAATATGAAATAATAGTTTTAAAAATTTGAGATACTCAAATGTTAATACTTAATGCTAAATCAAATGGTTAAGAAATCACATATCTTCTTTCATCTTTTGCAATACTTTTTTGTAGATGACATTCATTGTAGTGTGTAAGTCCCAACTCAATAGATGGTACTACCTGAAGACACCTCAATGTCGATGGTGGAGTTACTTTGCAATATAAGCTCTGAACTGGAGACGACCAGTTACAGAGAGTATATACCAAGTTCTAGATAGATTACTTTATTAAGTGACAATAAGTAAAGAACAATGCAATAAAGTAAAATACTCAAAATAAATTGGTGAGACAATATGTAATTTTCAAGTGTAATTTATTTATTAACTTTAAATAAATTACAAGGTTGTTGCGGAACCAAAATAATACAAAGTATGTAAATATCCTAACAACCTATGAACTACAATTGATCTACACTTGGAATTTCTCTAAACAATCGAAACACTTAAAGTTGTGAAATGTTCCTTTTTATGATTGAGAGAATATTGCACAAGTTCACCAAGAATATTGCAGGTATGCAAAGTGTGAATTCTTTCGAAGTGTGTTCGAAGAAGTAATATTCTTGTTTTGCAATGACTTGTATTTATAGGCAAAGTTAACATTGGGATGTTAACTTTGGCGTACAAATGTGGTTGAGAGCATTTAAGGAATAACATTTAATTCCTTAAAATGCAGTGTAAAGTTGCAGTATAAAGCAACTTTACTCAACCAGCTTTATGTACCTTTTATTACTTAAATAATAAGATAAATCTTATTATCCGGGTAAAAGCACATAAATCATAAAAGTCAATTCCTCGTAATCAGTGTAAAGCTTTGTAAGAGCTTTCCACTGACGGTCTCCAGTTTGTAACTGACTAGAATGTCAACTGGGCTTCGCTGCCATTGTCATTCTCTATCTTCCTCTTGTTGTCTTCGACTTCAACTGGAAGGATTCTTCAACTGGTCAGTTCTCAACTGGAGGAGGTCTTCAGTTGCGTTAACTGGACGATGCCACTGGACTTCAATATATTTCTGGACAAATCTTCTGGGTCTCCAGTTTCACTGGGTCTCCAGGTGCAACTGGAGACTGGCCAGTTTACCAGTAAACTGGTCCTAACAAATTCCCCCTATTTGTCTAGAAATATTGGCAATTCTTTTTCAGTCCTTGTATCTGTACAAGTGTGAACTGGAGAGACTTGTTCGATTAAATCTATCTAAGTTTTTCCAAGGCATTTTTATAGATCAATAAATGCCTTGGGTTTTTCTTTTAAGTTTGTTAGATCTAATCTATTATCTACCTTGTGGTTACAAACTGGTAACTTCATTTATACAAGGAAATGAAATTTATACAAGTTACAGAATGTAAATAAAATTACAAGTAGATACAATGAAAAGAGAACTTAATGAGATGCCCTTCGCCAGTTCTTCTTCTCTTGGTCACTGAAGAGATAGGCTGAGAGTCTTCAGGATCAATATTCAACTTTAGCTCCAGATTTTCTTTGTTGAATCTTGCCCCTTAAGAAGTTCACCCATGCTTTCTCAAACCTATTCTTTTGTGCCTTTGCATCCAAAACATTCACCATTTCAACCCATTCAGTGAATCCATACTGCATTGCACCAGGATTGTCAGTTTTAACCAGTGGCCCTCTGGTATAACTAACTTCAACTTGAAAGTGCTTGGTGCCTGGCTTAATGGTTACATTAACATCATTGATAGTCCCACTATGTCTTCTGGTTGCCATGATCTGGGAGTAATAGCTTCTTGCTTCAGATTCATTTGTTATTTTAATACTCCCAGCTCCAGCAGCCAGTACAGCAGACTTGATGTCATCATTTGATACTTCACCAGTTGGTTCTACGAATGTGCTAAGGTCAGCATCTCTGGTCAGTGGTCTTCTTGGTTGAGGGATTCTCCTTGGTGGATTCAATACCCTTTTTACAACCTTCTTAACATGTTCAATTCTTTTTAGAATCCCACTTGCCCTATTCTCCTTAGCCTTCTCCACTGATATATTCAAGCTTCTGGCATCAAATTCAGCTTCATCATCAGGATAGTGTCTGTCCAGTTCAACATCAAGCATTTCTTTCAACTGGTCAACTATCCTGGGATCATTCTTTACTCTGGCATACTCCTCCTTAGTGATTCCCAAAAGATGAGCATCACTCATATCAAGCAGTTTGATTTTAGCAAGATGCTCTCTGGCTTGAACTTGGTTGGCTTGTTTCATTTTCTTTCTTTTTTTATTTGATTACCAAGTCTAGCCAGTTGTTTGCTAACACTTTCAGAAACTGGAGGAAGTACATCAGCATTGCCAGTTTCCAACATAGGTACATCAGTGGCCGGCTGGGCAGATACATCACATGCTAAACCTTTACCCTTATCAACAACATTCCCCCTATCACCTACATCACCAGTTTCAACCATTCTTTGCTCACCAGCTTCAGTACTGGCAGCCACAATCATTTCTCTACCAGTCCAGATGGAGTGCTTTCAGTTTGAGTTTGTGCAAGAACTGCACTTCTTTCCCCCTTGGCAGCATCTAGACCTGCCCTAATCACTTCCCATTCAGAATGGTGAGCTGGCAACCGGTCAAGAGGCTGCCATGATTGCATGTTCTTGCATTCTTTGAAGATTGTGCACATCATCCTGAAAGATCTCCAAGTGGTTGGTTTCTTTAGACTGGGTCAGAACATTAGCTGCAACTTGTTCCTGACCAGTTTTCAATTCATTTAAAATCTTGGAATCTTCATCCAAACCAGAAACCACCTTATCCTTGACTTCTTCATCCTTCTTCTTCAAACTTTCTACTTCAGTTGTCATTTTATCCAAAGATTGAGCATGAAGTGATACCTGGGTGTTCAAGTTATCAATGCTGCCCCTCAACTGGTTGATCTCATTTGTGAGTGGGGCCAGATCAACCTGAGGAGTGGCCAGCTTGGTGATCTCAGACATCACCCTTTCAATCAATTGTGCTTCTCTTGCACCCAGCGTATCATCTATCTTCTTACCAACTGAAGTCATTAACTGCTCTCCAAGTTCAGTCACATTCAACCCAGGTTTGTCAACCAATTCCTTTACCTGTTTTTTAATCTCCCTTAAATCCACTTCTGATGTTCTAACAGTGTTGCCCAGCAAGTTGGAGATTGAGGTTGTGACCTTGGACTGAGTGAGGTCAAAGGCTTCTTTTAAAGTACCTGCCAGATTGTTGCAGCCAGTGACCAACTCATTCAGCTTCTTCAACACCAAGTCTTCATTAGATGAAAACTTGTTAATCCCCAGATCAACCACTTTAATATTGGTCAAGTGATCCTTGTGGTATCTAGAGAAAGACTTGGTGTTTTTGTCAAGTGTCTTTTGAATCTCCTCCACCCTGGTGAGAAGGTTTTGGAGATCGGCTTGTACAGAGACAACTTGACTGTCCAGTGACGGAGGAGAAGGTGTCACTGGACCAGCAACAGTTTCTACTGGAGCAACTGGAGGAGGCAAACTTAGAGAAGTCTCCCTAGTTGTCAGTCCAGCAGTTGAAGAAATAGTAGGAGTGGTGGTAGAAGAAAGGACTGGAAATTCAATGTGTTGTTCATGCTGAGAATGCTCAGGTGTGAACAACGGCGGCGGTGGGGGTGGCATTTCTCGAAGGAGTGAGAATTGCCCAGATGGTGAAAGTGCCATACGTCTGTTTCCAGACATATAGTTATAAGTTGGGAATGGAATATCTGTAGGCTCAATTTGTTGGGATGGTGAAAGTGAAATTGATGCATCTGGAAGCGAGACTGGAGATGAAGAGTTTTGATCTTGTACAGCAGAATAAAAAATCTCCAAGTCTGAAGCAGTACCTTCAAAATCCGAAGATTCTATAAGGATTTCCTCGTCATTAACATTCATGTCCAGATCCATGAATGTAACTGAGGGCTGACCAGAGGGTCAGTCTCCAGATGACCTTCCCCAGTTTCCTGGATGGGTGCA
>CM067168.1:148183391-148212199 GCA_034093135.1 Erigeron breviscapus
GTTAAGAAAGGGATTAGACTAATCTAGGTTAATTTGGCAGCCTCTAATCTAATTAGAAACACACACACAGCCTCTCTAATTCCCAAATTAAATTCTTAAGCAAATCTTCAAGGTTTTTGGTTAATCATTCGAGTGTTTTTGTATTTGGATTGGTTCGGTCACTTGTTGTTCAGGTAATCAACGATCTACTACGTATATTTCAGATTCAAAGGTGATAATTAAAGGATTCAAATCTGATTTTAAAAAGGGTTTTGCAAATAATTAGGGTTTAAAAGATGTTTTGGTTAATTGATGTTCGTAATGGTGTTTATCGGGTCTATAATCGATCTTGATGATCAAAAGATGTTTAAATATGTCAAAAACGTGTTTTGGAAGAAGCCATAGTCGATCGATTCCTGGAAAAATGAAGAACATAGTCGTTTTTTGAATTCTGGACGAAGTTAGGCTTAAGTTCGTTTGAGCCATCTTCGTAAGGCCTAAATTCGTTTTCTGGAACCTAACTTCGTTTGACAAAACGAAGATCATCTTCGTTTGAAGCTAAAAACGAAGGCTAAGTTCGTTTGATGCTCAAATTCGTTTTCTAAATTCGTTTTAGGCTAAATTCGTAAGGTTTAATGCTGGACTTTTACGTAGTCAGTCCTAAGGTCATACGAGAGTCGTTTTAAGGTCCCGAATGACTTATATTTTATATGTTAATGTACGATAGGTGTCGGGGATTACTATTAAGCACTATTAGCTCTCTGTTGCTCGCGTACACTACTACGAGGTAAGATACACTACTTTTGTCACGCTGAGGGTGCAACAAAAATGGTTTCATAAACTATAACCTCCAAAACGGTAATGTATAACCTATATTGTGGTTGGGTTGATATGGGAGGTATTCGGGGATTAAAGATGACGATGCCTATGCTTGTAATGTTTCCCCGTAAATACGTTTATGATATGATATGTGATGATATGTTTAAACGATATGATATGTTATGATGAATGGTGGTTAATGATATGATGATGATATGTGCATGTATATGTGGCTTGTTCATCTAGAACACTAGACCTTTTTAGGTTGCCATGACACGTGCACGTTTTAAGGGCCCTAACGTGAAAAGATGATAGATGTGGATTAGTTTAGGATTAATGTGGAAACCTAAACTAAACGTGGGTAAATGCTCGAGCTAATTAGATGTTAAGTGTTATGCATAACCCGTGCCTGATGTGGTAATAGGTACGTATAAATCGTGCTCGTATGTGGGAGAGTACGTCGTGCTCGCATGTGGGAGAGTACGTAGTGCCCGTATGTGGGAGGGTACGTTAAACGGTTGTTCGGGTGGCTCCTTGCAACCAGTCATATGTGGCGAGTAGTTCGGGTAGCCTGATGACCCACCTAATGTTATGAACATAACGTGCTACTCATGGATCGACATTGTCTTTCCTTAACGGTAACTTCGGTTACAGTTTAACGGTGACCTAGTCATAACTTAATGAGATGAGATGAAATGATGAAATTGATTAGGCACACTTAGGGTCATGGACTCTATGCTTATATGTGATATGGATACGTTATGTGGTGATATAAATGCCTAAATCAAATGACGTAATGTTTTAAAGTGTCGTGTTTAATGGATGAAATGTTTTGCTTAAACCTGGTGTTATCTTACTTAGCTTTATAGCTAACACTTGTTTCTTTTATGTGTTGACACCCCTCAGGTTAAGCAGTGAGATGTCGTGTGAAGCTTTGGCGAGAGATAGGTAGATGATCAAGATGGCTTTAGTTTACCCAATAACTTCGCATAGACTTAATGTTAATGATTTCCTTTATGGAACCATTGTAATGACTATGTTATGGTTGCTTTATGTTGGGCAATCTTATGGATTTCTTTTATTACTGATTTGATGCTATTAGTAACACCACTTATGTTTCTCAACTGTTTTCCTTGGTTGAGGTTTTTAATAAACTGTTTCCGCTTTATTGACGTCGTTAGGCGAAAATTTTTGGAAATCCATATTTTTACAAAACGGGTGTTACAAGAAGTGCAGTTCTTGCACCAATTGCAACTGAAAGAACTCCATCTGGAGGTCAATCTGGTATAGAATTGATTGTGGCTGCCAGTACTGAAGCTGGTGAGCAAAGAGTTGTTGAAACTGGTGATGTAGGTGATAGGGGGAATGTTGTTGATAAGGGCAAAGTTTTAGCATGTGATGTATCTGCCCAGCCGGCCACTGATGTACCTATGTTGGAAACTGGCAATGCTGATGTACTTCCTCCAGTTTCTGAAAGTGTTAGCAAACAACTGGCTAGACTTGGTAATCAAATAAAAGAAAGAAAGAAAATGAAACAAGCCAACCAAGTTCAAGCCAGAGAGCATCTTGCTAAAATCAAACTTGCTTGATATGAGTGATGCTCATCTTTTGGGAATCACTAAGGAGGAGTATGCCAGAGTTAAGAATGATCCCAGGATAGTTGACCAGTTGAAAGAAATGCTTGATGTTGAACTGGACAGACACTATCCTGATGATGAAGCTGAATTTGATGCCAGAAGCTTGAATATATCAGTGGAGAAGGCTAAGGAGAATAGGGCAAGTGGGATTCTAAAAAGAATTGAACATGTTAAGAAGGTTGTAAAAAGGGTATTGAATCCACCAAGGAGAATCCCTCAACCAAGAAGACCACTGACCAGAGATGATGACCTTAGCACATTCGTAGAACCAACTGGTGAAGTATCAAATGATGACATCAAGTCTGCTGTACTGGCTGCTGGAGCTGGGAGTATTAAAATAACAAATGAATCTGAAGCAAGAAGCTATTACTCCCAGATCATGGCAACCAGAAGACATAGTGGGACTATCAATGATGTTAATGTAACCATTAAGCCAGGCACCAAGCACTTTCAAGTTGAAGTTAGTTATACCAAAGGGCCACTGGTTAAAACTGACAATTCTGGTGCAATGCAGTATGGATTCACTGAATGGGTTGAAATGGTGAATGTTTTGGATGCAAAGGCACAAAAGAATAGCTTTGAGAAAGCATGGGTGAACTTCTTAAGGGGCAAGATTCAACATAAAGAAAATATGGAGCTAAAGTTGAATATTGATCCTGAAGACTCTCAGCCTATCTCTTCAGTGACCAAGAGAAGAAGAACTGGCGAAGGGCCATCTCATTAAGTTCTCTTTTCATTGTATCTACTTGTATTTTATTTACATTCTATAACTTGTATAAATTTCATTTCCTTGTATAAATGAAGTTACCAGTTTGTAACCACAAGGTAGATAATAGATTAGATCTAACAAACTTAAAAGAAAAACCCAAGGCATTTATTGATCTATAAAAATGCCTTGGAAAACTTAGATAGATTTAATCGAACAAGTCTCTCCAGTTCACACTTGTACAGATACAAGGATTGAAAAAGACTTGCCAATATTTCTAGACAAATAAGGGGAATTTGTTAGGACCAGTTTACTGGTAAACTGGCCAGTCTCCAGTTGCACCTGGAGACCCAGTGAAACTGGAGACCCAGAAGATTTGTCCAGAAAATATATTGAAGTCCAGTTGCATCGTACAGTTAACGCAACTGAAGACTTCCTCCAGTTGAGAACTGACCAGTTGAAGAATCCTTCCAGTTGAAGTCGAAGACAACAAGTGGAAGATAGAGAATGACAATGGCAGCGAAGCCCAGTTGACATTCTAGTCAGTTACAAACTGAGACCGTCAGTGGAAAGCTCTTACAAAGCTTTACACTGATTACGAGGAATTGACTTTTATGATTTATGTGCTTTTACCCGGATAATAAGATTTATCTTATTATTTAAGTAATAAAAGGTACATAAAGCTGGTTGAGTAAAGTTGCTTTATACTGCAACTTTACACTGCTTTTTAAGGAATTAAATGCTATTCCTTAAATGATCTCAACCACATTTGTACGGCCAAAGTTAACATCCCAATGTTAACTTTGCCTATAAATACAAGTCATTGCACAACAAGAATATTTACTTCTTCGAACACACTTCGAAAGAATTCACACTTTGCATACCTGCAATATTCTTGGTGAACTTGTGCAATATTCTCTCAATCATAAAAAGGAACATTTCACAACTTTAAGTGTTTCGATTGTTTAGAAAAATTCCAAGTGTAGATCAATTGTATTTCATAGGTTGTTAGGATATTTACATACTTTGTATTATCTTGGTTCCGCAACAACCTTGTAATTTATTTAAAGTTAATAAATAAATTACACTTGAAAATTACATATTGTCTCACCAATTTACTTTGAGTATTTTACTTTATTGCATTGTTCTTTACTTATTGTCACTTAATAAGTAATCTATCTAGAACTTGGTATATACTCTCTGTAACTGGTCGTCTCCAGTTCAGAGCTTATATTGCAAAGTAACTCCACCATCGACATTGAGGTATCTTCAGGTAGTACCATCTATTGAGTTGGGACTTACACACTACAATGAATGTCATCTACAAAAAAGTATTGCAAAAGATGAAAGAAGATATGTGATTTCTTAACCATTTGATTTAGCATTAAGTATTAACATTTGAGTATCTCAAATTTTTAAAACTATTATTTCATATTTGAACCTATAAATATTTTTATCTTGCATATATTATTTCTTATATTCACCATTTAATAAACCCGTGTATTTTACCATTTAATTTTTAAAGTCTATATCATTACCATATACATATATACTATATCATAAATACTAACTCTCTAAATTATTTTATATGCAAAGACAATAACAATCCAATCCTCGCATAATTAAACTAGATATGACTAAACAAAATGAGTTAAGTTGATTGAACTAATGTTTTCCATTTCATATTACCTTTTCAAGCTCTGTCATTAACTAATTTTAAGAAATTAAAAGTTGTGATTGTTCAGTTGAGGTTCAAATAGTTGTCTTATAGTATAGATTAAAATTAAGACTAAGATAAAGATATAAAAAGATATACGCAAATCCAGCTTGTGTTTGTAAAAGTTTGTCATTGTTTAACTTCTTTCAATCTTCTTTCTCGCTATCTCTTTCTAAATCTGTATATCACTTTTGTTATTTTGCTATTTATTCATAGAATGTTTAACATAATAACTACTTAGATACAATTCCGATATCTATGTATAAAATAAAAATTTTAAAAATCAGTCATTCTTACTTTATTTCTATTTAATTTCTAACCTAAATCTATACCCCATTATTATTTTGAAACTTTTTTTTTTTGAACAGATTTTTTAAAACTAAATGGCATTTTCAAACTAAATGGCAGAAGACTACAGAGTTACAGAGTAGAGAGGGCCACATAAACTTTTGGACGTAAATGGGCCCCTTTTTTCATTTGTATGGACTACCAATCACATTCAGTCCACTTTAAAACTTTAACTTTTTTTTTTTTTTTTTTAATTTTTATAGTTTCGACTTTCGATTCCAAACATATTGTATTACTTTACCTCATGCCCTCGATATTTCTAACACATTACTTAAATGATTAAATCAACACTTCCTTTTATATAATAATAATAATTAACGATATTTTAATCATTTAACTTGAACTTACTAAAAAACAAATGGTACATTATTATGTATTTACTGGAGTATTAACTTTTGACTTTTTGTTATCTTAATATTTATATTCTATATGCTAGTGTTTTAACTTCTTGTTTATTTATTTTGTTTACTTTCTATTTACACACAAAAAGTAGTCCAGTAATGTTCCACATGGAGATAAATGATACAGTAATAAAGTTGGAAATGAATGTGTACATGATAAAATGAAAAGATAATGTGAATTTGTCACATGTAAAATATGTAGTCAATAACTTTGTTCTTAGGAATCTAAATAGGGTAATCCCTTTACCCAAAACTTTGTTCCTAGGGTATGTTTACTGTAGAGCTTATAGTATCATTTAGGAGTTTTGCGTAAGCTCATGCTTATATATACTTTATTTAGCTCTAAATACTTTTGGTAGCTTATAATTCCCATAAGTTTCAAACTTATAAAGGTATTTGAGTTGGAAAACTAAATTTTTTGTGAAAGCTAGAAAACTGGCCAAAACATATTGTGATCTAAATTTAACACAATGTGTGTTTTTATTGTGTAATTTAAAAACACATTGTGTTGAGTTTTAAATCACAGTGTGTTTTTTATAGCGCGTGAAAATCAGGAAAAATTTTCAAACACACAGCGCTCAATTTCTCAAAATTAATTAAATCAGCACATGTCTAAATTAATTAACACTTTTTAGTTTTTCATCACCAATTTACACTTTAACCCAATTAAAATAAATTTTTACACTTTTTGGTTTTCCATCACCAATTTACACTATAACCTAATTTTAAAATAATTAATTTACACTTTTTGGTTTTTCATCACCAATTTACACTATAACCCAATTTTAAAATAATTAATTTACACTTTTTGGTTTTTCCCTCACCAATTTACACTTAAAAATAATTAATTTACACTTTTTGGTTTTTCATCACCAATTTACACTTTCACCCAATTTAAAAATAATTAATTTACACTTTTCGGTTTTATTGGTAATATAAAAATATAACAAAATAGTGGACCAAGATATATGCAGAAACACACAAACACTCAAAAAATCCTACACAAACACTCCAACCAAATAATCATTAAAACTAATCTTCTTTCGTATATGCAGTAACGATTGTCTACATAAACACAAGAAGGTACAAACTCTCAATATCTTATCTAATTGTAATCAAACTAATTGTAATGTTGTTGTTATTAGTAATTGTAATTGGACTATAATTAGGATAATTATTGTTGTTATTAGTAATTGGAATCAAACTATATTTAGGATATACAGATTCTTCTTATATAAACGGAACCCTACAGATAAAATCACAACACACGAAATCATTGAAAACCACGAACCAACTGCTACTTTTATTGTTCTTAAGAACCATAGCTAACGAAAACAAAATTACTTTTTTGCAATATATTAATGAGAACTCGGTCAATTAGGTAATCAAGGTTAAGATTATTTCTCTGGAAGAGTTTGTATAAAAGACCCTACTACACCATCCAACCTTAATATGATTTAGCATTTAATATTTACATTTGAATGTCTCAATTATTTTTCAAGTATATTTTTACATGTTAACGTATAGATATTTTTTGTTCCATATACTAATTCTTATATTGATAATGTCGTAAAACCCGTGTATTTGACACGGGTCTAAAATCTAATATTTTATTATATAGAAAGTTATTATATTACCTATCGAATATATATAACCAGTTATTTTCTTAAATATAAAATCATATCGTATTCAATAGCTTCCCAAATCTTCAATTAGAGATTAACATATCAACTCAGTATGCGCTTTGTTACAAGAAATCTTGACTAGAATCCTCTGAGGTCAGCTGAACAGGCTGACAATCGGCAGAAGATGCTGAGCAAAGCTGCTTGAAGTTACTATGATCCAAACAGCAGAAGAATAAGTTTGAAGATAGAATATATTTGGAAGACTTTTCACCAACTTGTAACGATGGTACAATTATGTCTATTAATATAATATTTTTACGAGCATGGTACCCGCGCAATGCGGCGGCGGTGGTGGGGAAGACGGTTTAGTGGTGTCGGTGATGGTACTATTGGTGGTGGTGGTGGTGGCGGTGTCAAGTGGTGTAGGTTGATGTAATTGTGATAGTGGAAATTTTTAGAAAGATAAGGGCTTAAAGTGTTAATTATTAAAATAAAGGTTTAGAGTGTAAATTATAATTCATTAAGGGCAAAACATAAAAAGTCAAGGGTAATTCTGGTAATTCAAAGATAGAATTACCTAAAATAAAAATAGGCTATTTCTTTTATAAGGGAGTAAAGATAAAATAATTTATAAAAGAAAAGCCCAATATAGGATTGTTTTCTATAATGTAATTAATTATATGTTTATAACTTATTGTGTTCTAAAAGTTTTGTTTGATGTAACCAACTTTAGTTTTTATTTTAAAGAAAAAACTCCAAAATGAAACGCCACTTGAAATAATGTTTCAGGAGTTTTTAGTTTGAATGAAGTGTTTAATTATTAAAAATACATATATACCTCTTAAAGTTGCAGCTAAAACTATAGTACCAAAGACCTCTAAAAAATAAAAGTTATAGCTAACAACTTTGCTTAAAAGCTACAACTTAAAGTTAAAATAAAAGCTACAGATACAAGCTACAACTATTTTTGCCAAACATACCTTAGATATATAATTTTTAATCATATATTAACAAATAAACAATACATTAGCATTATACTACTAAATTAAAGAAAAACAAGATAAACAACACATTAGCATATACTACTAAACCAAAAAAACAAATTATTAATCATTATTGACGTCTACGTTGTAAACTTTACCAACATTTAATTCAATTATATTTTTAAATAACCGCATATCGTGCGGGTAAAAAACCTAGTATATATATATATATATATAGATATAATATAGTAGTACATATATAATATTTATTATAATAATTATATTATATATAGGGGTTGGTTATTGTAAAACAAGTATTAAAGTAAAACAAATAAGATAAGATCTTGATCATTGGATCATGAAAAAATTGATGCACTGAGATTCATAAGATACAATTATGAACTGATGCACAAAGATTTTCATGATGCACAATGAATTTTAGTTAAGAGAAATGGATTGTTTTATTTGTTTTACTTTAATACTTGTTTTATTTTACCCTTAACCTATATATATATATATGATTGACGACCATAATACTCCTAAATTTAATAACTTTTTTATTTTCTCTTATGTATCATCGAAAGTTGCATGCGTGTCCCTTTTAATTGTAAGTTACAACTATTTGGCGAATGAATTTTCTAATCTTAAGATTTTATGAATGTTGTTGGATAGCATAACTTTCGGATGTATTTATGAATTTGTGATTGTTTTATTTGTTTTACTTTAATACTTGTTTTATTTTACCCTTAACCTATATATATATATATGATTGACGACCATAATACTCCTAAATTTAATAACTTTTTTATTTTCTCTTATGTATCATCGAAAGTTGCATGCGTGTCCCTTTTAATTGTAAGTTACAACTATTTGGCGAATGAATTTTCTAATCTTAAGATTTTATGAATGTTGTTGGATAGCATAACTTTCGGATGTATTTATGAATTTGTGATTGTTTATTATATATTGGGTTTTGTAATGTTGTAATTTAGGTTTCTTTCCTATATGATTAGTTTTGTTTTTAGGGATTTTGAACCTTTATTTAGTTTTCATATAATTCGAAGTTAACTCTATTATGTTATTATTAATGGAATGTTCCTTGTTTTTGATTGTTAGTTAAAATATAATTTAGTTGAACATGGACAATCTTTTATATTATCGTACTTATTTACGATTAGGAGTTAATATAGACATTGACTTTTAGTAACAAGAGCGTGAGGTAATTTATGATTATATTTTAGCAATGCATTTGATTGTTTTTTTCGAACATTCAGTCGGTATGCGACATTAGGGAAACCTCACCGTATAATGTGAAGTCTTGCACGTACCCTAGACAACGAGATGTTGACCATGAGCCGTTACAAGTATTCAGAGGAAAAAACTCCAAGACTTGTCATCCCGAAATTGTTGTTTTCAATTAATTAACTTTCACATATGTTATTTTTAAATCGAAAGTCTGTAGAGTTGGTAAATTTAGAAACAAGTGTAATGCATTTACTAGAAAAGTTTTTTATTACCGGAAGTTAAAGATTGTTGCAGGTTCATGATTATCAAGAGGTATGGTTTATTTCTTTAAATTGTGATTACGAATTATTTATATAACCTTATATATACATGTCACTAGCTTATTTTTCACAAACTTAAAATTTAAAACATATTTTTTAGATAAAGTGCATGTATTTGAAAAGATTAGTCCATAAATAATACATTTATACAAACTGTGCATCTCGCACGGATATTAATACTAGTATATATGATACTAGATTAAACCCGTCTTTAGGACGGTAATATTATAGTAAATAAACGGAAATATTATAATTAGTAGATAAGATATGTTATTTTTAATGACTTAGATCATTAAAAAACTATAATGTAATAAATTATTAGAAAATATTATAGTAGAATGATACTAAATATTTTCGAATTTTATATTACACGTATAGCTGCATATATAATTTAAAGGAATTTTTTTAACAACAAAACGCTACATAGTAAAAATCTTACTTGGCAAAATAAGAGAAATGTCACATAATTAAGTTACATAGAAAGAAATGATAAATAATTTTGAATTTGTAAATTAATTATTACAAAAACAACTAAACATAAAAGAAATAAATTTAACAAAACCCTTAAAGTAATCATACAAATTACATCTGTTAATACTTTATAAAAGAAAAATAACTTTTGTTGTATAATTGTAAACGATCTCAATTTTTACCAATTTTTTTCAATTATTTCTTGTTTTTAACTTGCAAAAATGATGTATAATTGACTGTGAGTTCGTGAATAAAACAAACACTCTAAATATAATATTTCATTTTTACAAAACGGTGCATAACTAATTGAATTGGCCATAAAGGAAAAAAAATACAAAATCAATAAAAAGAATTTTTTGATGAATGACAATAAAGCAAGAGGTAAAATTTAGAAGACAAAACAATTAAGATTTTATTATGAATTATAGAATATAATTTAAACAAAATATTGATATATTGATGTGAAAAAATCAAATTAATTTCTTGAGAAATTGTCACAAATCGTCCCTGTGGTTTGCTCGATTCACATTTTCATCCCTGTGCTTTTTTTTATCATTAGGTGTCCCTGTACTTTTCATTTTCATTGCTAGTCGTCCTGCCACTAACAACCGTTAGTTTTCATTTTTATGTTACATTTTTTTTATCATTAGGTGTACTTCACAGCCTCCTTCCGCCGCTCTTTTTCACCATAAAAAACTCCGGCCATCATCCCCAACAACAATTAGGGTTTCATCTTTAATCACAACCACAGAACCGTCGCCGCTGCTGCTGCTCCGCCACTCTACCGCCGTTGTTGTTGCTGTTTCGTTTTCCAGCCACCACTACACGACTCCATAACATCCGAGGAAAGTATGAAACGTAAGTATCGATCTTCTAAACAAACCCATTTCGTCCCTCTCTCTAAAAACCCTTATCTTTTCTTTTTTTCTTCTATTTCTCTCTCTCTCGCAGCCACGCACCACCGGACTACCATCACCTCACGACGGTTTAGAAAGAAGAATAGACGTTCAAGCTTCAACACAGGTCGTTATAGATCTGACCATGCTCGATTATTATGTTTTTCTCTTCGGTTTTGGTAACCATAGTGGGGTGGTGGTTCTCGGTTTCCGGCGAACTTTTCCGGCGGTGGCAGGTGGTGGCCGGCCGGTCAGAAGTGGTGGTCGGAGTTGTGTGGGAGAAGGAATCCAAAGATTTTTTTTAATCCAATATTTTTATTACAAATAGTCCCTGTGGTTACGAACTTGACGATAATGCACATGAGGGGTTTAACGGAGCAAAACTAACGGCTGTTAGTGTTAGGGACGGTTGGCAATGAAAATGAAAAGTACAGGGACACCTAATGATAAAAAAAAAACACAGGGATGAAAATGCGAATCGAGCAAACCACAACGATTTGTGACAAAAAAAAAAAAAAAAAAAAAAAAAAAAAAAAAAAAAAAAAAAAAAAAAAAAAAAAAAAAAAAAAAAAAAAAAAAAAAAAAAAAAAAAAAAAAAAAAAAAAAAAAAAAAAAAAAAAAAAAAAAAAAAAAAAAAAAAAAAAAAAAAAAAAAAAAAAAAAAAAAAAAAAAAAAAAAAAAAAAAAAAAAAAAAAAAAAAAAAAAAAAAAAAAAAAAAAAAAAAAAAAAAAAAAAAAAAAAAAAAAAAAAAAAAAAAAAAAAAAAAAAAAAAAAAAAAAAAAAAAAAAAAAAAAAAAAAAAAAAAAAAAAAAAAAAAAAAAAAAAAAAAAAAAAAAAAAAAAAAAAAAAAAAAAAAAAAAAAAAAAAAAAAAAAAAAAAAAAAAAAAAAAAAAAAAAAAAAAAAAAAAAAAAAAAAAAAAAAAAAAAAAAAAAAAAAAAAAAAAAAAAAAAAAAAAAAAAAAAAAAAAAAAAAAAAAAAAAAAAAAAAAAAAAAAAAAAAAAAAAAAAAAAAAAAAAAAAAAAAAAAAAAAAAAAAAAAAAAAAAAAAAAAAAAAAAAAAAAAAAAAAAAAAAAAAAAAAAAAAAAAAAAAAAAAAAAAAAAAAAAAAAAAAAAAAAAAAAAAAAAAAAAAAAAAAAAAAAAAAAAAAAAAAAAAAAAAAAAAAAAAAAAAAAAAAAAAAAAAAAAAAAAAAAAAAAAAAAAAAAAAAAAAAAAAAAAAAAAAAAAAAAAAAAAAAAAAAAAAAAAAAAAAAAAAAAAAAAAAAAAAAAAAAAAAAAAAAAAAAAAAAAAAAAAAAAAAAAAAAAAAAAAAAAAAAAAAAAAAAAAAAAAAAAAAAAAAAAAAAAAAAAAAAAAAAAAAAAAAAAAAAAAAAAAAAAAAAAAAAAAAAAAAAAAAAAAAAAAAAAAAAAAAAAAAAAAAAAAAAAAAAAAAAAAAAAAAAAAAAAAAAAAAAAAAAAAAAAAAAAAAAAAAAAAAAAAAAAAAAAAAAAAAAAAAAAAAAAAAAAAAAAAAAAAAAAAAAAAAAAAAAAAAAAAAAAAAAAAAAAAAAAAAAAAAAAAAAAAAAAAAAAAAAAAAAAAAAAAAAAAAAAAAAAAAAAAAAAAAAAAAAAAAAAAAAAAAAAAAAAAAAAAAAAAAAAAAAAAAAAAAAAAAAAAAAAAAAAAAAAAAAAAAAAAAAAAAAAAAAAAAAAAAAAAAAAAAAAAAAAAAAAAAAAAAAAAAAAAAAAAAAAAAAAAAAAAAAAAAAAAAAAAAAAAAAAAAAAAAAAAAAAAAAAAAAAAAAAAAAAAAAAAAAAAAAAAAAAAAAAAAAAAAAAAAAAAAAAAAAAAATACCTCACTTGAGAAATCATTAATTTTTCCAAACTGAACAATTAAAATGATCAGACGATCAGGATCTTGCTTGGAAATCAATTCAATCAAAATTTTGGCAAAGTCCTCGAACAAAGTACATTTTATGATCACACACCTACATAAAGAAACATATGTTTGTTAGAAACAAAATATATAATCATATGTATTATAATAAATAAAGTAATTTGTTGATGATTATAATAACGTAATTTATAACTAACCTTGAATCCCTCAAATGTGTTGTTACCCCGACATTCTGTGTTCCATTTTTTTTTATTCTCAAATGATGTAAGGTCTCCAACTTTAACGATGCAGCCGATTATATCTATGTTTATAATACGAATTGAAAGCCAAAATGATTACTTGGCAATTTCATAAGACATCCACTTAAGCAAAAAACAATCATCTCTTAGTTATATAGAGATATCCAACATTCATGTCAAAAATATGTGGACTTTCTGTCAAATTGATTTTATCGTGAAGATGTCAAGAGAACTTGAACATATAACTTGCTTTATACTTGGATTATGATTATTACTTCTAAAAAAATTATGAGTATTGCTTGATAATAGATTTAAGCTTGCCGAGTTTTTGTTCTAACGCGACCTATTTTGATAACAATCTAACATCGGACAGGGTCTTTAATAAACTTTTTGTGCATTGGAGTTGGATTGTCACGAACAACGAAACAAATGAATGTTGAATTTGTTTTCGACCTCAAAATTAAGGACTCACTTTTCGCTTTTTCTTCCTCGAAAGTGGCCCATGTTATTTTGATAAAGGCCTCAAATCCATTGCAACGGAACTACCCAACTAGCCCATCTTCATATGTTTTAATCTTTTAACTAGATGTAGGACCCGTGTGAAAACACGGGTTTACAGTAGACTATTTTTACAAATGACTTTGTTAGTGTATCGTTGTTGACTTCTAAAAAGGCTGGTAATTTAATTGGTGGTTGTGCATAATTAATTCCTTAATAATTTATATTAATAGTTACAGCCTTGCTAAAGAACCGTAAAACCACAATTATATAAATCTTGACTTATTTGTACCACAGCTATTTTTATAATTACTTTTGGCATCTATATTAGTTATTTGGAAATAAAATTAATGGGAAAAATGATAAAGGGCCTATATCGTAATTATAACACAAGACTCTAAAAATGAACGGGACGGTCCTGAATTCGTGGAAAACGATATTAGGAGTTGCTTGACTTTTACATCTATATTGTGTTGTCCATCGCGTACATTAATTCTATTATCATCTTTCTTTAATAATATGATACTTTACTGATAGATTTGGTCAAAAAGAACTATAAGAAAGTGATGATTATTAACACAATGGACTAAAAACCATAGACTATAATTAAAAGAAAGCTATGGAGAGGACCCATCCATATAAAATCATGAACTAAGCACCTAAAACATATATACATTACCTTTTGGTTTTACGTACATATCGTTTTTCAACCTTTTATGCTTGTTTGTGCTTGTACCCTCACCCCTTTATCGGATATGTTTTGGATTCCATGAACTTGTGCATTTTTACAATTTATAGCATCATTCGGAAATGGACAATACATGATTAAACGAAATATACAAGGAAACATTATATACAATAATACAAAATATGATTCTGTATATAAAATAAAACTATAAATTATATATTAATAGTAATTATAACACCATACATATAGTTATGAAAATTTGTCTAAAAAATACGAATAATAAAAGCCACCTAACAATCACCCATCCCTATGCCACCCACTTAATAACACTTAAATTGTTTATAATAATAATCAGTCTTACAATTTCTTTACTCCAAAATTTTTCTACGTCCAGTTTCGTTTTTCTTCTCTAGGGATCATCGCCATTTGGGTAAGCATTTTTCACTTATGTTTCTCGTTTGTTTTGGATCGAAACATGTTATTTTAGTGCGATTGATACATGTTTTACATATGCTTGTGCAAAATTACATATTCTTTCTTTACACTTTATGTTAGGAAGTTTAGAATATGCAGTAGTTTATGTAGTGATTGGCTTTTCGTTTGAAGTTTTGGTGGTAAAGTAATTAAGTTGTAGGCTTTGTATTTTGGAGAAGCTTGTGTAGTGTTTGGCTCATGTTTGGAGCATGATTGGGGTGAAGTAACTAAGGTGTGAGTTTTCTAATTAGCACATGTATAGGGTAGGTATGTTCCTTATTTTGTGTAATCTCTTTTAGCAACCTTTTTGTTCTGAAAATTATGAACTTTTAGGTGAACTCTAATACAACTTATGTAATTTAACGTAATGATGTGGCTAACAATCTAAGTGTTGATATAATTCATTGTTGGTAACTTGTTAATTATTATTTATATACATTCATCTGGATATGTATAGTTTATAATAAAAATAATAGTGATTTCGAAATGCAGTTTAAGTAGAAAAACAAAGGTAGTTGATTTGTTTGTTACAAGATACTACATAAACAATCTGACTAATTTAAGTTGCGACAACAAAGAGATTTCATAGATACTGCAAGACTTCCTTGTAAACGACATTGGTTGTCGTCTTACTAATGTTGTTATCTTCGTCACAAATCAAAATCTTCAGCCCCTTCCTGCTCTTGACACGGGAAACTGCCACGTACAACTGTCCATGGCTGAAAACCGGACGTGGAAGATACAACCCCACACGATCTAGCGATTGACCTTGGCTTTTGTTTATTGTCATGGCAAAACATACTGAAATAGGAAACTGCCTCCGACAAATCTTTACGGGAATCCTTTTGTCTGAAGGGGTCATCTTCAATCTTGAAATCAAAGTACGATGACCAACATTAGTCCCTGTTATTACTTTGGCCTCGATAACATGTTTCCCCAGCTTTACAATTTGTAAGCGAGTGCCGTTGCAAAGACCATTAGCTTGATCAATGTTTCTAAGTAACATAACTGGAGCCCCGACTTTTAGCTTCAACTTGTGATTAGGTAATCCGGATAATTGAAGGCTATTTATTACTTCAGTGGAGAATAGGGCAGCATCAATTTCCGTCGCCTCCTCGGATTCACATAGACTATCGGAACTAAGATAGATGGTTTCCGTCCCTGGCAAAATGTTATTATAACAAACATTAATTTATGAAAATATTAATATCACTTCAAATGATATTTAAAAGGTTAAATAACCATAAAATATAGAACTTGAAAGATGCATATGACAGAGAACTAACCGGGCATCATTTTGAGAAGCTTCTCATTAATAGAATTCACTACATTATGTGTAGGAGCAAGAATGGCTCTCTGTTGAAAGTACAAAGGGTATGATAAGCTGTTGTTCATGTCGGGATATGTAAAGTCAATAAGAGAATTAACTGGCTCGTAGGAATAACAGGTAGAATTTGTCTTAAATCACCACCGAATACGACAACCTTACCACCAAAAACAATGTTTTCGCTGTTGGGATTTGTTGACCGTAAAATATCTCTAAGTGTTCGATCAAAAGCCTCGAAACAATGCTTGTGAATCATAGGAGCTTCATCCCAAATGATCAATTTAGTTTTCTTGATTAAAGCAGCCAAGTTACTACTGGGATCGATAGAGCACACCGAATTCTCAAAGATGTTTATTGGAATGATAAACCTTGAATGTGCAGCTCTACCACCACTTAATAAAAGAGATGCAATTCCACTTGAGGCCACGTTGAGAACTATTTCACCTTTAGAGCGTAGAGCAGCCGCCAAAGTTTTCCATAGAAATGTCTTCCCGGTACCACCGTATCCATATACGAAAAACACGCCGCCGTCATCTTTATCAATTGCTTTAATAACAGTTTTATAAAGATGACGTTGTTCTTCTGTTAAAGTACTTAAATATGTAGCATGGTCACGTTGTAGAGCAACTTTATCGTACAAAAGCTCTTGACGTATCAAACGATTGTTCAACGAAGACACATAATCATCATCAATGGAAGGCAACTCAGGAAAATTTGTTAAAGAAGAACCATTACTGCGTAGGATTTCTTCAATATCTGCAAGGCAAAGATTTTTAATCTCTTGTTCTTGAAGCACCAAACCTAATTTCAATATAATTTAAATTTATTATCCCAAAAGTGAGTGATTGTGTGAAGATTTACATGTACACATACACAACTAATACAAAACACATTTAACTACCTGGAAAGTCAAGAATTATCCTTTGTCTATGTTGAATGTCTTCACATAACAACTTCCAAGTTTTCGACCACAATTCGGCTGGACGTGTGATGGAATTGGAGATTAAAAGCATCACAAAGAAACGTCTCAAATAGGATGGTGTGGCCCATGAAGTTGCTTCGATGATTGCATCGACATATTCTTTATCATTGGTCAACAGGCCTAATTCTTCACAGGCCTCCTTGTAGGTTGGAAAAAACTTGCCATTAACTGTTTTTATATCTTTAAAGCAAGTCGGGCCCTTCACATGATTTAACATAATCCTAAGATAGTAGACGTCACCAAGGGAAGGTGGAACATAGTGTATTCTTCCTATATTACCTCCTGGATTCGTTCTTCGTTCCCATTTCCTCTTGGAACGTATCCAAACATAAAACCTTGGAATCTCGACGTACTTCAATGTTTGTGCGAATGAATCTTTTTTGTTAAGTTTCATCCACTGAAGGAACATGGACTGTTTGACAGTTGGATTAGCTACAACATCACAAAGATCAGCATTATCATCGAACACAATAGTCTGTTTGTTTTCCTCATGAAATGGTAGTACTTCCACTGCGGGCCACCTATAATGTATATCATATCCAAAAATACGCCAAGCAGCCTCACAAGCAGAGACGTATCTGCAGTGAAACGTGTAGGTAGGAGCATATGTTCTTGATAATCTAAAACTAAAACTGTTTAAACTGTTTTTGTAGGTGAAATAACCTCATAAAAAAAGGTGTAAAGAAGATTAATATTTTGAAAGTTACAAAAGAAAAGGGCAATCAGAAACTTAGATAACATAAAGGAATGTTTGAGAACATCCTAAACTGAGAGCTTCTTCTTAACAGTCCGGGAAGTAGAAACGTCGCCAAGGTCGTTGTCATCAAGAACAAACAGAACAGGTCTTTTAATTGCAGGGCTGGTTGCTGAATCGTTTTCAGCGTCGATTGTCAAACAATCCCTTGTAACAGAGGCAGCATCCTAGGAAAAGGTTGCAGAAAAACTAAGTGAACGTTAGAATAAAGAAAAGGCAACCATAATCATAAAACAAAAACCTTTTGGGTGTGTTATTAACCTTTGAATCAATGCCGATTTGGGAGGAATCATCAAGTTTTTCAGCAAGAGGGTCAGTTTCTTCATCACCCTAAAAACAATTTTGGTTATTGATAATTGCAAAAGAAACTAAAAATTTAGAAACTAAGATAAAAAAATTTGTTACCCCCTCGTCTTGATCACCCTCTTGCAATTCTGCAATTAACTCACTATCATCACAAACTTTCCCAATAGTGTAAACACGGTACTTCTTCTCAAGGTTGTAGTCAGAAACCAAGATCTTGAAAGCAAAAAGCTTGTTGTGCAGGGCATGAATCTCATTGGGAAAGGCTTCAACGTCACCACTTTTCACCTGCCTGTCTCGAATATCACTTGCAGAAACGCCCAAAATCTTACTAACGTCCTTGTCAAACATTACAAATGATACACTTCCAATGCTATCTTGTACCCTACACTGTACCTTGAATCTGTTTCGAAAGAACATTTACACAATTTATTACCAACATCTTATGACATAAACTAATTTTTTAGACAAAATTGAAGGTATGAAACTTACTTTGGCACCAAAGAAGTAACAATACCTTGAATCTTTCCACCCTATAACAACAATGGAAAAGAAAAAATTAGAACACTTAAAGAAAAAGAAAGTGAAAAAGAAAAAATAAAGCAGAACAAAAGAAAATATTTGAAAAGAAACTCATATTCACATACCCTCTCATCAAGGAGAATCAAATCCAACCTATAGCTTTGCTTCCAAACACGAATGATCCGTGCTTTCATGTTCCAAAAGTCACGAGCAGGGGTAAGATCTGCAACATAGTGAAGTGGAATTCCTTCCATGAGGGAAGAAGATTAGATAGAATATGTATGATATATGAGACTATTATGATTCATGAACTGATGAATGAAAATGCATTGGATATGTATGTATATATAGGCCAAGTTTGTCTTGTTGAGCAAGATTAAGGTTTCAAGAACCTTTGACTAAGTACAAGTTTAGGTGTTGAATTGTACCATCACAATTAATGTCTTCTTGCTTTTGACTTAAAATACAGATACAAACCCTTAAGATAAACGGCTAAGGCATTGGAAAGAGACTCTCATTTAATGCTTCTCTATTTTCATAGCTACTTTCTCTCTTTTGCACTGCTCCAGTCTGCAAAAATCTCAAAAGACACACATAATTACATTAGAACAACAGAATTACATTACAATTACATGGTAACCAATCTCCCTAACTAAATGCTTAAGTCATCAAAAGGTTACTTTATCCTAATAACTTGCCAAATCAGCAAATAAAGAGTCATCCTCAATTCTCCTCTAGTTAGATAGAGAGATGCATTTACATGGAGTCATAAATAAACTTTAGGAACTTCCGAACTTAGGTAGGCAGTCGTTAAGTTTGCAGTGAGTTTTGGCTTATGTAGTTATGTCACAATTTGGTATTAGTAAATATAAATATTGACTTTACAAAAAAATAAGTAAATATAAATATTGAAAATCAAAAAACCTAATAAATGCACAAATAAATACATCCTAACGGTTAAGAGACCAACAATATAAAACTTGTAGGATCGATTTGTAGGTTAATTTTACCTTTAAATGCATTATTAAAAAAAGAAAAAAGTATTATTCAAGTTTTCTTCCATAAAACTTAAATTAAATGAGCACGGTACCCCCGCAATGCGGCGACGATGACATTAGTTGCGATGTGGTGGCGTCGACGGATGGTGATAACGTCGGCGTCAAGTGGTGTAGGTAATTGATACAAAGATATTTGATTTTTAGGAATAGTGAATATTTTTAAAAGATTATAGAATGATTGTGTAAGTTAATTAATTAAGGGTAAAATGGTAATTTCGCATGTCCTAAATTCTAAACTTTTCAACATATTGGTATAATTTTTATATAGTAATATAGATAGTAAGGTATGTAACGTAATCATTTTGAATATGAATTCACACTTAAATTCCGTAGTTAGATGATTACCATGTCATAATATATTGGATCAAAAAATAGTTTGCCTAAAATTAACTTAGCAAGCATAAACACCAAGCTATATGATATGTAAATCACAAAATCAGGTTAGAATTTATATAAAATAGACATAGATATCATTAATAAAAGAAGCAAAAATCTTCATCAAAAAGAAGCAAAAATCTTCATCAAAGGTTTTGGGTATATTTGGCTAAAATATATGTATTTTGTAAAACTGTAGTTTTTTATAAGTATTTTGTTATATAAAAGAGATATAGATATCATTAATTTTAAGCAAAGCTGTGAGGTTTTTTTTTTTATTAAAAGTATTTGGTATGATAGTTGTAGCTGCAACTTCAAAACATATTTGTGTAACTTTTATAGATTAAAAGCTTTAATGAAAAGCTAAAGCTCTTGAAAAGCTACTTTATTTTGGAGTTTTTACTTTCAAATAAAAGAAAAAACTGGTTGCATTCAAACAAAGCTTTTAATACAACAAGAGTTTTTTTATTTAAAACCAGAAGTTGTTTAATGCATGATAGTTAATAACACGTTTTATTAAAATGACAGGTCGTTGTTGCTGTTGCCATAGAACATAAGCAGCTGACTATACCTGATAACACTTCTCCTGTCTTATGTTCACTAATGAAAAGTTGTTGGGCAAGGTAAGGAACTGAGATATACAACATTGAACTTAATGGGCTTAGGGGGTAGCAGATCCAAATACAATTTAAAACGGCATGCATTTGGCAAAACCAAAGTAAACACATCAATTGTTATAGGTGTTTGTCACATGTCAAAAAACATCAATTGTTATAACTAAAATACTCACCTGCTTATTTAGGTGGTCAATACTTCATTTTCATACACCATTCAACAAACAGATTCTAATTATACTACATGCATTGTCAAGTTCTAGAATGTATAATGTAGGGATTTGATCTATCTCCCAGAGAGGTATGCTAAAGGTCCTGAGTGACTGTCATTAGGGAAGAAATCCTTGTTGTTTGGACCACCAAGGATTGCCCCATACAGTATGTTTGGGTCTGGGTTCGACGTACAGTCCACCTTTAAAAAGACACATTGACATTCATAAGTTGTTATCACTTATAAAAACAATGTACATACTTATAAAGTTATGTAATTATATGTTAGCCCCTTTTTGGTTATTTTACCAATTTCTCTTGTTTGTGTCAACAGGGATGCAACACAGCGCCCCACCTTTGAGAAAATAGTGGCTACTCTTAAGCAGCACATGAAGTCTCTTGAGGATATTGGGTGACGAGGTACATTGGCCAATGGGTATGCAAAATGCATACCCTGTAAACCTTAAAAACAGTGGGGAAAAAATTGATTTATAACTTCTCTTATGCTCAAAATACATGTAGTTCATATTCTTGAAAAACACGTTGCATATTTTCTTTTTAGGTAGACAGGTAGTTACATCTTACTCTTATACCCTTTATTTTTTTTTATCTGTCGCAGAGTAAGACTAGGAAAAGCTCCATCTTCGCTCAGCGTCACAAGAGGTATTCCTGATTCCCCTTATAAACCTAGATTCCAGTTGTATTATATATATTAGATCCATAGTTTGTATTTTGGCGTTGTATTGAAGCTGATTCGATTTATTTAACTTTTTCGATCCGTAGTTATATATCTGTGTTTACTTTCATCTATGTGTGTATCTGTGTTTGCGGTTTTTTATTCAGAGGATAATGTGTCGTATTAAGTTTGCATATGTAAGGTAGACCTATCTATAAGTATTGATTTTTGTAGAGCTGTATTAGTCGAGTTATCTGTGTAGATTGACTAAAGGAGAGCATTATATAGTAAGGTTAGGGGTCAATGTATTATAGGATTAGGACTTTTGGTAACATGATGTCATATAGTGTCAGATATATATTTTTCGTGTATGAAATTTTAGGAGTTAGTTATCTGCAAAGCTTAGTGATGAAGCTGCGAGTCTAGGGGTAGTTTGGTTTTTAGAATGTTTTTGAAGGACTTATTACTTCAGAAATTGTCTACGATGACTGCGATTTGAAAATAGAACAGTTTGGTCAATGCTTGGGATATGATGCATAGATTGATGGAGAAAGGCGCAAACCCTATTCTCTTCTTATGATAGAAATTCAGTCTCTATTTACTTGAGTGGTTTTAGAAAATGGAAGGAGCTGGGTGCTTTGGATTTTGGAAGGGTGGATCATACTGAGGTTAAGGGTCCTGCTTTTATAACCTGTGCTGGATTCCTTGCGTAGACTAACTGAAAATGCATTGCATAGAATCAATGTAATGTTAACTACCAGTTTCTAGGATTCATCTCTTCCCCAAATGGTACAAACGTGTGTCTCTGTTACGGATTCATGGAATGTGTTTAATATGCAACTCATGCCGATAGCTAATGGCTTTCCTTGGAAAGCATACTTTTACACATGTATGCATAATATCTATTGTCATAACTCACTGACATGTTCCATAACATTGATTTTTCTCATGGTATGAATCTACTGTCATTTAATTTGCTCTCACATCTTGCATGTGTGGCTCTGTCTGATTTTTTTTGTTCTTATGTTCTTGTGTCTTGCAGTTTGGAATCAGGGATTTCAGGCTGGGTATCAATGATTTATCAGCCTACTTTTTTTTTTTTTTAATACAGTTTACAGTAGTAATAAAGATCTAAGATTGCAGCTTTATGCTGAATATGCTTGAAGCTACTTTGATTCTTCTAGCTGAACACTTGATGCTATGAATTTAGTATTTTTATCTTTAATTTGTTCCAAGGCTTTATCAGAATTGTGAGCATTGAAGCTTTTAGATGGTTATCTCTGCTAACTAGGTAGTGAAAATGGCCATTCTCTTGTTATGTCACTAATTTGATACACAGCTGTTAACTATTCTACAAACCTGTCTTAGTAATGGTGTAGAGGATTCGATTTCGGGCATTTGTTTTACATCTTATGTCCAAAAATTTTAACTTTGGTCAGTGACTGCAAAATTGTCCTACACTTTCAAACATACATCAATCCATCCATTTATAGTGTTCGTCTAATCATTGTACGCCCAAAGACTAAACGAACAATATGTATGTATGTACATACATCCATCAATCCATCCATTTATGTATGTATGTGTGTATGTTACGTATGTATGGGCCTAATGGGCCCAATACGCCTAATATGTTTCTCAATCATTCGTTAAGGTATATATGTGACATGTATGTACGTATAAGGTATGTATAGTTAATGTGCCTTCTTTTATCATATGGTAAGACCCATGTTAACAAACGGGTTGACTTAAGGGCTATTATCACCATGTCTCCCACCATCTCTTGCTCCTCTCCACTACAAGCAAGTAAAGCTTCACCTTCATCCGTGTCCAAAAAATTCAGCAACTCCATCTCCAAAGCTTCATCCTCTTCAATCACATCAATACTGAAACATGTCTCATCATTAGAATAAGGATGTTTTAAAGCTTTATCAATGGAAAATGAAATCCTATCATTTCCTATTCCTAAAGAAATGATCTTATCCTTGACACGAATAATAGCATCGGCCGTATACAAGAAAGGTCGGCCTAAAATAAGAGGCACCTTGGTATCCTCTTCCATTTCAAGAATAAAAAAATCAGCCAAAAAGACAATATGGCCTACTTTAACACACAAATTTTCCGCCATCTTTTTTGCAACGAATTTTCGTTGCAAACAAAAAATGATCTTATATTGAATATCCATTCATACATACATACATGAGAAACAATTTCTTCAACCCGTTAACAACTGATCTTATAATGAAAATTCAATATGTATCTCATGCGACCGTACGAACATTAAAACGAGTACAATAAATAGATAAGTATGCATAGAATAAAATAAATAATTTACATTAACATTTATATTAATACGAATTAATATTTATGATTTAGTATGCAGTATATACATTTAAATATCTCAATTTTGTAAAACCCGTATATTTGATACGGGTCTATAATCTAGTAATATATTAAAGTAAATATATAATAAAATTAATAATAATGGTGTAAATAATAATATAATAAAATTAATCAATAATATTCGTTGCAAAAAAATATTTTGTGACAAATTTTCGTTGCAAAAAATAAAATAAAATTAGTATTAATTGTATAAATAATAAAATTAATTATTATCATTCGTTGCAAAAAACAATTTGTGACGAATTTTCGTTGCAAAAGAAAAAAAGGAAATATATAGCGGGAGAGATCTAGATCTGCTGTTCATTCCCACCCAAAAACACACACACACATCCCCCTGCCGGTTTCCTCCCCCCTGCCGGATTTCTTCCCCCTGCCGTCCGCCGCCGCCGGTTTCATTCCCACCCAAAAACACACACACACATCCCCCCTGCCGGTTTCCTCCCCCCTGCCGGATTTCTTCCCCCTGCCGTCCGCCGCCGCCGGTTTCTTTCTTTTCCCCTCTTTCTTCTCTTTTTGCTGCCGGAACTTGCTGCCCTCCACCACCACTTCTGCCGCCGTCCACCACCACCTCTTTCTTCTCTTTATTAAGGGAGTAAAACTACCTGATGGTTTTGGCTCAAACTTTAAGCATAAGGTAACTGATAATGATACCCAAATAACGGGGATGAAGTCTCATGATCATCATATAATGATGCAGCGATTGCTTCCGATTGGTGCTCGTGCGTACTTGGACAAAAACATTTCAACACCAATAATTGAGTTGTGCCAATTTTTTAAGCAACTTTGTGCTCGGAACTTGATGTCGTCCGACATGGAAGATGCAAAGGATAAGTTGATTAAAATCTTGTGTGCTCTCGAGCCAAGATAAAATTTATCTTCCAATTTGATTAGTTGTTTTGCAAAGACCATGGTATCAATAGTGGTGTGTCTTCAATTATTATCCTACCGATTTTAGCATTGAACGTATATATTTGCTATGTTTTAATGTTTCGTTTTTATATAAATTGCTCTTGAAAGTGTTATGTTTCATCACAGGTGTCGTCCGTAAGTAGTTCAAACGAGGACTAATATCATGTGGTAGATGGTAGCTCACATTAGGTGTTTGATAAAATATCAAGTATATTTTGACTATTTTATGGTGGGACTTTTTATTATAGAAATTTCGACACATACCTAAGTGCTACTTACAACTTCAGGTTGTTCCATTCTTATAATGTGCTTTTCTTTACCAAACTCATATACTCAGTTCTGGACGTCCCATGAATGCTTGCTTTTGCCTTATGAATGAACACTTATGAGGAAAGACTCTACATCAGGCCTTTTTTATTATTGTGCAGGTCACATGGTTTGGGTCGGTGAACGCTCATGCCAACTTGATGGTGCAGGCGTTGAGTTTTTATGACCAAATTGCAAACCCACTTGGCATGAAGGTAGATTGCTTTTTCTTTTCACATTCTTTTAGTTTATTATATGTGAATATATATTATGATCTAACAAGCTTTTGATTTTGCATTTAAAGGATCTACCGTACTATGGAGGGATTTATAACTTAATTCAAGTGCTGTGGGCAAGGCTGATGATCTGGAAAGTTTAACAGCCTCCGTTGATGAGAATCAGACCTCAAAAAAAAAAAAAACAAGATTGAAATAAAGCATGTCAAAGTTAGTCACGTTACGAAAATATCCGTCTCAAACTCAGAAAGAGAAGAGGTTTCTTAGTCTGTGTTCTTATGTAATTGTTCAGTTTGAGGTACATGTCATCAATTGACTGTATAATTAAATTTTGTAGTTCTATTATGATTTAGAGGCTTTTTCATGCAGAGTAAATGTAATATAGAATCATTATCTCTGCAAAATACAAGACTTGCTCGATTGTTTGGAACTAAGAAATGTCTGTCGAGTACCTATAACATTGTGTATTGTATATGCTTTATGATGCATGTTGTAGGAGAGCTTGAAACCGGCTATTGGCAGCGATTGTAGTGTTGCATCATTGCAGGTTGGTGTGTTAAATCTTTAGCTACTTCTCTTGCTTCTTTAGTCACCGGTTAGTCAGTGTTCCTTTTGAGTTATTGTTGCATGTTTCAATGTACATATTGAAGATAATTCCAATTTAATATTGGCGAATTATGATTCAAAATTGGGGTTAGAGTATTCATCTGGAGGTGACATTGATGATTATGATAATGCTTACATATGTCCTGCTTCTCTACTAACGCCAACCTTTAGATTTTTTAGAGCACCAAGCTTAAAATTTGAAAGGAATGAAAGACATAGGATTATATCCATAGCCATGTTTCTTTTATTTCCTACAATAATTACTTGAGGCATACCCTTTTATATTCATAAAAAGATGTTTGATAGAGGTTAGAGCCGGCAATTGTTGCCCAGTCATCTACATTTGGATCATATTGGACCGTAAATATTTATATTCGGGTGATACCGGGCGTCTTGTATACATTGAGCGGGTTATAATGGACTTAATAATATTACAAAAGGAGTGATAGCGGGTCAGAGTGGGCGGAGTCAGTCACTGGGTGAATAAAAAATTGAGAAGACAACTTTATGATTACACCAGTAAATTGAGTTCTAAACTTATGTGTTATATATTTTGATTCTATCGTTACTACTCACCACGTGTTATTTAGGATATCATTTATACCCATATTTTTCTTTTTCAATTCCGTTTAAATGGAAAGTATAACACTTGTTTGTAAGTATAAATCAATTTAATTACTCAGTATTAAAGTTGTATTTCAAATTTCAAAATAAAGTTAAAAGATAATATAATAATTAACTAGGCTTAATAAATAGAATATCATGACTAACAATTATATGGATTTTATATATTGGTTGTATATTGTTTTTTCTTCTTAGCTTTATAAATTGAATTCATCATTTGTTTTGCAAATCTGGACTTTTTGATACGAGCTATAAACATATTTTGTCAAAACACGAACATATATTTGTCTATATATGTCTTTCATAGTAAGTTGCCCGTTTCGACCCGGGTCCGTTTTGACCCGGGTCCATATTGACCCGATACATTTTGACCCGGACCCGTTTTGACTCGTCACCCAACCCGATCCGACCCGTACATTTTGCCACCTCTAATAGAGGTATAATGGCTCACACAACCCACAAAAGGGTATGGACTATGGAGTTCTCACTGAAAGAAAGCACTCGATCATGATTTTCAACGGGCTTACTGACAAAAAGGTTTGTCCGTACGCTCGTGCGTTTAGCAACTTCTAGATTTAACTAGAAGGTACGGGGGCAAATGGGTTGAAAGTCATCCAAATCGCTTTACTCCAAGATCATGATCACGTTATTCATCCAAATCTAAGAGGAACTTATTCAAGAAGTTTCTAAACTCAAGAAGATTAAAGCGCAGTGAGACTTGTTCTTAAACATCTTGAACTAACCTCGTAACTAAAACTTACATCAATCAACTAAAACCTTCAGAAACTGTTCACGCTTTTTGGAATCTTTGCAACATAATGAATGTTAATTCTAATTTTAAAGCAAGCTGGAGTTTTCGTGCTATGACTTTATTAATGTAATTAAGCTAATGATGCAATGAAAGAAAGCTTAGATCAATATAGAACAGTTCAGGGTATTATAAAGATAAAAGGTTTGCTATTTTTGAAGTAAAACAGAGTTGTGTTCTATTCTTGGTTAGCCATGTAATCTACCTATCAATTACTAATCTAAGTAACTGGGGTTGCGATTTTTGCCTTAATGTAGAAGAATCAAAATAGCCTAAATGGCTCTTACAACAATGGCTCTCACAGCAATAACATTGATTAAATAAAAATGGTTCTCACAACAATAACATTGATTAAATGAAGGGCTCTGGTGTATGACTTTCTTGAGGGTAAGGTAGACCCTGATCGCATCTTATCTGAAGGGAGCACATGTTTCTGACCGCACAACGAAAATTCTGAATAGATGCATGCGCCGCACCTACCCATTGGTGCGCCGCATATCGGGCTTTTGACTGAAATCCATTTTTTCATTTTGGGCTGTGGTGCGTCGCACCACCCTCCTGGTGCGTCGCACCTGGAGTGTCGACCAGAAACCTAATTTTTGTTCTTTGATCAAACGAATTCCATACGAACCCATACCCCAAATCCAACCTGGGGACTTAAAATTAATCCTTTTAATTGCACTTTCATCAACTTAAACCATCCTATTAATCCCTTAATCCTTTACATCATAAATCAATCATTAAAACACCCGAATAACATGAATTCGATAAACGTTTGATCAAATAACCCAACCCAAACCCGATGGACTAGATTATAACTCATCTATGACTCATAAGATCAGAATTCAAAGATAATATTACCTATATTACCTGTAGATGACTTAGAGGATCCAAGATCTAATCAAAACTTGATCAATACGGCACGAATCAATTGAATCTTGAGGGAAACTTGTCTTGGGGATTGAGGGGATCGGTTGAGAGGTTTCACACACACAAGAGCAGGTGTTTTATGACAATTAGGGCTGCCTAATTGCCCCCTAACCCCTGGCCACCAAACTCAAACTTACACTTAAGACCCCTCAACTCTTCAACTTAACGTTCTTAGCTTAACTTTCTACCGGGAGTCTTAACATACTAACAAGCACTTTATAACTTAACTTTACTTTCAAATCAACAT
>CM067168.1:148213199-148238622 GCA_034093135.1 Erigeron breviscapus
TTCACTCCCTAACTTGCTTCAACATACCCTTTTAATCCTTAACAAACCTTTGTTATTATAGTTGATGTACTTAAGATTTAATCCTCCTTTTGTTGATGTATGTGGCCGAAAATATGGAGAAGAGACCCAACCCAAAACACTCCAATTCGACCCAAACCTTCCCAAAATGACTTGTAGGAGTTTGTAACTCAATTTGAGGTATAACTAAACACCATTAACCATAAATAAACATAACCCAACCCACAATTTCGACCAAAACATCAAAATCACACCCAAATCCTTCAAACCCTAAATAAACCCTAATTTGACCCGAAACAAGATTTAAGCCGATTTAGGACTTGTAAATGTTCAAGATGACTAGAAATGCATAAACAAACATAAGTAGGTATAAATAAGATGAATTAGGCTTACCAAAACTCCTCCTTGAGCTAGAACCCGAAATTAGGTCAAAATGGATAAAACCTTGCACTATGACTTGATTCTTCGATATGGTGACAAAGAGATGAAGACGATGATGATTCTCGAGTTAAACTAGTTCCACAACGCCAAATGATGCTAGAGAAATGAAGAGAGAAGATGGTTTGGTCTTGCTTTGCTTTTGAGAGAAAGAGAGAAAGAGATAGATAGATAGAAATGAAATGAGAGGGGGAGAAAGGGATAAGGGGGGGGGGGGAAATGGGTCTTGGGGCTGGTGGGTCATAGACTACCCACGGGCCGACCCGTTCTCTTTTCAAGCCAAGTTACAATCGTTACACTATTAAACATCGAATAAACATATTAACGACCCGACCAACATACCACATAGTCATATAATCACAAATGGGCCCAATTATTTCATTCCACAAGTTTGTTAGTCAAATTACACAAAAGTCAATGGGTCAAGATTCACGGATGTTACAGGCAGCTTGGAAAAACAACCTTAGTAACGAAGCTAAGGAGTTGGTGAGAGTGCTTAGGCCTAGGTTTGATCCATATGTCATGACCCTGGATGATTTATCAAATAAAGTTATGCAGTGGATGTGGATGTCAACACCACATATGGAAACAGGGCATGTGAAGATCTTTTGGGGGGATGGAAAACACCGATGGTACCCGGCTAAGAAGTTGTTGGAGTCGACAGCCATGGAGTTGCTGCAGCAGTTAGTTCCCAACAACTTTGCATCCACATCAAAGAAGGGAAGAAAGCGATGTAAGTATTTAGTTCAGTTTGAGCATGATTTGGGGGTCAAGATCGAGGAGTTGAAGGAAGCTGAGGAGCAAGCAGGAGATGGAGGATATGCATCTGAGGAGGAGTTGTGGGGGTATGATTGGTGATATGATTTGCATGTTTTCACCTTTGTTATTTCACGTATTTAGTTCTGCTTTAATTGTTTAACTATTTTGATGCTCAATTTTGAAGGGATGGGTGTTATTCCTGTTTTGTACCATGTTTCATGATAATGAGATTTGTATATATATAAATGCATATTGTGATGTATGTTTTATAACAATTAAACGTTCTTTTGTTGTAAACATTTAATCAAATATATTATCTTATTAATGTAAGTCGTATTTTTAGTTTACATGTATATTTCATAAATTAGCTTGTGTTTCGTTCATTCATGTGTCCATAAATTAGTTTGTTTTGGGTTAATTCATGCGGTCTAGAAACTTCATGGCTTTAATGTTTTTTACTTTATGTTCTATCATTTGAGATTTGTTTTTCCAATGCTAATCCGATAACAAATCAACCTAGGTGGTATTTTTAGTTTACATGCCAAGTGCATAAATTAGCTTGTTTAGGGTTTATTCATGGGGGCTTGAAAGCGCATTAATTCAACGGTTTTTATGCTTTGTTTTATTGGTTTATGTTATGGTTCTCCCCTTCTAATACTATAATCCATAAACCTAAACTTAGTTTTTCTTTTTATTCTACATGGAAACTGGAAAGTGCATAAATTAGCTTGGTTTTTGTTAATTGAAGGCCTAAAAACCGTATGACTTCAATGCTTTCTATGTTCCGTTTCTATCGGTTGATATTATGTTTATCCCCTGTTTATATTATAACATGTAAACCTAAATTAGGTGCTACTTTTTACTTTACATGGTAAATTTTATAAATTAGCTTGGTTTTTGTTAATTGAAGGCCTAAAAACGTATGACTTCAATGCTTTCTATGTTCCGTTTCTATCGGTTGATATTATGTTTATCCCCTGTTTATATTATAACATGTAAACCTAAATTAGGTGCTACTTTTTACTTTACATGGTAAATTTTATAAATTAGCTTCTTCTGGGGGCCCAGATAGCGCATGTCTCGAACGGTTTGTATCCTCCGTTCTATCGATTTGTGTTTTTTTTCTTTCTTGTTAATAATGGAAACTGGAAAGTGCATAAATTAGCTTGGTTTTTGTTAATTGAAGGCCTAAAAACGTATGACTTCAATGCTTTCTATGTTCCGTTTCTATCGGTTGATATTATGTTTATCCCCTGTTTATATTATAACATGTAAACCTAAATTAGGTGCTACTTTTTACTTTACATGGTAAATTTTATAAATTAGCTTCTTCTGGGGGCCCAGATAGCGCATGTCTCGAACGGTTTGTATCCTCCGTTCTATCGATTTGTGTTTTTTTTCTTTCTTGTTAATAATGGAAACTGGAAAGTGCATAAATTAGCTTGGTTTTTGTTAATTGAAGGCCTAAAAACCGTATGACTTCAATGCTTTCTATGTTCCGTTTCTATCGGTTGATATTATGTTTATCCCCTGTTTATATTATAACATGTAAACCTAAATTAGGTGCTACTTTTTACTTTACATGGTAAATTTTATAAATTAGCTTCTTCTGGGTTCATCCATAGGGCCCAGATAGCGCATGTCTCGAACGGTTTGTATCCTCCATTCTATCGATTTGTGTTTTTTTTCTTTCTTGTTAATAATGGAAACTGGAAAGTGCATAAATTAGCTTGGTTTTTGTTAATTGAAGGCCTAAAAACGTATGACTTCAATGCTTTCTATGTTCCGTTTCTATCGGTTGATATTATGTTTATCCCCTGTTTATATTATAACATGTAAACCTAAATTAGGTGCTACTTTTTACTTTACATGGTAAATTTTATAAATTAGCTTCTTCTGGGTTCATCCATAGGGCCCAGATAGCGCATGTCTCGAACGGTTTGTATCCTCCATTCTATCGATTTGTGTTTTTTTTCTTTCTTGTTAATAATGGAAACTGGAAAGTGCATAAATTAGCTTGGTTTTTGTTAATTGAAGGCCTAAAAACGTATGACTTCAATGCTTTCTATGTTCCGTTTCTATCGGTTGATATTATGTTTATCCCCTGTTTATATTATAACTTGTAAACAAAAAAAAAAAAAAAAAAAAAAAAAAAAAAAAAAAAAAAGTACGGACATGTAAACCTAAATTAGGTGCTACTTTTTACTTTACATGGAAAATTTTATAAATGAGCTTCTTCTGGGGGCCCAGATAGCGCATGTCTCGAACGGTTTGTATCCTCCGTTCTATCGATTTGTGTTTTTTTTCTTTCTTGTTAATAATGGAAACTGGAAAGTGCATAAATTAGCTTGGTTTTTGTTAATTGAAGGCCTAAAAACGTATGACTTCAATGCTTTCTATGTTCCGTTTCTATCGGTTGATATTATGTTTATCCCCTGTTTATATTATAACATGTAAACCTAAATTAGGTGCTACTTTTTACTTTACATGGTAAATTTTATAAATTAGCTTCTTCTGGGTTCATCCATAGGGCCCAGATAGCGCATGTCTCGAACGGTTTGTATCCTCCGTTCTATCGATTTGTGTTTTTTTTCTTTCTTGTTAATAATGGAAACTGGAAAGTGCATAAATTAGCTTGGTTTTTGTTAATTGAAGGCCTAAAAACGTATGACTTCAATGCTTTCTATGTTCCGTTTCTATCGGTTGATATTATGTTTATCCCCTGTTTATCTATACTACTATATAAACATTATAAGCCCATGTTGAAAGTTTACAAAAGTGGGACATGCAAATTGACCAAAATACCCTTAATGAATTAAATCACTCTCAACTCTTAATATTAAATTACACCATTAGTCCATTATATTATAAAATATCTCTACTAACTGTAACATCCCAAACGTTTTATGTTTAACTATTTGACTTTCCGTTAGTTAACGTTAAGTCTATTATGTTTATGTGCCCTATATGGGATTATGTGATTAAATTCTTAGCCGTTTAATATGAAATGACAAATATGTTGATTAATGAAAGTAAAGTTAAGTTATAGAGTGCTTGTTAGTATGTTAAGACTCCCGGTAGAAAGTTAAGCTAAGAACGTTAAGTTGAAGAGTTGAGGGGTCTTAAGTGTAAGTTTGAGTTTGGTGGCCAGGGGTTGGGGAGCAATTAGGCAGCCCTAATTGTCACAAAACACCTGCTCTTATGTGTGTGAAACCTCTCAACCGATCCCCTCAATCCCCAAGACAAGTTTCCCTCAAGATTCAATCGATTCGTGCCGTATTGATCAAGTTTTGATTAGATCTTGGATCCTCTAAGTCATCTACAGGTAATATAGGTAATATTATCTTTGAATTCTGATCTTATGAGTCATAGATGAGTTATAATCTAGTCCATAGGGTTTGGGTTGGGTTATTTGATCAAACGTTTATCGAATTCATGTTATTCGGGTGTTTTAATGATTGATTTATGATGTAAAGGATTAAGGGATTAATAGGATGGTTTAAGTTGATGAAAGTGCAATTAAAAGGATTAATTTTAAGTCCCCAGGTTGGATTTGGGGTATGGGTTCGTATGGAATTCGTTTGATCAAAGAACAAAAATTAGGTTTCTGGTCGACACTCCAGGTGCGACGCACCAGGAGGGTGGTGCGACGCACCACAGCCCAAAATGAAAAAAAATGGATTTCAGCCAAAAGCCCGATATGCGGCGCACCAATGGGTAGGTGCGGCGCACCTGCATCTATTCAGAATTTTCTGATGGATTTGTGCGACGCACCAAGGAGTAGGTGCGGCGCACCTACTTATGTTCAGAATTTTCTGATCGATTTATGCGACGCACCATGTGGGAGGTGCGACGCACCTCTTGTCCAGTTTTCACAAAACATTTCGTTTAGCTTATATTTCGATCTTATACTCGTTCTAGGTTGTCGGGAGCACTTAGCAAGCACTATAAGATACTTTTAACTTGTTGGTAAGCTGTACCGAGGTAAGATAACATCTTTTGTCACCTGTTGGTACAACAAATCACGTTTTCATAAGTTAAACCTTCCAATTGAATATGTATGTACATTTTATGTTCATGGGTGACTTTGGGAGGTTGCAAAGGGATATATTACTTACCGTTTATGATGACTAACATTCATATGCAGGTTGCAATGGTATGTGGTAAGTATATATGCATGAGATGATGAAATGATTATAAATGCATGAAATGATGAAATGATTATGTATGTATGAAATGATGAAATGATATGATATATGCTTGCATGTGTGGCTTGATCACCTAGTCACTAGTCCTTGATTAGGATTGCCATGTTCACGTGCACGTTAAGGGCCCTAAAGTAAAAGATGATATGTGATTAGCTTAGGTGAAAGAGTAGCCTAAACTAATTAAGCGACTAAAGTCTCGAGCATTATGTAAAGTCTTGTGTTAAGCTTAACCCGTGCTAGCTCTTCGGGGCTGGTGCGTACGTGGTCACTTGAGTTGCTCCTTGTGGCATAGTTACGTTTGAGTATTCCGGGTGGAGTAACTAATCACCTAATGCGTAAAGGCATAAACGGTTTATTCAGTTGGATTGACTTTGTCATTCCTTAACGACGCCGATGGACCACCTTATGGTTTACCCATCATGTCAGGTGTGAGGACTCCATGTATGGTCTATGACCGCCTACACACAACCCCACATCCCTATGTAAGTGGCATAAGTCACTTAGCCTACGTCTTGGCAAAGAAATAAAGAAAAAAGATGAAGAAAGAAAGTATAGGCACACTTTAGGACATGTTGAACCTAATGTGTATCTTATGATGTTATGTATGTGTGTGATATTAACTTAAAATGCGGATTTTGTTAATATATGAAATGGGCAAACGTTTTCAAGTTATGTTATCTTACTTAGCTAATTTTATTAGCTAACACTTGTTCTTTGAAAATGTTGTGCCTTCAGGATAATCAAGTTTGAGATAGGCAAGGATTAGCTTGGTGAGACTTGGGTAGACGAATAAAGAAGCTTAGCAAAGACATTAAACGCTTAGACTTCCTTTAGCCTTATGTTTGGCTATTTCATTTATGATTAAAGACTTGTAATTATGTGGCATTTATGTTGGTGCCAAAGCTTGGATTTACTTTTATTGTTTTGATGATGCTAGTAGTAACACCAAATTTTAAAGGTACCATCCGTTACGGATGGGGCAGATTTTGAAAGTGATCCTTTCCGCTTATTTTAAACGCCGTTTGGCAAAGTTTTGAAAAAATCCAAGTTTTTAAACGACGGGTGTTACAAGTTGGTATCAGAGAAAAGGTTTAAGTGAACCAAAATTCGACCAAGACCTTAGGATTTTGGACTTAAACCGTACGAGAAATGATTAGCTTAAGTAGTAATGCTTTAGCTCTATGATGAAAATGCCTTTAGGACGGGTTGGGATGAGTGTGAGGGTAGGTTTATGGCTTATATATGTTTATGTTATGCCTATGTAATTTAGTAGGCCTGACCATACTTTGTTCTCATTCGACTCATCTCTAACATTCGTCACTAAATTGTAGAAAGATGGTTAATACCCGTGCTAGTAGTCAAAGAGATGGAGCTAATGCTAGCGATGCTCCGGCTAATCCAAACGGGACTGGAAACGGTGTTAACCTAAGGCCTCCTCGAAGACCACGTTCGGGTGCACAACCTACAAGGTCTGAAATTGATAGAGCTAACCCCGTGATTGAGCAAGTTCCTACTCAAGCTGAAATGCATGAAGAGTTGAGGGCTATTCGAGCTCTTTTGTTGAGAAATGAAGAGGAGTTGAATCAACTTAGGGCTGAAAGAGAAGCTAGCTTGCAACGGGATGAGCATACGGATGGGAATTACTCCAACCGCTCAAACCGTACCGAGCCATCAATGGTAAGGTCACAAGTTGCTCCTGAAAATGTTGCTGCTAATGTGAATGGTGTTAATAATGTGGTGGAGCCTCGTGTTGTAGTCGCTCCTCGTACTAGTAACTTTAAGTATGAGAGCTTTCAGAAATGTGGAGCAAAGGCATTTGATGGTACTCTAGATGCTGTAGGTGCCATGGAATGGTTGGATGATATCGAGGTTGTATTTGCTTCATGTTATTGCCCTGAGGATATGAAGGTATTGTGTGCTTCCCGTATGTTGAAGAAGAATGCTCGTAATTGGTGGAGGGTTGCTACTATTTCTTTGACCCCCGAGGTGCTAGCTATTATGCCTTGGGGTACCTTTAAGGAGAAGTTCTTGGAAGAATATGTGGGTACTCGTGAACTGAGGTTGATTAAGAAAGAATTCAGAGCTTTAACAGCTAAGCCGGGTGCCATAACTGAGTATGCCCACTCATTTATGGAAAAGCTTAAGTTTGTTGGTCACTTGGTTCGTAGAGATGTGGATCAGGTTGAAGCTTACTGTGATGGTCTTCCCGCTAGCTATCGTGGCCTTTGTAGACAACATATTACATTGTCTGCTGCGATTAAGGAGTCCAAGAGGTTGGATGATGATTTCAAGGGTGAAAAGGTTGTAGGGAAAGCTAATGATGATAAGCAATCAGGTTCAAAAAGGAAGCATGATGGGTCAAATGGATCTAATAGGAAGTTCAAGAAAAGTCCATCTTCAAGAGGTGGGGGCAGCAGCTATGCAAAGCCAAAGAATTGGTGTGGTACTTGTAAGGCGCCTCACTCGGGTCCATGTTCAGATAAGACCCGAAGGTGTGATACTTGTGGTGGTACGGGTCATCCTACTTCAGGATGCAAGGACAAGCCAAAGTGTTATCGGTGTCAACAAACCGGTCATTTCATTAAGGATTGCCCACAAGGAAGAGATGATGGAAAGAAGACGGCTGTCCAAAAGCCTAAAGCTCGAGCCTTTCAGCTGACAGTCGAAGCTGCCAAGGATAACGACGAGGTAGTAAGCGGTACATTTCTTGTTAACTCAAAACCTGCTTCTGTACTTTTTGATTCGGGTGCAAATAGATCTTTTGTGTCCACTTTATTTGCTCCTAAGCTTGATAGGGTCACTACTCCTCTTGATTGCTCTATAGAGGTTGAAATTGCTAATGGTACCATTAGTGACATTCAAGTAGGTTATGATGATTGTTCTATTGAGATTGAAGGTCGCTCTTTTCCGGTTCAATTATTGCCTACCACTCTAGCCGGTTTTGATATAGTGATAGGTATGGACTGGTTGTCTCAAAATGATGCTACCATTATATGTTCTCAAAAGGTCGTACGATTCGCTACTCCGGATGGTGAGGTCATTTCCGTTTATGGAGATAAGAAGAAGGGAGCATAAAGATTATTAATTTGATGAAGGCTCTCAATTGCATTCGGCATAACAAGAATCACTTTCTTGCCTATGTTATCGATACACGAAAAGAGAAGTCTCTGATCCCTAATGTTGATGTAGTTTCTGAATTTTCTGATGTCTTTCCGGATGATCTTCCCGGTATTCCTCCCGACCGAGAGGTCATCTTTCAGATTGATCTCGTACCCGGTGCTACTCCTGTTGCAAAAGCACCATATCGTTTAGCTCCTACAGAAATGAAAGAGTTAATGTCCCAGCTTCAAGAGCTACTTGACAAAGGTTTCATACAACCAAGTTCCTCGCCTTGGGGAGCTCCGGTTCTTTTTGTCAAAAAGAAAGACGGTTCTATGCGCATGTGCATAGACTACCGTGAGCTGAATAAGCGAACGGTTAAGAATAAGTATCCTCTCCCGCGTATTGATGATCTTTTTGATCAGCTCCATGGTGCTTCTTACTTCTCTAAGATTGATTTGCGGTCTGGCTACCATCAATTAAAAGTCAAAAAGGAAGATGTGGCCAAGACAGCTTTTCGTACACGTTATGGGCACTATGAGTTTCTTGTCATGCCTTTTGGGTTGACAAATGCTCCAGCCGCTTTTATGGATTTAATGAATCGGGTATGTCGCCCATTCTTAGATCATTTTGTGATTGTCTTCATTGACGATATTCTAATTTATTCAAAGTCTGAAGCTGAGCACCGTGAGCACTTAAGAGCTGTTCTTGAGGTTCTTAGGGAGAAAAAGTTATATGCAAAGTTCTCCAAGTGTGAATTCTGGCTCCGAGAAGTTCAATTTCTCGGGCATGTTATCTCTTCTGAAGGTATTAAAGTTGATCCCGCCAAGATTGAAGCTGTATCTAAATGGGAACAGCCAAAGACACCCACGGAGATTAAGAGTTTTCTCGGGTTAGCTGGCTATTATAGAAGGTTTATTCAAGATTTCTCCCGAATAGCTAAGCCAATGACTGAATTGACAAAGAAAGGAGTAAGTTTGTATGGACGGAAGCTCAAGAAAAGGCCTTTCAAACGCTTAAGACAAAGTTATGTGAAGCTCCTGTCCTAGCCTTACCTGAAGGTACTGATGATCTTGTTGTGTATAGTGATGCTTCTATTTCAGGTTTGGGTTGTGTCCTTATGCAAAGGGACAAAGTTATTGCATATGCTTCACGTCAGTTGAAGCCTCATGAAAAGAATTACCCGACCCATGATCTTGAATTGGCTGCAGTGGTGTTTGCTTTGAAGTTGTGGAGGCATTACTTATATGGCACCAAATGTACCTTGTATACGATCATAAGAGTTTGCAATATGTGTTCTCACAAAAGGAAATGAATGTAAGGCAAAGGAGATGGATGGAACTTCTGAAAGATTATGATTGTGAGATTAAATATCATCCCGGTAAAGCCAATGTGGTGGCGGATGCACTAAGTAGGAAAGTGCAGAATTTTTCTTGTAAATTGATGAGCATGGTTGTTCAAGCAAAGTCGGGGTTACTCGACCGCATCAAGGAAGCCCAAGTTAAGGCTTTAATGAAGGATAATATCGATAATGAAAGCATTGGAAAGAAGAAAAGACTTGTGATGGAGACGAACAGCCGTGGATTTAAGACATATAAGGGTCGAATTTGGGTACCATTACTTGGTGGTAATCGAGAGTTGATCTTTGAAGAAGCTCATAGGTCAAGATATTCAGTCCATCCCGGTATTACCAAGATGTATGCAGATTTGAAGCCCATCTATTGGTGGCCAAACATTAAGGGAGAAGTTGCTCATTTTGTTGAAAGATGTTTGACTTGTGCACGTGTGAAAGCTGATCACAAAAAGCCATATGGAATGTTGCATCAATTGGAGATTCCGGAATGGAAATGGGACCATATTACTATGGATTTTGTGACCAAACTACCAAGAACACCGAAAGGAAATGACATGGTATGGGTTATTGTGGATAGATTGACAAAGAGTGCTCATTTCTTGGCAACAAGACAAGATGTACCACTAACTAAGATGGCAAAGATGTATGTGGATGAGATCGTAGCAAAGCATGGTGTTCCTTTATCCATTGTTTCAGACCGAGACACGAGATTTGTGTCTAACTTTTGGAAGGGTCTTCAGCGAGAGTTAGGTACTAGAATTAATTTGAGCACCGCCTATCACCCTCAAACTGATGGGCAAAGTGAAAGGACCATACAAACGTTGGAAGACATGTTGAGAGCTTGTGTATTAGAGTATGGTGGAGCATGGATGAACACTTGAAATTGATCGAATTCACTTATAATAACAGCCACCATGCAAGTATTGGAATGCCACCATTTGAAATGCTTTATGGTAGGAGATGTAGGACTCCGAGTTGTTGGATGGAACCCGGTGAAAAGCAGTTTACGGGTCCTGAAATCATTGAAATCTCAGCTGAAAAAGTTAATGTGGCAAAGGAAGCACTTCGTGTGGCTAGAGAACGACAAAAGACTTATGCCGACAAGAAAAGGAAGCCAATTGAGTTCCAAGTTGGTGATTTGGTAATGCTGAAAGTTTCCCCATGGAAAGGAGTAATTCGTTTTGGAAAGAAGGGAAAGCTAAGCCCACGTTTCATAGGACCTTTCAAAATTCTGAAACGTATCAAGGATGTAGCTTATCAATTGGAACTACCCCCAGAATTGGATGGAATTCACCACACATTTCACATTTCGTATTTGAGGAAGTGTTTGGCCAATGAGTCGAGTGTTATTCCAATTGAGGATGTGAGCATTAATCCTCAGAAAAGAATAGTGGATGAACCAGTAGCGATACTCGAAAGAAAGCAAAAGAAACTTCGCCGAAAGTTGATTGATCTCGTGTTGATTAAATGGAAGCATAACCACGGTGAAAGTTTAACTTGGGAGACCGAGGCGGTGATGAAAGAGAAATATCCAGATTTGTTTGCTTCTGAGGCGATTCTGAGGACGGAATCCTCTTAAGGGGGAGGTAATTGTAACATCCCAAACGTTTTATGTTTGACTATTTGACTTTCCGTTAGTTAACGTTAAGTCTATTATGTTTATGTGCCCTATATGGGATTATGTGATTAAATGCTTAGCCGTTTAATATGAAATGACAAATATGTTGATTAATGAAAGTAAAGTTAAGTTATAGAGTGCTTGTTAGTATGTTAAGACTCCCGGTAGAAAGTTAAGCTAAGAACGTTAAGTTGAAGAGTTGAGGGGTCTTAAGTGTAAGTTTGAGTTTGGTGGCCAGGGGTTGGGGAGCAATTAGGCAGCCCTAATTGTCACAAAACACCTGCTCTTGTGTGTGTGAAACCTCTCAACCGATCCCTCAATCCCCAAGACAAGTTTCCCTCAAGATTCAATCGATTCGTGCCGTATTGATCAAGTTTGATTAGATCTTGGATCCTCTAAGTCATCTACAGGTAATATAGGTAATATTATCTTTGAATTCTGATCTTATGAGTCATAGATGAGTTATAATCTAGTCCATAGGGTTTGGGTTGGGTTATTTGATCAAACGTTTATCGAATTCATGTTATTCGGGTGTTTTAATGATTGATTTATGATGTAAAGGATTAAGGGATTAATAGGATGGTTTAAGTTGATGAAAGTGCAATTAAAAGGATTAATTTTAAGTCCCCAGGTTGGATTTGGGGTATGGGTTCGTATGGAATTCGTTTGATCAAAGAACAAAAATTAGGTTTCTGGTCGACACTCCAGGTGCGATGCACCAGGAGGGTGGTGCGACGCACCACAGCCCAAAATGAAAAAAATGGATTTCAGCCAAAAGCCCGATATGCGGCGCACCAATGGGTAGGTGCGGCGCACCTGCATCTATTCAGAATTTTCTGATGGATTTGTGCGACGCACCAAGGAGTAGGTGTGGCGCACCTACTTATGTTCAGAATTTTCTGATCGATTTATGCGACGCACCATGTGGGAGGTGCGACGCACCTCTTGTCCAGTTTTCACAAAACATTTCGTTTAGCTTATATTTCGATCTTATACTCGTTCTAGGTTGTCGAGAGCACTTAGCAAGCACTATAAGATACTTTTAACTTGTTGGTAAGCTGTACCGAGGTAAGATAACATCTTTTGTCACCTGTTGGTACAACAAATCACGTTTTCATAAGTTAAACCTTCCAATTGAATATGTATGTACATTTTATGTTCATGGGTGACTATGGGAGGTTGCAAAGGGATATATTACTTACCGTTTATGATGACTAACATTCATATGCAGGTTGCAATGGTATGTGGTAAGTATATATGCATGAGATGATGAAATGATTATGTATGTATGAAATGATGAAATGATTATGTATGTATGAAATGATGAAATGATATGATATATGCTTGCATGTGTGGCTTGATCACCTAGTCACTAGTCCTTGATTAGGATTGCCATGTTCACGTGCACGTTAAGGGCCCTAAAGTAAAAGATGATATGTGATTAGCTTAGGTGAAAGAGTAGCCTAAACTAATTAAGCGACTAAAGTCTCGAGCATTATGTAAAGTCTTGTGTTAAGCTTAACCCGTGCTAGCTCTTCGGGGCTGGTGCGTACGTGGTCACTTGAGTTGCTCCTTGTGGCATAGTTACGTTTGAGTATTCCGGGTGGAGTAACTAATCACCATGCGTAAAGGCATAAACGGTTTATTCAGTTGGATTGACTTTGTCATTCCTTAACGACGCCGATGGACCACCTTATGGTTTACCCATCATGTCGGGTGTGAGGACTCCATGTATGGTCTATGACCGCCTACACACAACCCACATCCCTATGTAAGTGGCATAAGTCACTTAGCCTACGTCTTGGCAAAGAAATAAAGAAAGAAAGATGAAGAAAGAAAGTATAGGCACACTTTAGGACATGTTGAACCTAATGTGTATCTTATGATGTTATGTATGTGTGTGATATTAACTTAAAATGCGGATTTTGTTAATATATGAAATGGGCAAACGTTTTCAAGTTATGTTATCTTACTTAGCTAATTTTATTAGCTAACACTTGTTCTTTGAAAATGTTGTGCCTTCAGGATAATCAAGTTTGAGATAGGCAAGGATTAGCTTGGTGAGACTTGGGTAGACGAATAAAGAAGCTTAGCAAAGACATTAAACGCTTAGACTTCCTTTAGCCTTATGTTTGGCTATTTCATTTATGATTAAAGACTTGTAATTATGTGGCATTTATGTTGGTGCCAAAGCTTGGATTTACTTTTATTGTTTTGATGATGCTAGTAGTAACACCAAATTTTAAAGGTACCATCCGTTACGGATGGGGCAGATTTTGAAAGTGATCCTTTCCGCTTATTTTAAACACCGTTTGGCAAAGTTTTGAAAAATCCAAGCTTTTAAACGACGGGTGTTACACTAACCCCCTTTAAATCAAATACCTTTACCTACACCAATTAATGCCGCCACCACCATCACCATCCGTCGCTGCCATCACACCACCGTCATCGCCAGCTCGTCGCCGCATTGCGCGGATACCATGCTCGTATTATAACATGTAAACCTAAATTAGGTGCTACTTTTTACTTTACATGGTAAATTTTATAAATTAGCTTCTTCTGGGTTCATCCATAGGGCCCAGATAGCGCATGTCTCGAACGGTTTGTATCCTCCGTTCTATCGATTTGTGTTTTTTTTCTTTCTTGTTAATAATGGAAACTGGAAAGTGCATAAATTAGCTTGGTTTTTGTTAATTGAAGGCCTAAAAAACGTATGACTTCAATGCTTTCTATGTTCCGTTTCTATCGGTTGATATTATGTTTATCCCCTGTTTATATTATAACATGTAAACCTAAATTAGGTGCTACTTTTTACTTTACATGGTAAATTTTATAAATTAGCTTGTTCTGGGTTCATCCATAGGGCCCAGATAGCGCATGTCTCGAACGGTTTGTATCCTCCGTTCTATCGATTTGTGTTTTTTTTCTTTCTTGTTAATAATGGAAACTGGAAAGTGCATAAATTAGCTTGGTTTTTGTTAATTGAAGGCCTAAAAAACGTATGACTTCAATGCTTTCTATGTTCCGTTTCTATCGGTTGATATTATGTTTATCCCCTGTTTATATTATAACATGTAAACCTAAATTAGGTGCTACTTTTTACTTTACATGGTAAATTTTATAAATTAGCTTCTTCTGGGTTCATCCATAGGGCCCAGATAGCGCATGTCTCGAACGGTTTGTATCCTCCGTTCTATCGATTTGTGTTTTTTTTTCTTTCTTGTTAATAATGGAAACTGGAAAGTGCATAAATTAGCTTGGTTTTTGTTAATTGAAGGCCTAAAAAACGTATGACTTCAATGCTTTCTATGTTCCGTTTCTATCGGTTGATATTATGTTTATCCCCTGTTTATATTATAACATGTAAACCTAAATTAGGTGCTACTTTTTACTTTACATGGTAAATTTTATAAATTAGCTTCTTCTGGGTTCATCCATAGGGCCCAGATAGCGCATGTCTCGAACGGTTTGTATCCTCCGTTCTATCGATTTAATATTTTTTTTTCATTAGTCCATTATATTATAAAATATCTCTACTAACCCCCTTTAAATCAAATACCTTTACCTACACCAATTGATGCCGCCACCACCATCACCATCCGTCGCTGCCATCACACCACCGTCATCGCCAGCTCGCCGCCGCATTGCGCGGGTACCATGCTCGTATTATAACATGTAAACCTAAATTAGGTGCTACTTTTTACTTTACATGGTAAATTTTATAAATTAGCTTTTCTGGGTTCATCCATAGGGCCCAGATAGCGCATGTCTCGAACGGTTTGTATCCTCCGTTCTATCGATTTGTGTTTTTTTTCTTTCTTGTTAATAATGGAAACTGGAAAGTGCATAAATTAGCTTGGTTTTTGTTAATTGAAGGCCTAAAAAACGTATGACTTCAATGCTTTCTATGTTCCGTTTCTATCGCTTGATATTATGTTTATCCCCTGTTTATATTATAACATGTAAACCTAAATTAGGTGCTACTTTTTACTTTACATGGTAAATTTTATAAATTAGCTTCTTCTGGGTTCATCCATAGGGCCCAGATAGCGCATGTCTCGAACGGTTTGTATCCTCCGTTCTATCGATTTGTGTTTTTTTTCTTTCTTGTTAATAATGGAAACTGGAAAGTGCATAAATTAGCTTGGTTTTTGTTAATTGAAGGCCTAAAAACAGTATGACTTCAATGCTTTCTATGTTCCGTTTCTATCGGTTGATATTATGTTTATCCCCTGTTTATATTATAACATGTAAACCTAAATTAGGTGCTACTTTTTACTTTACATGGTAAATTTTATAAATTAGCTTCTTCTGGGTTCATCCATAGGGCCCAGATAGCGCATGTCTCGAACGGTTTGTATCCTCCGTTCTATCGATTTGTGTTTTTTTTTCTTTCTTGTTAATAATGGAAACTGGAAAGTGCATAAATTAGCTTGGTTTTTGTTAATTGAAGGCCTAAAAATCGTATGACTTCAATGCTTTCTATGTTCCGTTTCTATCGGTTGATATTATGTTTATCCCCTGTTTATATTATAACATGTAAACCTAAATTAGGTGCTACTTTTTACTTTACATGGTAAATTTTATAAATTAGCTTCTTCTGGGTTCATCCATAGGGCCCAGATAGCGCATGTCTCGAACGGTTTGTATCCTCCGTTCTATCGATTTGTGTTTTTTTTCTTTCTTGTTAATAATGGAAACTGGAAAGTGCATAAATTAGCTTGGTTTTTGTTAATTGAAGGCCTAAAAAACGTATGACTTCAATGCTTTCTATGTTCCGTTTCTATCGGTTGATATTATGTTTATCCCCTGTTTATATTATAACATGTAAACCTAAATTAGGTGCTACTTTTTACTTTACATGGTAAATTTTATAAATTAGCTTCTTCTGGGTTCATCCATAGGGCCCAGATAGCGCATGTCTCGAACGGTTTGTATCCTCCGTTCTATCGATTTGTGTTTTTTTTCTTTCGTATACGATATTTAACTGATCAAGCTAAATCTATGTGTAAAGTCCCTCACACGATGGTTTAACCCACGAGTGTAAAATAACAAGTCAAGTATGAACTAGAATCGGACTAGTATTACTTAAATATAAATGCAAGTATATAAGTAAAGTAATACACGACTAAAAGCAATAAACTAAAGGTGGAACACAATGTAATATTTTCAAGTGTATTTTATTTATGATGTTAAATAAAATACAAGGTTGTGCGGAATCAAGATAATACAAATAAGTATGTATCCTAACAACCTATGAATTACAAATGATCTATATTTGCCAATAAACTCTTTGGATCGAGATACTTAAAGTTGTGAAGTATCCCTGTTTAGATCGAGAGTATTTAGACAAATTCACCTTTATGCTAAAAGTAATTTTCTCAAAGAAATGACTTTGTATTTATAGGCAACAAAATTCACCAGTGAATTTTGTGCCGTATAAATATGGTTGCATGCATTTAATGAACCAACAAGAATATTAAATGCATTGGATAAGGTATAAGGATAAAGTCACATCAATATGACTTTATTCTTTTATCCAACCACCTTTACACACGTATAAACTTTGGTAAAGAACAAGTGGATTTGGAAAGTGTGTAAAGGCAAAAGTCAAATCCTCGATATCAGTGTTCAGACTTGTAAGGTCTAGAACACTGACAATCCTCCAGTGTGCAGATCTGGTAAGACTTCCAGTGGACTCCGCCATTTGTCAGTCTTCTTTATTCTGACTTCAGTCTTTGACTTTAGTGAGAACGTCTTCAGTAGAGTAGATCTGGACTGGGGTGAAGTCCAGTGAGCTAATCTGGAGAATACTCCAGATTTCTTATACAAGTATTTGCTCACTGGTCTTCCATTATTTCTGAACAAATCTTCAGAGGGACTCCAGATTCCAAGTCTGGAGTAGGTCCAGTAATATACCATTTCTGGACAGATCTTTAGTAAGCTCCAGTAGTCGAGTCTGTAGCGAGTCCAGTAAATCTGGACCTAACAAATTCCCCCTATTTGTTTAGAAATAATGCAAGTGTTTTCAAGCTTATATCTATACAACTTTGTATGCTTGAAAAACACAAGTTTTGACTTAGTCTAAAAATAAGTTACTGGAAAACACTTTATAGATCATCAGTGTTTTCAGTTTCATCTTTTAATACTAACTTAGACTAAATCTGATCATTTACTTGTATGAATTGAAAATTGCAACTAATATTACATACATCAACTGATAAAAAGTTACAAATTTTCATCAAAAAAATAAATTACAATAAGTAAATGATATAAGAGTCAGACCCTTCTCTTCGATGTCTGTCCTGGAGCATCTTCAGAAGCCTTCCTCTTTGGTGATGGAGATGATGGAACAGACACTGGTGGTCTCATACCCAACACAACTTCCATTTGTTGTATTCTTCTCCAAATCTTTTCAACTCTCTTCATAAAAGCCTTTACATCAGGAGACAAATTAGTTTTACCTTTAAAAGCTAGTCCTATCTCCTTCAGTTCAGTCCATCCAAAAGCTTGGACTGTTGTATCCTTTCTTTCATCCGTAAAGTTACCCTCTCTGGTCAACTTTATATTGAATCTGGTCATTCCTTGATGATTTTCAGCTAATTTGATTTCAGCATTTACAATCCTTCTGGTATTAGCCCTGAAATTCATCATATCATCATACTTTGCCTTCTGCTTAGCCATATGGATCATTTCTTCAGTTTCCTTGGATACACTCTGTTGTCCTTCAGTGGACTGGAGTTGTTGGCGATTAATTTTCAGAGAAGTATCCAGGGGAATGAACGTGCTTACATCAGCATCTTTTATTGCTTTGATTTGTTTGGCAGTAAGCTTTGGCAGACCAGTCAATTTCTTTCTGTACTCTAACTCCAGAGCACCAGCGTTTTTCCTAATCTTCCTCTGGAGGCTCACCAGTTCCTCCTTTCTCTGCCTGATGAGTTCTGGTACACTTACAGCATAGATTATTGAATCATAGATCTGTTCTTCTTTAGCGTAAAACGAGCGTACATGAACATCATCCAATGCATTCAGACATTGATGAACTCTGGGGTCATCCTTCATCTTTTTATACACATCAATATTAATGCCCAACCTGCCAGCATTATAAGAGTCCAGAGTCCCCATTGTTGCCATCTCCCTTTGATGGGCCAGCAGTTCATCTTTTTGATTTCTCTTGAAGATCTCAATCATTATGCATTCTTGTTGAAGTTTCTTCGAAGTCTCATCATCAGCAGTGGGAAACTCTTCTTCACCAGTTTGCTCTTCTTCTCCAGACACCATTTGTTCTTTTCCCTTAACAGATTTCAAAGTAGTTGGTATATCTGGGAAAGATTCAAACCTGGGCTCACTGGCTTCAGTACCAGCAGCCTCTTCAACTTGCCTAACAGCACCAGTACCAAGTGTTCTTTGTGCCAGTTGTGCACTGGTATCAGTACCAGTCACTTGTTTTCTTTGCACAATGCTTTCAGTAGCAAAGGCCTTTCAACTGCACTTGCAACCACTTCTTTCTTCTTTCTAATCAAGCCTTCTTGGACAGACGACTTTTCCCCCTTGGAATGATCACCAGTTCTGGACTTGAGATCATTCCATAATTGTTCTAGCATGTGTCTGTCCAGTTCACCAAAGGTTCTTCCAGCCACTGGAGTTGTCTCATTCACATTCTTTCTAAGTGCCTGCACTTCCTTTTTAATAATTTCAACTTCTTTAGGCAAGTGCTTTGGCAGCTCAACTTCAATCATTTTCACCGCTTCTGGTAACAAACCACCCTGAATTGATCGAAGAACAGACCCAGAAATCTCTTCAGTGATTTCTTTCAGCATACTGGATCTGAACTTCCTTGTACATTCATCACTGATCGTGCTGGCAACAGCATTCTGATCAAGGGTTGGTCTACTTTCCAAACTACTAACCCTTGTAACCAATTTCTCAACCTCATCCTTCAGACCTGCCAGTGGTTGAACTAATTCACCCTTCACTGCAGTCTGAACAGAGCTAACCAGTTTTTCTTCTAAACCCTGGACTGCCACTCTTATATTTTGAGAGTTATTATTAGTGGCCAGTACCAGCTCATCCAGTTTTTCAAAAACTAACTTCTCATTTCCAGCAAATACGTTCATCTCAGTTGCAAGGTTATTTGATAATAATGATTTAAAGTCCGAAATAACCTGAGATGATGACTGGAGTGATCTCTCCAGGTCCGCCACCTTACTTAAAAGGCCTTGGACCTCGGCAGAAGAAGAAGTAGAGAGACCACTAGGAGGCTCCAGATGAGATTCCATTCTTTCCATTACTGGTACTTGTGCCCAGACCTCTTCAGTTTCAGTTGTTTCAGCATTTATAACTGTAGAGTCTGGCACACGTTGTTCAGATTGTTCAACTGGAGTTTCACTTGGTTGTGGTTGAGTTTGTGAAATTTGGATTGTTGGAGGATTAAAGTAAGGAGTGGATTGAGGAATTGAAGATGGTGGTGGTGGTGGCATGTTTGATTCTGGTGGGGGTGGTGGCATATCTGTTTCTGGTGGAGGTGGAGTAATATTTGTTTCTGGTGGAGGTGGTGGCATTTCTGTTACACTTTCAACTTGTTCAGCATCTTCACCCAGAAAGTCCATATCAACATCAAAATTCTGACCCTCTTCCATAGGAGAATCAACCTCATCCCAAAAGGATTCACCAACAGTATCAATACCAACCTGAGCACTAACCTGTTCACCAACTTGTTCACCAGCTTCAACATTTAAATCAATCTGAGCCTCTTGCTCACCAGTCACTACCTCATCAGTCTGATCAACCTGTTCTACCTGCTCAACCACTTGTGCATTTTCTTGCTCAACAATCTGTTCAACATTTTCAACATTCTCCTCTTCATAAATAGGAGACCCATCCAAATTCATAACATCACCTGGATGTCTTTCTGGGTTAACCTGGACTCCACCTCTCATCAGACGCCTATGTGATCTGGATCGTCTGGAAGGCTCAACATTGGGTTGCACACCTTCTTCAGGAGCCACTTGTCTGATGGGTTGTACCATTTCTACAATTTCAATATCTTGGTCACCAGGAGGTCCTTCACCAACTTGAACTCTACCTGGTGCCACTACTGCTTGTACTCTTTGAAAAGAGAGCATGGACTGAGGAATATCTACCTCACCAGTGAGTGGTTTCATAATCATACTGGTCTCCTAGAGCTCTTTTAAACAACAGTGAAAGGAAACGTATATATGGAACAAAAGCTTTTCTACCTTTCACCTTGAGACGCTCTACCAGATCATCAAATATAATCTGAGCAAAATCTACTCTATGACCAAACCAGAGGCAGTAGGCAATCTGGAGATGAGTCTGATTTATCTGGTCCAATCCTCCAGAACTGCCTCCCAGGCACTCAACCAAATGAGTGAAGAAGTATCTCCATGAGTCAGTTAATTTACTCATGTAAATAGTTCCTTTTCTTAGTAACTGGCCATGCTCGTCCACTATCTCAGTATGCCCCATCAATCTGCATACTTCCCTGAAGTTTATACCAGTAGGGAGTGGCATTGCCAACTCATTCTCATCCAGATAGTTTAATTGAAGAGCTGCTCTGAGAGAATCTACAGTAAAAGCCAAGGGTCTGGTACCTTGCTCGAGAGAATAAACAATTGAGGAAGTTGCATCATCATATACAGCAGTGTACCAGAATTCACATAAATAATCGTGGTACATCTTGTAACATCCGTGAATTTTGACCCGTTGACTTTTCGTGTAATATGACTAACAATTTAAGTTAACGAATTAGTTGGGTCGTTTTGTGAATTAAATGGCAATGTGTTATATTCGGGTCGATAATATGTTTTGATCGGTGTTTAAATGTGTAACTATTGTAAATTGGCTAGAGAAGAGAAACGGGTCGGCCCGTGGGTAGTCCATGACCCACCAGCCACATTTGACCCCAACCCTCTCCTTATCTCTTTCTCCCCCCTTTCATTTCTTATCTTCTCTTTTTCTCTCTTTCTCTCAAGTAAAAGGCAAGACCAAAACCCATTTCGATTCTTCATCTCTCTTGCATCTATTTGGTGTTTTGGAACTGATTAAATACAAGAATCATCATCATTGTCACCATATAATCTTCAATTGATCATAAGTTTGAAGTTCATAGTTCAAGACTTTCACCCATTTTGACCTAAATTGGGTTCTAGCTCGGAAAGGAAGCTTTGGTAAGTCAAATTCATCCCATTCACTTCTATTTATGTTAGTTTACTTGTTTCTAGTCATCTCGTACATTTACAAGTCTTAAATCGGGTCAAAACGGAATTAGGGTTCAATTAGGGTTTGGCTAGGTTTTGATCGATTTGGAGGTGTTCTTGATGTTTTGGAATGGAAATTTGTAATGGGTTATGTGTATTTATGTTTAATGACACTTAGTTAAGCTTCAAAATGAGTTTCAAACTCCTACAAATCGTTTTGGTATGGTTTGGGTCGAGTTTTGGGGGTTTTTGGTTCGTTTCTGCACTTAGGCTGCTGGTGCTGGTGCTGGGAATTGTCCCACTGCGGCGCAGTGGAGGGGCCTAGTCCCACTGCGGCGCAGTGGATTACCACTGCCCATTTTGCTTTGTTTTGGCCCACTGTGGCGCAGTGGCTTGGCTTTGCCCCACTGCGGCGCAGTGGATTCATTCTGGACATTCGCGCGCGTCAGTTTTCAAACGTTAATAACTTTTGATCCGTAAGTCCAAATAAGTCGTATGACCTATCGTTGGAATCGTAAGAGAGTCTAGTTTCTTGTGGTAACCTTCATTTTGTATGAATCTTCGTGCATTTCTAAAAATGTCTAGTCAAAGTGTTATGTTTCACACTCGGTAATGTTAAGAAGTAATTGTGGGTTCGTGACTCAACTTAAACCTAAGGAACCAACTTATTTATGATTATAAAGTTGACATTATGTTATATGACATGATTTGATAGGTTGTGAACGCGTGGGGCCCAATACTCGCTATTAATCTTTTATTAACTCGACTTAAGCTTCTTTGCCGATCAAGGTGAGTTTCGTATCTCCCTACTTGCTTGAGATTCGGGCTGAAAAGTGTAAACTTGCGTGTTTACTTACGTTGTTGATTGATTGATTTACTTGGCTTGAATGTTGGATTGTTGAGACGGTTATCACGTTTGAATGACTTGGTTTATGTTTTGTTAAGTATTTCATTAATATTAGGATAGACGTACATACATGGAAGTCGGTTATGCTGTCATTGGGTTTTAGATGTGGTGGGAAGGCTGCGGGTGACCCTATACATAAGCATCTAAGACTTGAAGAAAGTAGAATCCTCTTAAGTGTATGTACGTATAGAATTGGTGTTAATATTGATTGTTGGCTCGTGTTTGTCGAATATCGATTGTTGGTTCATGTTCATCGTATTGTGATTATTGGTTTACGATTGACGAATATTGATTGTTGGTTCATGACAGACGATTGTGACTGATGCATATACATTTGATGGTAAGCATGCATACATTGTACATAATTCCTCGGTTGAGGAGTGACTATATCCAAGTGTATAGATGTATACACTATCTGATGGATGAAGAGTTCTTGATCCCGAGTATATAGACATATATATCTTGATGTTTTTGAGATACAGCCTTGTTCATTGTGATGACAGAAGGGTATCGTTGCATAGGTGACCTGAGTTCACGCATAGGATAGGCATGTTGGCTTATTCATGCATTCGGCACTTACATTGATTCGCATATCATTTGTGCATTCATATTACTCATTTACTTGTCTTGTGTAATCGTGTGGTTGGACGTTATTGTGTTACTTAGAGGCTCGCTGTAAGTCATGCCTAGCCTCTACTCGTATATTGTGATTATTGACGCCGGTTCTTTATGGACTACTACTACGAACTCACCAACCTTGTGTTGACTATGCTTAGTACACTTTTCAGGTAATCAGGTTCTCCCCGGACGTGGAGTTTAGTTGCTTGCTTGCTGTCAACCCGGGCTTGGACTTTATGAATCAAGGATTCATTGACCTTCTCTTTTGCATTATTCTTAGGATCGATTTGCCATCTTTGAGATGTTCTTTTGTAAACTTTGATGGCTATTTGCTCCTTATGTATTTTGGTACTTGTTTCGTTTTGTTATGGATTCACTGAATCTTTATTTGCATTTAGTTCTTGTTCTATTGTAATTCCACCTTGTGCTATATGATTTCTGTGATATTTCGAGCCTCGGCTTGGGGTGTTACAGAATGGTGGCCCATGCGTGGTCGTAGAGAATTAGGCGGTTTGACCTAGACTACGGCTTTAGTTAAAACTCTTCATATAGCATGCATGGTTAGGAAATTCGTGTGCAATGTGAATTATGTGAATCCCCGTGTGAGTTCGTAGTTAAGACCACTTGTGTGATAGCTTGAATTCAATGTGATGAATGTGGTTATTATGATTTGTCGTTGTTATTGGTTGGAGCTAATTTGATGATTTAGGGCAAAATGAAGGGATGCCAATTAACTTAGTATAATATTGTGGCAACCCTAAAAGAACCCGATCAACTCTTTTATGGTTACCCGATATTATAGCAAGTTCATGACATCGTGGATTGCGCACGTGTGGCTTAAAGTATAATAAGGAACCGATATACTTAATGGAAGTTGATTAGGTGGAGGGCTAGCCATTGGTATACCCTGTATACATACCCGGTCGATAACTAAAGAGCATATCGAATTCGGATTATACTTTGAATCATTCGTGTTAGTTAATTGATTGCATGATGTCTTGAGCATGATTACTTGAATAAATAATGAACGATTGTAATGAAATTGACATGATGATACTAAGTAACAATCTCATAGGATTCTAGCACTCTTGCCTTAGCTTAATGATATGAAATGAGTATGTGGTATCGGTATGAGAGCATTGACTACTTGTGTGACTAACATGTGAGCATTTGAGACTAACTCTCGGGTCAACGTGTCACTTGTTTTATAGAAATGGTGAGACCAAGGAGAGCCGGAACGAACTATAGGGCTGAAGAGGAAGAACCTCAACCGGAAGCCCAACCGGAGGTACAAGGAGGTAGAGGTCGTGGTAGGGGCCGTGGTAGAGGTCGTGGTAGAGGCCAAGGAAGGGGTCGTGGTGAAGTTCCTGAACCAAATATGGCTGAGGTGATCGCTCAAACGATCGCCAATATCATGCCAGCCATTATTGCTCAAGTCACGGCAAATCTTGGGCAAAACAATGGGCCTCAAAACAATGAAGCCCCAGAAAATATGAATAATGAAAATGCCCAACCTCAGGCCGTGGAAAACGAAGAAGAGGGACCAGTGGGGGTTGATAACCGCATGCCCATGTATAATCAATATGGGGGATATCGACAGGGGTGCATATTGTAACACCCCAACTAAGGCGGAACGTTGAGATGTACAGAAAGTCGAGTATTCAAAACAAAGGATAACAGATAACATTCACCATAGCGTTATTGAATAAAAATAATTTTACAATGCACAAGCATGTGAACCAATTCCCAAGTACAATACGTCTACCATACTTGGATATTGGGTCCACGAAACAAATAACAAATACATGAGATGGTATACTACAATGATCAGGCGGATTCCATTGCCCCTCACAAGGTTTGATCTTTGACTCCAAAGTGCAATGCAAACAATCATGATGCATATAATTCCTCAAGCTTACGCTAATTCCTGAAAAGCATGAAGAAAAAGTGTCAACTACAAAAACGTAGTTGGTGAGTGCATAGGTTTACAAGTAAATCTCGTTACATATCCATTTCAAAATAGTTTGAGAAATCCATGGTAAATTATAAAGTTCTCATTTGTCACATTTATCGTGAGAGAAAAATATATCAATCGATTAATCATTCATTATACCAAAACCATTTGGTCATCAATACTTCAATATCGCCAATTTCGACAGCTTTCAAGATTCCATATAAGGGTCA
>CM067168.1:148239622-148309622 GCA_034093135.1 Erigeron breviscapus
GCAATAATGTTTAGTTAGACGATAAATACCTCCTCATACTAGAAAAAAACAACTTCATAACACACACATTAATTCCAGCCAGTTTAATACCCTAATTCTCTCTCAAAAACACACACAAACACCAAGAACACACACTAACAAACCGCCATTGATGAATTGAGTAATAGAAATCGTGTTATATTTTTGTGAACCCATCTTTTCTTGATGCGTTCACTGGACTTCTCTACGGAAGTCACAGTTGATTGTTGAGGTGTTGAACTGGAGGCTGCATCTGGAACTTTATCACCAGCTCCAGGTGCAGGAGTAAAAACGATTGGTACTTGATACTTACTCCCTTTATTTTTACCAGATTTTGTTCCAGATGGAACATTCTTTTGATTAGGTTTTGAAGGGAGTGATTTAATAATTTGTTTGAAAACTGGAGGTAATGAACCTCCTTCCAGATTGTTAATCCGGGCAGTACAACTCTGAACCTGTCGAGACAAAAGTTGGAGTTGACTTTCCAGTTTAACCAAAATATTATTTTCATCGGGCAACTGAACCTTGGACCTTGGTTCAGTTGGAGTTTTAGTCTGTCAGGTCTTGGGCACCTTAGACTTTTGAGGTAAAGGCTTGGTACCAGTGGCTTTCTTGACTGGAGCTTTAGCCTGTTTGGCTCCAGTTTTAACCTCAATGGGGGTGGTCTCAAAGGTTTCAGTTTTAACAGCTTCAGGTTGATCATAAGGTGTTTCAACCTTGAGAGCTGGAGGCAATGCATGAAGATCTGGTATGAGAGCTGCCATCTCCAGATCTCCAGATTTCCATGCATTCTTCTGGGCATCGATAGTTCTTGAAAATGCATCATAGTTTTTACCAGATGCTTTTACCCATGACTTGATAATCTTTTGTTCTTTTTCAAGATCAGAAAATAGTTTTTGATTATCAAGTTCTAAAAGCCTCAATCTTTAAAACTGACTCCTTGAGAGCCAACTGGACACTTTGTAAATCATTCAGTTGTGGTTTAACAATGTTCAGTTCAATTAAGATAGTGTTAAGATATCTTTTACTATCAGCTCTAACAGTTTCCACAAAAGCTAAATCACCACTTAATGATTCAGCCAGGTCCAGTTTTAGTTCAGGGTCAATCTGGTGATCATAATCACATACCTTTTTCAAGATGATGTCCACCCATCTTCCAGTGATGACATCTTCTTTTGCCACGTGCTGCTGTTGATCTTCCAAGGCCATGAAACACATGTCCCTTTCCTCTTCTTCATCAACTGATGAGTCATCAGAGTACTCCCATTTTCCCTCAGTTTGTGCCATTAAGCACTGATCCTTTTCCTTTTCCATGGACAGGAGGGCAATCTGGGCCTTAAGCTTCTTGTATTTAGCTTTGTAGCTATCATCAGGCCGATTGAAATTTGGGACAGGGGGGCCAGTTTGGTTGTTCAACTGACTAGATCTGCATTCCTTCATAAAGTGACCCTTCTTGCCACACTTATAGCATGTAAGATTGGTCTTATCCAGAGAGCTGGAGCTGGAAGCATTGTTGGGGCCATTAAATCTTTTATATTTATGCTTAAACCTGTTAAAGGTTTTAGCAATCATGGCGACCAGATCATCATCGTCAGTTTCATTACAGCCATCACTGTTTTCAGTGGTCAGGCCAGAGTTCAAGAAACTGTTTAACATCTCCTTCATCGAGTGTGCCTGGACACTATCTGCAGATATTAAGGCAGCACAAGGTCGCTCAGGTACACTAGCAACCTTGGAACTCTGAGCATGGTTTATGGCATCTTGCTCAGCCACCAGTCTTGCAGCATTATTATCTTCAGTGAATCTGAAGGCTCCATAGAGCGATGCAAGAGTATGGCTGTGCAAGGTTTTACCTTGTCTCAAGACAAGAACCATGTTTTCCCATTTGGAAGGAAGAATATCACAAAACTTCTCAAGAAGAATATCCTTATCCTTCTCTACACCCAAGCCTCTCAGCTGATTAATGAGGCTAGAAAATCTGGTGTATGTACCAGTTAGACTTTCATTGGGCAAGGCAAAGAAGGATTCATACTTCTTGTTCAAGGCAACTTTTCTGGTGACAATAGTGTCATCACCTCCTTCAAACTGAATAACTAATTCATCCCACATTGACTTGGCACTGGGAACAACACAAGTGTTGGAATTAGATCTTCAGGAACAGCCCCAAGGATCATGTTCTTGAGTCTGGTGTCCAGATCAACAAGTCTATGATCCTCATCAGACCAATGGTCTTCAAGCTTTTCTCTTGAACCTCTTCTTCCAGTTGGATCTAGAAGAGGACTGACCCCAAGGGACATGGGTATATATGGTCCATCCTTAAGGATTTTCAACATATACCTCTCAATACCACCAAAATGCAAAAGCATTCTAGCCTTCCATGTACCGAAAGTATCACTGTTTCCATCGAATTTGGGAACATGAGTGTTAGAGTAGTGTACATGGACGTGGTTTGGGGCAGTAAGGGAGGAGGGTTAGTATTAACATTTTGAAAAGGTTGGGCATTATTATTCATAGGGATTTCACCTTGACCAGAACCATCTCCACCTTCAGTAGTGTTCATCTTAGCAGATCTAGGTAAGTTTATTAGCCTTCTGCTCTGATACCACTTGTAAGTCCCAACTCAATAGATGGCACTACCTGAAGACACCTCTATGTCGATGGTGGAGTTACTTTGCAATATATGCACTGAACTGGAGACGACCAGTTGCAGTGTGTATATACCAAGTTCTAGATAGATTACTTATATAAATGACAATAAGTAAAGAACAATGCAATAATACAAATAACTTGTAAAGTAACTTGATGAGACAATATGTAATTTTCAATGTGTAATTTATTTATTGATGTTAAACAAATTACAAGGTTGTTGCGGAACCAAGATAATACAAAGAATGTAAATATCCTAACAACCTATGAAATACAATTGATCTACACTCGGAATTTCTCAAGACAATCGAAACACTTAAAGTTGTGAAATGTTTCTTTTAGCGATTGAGAGAATATTGCACAAGTTCACCAAGAATATTGCAGGTTTGCAAAGTGTGAAGTGTTTGTATGTTTTCACTTTGTGATTTCAAAACACTTAATATTCTTGTTGTGCAATGACTTGTATTTATAGGCAAAGTTAACATTGGGATGTTAACTTTAGCCGTACAAATGTGGTTGAGAGCATTTAAGGAATAACATTTAATTCCTTTAAAAGCAGTGTAAAGTCGCATGATAAAGCAACTTTACATAACCACCTTTATGTACCTTTTATTACTTAAATAATAAGATAAGGCTTATTATCCGGGTAAAGGTACATAAAGCATACAAGTTAATTCCTCGTAATCAGTGTAAAGCTTTGTAAGGGCTTTCCATTGATGGTCTCCAGTTTGTAACTGACTAGAATGTCAACTGGGCTCCTCTGCCATTGCCATTCTCTATCTTCCATTTGTTGTCTTCGACTTCAACTGGAATGATTCTTCAACTTGGTCAGTTCTCAACTGGAGGAAGTCTTCAGTTGCATTGACTGTACGGTGCAACTGGACTTCAATATATTTCTGGACAAATCTTCTTGGTCTCCAGTTTCACTGGTCTCCAGATGCAACTGGTGACTGGCAAGTGTAAACTGGTGACTGGACAGTTCCAGGTGAACTGGTCCTAACAGTGTCATGTGTGTTTCTTAACAAGAGTGTAGAGAGAGAAACGAGCAAAACCTAGAGAGAGAAACCCAAGAACACGCACAGGTCGATCTCGTGGGTAATACTCGACTCACGCACGAACCGCAAACACACACCCGGTTTGGACGGCTCGTAGACTTAGATTACCACGTTGGTTGGTAAGGTTTGTCCGGAGAGCCGTTTCACTATAGTAACCAAATACGAGTGTTTATATTCACACAAAAGATATATATATATCATAAAAGGTAGATATAGAAACCGTGGGTTATCTCGAGGAATTCCGCACCTCGACATATCCTTAAGTCAATCTCGGTTCGGTAAGACCCGGGGGACTTACATCTGTTAATTGGGCTAACATATGCGTGTTATACTGATGGGCCTCATATGCATGTTTTGCCAACTGGGCCACATATGCGTGTTTCTTTGATAGTATAGGGTTTTGCGTGTTGTTGCTAGTATATAAGGAGAAAATACGCATTTATTGATTAAGTTTAACTCATTTGCGTGTTCCTTAGAAAACTCCCAACATTTGCGTGTTCCCTGTCTGTGCACTGTTCACATTTTTTCGATTCACAAGACTTGATTTTTGGTGTTTAAAGACACAAGAAACACAATCATTAACACTTTTCGAACAAAGGTAATCGATTAGCAAGATTTCTAAGTCCATCTTTCATGAATTATGGTCAAGTTTTAGGGTGTTTATTTTCGGTTATAAATTCACTAAATGGGACTCAATTAATGAAATGGATAAGGAAATGGAACCAATAAACGTTTAAATCGGACAAATACGAACTTAATCGTACCAGATTTAGAAGTTTTAGGGTTCAAAAACAACAGGTTAAGATCTAAGGGTGAAGTTTCTGAATATGCGTGTTCATAAGCAGTTTTTGCGTGTTTGTGGTGACGTCATCATAAAGATCACGCATTTGACTGATATGCGTGTTCTTGAGTAAAATACACAATTTGCGTGTTTTGTCACCATTTGCGTGTTGTTACCTCATTTGCGTGTTTCATGACTTATAAATTTTTATAATAAAATTTTAAAAAAAGTAAAATATGAAACATAACACGTATTGTCTAGTCAAACCCGACACCATATGTGTGTATTGTCACCATATGTGTGTGTATAAGGAATTTGTTTGTTCTAGGACTTCGGAAAATTTTCAAAACGGGAAAATTTTCAAATGAGTCAAATTATAAAGTACAAATTGCCTTATAATACTGAACTTTAAAATTTAAGAAAAACAAATGGTTTTAGTTAAATTTAGTAAAGTTCAAAGTGTCGTTTATTAAAACTAAATGTTTTAGAAGGTTATGAAATAAATGGTTTTGCGACCTTGGAAAACACAAAAGTTTTAATTTTGACGTGTTGATTCGATGAAATTGGTGACATTTTGGTTGATTAAGAAACAAATGGTTTCTATATCATGGAAAATGTTAAGAATTTTATTGTTCAACTTATTTATCGATGGTCAAAGTTTATAACATTTTCAAACTTCATGAACTACAGGGTTTCAGGAGCTTAAAATGTCAGGACTTACCAGAGATAATGTAGATAGTTCGTCTCAACAGCTCAAGAGGAGGAAAGTAGCTGAAGGAGGTGAACCATCTGTGATCTCTTCTCAACCAAGCAGCTCAAAATCCAATGAAGGCATTGTGTCTGGATTGGAGAAAGAATTAGAAGATATGAGAGTCTTGATTGTAAGCTTAACGGAAAGATTTTCAAAGCAAGAAGAGTCACACCGTCAAATGCTTGAAGAGTTGAAGAAAGAAAATATTCAACTTCAGACATGACATGAGGCTCTACAGAAGATTCAGTCTGAGACAATGGTGCATCTGAAAAGAGTTGTCAAGAAGCTGAATAAGCACAAAGAGGCAATAGAGAGCCAAACTGAGGGTCTGGCAAGCTTTGACGTGGATTACAAGGAGCCAAATGAGATAGTTGATAACCTTGGATCTCAGGGGGAGATAGATCCTATCTGCACAGATAGTGTTCTCAGGAAGCAAAGGAGAGAGGATGGGAATGATGATCTGGGCAGACAAGAAGAAGAGATCTCAAGATTATCAAGAGGTATTCGGATTGGCACTCCGATTGCTACATCTCAGGGGGAGCAAAGCCAGCATGATGTTGCTGGTACCTCTCAGGCTCCCACAGCTCAAGACAAAGGGAAGCGTATCGTTGAAGATACTTTCCCGTTACCGACTGGAGATGTAGATGTCGGTTTCCAGACTCATGCCTATGAATCTGAGAGTGATGAGGAGCTCATTGCCATTGATGCTATCAAAGACTTGGATGATTTGGCTGAAGATGATTTGGAAGGCTCAGAGGAGGGGGAATGGATACCTCGCTCAGATTGGAAAGGAGTGATGGTATCACCTGAGCATAGGTTTGAATTTGAAGATGCAATTGCTACAAACCCGAATCTCTTTGAGTCTGAAGGTCAGAAGGAACGTAAGATCAAATCCTTTTATGAGCTTCCTGCTCAGGATTTGACTTTCTCAGTCTACTATAAGAAGGGTACAGGAAGAGATGCTAAACTTGTAGTTAGCAGTCTCATGGATGAACAGGGTAGAGAGATTAATGATGCTTTTGCTTCTGATGATGAAGATGAGTATTATCATGTCATACCAAATGTTTACCGTGGAGATCCAAATCATCCATATTGCCAATTGGATGTTCCTCTTCCTCATAGGTATTTCGAATATGTCAAAGATCCTCGTGCATCAAGTCTAAAAGAACTCATCCTCAGCTGGACTTTCGATGAGGAAAAGAGGCTGTATATGATGAAAAGACTTGATAGAGGTCAGTACCTTGAGCCTAACTTTGAAGCTTTTAATTCAATGCCAAAGGCAGACTTCTATGGTCTTGCAGGGCTTAGGCTTATTGGTAATCACGAACGTGCGAAGTTGTTTGAGAGCTGGATCAAGAATGACAATCATCTCAAGCAGAGTGGAGAGTCAGATACGAGAAAGTTCAAGTTCAAACCAACTCCGAGAAAGAAGCGTGTCACTAAAGAACCAAATGGTGAAGAGATTATTGTTAGATTCATTAACAAGATCAAAAATGTCCGTGGGGTTCCTTTGAAGAAGTGGGCGCAAAACATGCTTGGTGACATGGATTATTGGAGAGTAGATGACTTTAGTGCAGCCGCTGTTGTTATGTCAACAAGAGCAACTGGGCACAAAGAGTTGCTTAGAGTCTACGATCCACTTCAGCTTATTAATCTATCGAGAAAGGACTTGAAGAGATTACATAGGCATCAGCTAAGAAGCTCACAACTCCTTATAGGCATAAAGGGTGTCTATGAAAGGATGGTGAAGTTCTGTCTTGCTGAGTATCTCCATGCTGACAGTCGAAGATTCTTTGATGAAATACCTAGACGGGTACGAGCAAGGGCTCCAGCTGGAGGTGAACAAAATGTGGTTCCTCCAGTTGTTGATCCAAATGCAGAAGCAGGGGTTCCAGCTGGAAATGAACAAAATGTGGTTCCTCCAGTTGTTGATCCAAATGCAGAAGCAGGGGTTCCAGCTGGAAATGAACAAAATGTGGTTCCTCCAGTTGTTGAACCAAATGCAGAAGCAGGGGATCCAGTTGGTGTAGAACAAAATGTGGTTCCTCCAACTGTTGAACCAAATGCAGAAGTAGGGGTTCCAGCAAGGGAAGGTCAAAGTGTTGATCTTCCTACAGCAGTTGAACCAAGTACTTCAGTACCAGTACCTTAGACTGAAGTTCCTGATGACAGGGTTTTTGGCCAGCACTTAGGATGACAAACGAAGACTTGAAGGTCACATCTAGATGCTAGTGTCAAGAGGGAGACTGTTGGTGCATGTTTCTCGGTGACAAAAGCATTCTAGATGTGTGATGTATATTTACATATAGTCAAGTCTTGTAATTTATCTTGTAATTACCGTTTGTCAATAATATTACCTTGGCATATATTGTTGATCATATTGGGATCCATTTATGTTTATATGTTTGTTTATTATTTGTGTTTTACAGGTTCTAGACATTACATGTAAAGAGTCATTAAGTTAATATTGTTTCTGCGTTTAACAGCAGTATAAACATTGGTGAGTTAATGTTGGTTCTGCCTATATTTACAGCAGTATAAACATTGGCTGAGTTAATGTTGGTTCTGCGTATATTTACAGCAGTATAAACATTGGCTGAGTTAATGTTGGTTCTGCGTCTTGTACAGCAGTATAAACATTGGCTGAGTTAATGTTGGTTCTGCCTATATTTACAGCAGTATAAACATTGGCTGAGTTAATGTTGGTTCTGCGTCTTGTACAGCAGTATAAACATTGGCTGAGTTAATGTTGGTTCTGCCTATATTTACAGCAGTATAAACATTGGCTGAGTTAATGTTGGTTCTGCGTATATTTACAGCAGTATAAACATTGGCTGAGTTAATGTTGGTTCTGCGTCTTGTACAGCAGTATAAACATTGGCTGAGTTAATGTTGGTTCTGCCTATATTTACAGCAGTATAAACATTGGCTGAGTTAATGTTGGTTCTGCGTCTTGTACAGCAGTATAAACATTGGCTGAGTTAATGTTGGTTCTGCCTATATTTACAGCAGTATAAACATTGGCTGAGTTAATGTTGGTTCTGCGTATATTTACAGCAGTATAAACATTGGCTGAGTTAATGTTGGTTCTGCGTCTTGTACAGCAGTATAAACATTGGCTGAGTTAATGTTGGTTCTGCCTATATTTACAGCAGTATAAACATTGGCTGAGTTAATGTTGGTTCTGCGTATATTTACAGCAGTAGAAACATTGTCGTAGTTAATGTTGGTTCTGCGTATATTTACAGCAGTATAAACATTGGCTGAGTTAATGTTGGTTCTGCGTCTTGACAGCAGTTGAAATATTAACTTAATGTACTTCCAAATGGAAGTTAAGTTAATTGTGTTTCTGCGTATTAACAGCAGGAGAAACATTAACTTAATGAATACTTCCAATAGGTAATATAGACAATGTTGTTTCTGCGTATTCACAGCAGTAGAAACATTGTCGTATCTAATGTTGGTTCTGCGTATATTTACAGCAGTATAAACATTGGCTGAGTTAATGTTGGTTCTGCGTCTTGACAGCAGTTGAAACATTAACTCAAATATTCCTAAGTGTTATTTGAGGGTTCTTGGGAACGAGCAAAATAGTTGTTTGTGGAAAGAACACTCAAATGGTCATTTGAGAGTTTCTGAGGAACAAGCAAAAGTTTGTTTGTTCATAAGAACTCTCAAATGGTTTGAGAGTTTCTGTGGAAACAAGCAAAAGCATGCTTGTCCATAAGAACTCTCAAACAGTTTGTATGTTCTGGGAAACACACAAACAAGCCAAAACCCTAATTGACTTGACATGAGAACACTCAAATCCATTGGATTTGAGAGTTCTTGTCACTTGCCTATAAATAGAGGTGTGAGTCATGCGTGTTCTCAACAAGAGTGTAGAGAGAGAAAACCTAGAACACACACGGTTGATCTTGTGGGTGGTACTCTACTCACGTACGAACTGCAAACACACACCCGATTTGACGGCTCGTAGACTTAGATTACCACGTTGGTTGGTAAGGTTTGTCCGGAGAGCCGTTTCACTATAGTAACCAAATACGAGTGTTTATATTCACGCAAAAGATATATATATATATATATATATATATATATAATATATAAAAAGGTTATATATCTATAAATTATATATATATATAAAATATATATATATATATCAAAAAGGTAGATATAAAACCGTGGGTTATCTCGAGGAATTCCGCACCTCGACATATCCTTAAGTCAATCTCGGTTCGGTAAGACCCGGGGGACTTACAGTATATGATGAGCGTCCATTTTGTGATTATTTCCCCTATTATGCTGCATTTTAATGCTTAATTGAGTTTATGTATGCAAACTTATGGTACTTAATGAGATTTACTATTTATGCATGTTCACAAGAAATGCCATTGGACTCGGAAATGGAGCACTTAATAAATATACATGACAAATATTGTCATGTACTATTATTATAAAGGTGATGGTGCTCGTGTGCTTGTAAACCGAAAAAGACAAAAGGTGGTGATTTTGTTTGGTGTTCAGCCGAGAAAGGAAGAAAACAAGAAATGGGCCACAGCCCATGTACTCGTGAATCAGTAGCCCAGAAGAAGGAAAAGCCAAAGTGGGCTTTAGCCCATCTCGTGTGATGTCCAGCCAAAGAAAGAAAAGAAAGGGGCCGAAGCCCTTTGTTTTGTGAGAGGCGGTCGAGCAAACATCAACAACATCTATATATATTGATATAACTAGTGCCTAGACCCGCGCGATGCGCTTACAATCTTAAATAATTTTTTTAAGGTTAATTTAAGAATTTGGATTCAACCATGGTGCATTCGTGGTGAATTGTACATAAAATTTTGAAATATTAAAGCATGAAAGCAACAGAAAAATTAATCCAAATGTTAAAAGTAGACTATTTCTATATGATTAAAGGAATGTATAACTACGATGTTATAATTAAATTAAGGTGCATTAGACATGTGGGTTGGTCTGGTACTGTAGAACAAATGTTTGTGTTATTAGTAAAATTGGTTCTAAACTTTCTAAAGAACCCATGAAGCTTTTTCGGACATAAAGATCAAAGTTTTAAAATTTCCACATGATCATGACAACATGACTCCCATGATTCTTGCCGATAGTAGCAGAAAAATTAGTCCAGATGGTTAAACATGACCCACCCAGCACCTCAGACGAGTAGACAGTGACCAAACTCTCTTCCAACGATGCTTCTTGACTCGTGTGGCCCTAAAGTTCCAGCGCCGTTTCTTGACCTGTGTAGCTTGAAACTAAAAACATGCACACATCATAGTATTATAGTATTGTTTTCCACTCTAACCATGTGCCCTTAAACTCTTTTACTTTGATAAATTGATAGATATCCACTCACAGTCTTCATTTGGATTTCCTTAAAGCTGAACTGCAGTGGATCTTGGGATCTTGGATTTCCTCAAGTCCAAGACTTACACAACCCCCTGCATTAAATGTCCATTGATCTCAGCTCCTAAATATGATGTTTGCCAGTCTTGCTTTAGTAAATGGCGATAGTAGAGATAATAAACATACCTTAGAGTCCTAAAAATATCTTTAGTAGTCTCAACAAAGTAAAATTTTACCCTATTTTAGTTTTTTGGATCGAAACTCAAACATAGATGAAGACGTGATCACTTCTTTTTACATAAAGATAGCTTCAGTTACATAAGTAGCAATGTAGCAGTCAGTTTGAACTGTTTTGTTCATTTCCAAGCACCAGAAGCAACCAAGTCTCCATTCATCCAACCTAGACACAGAGCTCCATCCCTTTTGTTTAGCCTATACCTCTCACTATACTTCATCAGCGTTTTTATCGTCCCATTAACTAATGAACTCAAAGGGTATGGGCTAAAACCTGCCATCTTAAACCGTAATTTTCACTTCCCGAGAAAGATCATGCCTTTCAACCCTCTTATTCCCTTCCCATGCTATTATATTCACCACTACTTTTGCTAAGCAATGCTGCTCAACACTTATCATGTCCTCGCGCTAACGTGGAACACCGGCGTCCATTGAATCAAACATTGCAGTAATTAAGAGCTTCAAGAAACCGAGGATAAAATGTAGCTGTGTTTGTGTTCGGCTCTTGCTTAACTAAGGTTACCACATTCAGTTTCATACTCTTCACGCCTTAAAGTCTGATCCCGATGGTTTTCAGTGCTCTCACTTCCGTCTGGCAGATGGTGCAACACAAAGGCAAAGTTAACTGCTAAGGCTTCCCATAGGGCGGATTTGATAATATTGGAATTAGTCTTCAAAAATGGGAACAGATGCAGAATGGAACCCAAATGGCACATTGAAATATTTTGCAAGCTGCAGAGTCGCTGACAGTCTCCTCGTTCGCAGACATGTAACCAAACTTGAAATACGGGGAAACCTTATACAAATTGTTTGTGTATGATAAAAGCTCGTGGCTAGCGGGCTCTTTACATATCAAACTTTCAGATTATGGTGCCAGGCTACCAGCCCTTCTAACATGTAAGCCCCTGGTCGCTGTATTGGTTCTCCTGAAACTGAAACAAACTTACTGACTGCATCGTCTGTCTTATACAATAAAACAGTCCCTCGAGCAACTTCTACTGTTGTTTTCACTCTTGTAGCCAAAAGAAGTTGTGCTAAATAATATAAAATGAAATATAGAAAGAATAAAACAAACCTCGTCTATTGGGATCACAAAAGAAGAAAAACTTTTGTGCAGCTATGCCGGTATACATTGCAATGAAGTTTTCAGTCATTCCACGTAGTTGAGCCAAATTAGGAATAAGACCTCGAACGTAAGCTTCCATATCGTGTAACAGGATTATATAATATATTAAAAAATTATATATGTATGAACAGCAGGTAGAAGGAAACCATCAGAATCCTCGTCAATCTCGCTCCTACCAATTCTGGCCTGAGTAAGACTGTAAGAGAATTCTGAACACCAAGTACATAGAAACTTTCTGTCAACATTACATGTAATATAGCATGGCTTCTTTTTCTGGGATCATCAATGCTGCAAGAAATAAGCATAATACAACAGCTTTACATATTTCATACTTATCTCTTGTTCCTGCGAGAATTCGTCAACAGTAGAGAACAAATCTTCATAATGATATATGCAATATTTTGCACTATAGGATTTTATATTGCAAGCATGCTCCATTAAATGGTTCCAAATTGCATAATATGGTTGATCCTAGGGAGCTTACAGTGACGTGCAAACACCACCCCCCTTAGCACCATCTCATACCATAGCAAGTGATACAGCCTTAACTACCAATTGCTGCATTAAACAAAAACAGAGGTCTGTTAATTTTCTCAAAAACCCAAGTCCATTTATAGATCTGTCTTTGCATTCATCATACGATATTATTCACAAAAACTTTTGTGACAGTCTTCACACTTATCGATAGAAAGATTAAAAAAACGAAATAACTGAAAATGAGCAAGAAAGTCGCATCAGTCATACAGACAATTGCTTGTTCATGGACTGATATGTAATCGCACAAATTGAAGATGGTGTTACCTCAGCCTCTTCCTCGGTCATCCCATCCTTCCGAGCTTGATCAAAGAACCCGTATGAATAACACTGAATGATTTTATCGGCAACTGAGTGAGAACTACTTGTTACGAGAAAAATGAGCATAGATAGCGAATAAAAAAATAACTATAACCTTTATCGTGATCCAACTTACAACTCAATTAGTTTCTTAATGTTTCAGCCTTCCACACATCTCACCCCATGAAATATACCTAAATTACCCAAACACACACCAAATAGGTCAATTGGCTTATTCTTATGATCTTATATTCTTATCGACTTATAAATGGTACCTTTTATTCAACACAAGTAATGTTAACTCTAGTCGAATCGAAATTTGAAAACCCAATATAATATACACACCAAGAGAAAGTAGATTTGCTAACACAAAAGAGTTAAAAGTTAAAACCATAAAAAAAATTACATATATACATAAGGTAATTAGCTACTGACATAGTGAGTTTCAACTTTATTTACAGAGTCACTTGAATTGAAAATACAAAATCCAGAAACTTGGATTCTATACATCAGGCCAAATGCAACAAATTATTGGTTGAAAAAACATATCAAACACTTGATGTTTAAAATAATATCAGTTGATTAAAAGAACCACAACTTGAACCAAATACATGAAATATCGAGTATAATACATAATCCGAGAATAAATTAAGCAAATATTTAAAAAAAATAAAAATCAGTGAACGATTTATTAAAATAAACCATATTGAACATACAAAATCCAAAAACTTGGTTTATAACATCAAGCCAAATGCAACAAATAATTGGTTGAGGAATTATATCAAACACTTAGTGTTCATGACCAAAAAAATATATTAGTTGTTGATGGACCTTAAGTTGAACCAAATACATGAAAGATTAAGTATAATGAGGGAATAAAGTTAGCAAATTTTTTAAGAAGTATAAATATATAATCAGAGAGCAATTTATTAAAATAAATGATATTGTCACAACTGATTTACATAACAAAAAAATTAGAAACATTCGTTTTTAATGATCACCAAAAATAATAATAGCAAAAGAAATGTACCATGATAGAATAATCATCCTTGTCACTCAAAGATCTGCAAAAACAAATTCGTTTTCTATACCTTTGATAATTCCACAACTGGATCCACATAATTATGAGAAGACACGGATAGTTTTGAAGAAAACAGGAGACACACAAAGAGAAAGAAATAGAGGGTATAGAGAATGATATATAAACCGTAGAAATTGCGCCTTGTAACTGCTCTTTTACCATCAACCTCACGTCCCATGCTTGGTTAAAAAAAGCCACGTCGGATTTCACCCCTTTTCTTGCAAAGTTGGATATGCCACGTAGGAAAGTTTTAGAAAAACGTAAGTATTCATTTATATAGTGTATAGATTCAAGGAGCAGCCGTCATAATATAATACCACAAGAATTAATTCAAGGGGCGGTCGAGACATAATTTCGAGGGCAGCCAACATTCGGTCAAATAATAAAAGGGTTCAGGTGTTGATTCGAAGGAGCGGCCAAGAAGGACATAGACTGCGTGACTTCGATATATTGATCTTAATAATAATTCTCTTATTTCTGATTAAATATCTTTCCCTTTACTATGAAAAAAGATTTTGTTAATTTGAATAAATCTGTTAATCAATTAAATTTTTTTGATCTTTATGATACACCAAATCTTGAGGAGAACTCCATACCCAATGATGAAGAGGAAGGCACACATATTGATCTTAATGTTGGAGGTGGACTCAATTACTCCTCTGGCAGTTCTGATAGATCTACTAGGAGTAATAGAGATACTGCAACCACATCCAGTGACATGAACTCTGAAAGTTCAAATTCTGAGGGGTCTAATGGAAGTCAAAATGAAAATGATATTGTTAATAATTTAAGAAGATCAACTAGACAAACTACTTTATCTAAAAGATTAGTTGATTATGAAATTGAAGGAAAAGTTAAATTTCCTTTAAGTAAAGTTGTGAATTATGCTCATTTGCCTGTTGATCTTTACTGTTTTGCTACCAATTTAAACAAAAGTAGTGAACCTTCCTCATTTTATGAAGCTTCTAAAGATAGTAATTGGGTTAGTGCTATGAATGAAGAAATGGAAGCTTTAAATAGAAACAACACTTGGGAAATTACTACTTTACCTTCTGGTAGAACTCCTATTGGATGTAAATGGATTTATAGAGTTAAATATAAGTCTAATGGAGAAATTGAAAGATATAAAGCTAGACTTGTTGCTAAGGGTTTCAGTCAAAGAGTAGGAATAGATTTTGATGAAACCTTTTCTCCTGTTGTCAAAATGGTAACTGTTAGATGTCTTCTTACTGTTGCAGTCTCTTTTAATTGGCCTTTATATCAAATGGATGTTAATAATGCGTTTCTATATGGTGACTTAAATGAGGAAGTTTATATGAGTCTTCCACAAGGTTACTTTAATGATGACAGTAACTTGGTTTGTAAATTAAAAAAATCATTGTATGGTTTAAAACAAGCACCAAGACAATGGAATGCAAAGTTATGTAGTGCATTAGTTGAGTTTGGTTTTACTCAAAGTAAATCTGATTATTCCTTGTTTACAAAAAGGGAAAATGATTCTTTTGTGGCTTTACTTGTATATGTTGATGACATTGTACTTACTGGCAATAACAAAGATGAAATTGAAAAGATAAAAAGGTTGATGAACTCTAAGTTTAAAATTAAAGACTTAGGCAAGTTAAAATATTTTTTGGGTATTGAAGTCTTGGAAAATGAAAGAGGTATTTGCTTGTCTCAAAGAAAATATTGTTTGAAGTTAATGAATGACTTTGGTTTGTTAGGGTGTAAACCTTTGAATACACCCTTAGAGATGAATATAACTTTTAAAGCAGGTTCATCTAAGCTGCTTGATAATATCACTGTTTATCAAAAGCTAATTGGTAAGTTAATTTATTTAACTTTAACTAGACCAGACATTAGCTATGCTGTACAGTGTTTGTCTCAGTTTATGCATGCTCCTACTCAAGATCATTTCAATTATGGTTTAAGAGTATTGAGATATCTCAAACAATCTCCAGGTAAAGGTTTATTTATTCAAAAATGTGATGACTTGACTCTGAAAGGGTATGTTGATTCTGATTGGGCTAGATGTTTAACTACTAGAAGATCAATAACTGGTTTTACTATCTTTCTTGGTAAAACTCTTGTTTCCTGGAAAAGCAAGAAACAAAATACAGTTGCCAAGTCTTCAGCAGAAGCTGAATATAGGGCTATGGCAGCTGCAACTTGTGAAATTATTTGGCTTGAGAACCTCTTAACTGATATTGGTATTAAGACTCAATTACCTGTCTCTTTATTCTGTGATAGTAAATCTGCATTACAAATAGCTGCAAATCCTGTATTTCATGAAAGAACAAAGCACTTTGAAATTGATTTACACTTTATAAGAGAAAAAATATGTTCAGGAATGTTGAAAACTTGCAAAGTTGAGTCTGAATTGAATATTGCAGATTTACTTACTAAGAGTCTAGGTTCCAAGCAACATGCATTCTTATGTAATAAACTTGGTCTTTTTGACATGTTCCAAAAATGATCTTGAGGGGGGATGTTGAATATTCAAGATCATTTTATATATATTCTGGACTTATTTTGTATGTTTAGAAAAATGCAGGTACTAAACTTGTATGCTGGTTAAAGTTAAGGACTATTGTTGCTGGTTCTAAAGATGAAGCTGATTATGTAAAGTAATAGAAGATCAAGGGGCTTAAAAGAAGTTGAAGATATATATATATATAACACATAACCCATTTTAGATGATTATTCATTCATTCATATCGGCAGCATATTCGATATCTATCTCTCTATATTCATATATATATTTTGTATAAATCTGTATCATCATCTTGGTGATATTTGATCTAGTTCTTATTTCTTTCATCAAGTCTGTAATAATAATCTCTATATTCATTAATCAAATAATAATAATAATTCTCTTATTGTTCTTGATCTAATTCAGATTGTAGATCTGATTAGATTTGTGATTATTTCTGGATTCTTACATGGTATCAGAGACAGGTTAAATATCTTTCCCTTTACTATGAAAAAAGATTTTGTTAATTTGAATAAATCTGTTAATCAATTAAATTTTTTTGATCTTTATGATACACCAAATCTTATCCCTATTATTAGTTTGATCTTTCTTTTACTCTTTTTTATTATTGTCAGTATTACTTTATTGCAAGACTTATTTTATCGTACAATTATTATTATGGATCAATTTATATTAATGATTGTTAGTATTATTTATTTTGCAATGAGTAGCTAAATAATTTTGCATCTGCTTGGATAATGTGATCATGCCGTTATAGTGATACTGATAATTATTGGTAGTTGTTGAACAGTTTTTATGCTTGACCGTCGACCCATAATTGTTTAGGTTTAATACTTGAATGAATATGAAAGTTATAGTTAAAGTAGGTTTAAGTCATTTTAGGGTTTAGTAGTCAAATTAGGTTTAGGTCAAAATTAGGGTTTAGTAGTCAAATTAGGTTTAGGTCAAAATTAGGGTTTAGTAGTCAAATTAGGTTTAGGTCAAAATTAGGGTTTAGTAGTCAAATTAGGTTTAGGTCAAAATTAGGGTTTAGTAGTCAAATTAGGTTTAGGTCAAAATTAGGGTTTAGTAGTCAAATTAGGTTTAGGTCAAAATTAGGGTTTAGTAGTATTTTCATTTTATATATATTCTGGACTTATTTTGTATGTTTAGAAAAATGCAGGTACTAAACTTGTATGCTGGTTAAAGTTAAGGACTATTGTTGCTGGTTCTAAAGATGAAGCTGATTATGTAAAGTAATAGAAGATCAAGGGGCTTAAAAGAAGTTGAAGATATATATATATATAAACACATAACCCATTTTAGATTTTTTATTCATTCATTCATATCGGCAGCATATTCGATATCTATCTCTCTATTTCTTTCATCAAAATAATAATCTCTATATTCATTAATCAAATAATAATAATAATTCTCTTATTGTTCTTGATCTAATTCAGATTGTAGATCTGATTAGATTTGTGATTATTTCTGGATTCTTACATGGTATCAGAGACAGGTTAAATATCTTTCCCTTTACTATGAAAAAAGATTTTGTTAATTTGAATAAATCTGTTAATCAATTAAATTTTTTTGATCTTTATGATACACCAAATCTTATCCCTATTATTAGTTTGATCTTTCTTTTACTCTTTTTTATTATTGTCAGTATTACTTTATTGCAAGACTTATTTTATCGTACAATTATTATTATGGATCAATTTATATTAATGATTGTTAGTATTATTTATTTTGCAATGAGTAGCTAAATAATTTTGCATCTGCTTGGATAATGTGATCATGCCGTTATAGTGATACTGATAATTATTGGTAGTTGTTGAACAGTTTTTATGCTTGACCGTCGACCCATAATTGTTTAGGTTTAATACTTGAATGAATATAAAGTTATAGTTAAAGTAGGTTGGGGATTTAACAGGAAGCCAAACTGTTTGGGTAACTTAACAGGAATCCCGTTAAACTATAAAGGTTAGGTCATAAAAACAGACTTAGTTTATAATCTTAATTAGGGACTTAAAAGGAAGCTTGGTCGTGATTAGCCGTTCAACAGTCATAAGTAATCTAGTAAATGATCTATGTGGCATTTGAACTGTTTCAAAGTAGATGTACCATTTTCATTATTATTATAGTCTTTCATTTTCAAATCATTTCGTGCTTCCTTGCTAGACCAAGCGATTGGAAGCTTTTGCTAGTTTTAGTTAATTAAGTCGTGACAAACCCCCAACAATCTTAGAATTACACCTAGCTGCATTCTTAGACATAGTCCCTGAGAACGATCATGGTCTTACCGATTTGCTATACTATAAACGATCGGGTCCACTGCCCGTGAGTGAGTGTAGTAGAGAAGTTAACCTTGTAATAAATAAATTTAAAACTTGTTAGGAATTTAAGTTAACAAATCTCGCTCATCGGATGCTTAACAATGTCAGACGCGATCCAGTGACATGGAAACGTGCACTGTGGTCACCAGAGGGAATTATTATCTGGTCATGGCTTAAGAGCCGGGTAACTTAAAGATGAATTAGTAACACAAACTTTAGGTCATTAATGCTTAAACAATGAATCTAACGAGAATTTGTTTAAAAGGTAGTGTGAGTCTAACGACAGCACTAGTTAATTAGGCAAAGTGAATCTAACGAGAATTTGAGACGTGATTAAGTTTCCAACAGTCTAGCAAGTAGGTAGAATGATATCTGGTCGTACCATGAGATCTGAGATGCCAAACAAGTATTTTAATTTAATTACTGTTATTTGCTTTTTCAAACTATTTTCAGACTAAGCCTCTCGCTGAACAAGCGGTTGCGGCTTCTATTTACTTTTCAGTATTTTAATTAGTTTAATAGGAAATCGTGACAACCCCCAACCGCTAGAATTACACGTACTACTAGATTAGATAAAGCAACGAGTCCCTACGAACGATCCTGTACTTATCACTTAACTATAGTACATCTGATCGGGTCCCCTGTCCGTTAAGGTGTGTGTTTGTGTTTTGAGATAATTACTTGTACAACATTTTTATAAATTTAAACACTAAGAAACGCAACCCATCAAGTGTTTTGGCGCCGCTGCCGGGGACGCGACGCATTCTTAGTTTAGTAGTGTAATTGGATCCTTTCTTGTGTTTCGGCACGAGAAAGTTACTTTTCAGTTTTTAGGTTTAAGTCATTTTAGGGTTTAGTAGTCAAATTAGGTTTAGGTCAAAATTAGGGTTTAGTAGTACTTTCATTTCATTTTTAGTTTAAGTAGTGTAGTTTAATTTTTCATTTCATTTTTATATTGGTGCGTTTGACGTTTTTCTTTGAGTTTTGCAGTTTTACTTAGGTAATCAAGCTGGAAGACAAATCGAAGAACAAGGACACTAGGGCACCACCACTACCGAAAATTAGGATACACCAGTTAGAAGGAGCCTCATCCAACCCACCGAAATCACCAACCGAACCAAACTCACCTAGAGTCGAAATGGACGCCTTTGACCGACCGATGATGAAAAGGACGAGAGCCGTAGCACCTACACCGGGATCGGCTATTGTCCCACCAAACCTAGGAGATTCGTTTTCAGTCAAAGGTCATCACCTTAAGTTAATCCAAGACAACCAATATGACGGTCGAGCCAAATCCGACCCTCATAAGCATGTAAGCAGGTTCACGAGTTTGTGCAAAATGTTCAAATACGGAGGAGACGTCACCGATGACGATGTGAAGCTTAGCTTATTTCCGTCGTCCCTCACGGGAGAGGCACGTGCTTGGTTCGATGAGCTCGATGAAGGTACCATCACTACATGGAATCAACTTCGCGAACAATTCGTCTCGCGATTCTTTCCCCGAGTTTAGCAAGGAAAATGCTTCGAGACATCAAGGCTTTCAAGCAAGACGAGGGTGAATCACTAGTTGATGCATGGAAAAGGCTTAGGGAAATGATCAGAAACTGTCACGGGAATGGACTAGACAAGGACGAGATCATGGAGATTTTCTTCTATGGTTTAACCAAGAATTCCCAAAAGGATTTAGACCTAGCCGGCGGTGGTAACTTTTTGTACAAATCTACCAATGATGCGTACAAAATGATGGAGGATATGGTGCAAGCTAGCTTAGCTCGAGATATGGACGATAAGGATCGAGAAAGAAGGACGAGAATGACTCCAGTGTAGCATTTTGGAATTCGGTTCCATTGTCACTTCTTAACTGACACACTTTTCACTTGTATTTGAGATCAATCTGCTTGATAAGAGCGATGATTTCAGCAGCAACTTCATTCTTTGACCTGAGAAAGATAACCCAACAATATTTGGAGAATTCGTCAACGATCACCAGGGTATATCCTTTACCAGCACGAGTCTAAACATTCACTGGACCAAAAAGATCCATGTGAAGCATGTGAAGTGGTTCAGTAATGCTGAAATTCTGCTTGGTCTTGATACTGGCACGTTTTTGCTTGCCCATCTGACATCTTGGACATGGCTTTTCCTTTTTGAAGAAAACTGGAGGTATCCCATCTACCAGTTGTTTTCTTGACATTTTATTAATATTTTTGAAATTTAAATGAGATAACCTCTTGTGCCATAACCAGTTTGTGTCTTCATCAGCTTTTGTATAGAAACACTGCTCTGAAGGAGAGCTTTCCATATCCATTACATACACATTTCCTCTTCTGGGAGCAATCATCACTACCTACCAATTCTTGTTGAATATGGTGCCTTGAGAAACATCGAAAAGTACTCTGAAGCCATCATCACTGTAACACCCGTCGTTTAAAAATATGGGTTTTCAAAAACTTTTCACCTGACAGTGTTAAATTGCGGAAGTAAAGACTGTAAAAGTCAAAACCGATAGAAACATTTCGGTTTCTGCATTTATTTGGTGTTACATGCCATATCAAACAATAGTTCAAATGAAAACCCAACGGTTGCCCAACATAAAACAACCGTTCACACATCACTACATAAATTCGACATTAAATACGAAATGTAATGAATGTCTAAAGAAAGCATCGTCTAAGGGTAGCTAAGGCTCCTGCATTGCATCTACCCAAGCTCACGCGTCCTGCATCTAGTTTCCATCAAGCTAAACCTGAGGGAACAACCACATTAAGAAGCAAGTGTTAGCTATAAGAATAGCTAAGTAAGATAACACTTAATTTAAAAGCATTTGTCCAATTAAAACAATCTTCATTATTAGACAAGTTTTATTAGGCAAAACACACATCACACGTTCACACATATACTGCATTTCAACTTCGTTTCAATTAGGATAATCATCCTAAATGTGCCTATCCTGCATTAGTTCACACATTGTCACACGTATCTTCGTTAACTGCATATAAGTGTGCCCTGCATCACACCCGACTGGATGATTAGTCAAAAGACTACTCATCTTACGTCGTTAAGGAATGGCAAGCCAATCCTTGAGTAATCCGTATATGAAGGTTGGTCAAACCCCTCGTATTACTCGCCCTGCGTTATAGAGACCACGTTGCGAGGAGCCACCCAAGCAACAACTGCATCTACGCACTTGCCCGGCTAAGGCTAGTACGGGTTAAGCTTAACACTTCTCACTGCATCTGTTTTATGAGCTCAATTTCACACATATAGATTGGGTCCCTGCATTCCCAAACATTCACACACATATAGTCTAGGTAACACACATTCCTAGACATTCACACACTTTAACTTCATTACGTTTGGATCCTTAAACGTGCAAGTGACATAGCAACCTAGCAAGTCTAGTGAACTAGGCGTACAAGTCAGGCATGCATATCACACATCAACTTCATTTCTATATATCATACATATCAGGATACTTCATTAAACTACATCAACTGCATAACTACATATTACATTAAGCAATACTGCATTACACTACAATAGGGACTGCATCTCAGGTCTCATGGTCAACTGCATAACCCATAATACCTCCCAAGTAACCCATATGCCCACATGCAATAATAAGGTACCGAATGGAAGTGTTCACGATTTGAAACCAGCTTTTAGTTGATCCCCCAGCGTGTCAGAGTAGTGTATCTTACCTGGTAGTAGTGTACGCGTGCAACCAAATAGCTAATAGTGCTTATCAGTAATCCCCGACACCTATCGTACATTAACATATAAAGTATAAGTCATTTAGGACCTTAAATGGACCCTCGTACGAACTTAAGACTGACTACGTAAAATTCCAGAATTACACCTTACGAAGATAACCTTCGTACGAACTTAAACTTCGTTCGATCTACTTTACGAAAATAGCTTCTTTACGAATTTAGTTGATCTGCTGAAGATAACCCAAAAATCATTCATACGAAGTTAATCTTCGTACGAACTTAAACTTCGTTTAATACTTTACGAAAATAGCTTCTTTACGAATTTAGTTGATCTGCTGAAGATAACCCAAAAATCATTCATACGAAGTTAATCTTCGTACGAACTTAAACTTCGTTCGATCTACTTTACGAAAATAGCTTCTTTACGAACTTAATCTCAAAATCCTTTTTACGAAGTTATCTACTCCTAACGAAGATAGCTCCAAACTAAGTCTATCTTCGTTCCGACGAACTTAGGCTCAGTTTGCTTCAAACGAACTTAAAATTCGTTTTCCAAACGAATTTAGATCCCACAAAACGAACTTAAAGTTCGTTGGACAACACTTGAACCCAGAAAACGAATTTAAGATCCAATTTCGACCAGAATTCACAAAACGGCTTCGTCCTTCAATTTTCCAGAAATCATTCGATTTAGGCTTCACCCAAAACATGTTTTCGACATAATTAAACATATTTTGATCATCAAGATCGACTTTGGACTCGTTTAACTCCGATTAGCACGTTAATTGACCAAAACACCATCTAAGCCCTAATTACGTGTATAATCCAATTTTAATCAGATCTGTTTCATAATTAACCAACCCCTAAACCTGAAAATACAACCAACGATTCAATGATTACCTGCTTGCTAGATGGCTGATCGATTCCAACACCAAAATACCCAATCGTTAGACCCAAAAACTAGATTAATTGCTTTAGAAATCAAGAAAAGATTAGAGAGACTTTGTGTGTGAGTTATTCTTTGCTAATGGCTGCTAAATCAGCCCTAATTACACACATCAAATCCTTAAACCCGTTTTTAGATTTCAACCTATGTTTTTTTTTTTTTTTTTTTTTTTTTTTTTTTTTTTTTTTTTTTTTTTTTTTTTTTTTTTTTTTTTTTTTTTTTTTTTTTTTTTTTTTTTTTTTTTTTTTTTTTTTTTTTTTTTTTTTTTTTTTTTTTTTTTTTTTTTTTTTTTTTTTTTTTTTTTTTTTTTTTTTTTTTTTTTTTTTTTTTTTTTTTTTTTTTTTTTTTTTTTTTTTTTTTTTTTTTTTTTTTTTTTTTTTTTTTTTTTTTTTTTTTTTTTTTTTTTTTTTTTTTTTTTTTTTTTTTTTTTTTTTTTTTTTTTTTTTTTTTTTTTTTTTTTTTTTTTTTTTTTTTTTTTTTTTTTTTTTTTTTTTTTTTTTTTTTTTTTTTTTTTTTTTTTTTTTTTTTTTTTTTTTTTTTTTTTTTTTTTTTTTTTTTTTTTTTTTTTTTTTTTTTTTTTTTTTTTTTTTTTTTTTTTTTTTTTTTTTTTTTTTTTTTTTTTTTTTTTTTTTTTTTTTTTTTTTTTTTTTTTTTTTTTTTTTTTTTTTTTTTTTTTTTTTTTTTTTTTTTTTTTTTTTTTTTTTTTTTTTTTTTTTTTTTTTTTTTTTTTTTTTTTTTTTTTTTTTTTTTTTTTTTTTTTTTTTTTTTTTTTTTTTTTTTTTTTTTTTTTTTTTTTTTTTTTTTTTTTTTTTTTTTTTTTTTTTTTTTTTTTTTTTTTTTTTTTTTTTTTTTTTTTTTTTTTTTTTTTTTTTTTTTTTTTTTTTTTTTTTTTTTTTTTTTTTTTTTTTTTTTTTTTTTTTTTTTTTTTTTTTTTTTTTTTTTTTTTTTTTTTTTTTTTTTTTTTTTTTTTTTTTTTTTTTTTTTTTTTTTTTTTTTTTTTTTTTTTTTTTTTTTTTTTTTTTTTTTTTTTTTTTTTTTTTTTTTTTTTTTTTCTTTTTTTTTTTTTTTTTTTTTTTTTTTTTTTTTTTTTTTTTTTTTTTTTTTTTTTTTTTGGATTTCAACCTATGTCAAAATCAGTCCCTGGACTTCTAAACCCTTCATTATTGGCCACAAACTGCATTATTGACCATATACAACATTAGTCCTTCATTAAAAGGCACTACATAGCCTTTAAGTGACATTAATCACACTTTTATTCGTCATTAAAATTTAGGCTTTTAAACCTAACTACTTTATCTACGTTAACCACACATAACTACATTCAAATATTAAGTAAAGACTTAACGACACCCCCAAATTGACTTAACGGCATTAGTCAAACGTTAAATAAAAGTTCGGGATGTTACAATCACACAGTTGGCTTACACTGATCTGGTTATATTTCAAACCATTCACATATGCAACATGTGTAAATATGACTTGTCCATTGTTGAGGACACCATATCCTTTAGTTTGTCCACAACCATCATTTCCAAAAGTAATGGAGGGTCCATCGAAACTATGAAAAAGGGTCTTACATCCGGTCATTGTCCTGCCAGCTGCACTGTCAAGATACCAAATATATTTCTTTCGATCGCCCTGCACACGCACCAGATTTATCAGTTGGATTTTGGAATCCATCGACTGATGGGTTCGGTAGACTCTCTCTTATAAGTCCCTGGAGGTAACTGGTGTAGTTCACTTTCATGTTGTACAAATTTCTCTGCAAACTTAATTGGAGTTGATAGTTTTGAAACCTTTTTCTTTTTCTTCTCAACAGGAACAACATTTTTATCCTTCTTGGAAACAGGTTTTGAATTTTGTTTAGGGCCAGATGAAGTGCCCTCAAAATTGTTTAATCTCGCATTACAACTTTGAACCTGACGAGCCAGTAGTTGAAACTGGCTCTCCAACCTTAACAAAATGTTTTCTTCAGATGACACCTGAGCCTTTCCAGTTGACTGGACTTTAGGCTTAGGAAGGGAGACATTCTTTATCATTGGAAATGAAGGTGCCGTTGGGGAAAGTGCTGATGTTGTTGGTTGTGTGTTTTTTGGGGGATCAAGATCTGATACGTCATGTACAACGATCTTTCCCTCATTATTGATACTTAGGTGCAACACCTTGGATATACCTATTATGCTCTTTATCTCATTTGGCAATATCTTAGGATCTTGGTCTCCATGTTTTGTGACCAATTCTTTGGAGCTGATGTTAATTAGCGCTTGCATGCCTTCATTGAACAGAACGACATCTGTAGTTGCTGTTCCACGGTGATTGTTCCATTAACGCAGTACCTGTTCACATCATGATGATGCAAAGAAAGGAATTAATTTGTTTTCGAATTGTAAGAAGGTGGATAAACGAAATTCTCAGTTTTATTGGTGTTTACCTGAAGTTTGGAATGATATCCTCATCGTCTTTGCAATCGTACTTTACTTGGCCATCCTCTTCCTCCTGAAAAAGTCTCTTTGAACATTTAAAGCATCTGGCAAAGTACCACACTCGATCTGTCTGGATTTCGTTGATTGTTGCGTAGCATTTGAAGTATGTGTAACTCTGTATTCAATAAATTATATTGGATGTAATTACGTGGTAACAGTTATTTATGTCTAATGGAATTATGGTTTTTGACGTTTACCTGGGATTTTAACAAATCAGGTGATAGCTCGGACACTGTTACCATTTTCTCTTTTGCCTTGGAAGGTTGCATATGTGGGAGCACCTTTAGCCTTTAAAGTTTTCATAAGGAGCGATATGGAAGTCATTTTTGCTGTTGTAGTCATAGGAATATTTCTATTATCAAAACTAAGAGAATTAAAGATTTTATTGATGCGTTACTTGTTGACATGTGCAGAAGTTTGAGGGAGTTCTGGATTGATGATTGTTGTTGTCAAGTATGTTGATTCTTTTTTTAGAACGGCAGAAATTTATTAAAACATAAAAACCAACTAGCAAGGCGCTAGATGGTCACGATACAAAATGTTACAAGCCTAGTATACACAAATTACACAACTACACATCCCGTAACTTTAACTGCTAAGACCGCAAAAAGGTTGGAAAAAAGCTTGTGCCAAATACCTGAGACACAAGAAAAAACCCCCTCATCAAAGGCCGAGCCACCGGTTTTCACTTTGAGAGGTTTTTGATGCGATCTCAAACAAGTCACGGGGAACCCGAGGACCAAAGGAGCAATAAAGTAATAGCAAAAAAGGTCAAAGAAGAAACCCCCTACATGACCAGCAGACCTACAAAACATACAGCAAAAACAATCCAAAATCATTGAATAGGTTGCTCACTCCATGAATCCCACGTCAAGCTTACCTTCTTGTCTCTATTGTTAATCCATAAAAAGCCCATCGCAACAATTGCATTAAAAATCTCCAAGTAACCCTCTTGACAGTCATTATGACAGCAATTGTTTCTCGTTTTCCAAAGGTACCACCACCATATATAGAGAATGGCTTTGACTCTTCGTCTCAATCTATCGGGCATTTTAAGGTTGTTACACCAGGTTAGCAAGTCTTCTGGATTATTGGTAGGGATATCCAACTTAGTCCAACATTGCAATAATTTCCTTGTTTCAACCGTGGTCTTACACAGATTAAAAATATGATCAATTTCTTCCACCCCATTTTGACAAAGAAAGCAGCGGAAGGTGCTAACATCAATTCCTCTTGCAAAAAGATTAAGACTAGTAGGAATACAGTCAAGTATGTTGATTCTAGTTGTAATAGTCCTGTTGAAATTCGAAATATATAAAACGGGTTAGTATCATTTGAAAAAAGTTGACCTTTTTTGTGACTATAATCATTCAACATAAACTTAATTACTTATATACTTACTTAGATGATATATAACAAATTCATTGCATATAGTAAATCTAAAAATATAAGTGGATATCATCTACACATTAGGAATGCGTTGTATACTACATTTTTAAATTTGATGTGATATTTAAGGTCTGATTTTAGTACATACCGTTATGCTCGCTTACTGTTGCTGAGGTTATAACGACTACATCTCCCGGCACGACTTCATCTCCTATTAAATGCGCATTTCTGGCCAAAGAGTAATTTCCACCTCTTCTTCTCTGCAAGGACAAATTATATGTAGGCATTATTAGTAGAGGTTTGAGTTTGTTACTACAACTTTCACTCTAACCTTTCGTCTTGTAAGAGGATTTTTCTCAGCGTATTCCTGTGCTTGTCGTTCTTAATGAATTCTTTTCAACTTGGCCGATGCAGTCTGTCAACATTACAAGTACATATAGTATTAGATGTTTTTAGTTTTTATATGTTGGATCATATGTAATGCAAACCTGTAAGTAGTCTTTTGTCGTTAATCCTTCTTTTTAACTTCTCGTAATTGACAAAGTTAAAGTAAACTCTTGGTATAGTCGACTCTTTAATGGGCTGGATCTTTGCCCTTTGCCCAAGCACAAGTGATGCGTTATGTTCCACTGTAGCCATGTATCTAGGGCTGTCACACATGTATCCGCTCACTCTATAGCATGAATGGAGTTGTATAATGGAGTCAAAATAGTTCTTATCATTCAGGTCGGCCGTTGCCTCTATGGCGTCGCTCTGCAATAGAAGCATTGTCATAATCATATATTATTCCAAGTCGTTATTTGATGAGGTAACTATAAAGGAAATATGTCAACAAACTGGTAGCATATCTCCTCTTTTTTGCTTTTGGATACCCATTTTCTCAACACTCTTATTTCTATTGGCAATCTTTTTTGTCCTACAACTATATCACGAACTCGCATGTACGTCATCTATGAACTTGCAATGAATTAAGAAAAGTAACAAATTATGCATCGCACATAGTTGCAATTTATGAAGTGTCTTTATACACAAACATAATCTTATACCTGATAAACATACTGCAATTTATGAAGCGTCTATATACCCCTAACATATCATATAGCAAATAGAAAATCATAATTTTAACGAAATGCAAAGAGCATCTAATAATAATAGTAAGGAAGACTAAATGCTTGCCATACACATTATAATATACTACAATATTAATAATATTAAAGAATAAAGGGCTCAATTCACAGATGTGATTTTTAAAAGCAATGTTGGACACCACAAATCGGAAGCAGATAACAACTTTTTATGTTCACTTGATGATAAATAAATTTCTTTGATAGAAAAGTTTGTCAAATATATCACTATTAGTTCTCGAAAAAAAGCTTTAGGTTGACTCGAACAATTAATCTCCGGCCCTAAATTAGTTGTTATATATCTAGTTAACTGGACCTTATTCAATTCCTTGATATAACTTGTTTATATCCCCATAAGGTCTGTTACCGAATACATATACAAATCCCAAAGTAATGCATGATTAGGGATGGCATCAGGCCGGGTATGGTCCGGGTTAGCTAATCTCGGACCCGGACCCGATTAAAAATCCTCATCCCAAACCCGGACCCAAACCCAACGGGTCCCCGTTTAGTTACTAACCGTCGGGTAACGGTTTTCCCACGGGTAATCGGGGATCCGTTATCATTTTAATTTTTTTAAATCTCTTTACTTACTAAAATATTTATGTAATTTCTTTTAAGTTGTTAAATTAAATTTCATATTTTTAAAAATATTTGGAAATAGCATATAATGTACACATTTGTGTAGTTCGTATTTTTGGGTGTGTTTAGAAATAAGTTAGTGATGATTTATTAGTGTGAAAAAAATAAGAAATTTGACATACAAACAAGTCAAAACCTTTTGAGGTTTTACGAAATGGGGTGAGTTATTTTAAAAACTCACAAAGAAAAAAGAATGCGAGAACAGTTCTGGTCCATTCATTTTGTCTAATTTTCTTTCTCTTCTATAAAATAAGAAAATTTATCCAAATCATTTGAAAATGCTTTATCTCAGAAACTGTAAATCGTTAGATGAAAAAAAAAGTATGGGTAGTCTTAAAGTTTCCTCCTCTTTCATTAGAGAAGCAATTCGATATACTTTTAACGACTTTTTAATTTTCGTTTTCTTTTTGATACTAACACATAACCTACACATGTGTAGGTTGAACGAAAATTGTGATTCGGAACGGGCTTCGCCCTAAAGGAAATTCATAAAGGGTAGTTGGTGGGGGTGATAGGTCATTGAGGGTGATAGGTCATAGTGTGATAGGTCATAGAGGGTGATAGGTCATAGGGGGTGATCGGTGATGGGTGATCTACCTAACGGGCTCCGCCCTTAGCCGCTATGGCTCCGCCATGGACTGACGGGCTCCGCCCTTAACCTTCATTGTTGTGTACAGATGGTCATTTACTAATTTACATATAAAAACAAAAATCCTACACATGTGTAGGTACACAAGTACAAGAGAAAAAAACGAAAACTAAAACGTCGTCAAAAGTATATCGAATTGCATCTCTAATGAAAGAGGACGAAATTTTAAGACTACGCATATTTTTTTTTCATCTAACGATTACGGTTTGTGAGATAAAACATTTTGAATGATATAGATGAATTATAATTTATTATTGAAGAGAGAAAAATGAGACAAAATGAGTGGTCCAAAATTGTTCTCGAGTTCTTTTTTTTTGAGTTCTCAAATAACCCTTCCTCTTTACGAAATATATGATCAACACACATTGGTTCACCAACCGATTTAAAAAAGACAATGGTACTATCTGAGCATTCCATCATCATCATCATCATCATTATTATTATTATTATTATTATTATTATTATTATTAGTTTCATTCATAACATCAGAATGTTCAGAATCAGAATCTTCATTATTATTATTATTATTATTATATTATTATTATTATTATTATATTATTATTATTATTATTATTATTATTATATTATTATTATTATTATTATTATTATATTATTATTATTATTTATGTAATATAATATATACGGGTCGGGTATACGGGTTCGGAGCGGGTTTCAGGTATACGGGTTTTTATATAAAACCATCCCCGGACCTGGAGCCGCAAAAAAAATAACCCCATACCCGTCCTTACACCCACATACCCGGACCTAAACCCGACCCAAAGATGTCGGGTTTCGGATTTACTCATCGGGCACGGGTCTCTATCCATCCCAATGCATGATGCATCAAAAAAAGAAAAATTATGGGTATAAAGTAATAAGTAAATGAAGATTGAGATTAAAATAAGATAGAAATGAAAAACATTCAGGGCAAATTACCTTGTAAATTAGGATATGAAGATACAGTGAAACAATTTTTTTTGCTATTGAAGAGACTGCAGTAAAAAAAAACTGGGGAACATGTGGAGGGACTGATGAGCGTTATAAAAACCCCTATCGAAAGAACATGATGCTTAACAATGTCAGACGCGATCCAGTGACATGGAAACGTGCACTGTGGTCACCAAAGTGAATTATTATCTGGTCATGGCTTAAGAGCCGGGTAACTTAAAGATGAATTAGTAACACAAACTTTAGGTCATTAATGCTTAAACAATGAATCTAACGAGAATTTGTTTAAAGAAGTAGTGTGAGTTAGGGACAACACTAGTTACTTAGGCAAAGTGAATCTAACGAGAATCTGAGCCGTGATTAAGTTTCCAACAGTCTAGCAAGTAGGTAGAGTAATATCCGGTCGTATCATGAGATCTGAGATGCCAAACAAGTATTTTAATTTTATTAATGTTATTTGCTTTTTCAAACTATTTTCAGACTAAGCCTCTTGCTGAATAAGCGGTTGCGGCTTCTATTTACTTTTCAGTATTTTAATTAGTTTAATAGGAAATCGTGACAACCCACAACCGCTAGAATTACACGTATTACTAGATTAGGTAAAGCAACGCGTCCCTGCGAACGATCATGTACTTATCACTTAACTATACTACATCTGAACGGGTGCTCTGCCCGTAAGTGTGTGTGTTTTGAGATAATTACTTGTACAACATTTTTATAAATTTAAAAGCAAATCAAAAACACTGATCAAGCTTTTTTGGCGCCGCTGCCGGGGACGCGACGCATTCTTAGTTTAGTAGTGTAATTGGATCCTTTCTTGTGTTTCGGCACGAGAAAGTTACTTTTCAGTTTTTAGGTTAAGTCATTTTAGGGTTTAGTAGTCAAATTAGGTTTAGGTTAATTAGTTTACGTAGTGTAGTTTAGTTTTTCATTTCATTTTTATATTGGTGCGTTTGATCTTTTTCTTGAGTTTTGCAGGATTATTTAGGTAGTTGATGCGATTGAGGTCGGGAACGATAGTAGATTGTGCATCTTCAAGACCTAGTAATCCTAGAAGGAAAAGGAGAGACAACACACCGATTTCACCACCCGTATTTAGTTTAGCAACTCTTTTTGACGAAGACCCACCTTTAGGATCATCCGATTCCTCATCCAACACTATGTCAGAACCAAACTCACCTAGACCGAAATGGACGTCTTTGACCGACCGATGATGGAAAGGACGAGAGCCGTAGCACCTACACCGGGATCGGCTATTGTTCCACCAAACCTAGGAGATTCGTTTTCAGTCAAAGGCCACCACCTTAAGTTAATCCAAGACAACCAATATGACGGCCGAGCGAAATCCGACCCCCATAAGCATGTAAGCAGGTTCACAAGTTTGTGAAAAATGTTCAAATACGGAGGAGACGTCACCGATGACGCTGTGAAACTTAGCTTATTTCCGTCGTCTCTCACGGGAGAGGCACGTGCTTGGTTCGATGAGCTCGATGAAGGTACCATCACTACATGGAATCAACTTCGCGAACAATTCGTCTCGCGATTCTTTCCCCCGAGTTTAACAAGGAAAATGCTTCGAGGCATCAAGGCTTTCAAGCAAGATGAGGGTGAATCACTAGTTAATGCATGGAAAAGGCTTAGGGAAATGATCAAAAACTGTCACGGGAATGGACTAGACAAGGACAAGATCATGGAGATTTTCTTCTATGGTTTAACCAAGAGTTCCCAAAAGGATTTAGACCTAGCCGGCGGTGGTAACTTTTTGTACAAGTCTACCAACGACGCGTACAAAATGATGGAGGATATGGTGCAAGCTAGCTTAGCTTGAGATATGGATGATAAGGATCGAGAAAGGAGGACGAGAAGGACCGTGGCTAGCATTGAAAGCAGCTCCGACAATGAGGTAATTCATGAACTTAAAGCTTTATCTAACTGTTTTTCTACTTTTGAAGATAGGTTGGACATTATGGACAAGGACCTCAAGGTGATTGCACACGGGTGCAACAATTGCGGAGGAATGCACTATACCGAGGATTGTGAAGAGGAGGCTACCGAGCAAGTCAATTTTGTCCAGAACCAATACCGAGGAGGCTATCAACAAGGACTATTCCAAAGGAACCCCAGTATATCTAACTTTAATTCTAGTTATCCTAGAAATAACTGTGGTTCCTTTCAAAATAGGTGGCAAAGGAGTAATCGTCAACCCGAGCAACCAAGAGTGGAGAATGAAGTCAAGGAGGATCAGATTGTCAAGTTCACTACCATGATGGAGAAGTACATGGAGATGAATGACGAGAGGCACAACTCCTTGGAAAAGTACACAAGGTTCCTTGATGAGAAAATTGCCAATCTTGACCATAAAGTGGATATCGTGGTGAGAGATCAATAGTCCGCTATAAAAGGTTTGGAGAGAAAGCTGGAGAAATGGGTGGAGCAGATTGCTAAGAAGGAAAATGGTCTTCTTGCAAGCAATGCACTAGCTAATCGAAAGCCGAACCCTCAAGGAGGCCCGAGCACGAGTCAAAAGTACCAAACACCAATCGGACGTAACGAGAATGTGAACGCCATGTTCACCGAAGGTAATGACTCTACTGAGCTTTCTAATGATTTTTGTGAAGTGTCCAATCAGGTACAGGTCATACGGGAGCCAAACGGAGAAGAAAGGAGCAAAAATGCAAAACTGGAGTCTGTCCAGGTACCACCAGCGCCGTTGGCTGCACAAGCCAGCGCCGCTGGATACTTGCAGCGCCGCTCAGACATTACCAGTGCTGCTCCTGGCCCAGAACCAGCGCCGCTCCTGACTTCGTCAGCCCAGATTCACGCGAAACTTTGTTTTCAGCTGTTTTTCAAGGAGATGTCGAGACCCAATTCGCTTCAAAGTGCAAAATCAAAGATGGGGATGACTCGGACAGTAGGGATGAAGTTCAAGATCGCGAGGCACCGGATGACGGGACACAGCTACCGCAAGCATCTGAAGATCCAGGAAGTTTTCTTATTCCTTGCACTATTAATAATGAATACTTTTCATGTGCATTAGCTAATTTAGGGTCAAGTATTAATGTTATGCCTACTGTGATTTATGAGAAACTTACCGTTTGTTTGCTAAAACTCGTTAACATGAGCATTCGGTTAGCCGATCAGACTTACTGACAACCCAAGGGGATTGTCGAACGAGTCCATGTCAGGGTTAAGGAATTAGAATTTTGGACTTAATTTGTTGTGCTTGATTAGGTAAGTGAAGTAGTGACACCCCTAATTTTAGGTCGACCATTTCTGCATGCTGCGGATGCTATCATCCATGTCCTTAAACGTGAAATATCTTTGTCAAATGGTCAAAATAGGATTAGAGTGTCTGAATTAGAAGAAGATAGTGAATTGATTAAAGGGGAATGCCTTAGGATGGAGGTAATAGATGATGACCAAAACCCTAATAAAAAATCGGACATGTCACTAGGAGAGGAGACCATAGAAACCGAACCTAAAAGGAAAATATGTTATGAAAGTTTCATGGAATTAAAAGAATTAAAGGAGAAAGTAGAAGAACAACTAAGAAATGGTAGAGAAGTAGCCACTAGGGTTAGGAGAATCCTAGGAAAGATTAAGTGGGAAGAGCGTGTAACTGACCTAGAAAGAGATACGATGAATGAAATAATAGCTAGAGAACCAAATGGTAAGTTTTATGGTGACCCTAGCATTTTTCAGATTCCTTGCTACATTAGCTCTAACTGTTTTGAGGATACCTACATAGACCTTAGAGCCACATCTAATATCTTGCCTATAGGTATTTACAAACATAACTTGAGGAAGTATATAAATGGAGTAAAATGGGAAGATTTAGAGATTAGGTTAGTAGGAGGATCCAAGGTTCTAGCTAAGGGCTTCATAAGAAACTTAGTCATTAGGATAGAGGGATTGGACATCCCCACTGATTTCTTTATAGTTGGGAATGCACCTGGGCATCCCAGCGCCGCTCCCATTCCAGCGCCGCTCCATTATGCCAGCGCCGCTCCCAACGTCCAGCGCCGCTCCCATACGTCCAGCGCCGCTCCCATTATCCAGCGCCGCTGGGAATGCACCTGGGCATCCCAGCGCCGCTCCCATTATCCACGCCGCTCCCATGCCAGCGCCGCTGGGAATGCACCTGGGCATCCCAGCGCCGCTCCCATCTGATCCAACGCCGCTCCCACTGTCCAGCGCCGCTGGGATGCACCTGGGCATCCCAGCGCCGCTCCCATTGATCCAGCGCCGCTCCCATACGTCCAGCGCCGCTCCCATACGTCCAGCGCCGCTCCCATTATGCCAGCGCCGCTCCCAGTCTGCCAGCGCCGCTCATCTCCAGCGCCGCTGGGAATGCACCTGGGCATCCCAGCGCCGCTCCTACTCCAGCGCCGCTGGATGCACCTGGGCATCCAGCGCCGCTGGGAATGCACCTGGGCATCCCAGCGCCGCTCCATGACCAGCGCCGCTGGAATGCACCTGGGCATCCAGCGCCGCTGGGAATGCACCTGGGCATCCCAGCGCCGCTCCATGACCAGCGCCGCTGGAATGCACCTGGGCATCCAGCGCCGCTGGGAATGCACCTGGGCATCCCAGCGCCGCTCCCATGACTCCAGCGCCGCTGGATGCACCTGGGCATCCCAGCGCCGCTCCCATACGTCCAGCGCCGCTGGGAATGCACCTGGGCATCCCAGCGCCGCTCCCTGACTCCAGCGCCGCTGGATGCACCTGGGCATCCCAGCGCCGCTGGATGCACCTGGCATCCAGCGCCGCTCCCATAGTCCAGCGCCGCTCCATAGTCCAGCGCCGCTCCCATACGTCCAGCGCCGCTCCCATTATGCCAGCGCCGCTCCCAGTTGCCAGCGCCGCTAGACTTCCAGCGCCGCTGGGAATGCACCTGGGCATCCCAGCGCCGCTGGGAATGCACCTGGGCATCCCAGCGCCGCTCCTGACTCAGCGCCGCTGGAATGCACCTGGGCATCCAGCGCCGCTGGGAATGCACCTGGGCATCCCAGCGCCGCTCCCATGACTCCAGCGCCGCTGGATGCACCTGGGCATCCCAGCGCCGCTCCCATACGTCCAGCGCCGCTCCCATACGTCCAGCGCCGCTCCCATTATGCCAGCGCCGCTCCCAGTCTCCAGCGCCGCTGGGAATGCACCTGGGCATCCCAGCGCCGCTCCTGACTCCAGCGCCGCTGGGAATGCACCTGGGCATCCCAGCGCCGCTCCCATTGATCCACGCCGCTCCCACCCAGCGCCGCTGGATGCACCTGGGCATCCCAGCGCCGCTCCCATACGTCCAGCGCCGCTCCATTATGCCAGCGCCGCTCCCAACGTCCAGCGCCGCTCCATACGTCCAGCGCCGCTCCCATTATGCCAGCGCCGCTCCCGGAGTCTCCAGCGCCGCTGGGAATGCACCTGGGCATCCCAGCGCCGCTCCCATACGTCCAGCGCCGCTCCCATTATGCCAGCGCCGCTCCCATAGTCCAGCGCCGCTCCTATACGTCCAGCGCCGCTCCCATAGTCCAGCGCCGCTCCCATACGTCCAGCGCCGCTCCCATACTCCAGCGCCGCTCCCATACTCCAGCGCCGCTGGGAATGCACCTGGGCATCCCAGCGCCGCTCCCATTATCCAGCGCCGCTCCATATGCCAGCGCCGCTCCATTATGCCAGCGCCGCTCCTATGCCAGCGCCGCTCCTATACGTCCAGCGCCGCTCCATTATGCCAGCGCCGCTCCCAGTCTCCAGCGCCGCTGGGAATGCACCTGGGCATCCCAGCGCCGCTCCCTACGTCCAGCGCCGCTCCCATTATGCCAGCGCCGCTCCCATATGCCAGCGCCGCTCCATTATGCCAGCGCCGCTCCTATGCCAGCGCCGCTCCTATATCCAGCGCCGCTCCATTATGCCAGCGCCGCTCCATACGTCCAGCGCCGCTATCACTCCAGCGCCGCTGGGAATGCACCTGGGCATCCCAGCGCCGCTCCCATTCTCCAGCGCCGCTGGATGCACCTGGGCATCCCAGCGCCGCTCCCATTATGCCAGCACCGCTGGACCACCTAGTCCAGCGCCGCTCCCATACGTCCAGCGCCGCTCCCATACGTCCAGCGCCGCTCCCATTCCAGCGCCGCTGGGAATGCACCTGGGCATCCCAGCGCCGCTCCTGACTCCAGCGCCGCTGGATGCACCTGTGCAAGTCCAGCGCCGCTCCCATACGTCCAGCGCCGCTCCCATTATGCCAGCGCCGCTCCCGGAGTCTGCCAGCACACCAGATCGCGAAAAATCAGAAAAAATCAGAAAAACAGAAAAACCCAAAAACCCAAAAAAATCAAAAAATACCAAAAAGAAAAGAAGATGGAGAAGCATCGGATCGCCATCAAACGGAGCCGACTCAAATCTTTGAAGATCTATATCATTCAAGTCACTCCACACATGCCATCTTCAACAACATTCATGTAATTTAAGCCCGGGAAGTTTCGTTAATCCTTTATTTTTCGTGTTTTTCCTATTACCCTTTTTGTTATGTCATGTTTAGTACAACGAAGACGTTGTACAATTTAAGTGTGGGGGGATGGAATAGGAAAAACCCGTGGTTTAATTGTTTGAATAATCATAAATTTTCTACTACTTAATTCATGCAAAATTAAAATTTTTCTTGTGTCTGAAAAACATTTTGAGAAATAAGCTTTGCAAGTAGACAAAAGATGACGATAAATAAGCAATATTAGCTTTGGTAGATGAACGGTTAGTTAGGACTGTTAATTTAACTATAGATTTGTGGCTGTTCATTTTTCCAAATGGATTAGAACTTAGACTGAAACTGTATGCGATTATGTTTGCCATAGCACACTTAACCGGACTTTAATATGCCTAGCAATTAGAGCTATCTAGTTATTAGTATAGGTGTATTAATTGGACTTAATTATATAAGTGCTTGTGTAGGAACTAGTTTAGACGTATGGTTCGCCTTAATTCTTACACTATTTATTGTGAACTAGTTGCATGCGGAGTAAGTGTATGAGTCATCTGGGGTCTCTGATAATGTTTATTGCATGAATAATGTAGTAATCTTAAAAAAAGGCAATCAGTAGGTTAATAAAAAGAGTTCAAAGAACTATTAACGAGTAAAATCTATACGCATCAAGTTATGTCGCTTTGCGCGTGGGGAACCACCGACCTGTCACCGCTGTCTTGATTTAAGGTATAAACTCTAACCATTAGTTGAGTTATGTCGTTCTGCGCGTGGGAAACCACCGACCTGTCACCGCTGTCTCAACTATTAAAGATGATAATATCGTATAACTGCTTTAGTGTTTAGCTAGTGAGCATGACTGTAGTGTGAGAGTATGTCTGAGTAGTGACTCACAAGTACACAAACGATGAAATATAAATGCCTTGCTAGTAGCTAGTAGATCTGATTGCTATACAAACTTTAATTAAGCGCTTAACTAGTCAGCAGAAGGAAGTAAGATTGAGCTGTAGAATATGTGGAATTATAGAACGGTTTTAGAGGTATTAACACAAATATAAGGTTAACTTTTAGTTTTGATTGACTGATTATCTTTACCTCTAGCTATAGCTTACTAATTTTGTCTAAAGCTTTCTCAAATCATTTTGCATGACTAATCTTTTAAATGTTTTATAAAGTTGAATAACTTAAACACTTAAGTTGTCCGCTCATCATTGTTTTATTTTCTTGGACTATTTGCTTGAGGACAAGCAAAGACTTAAGTGTGGGGGTATATGATGAGCGTTCATTTTGTGATAAAAACCCCTATCGAAAGGCCTCATTTCAATGTCTTAAATGAGTTAATATTCCGGAACTATCGGTACTTAATGGATTCTATGTTTACACGGGTTCACGGAAGATGCGAATGAGGGTAAATGGCATCAAGTGACTCAAGATGAAGGCCTATGAAGTTACAAGACACAAGAAGGTGATTCGGGATCGAACGAAGCGAAACGAGAAGCAGCAGGAGCTGCCAGCGCCGCTGGCACCTTGCCAGCGCCGCTGGCCCAGTCCCAGCGCCGCTGGAGCCCATCCAGCGCCGCTGGGCGGCCCAGTTCAGCAAACCGACTTATGCCTCTATTTAAGCCGAAGCAGCCCTCAAAACCCTAAGAGAGAGCCGATTCAGCAGTCCTAGCCGCCCACATCAAACCCTAGGTCAATTTTGCAGATTCCAAGGAGGTTTTGGAGCTTCTAACACCTTCCGATCTTCATCTTCTACCTAGATCTACTCTTTATTTTACTTTCAGTTGGTAAACAATGTCTTTCATCTTTTCAGACTTTGTTATTCCTTTAATAATGGTAGGCTAATAGGCTAAATACTTGTTTGGATCGATGTGATCATGTAGACGTTTATCTATTTTACTTTATTTGTTAGATCTGTTGGAGTGTGTTTTACTGTTTATCGTAGATCCATGTTTTACTAGTTCTTCATATTATTATCGGTTCTATATCTGAATATATTAGTTTAATTCTAATGGTTGTCTATGATCATACACTAGGACTAATATGCTATGATGGAAAACACTAGTCGGTCTATAACTAGATCTAAAAGGTGATTCACTTATAACTGAGGGATCCAGAACCATAGTAATTAGGATGAATAGAACATGATGCTTAACAATGTCAGACGCGATCCAGTGACATGGAAACGTGCACTGTGGTCACCAGAGGGAATTATTATCTGGTCATGGCTTAAGAGCCGGGTAACTTAAAGATGAATTAGTAACACAAACTTTAGGTCATTAATGCTTAAACAATGAATCTAACGAGAATTTGTTTAAAGAAGTAGTGTGAGTCTAGGGACAACACTAGTTACTTAGGCAAAGTGAATCTAACGAGAATCTGAGCCGTGATTAAGTTTTCAACAGTCTAGCAAGTAGGTAGAGTAATATCCGGTCGTATCATGAGATCTGAGATGCCAAACAAGTATTTTAATTTTATTAATGTTATTTGCTTTTTCAAACTATTTTCAGACTAAGCCTCTTGCTGAATAAGCGGTTGCGGCTTCTATTTACTTTTCAGTATTTTAATTAGTTTAATAGGAAATCGTGACAACCCACAACCGCTAGAATTACACGTATTACTAGATTAGGTAAAGCAATGCGTCCCTGCGAACGATCATGTACTTATCACTTAAATATACTACATCTTATCGGGTCCTCTGCCCGTAAATGTGTGTTTTGAGATAATTACTTGTACAACATTTTTATAAATTTAAAAGCAAAACAAAAACACCCATCAGGGACACGTACATTATTGTGATAAATTAAGTTAATTAATTAATATTTGATAATGATACCAAGCCCAAAGAAGCCAACCAATACCCAACTAAGCCCTTTAAGTTCTAACCAAGCAGACACTGTAGTAGTTTTAATTTGGATTGTCATATTATTCATAATGGGCCTTAGCCCAAATAAGTTGCATAAGAGGATGTTTTACATAATATAATGTTAACTTTTTAAAAATGTTCGAAATTAACTGTAACACCCGTCGTTTAAAAATATGGGTTTTCAAAACTTTTCACCTAACGGTGTTAAATTGCGGAAGTAAAGACTGTAAAAGTCAAAACCAATAAAAACATTTCGGTTTCTGCATTTATTTGGTGTTACATGCCATATCAAACAATAGTTCAAATGAAAACCCAACGGTTGCCCAACATAAAACAACCGTTCACATGTCACAACATAAATTCGACATTAAGTACGAAATGTAAATAAATGTCTAAGCAAAGAATCGTCTATGGATAACTAAGGCTCCTTCAATGAATCTACCCAAGCTCACACATCCTTCATCTAATTCCATCAAGCTAAACCTGAGGGAACAACCACATTAAAGAAGCAAGTGTTAGCTATAAGAATAGCTAAGTAAGATAACACTTAATTAAAAGCATTTGTCCAATTAAAACAATCTTCATTATTAGACAAGTTTTATTAGGCACAACACATATCACACGTTCACACATATACTACATTTCGACTTCATATTAATTAGGATAATCATCCTAAATGTGCCTATCCTGCATTAGTTCACACATTGTCACACGTATCTTTGTTAACTGCATATAAGTGTGCCCTGCATCACACCCGACTGGATGATCAGTCAAAAGACTACTCATCTTACGTCGTTAAGGAGTGGCAAGCCAATCCAAGAGTAATCCGTATGTGGAGGTTGGTCGAACCTCTCGTATTACTCGCCCTGCGTTATAAAGACCATGTTGCGAGGAGCCACCCAAGCAACAACTGCATCAACGCACTCATCCGGCTGAGACAAGTACGGGTTAAGCTTAACACTTTCCCTGCATTAGTTTTATGAGCTCAATTTCACACATATACTACATTTCGACTTCATATTAATTAGGATAATCATCCTAAATGTGCCTATCCTGCATTAGTTCACACATTGTCACACGTATCTTTGTTAACTGCATATAAGTGTGCCCTGCATCACACCCGACTGGATGATCAGTCAAAAGACTACTCATCTTACGTCGTTAAGGAGTGGCAAGCCAATCCAAGAGTAATCCGTATGTGGAGGTTGGTCGAACCTCTCGTATTACTCGCCCTGCGTTATAAAGACCATGTTGCGAGGAGCCACCCAAGCAACAACTGCATCAACGCACTCATCCGGCTGAGACAAGTACGGGTTAAGCTTAACACTTTCCCTGCATTAGTTTTATGAGCTCAATTTCACACATATACTACATTTCGACTTCATATTAATTAGGATAATCATCCTAAATGTGCCTATCCTGCATTAGTTTCACACATTGTCACACATATACTACATTTCGACTTCATATTAATTAGGATAATCATCCTAAATGTGCCTATCCTGCATTAGTTTCACACATTGTCACACGTATACTACATTTCGACTTCATATTAATTAGGATAATCATCCTAAATGTGCCTATCCTGCATTAGTTTTATGAGCTCAATTTCACACATATAGATTGGGTCCCTGCATTCCCAAACATTCACACACTTTAACTTCATTACGTTTGGATCCTTAAACGTGCAAGTGACATAGTAACCTAGCAAGTCTAGTGAACTAGGCGTACAAGTCAAGCATGCATATCACACATCAACTTCATTTCTATATATCATGCATATCAAGATACTTCATTAAACTACATCAACTGCATAGCTACATACTACATTAAGCAATACTACATTACACTACAATAGGGACTGCATCTCAGGTCTCATGGTCAACTGCATAACCCATTATACCTCCCAAGTAACCCATATGCCCACATGCAATATAAAGATACCGAATGGAAGTGTTTACGATTTGAAACCAGCTTTTAGTTGATCCCCCAGCGTGTCAAAGTAGTGTATCTTACCTGGTAGTAGTGTACGCGCGCAAACAAATAGCTAATAGTGCTTATCAGTAATCCCCGACACCTATCGTACATTAACATATGAAATATAAGTCATTTGGGACTCAAACGAACTTAACAAACCTCACGAACTTAGTCTGGAAAATCCTTCTTACGAACTTAGCTACAGTTCTTACGAAGATAGTTTGTTCTTACGAAGATAGTTTGTTCTTACGAAGATAGTTTGTTCTTACGAAGATAGTTTGTTCTTACGAAGATAGTTTGTTCTTACGAAGATAGTTTGTTCTACGAAGATAGTGACTGCGTACGAAAATAGAAGCCTTACGAAGGTTATCTTCGTTCGAAGTGCAGAAACGTGTTTTTCGACCTTTTTCCAGAAAATGACCCCAAAACTCTTTAAGTACCGATCGAATTGACACAAAAACATTAATCTTTGATCATCAAAACATCTCTTATCAATCCAAATCGTTAAAACATCGTTTACAATCGTTTTAGGCCAAATACTTGATTAAAACACATAAATTAACCAAGAACACAATGAAACCCTAATTCCTTTACAAACCCCTTTTCAATCAGATTTGATTCAACACACACGACTCATGATCTGAAAATACGATCAATGAATTGATTATTACCTGCAAATGACAAATAGAATGCAAATACTCTTAACAATGACCACCAATTCACACACAAAACGACTTTTCGGCTTGAGATTTGATGAGAGAAGACTATGGAATGACTTAGGATCAGTTAGGGCTTGTTTAGAAGAAGTGAGATCTGCAAATAACCTCCTAATGACAGCCTCTAAGCTACTAATCCCGTTTTTAACTTTCCACACATGTCAAAACTAGTCCCTAGGCTTCCTAATCCTTCATTATTGGTCACAAACTTCTTTATTGCCCATATACAACATTAACCCTTCATTAAATGTCACTACATAGACATAATTTCTTTATATTTCACACATTTATACTACATTAACATTTAGGTTTTCAAACCTCACACATAACACACATTAACTACGTATATGCATATATTCACACTAGATTTAACGACACACATGAGGTTGACTTAACAGCGTTAGTCAAATCTTAAAGAAAAGTTTGGGATGTTACAATTACCTCCCCCTTAAGAGGATTCCGTCCCCGGAATCTCATCATTAAGGAACAACTCGGGATAATTCTCCTTCATTACTGCTTCAGTTTCCCAAGTCAAGCTTTCTCCATGATTATGCTTCCACTTTATCAAGACAAGATCTATCACTTTCCTGCGTAACTTCTTTTGCTTCCTTCCAAGTATTGCCACCGGTTCTTCAACCATTTTCTTCATTGGGTCAATGCTCACATCTTGAATTGGAATCACACTTGACTCCTCGGCTAGACACTTCCTTAGGTAGGATACATGAAAGGTGTTGTGAATTCCATCCAATTCTGGAGGTAATTCCAACTGATATGCTACATCCTTAATGCGTTTCAAGATTTTAAAAGGTCCAATAAATCTTGGACTCAACTTGCCCTTCTTTCCAAATCGGATTACTCCTTTCCATAGTGACACTTTCAGCATCACTAAGTCACCTACATTAAACTCCATTGGTCTCCTTTTCTTATCTGCATAAGTTTTCTGTCTTTCTCTGGCCACACGTAAAGCTTCTTTAGCTACATTAACTTTCTCAGCGGAGATTTCAATAATTTCGGGACCGGTTAACTGCTTTTCACCGGGCTCCATCCAACAACTTGGAGTCCTACATCTCCTTTCATATAACATTTCAAATGGTGGCATTCCAATACTTGCATGGTGACTATTATTATAAGCAAATTCAATCAACTTCAAGTGTTCATCCCATGCTTCACCATAGTCTAGTACACACGTTCTCAACATATCCTCTAAGGTTTGGATGGTTCTCTCACTTTGCCCATCGGTTTGGGGATGATAGGCGGTACTCAAATTTATTCTACTACCCAACTCCCGTTGAAGACCCTTCCAAAAGTTTGACACAAACCTCGAGTCTCGATCCGAAACAATAGATAACGGGACTCCATGTTTCGCAACTACTTCATCAATGTACAACTTCGCCATCTTCGTTAAAGGCACATCTTGTCGGGTAGCTAGAAAATGAGCACTCTTCGTCAATCTATCTACAATCACCCAAATCATATCATTCCCTTTCGGCGTTTTCGGTAGCTTCGTTACAAAGTCCATCGTGATATGATCCCATTTCCACTCGGGAACGTCTAATTGATGCAACAAACCATACGGCTTTTTATGGTCCGTTTTCACACGTGCACATGTCAAACACTTTGCTACAAAATGAGCTACTTCACCTTTAATATCCGGCCACCAATAAATCGGCTTCAAATCTGCATACATTTTGGTGACACCGGGATGCATCGAATACCTACTTCTATGGACCTCTTCAAGGATCAACTCCCGGTTACCACCAAGCAGTGGCACCCAAATACGACCCTTGTATGTTTTAAACCCACGGCTATTAGTCTCCATCACAAGTCGTTTCTTCATCCCAATACTCTCTTTATCAATATTATCCTTCATTAATGCCATCTCTTGTGCTTCTTTAATTCGATCTAATAGACCCGACTTGGCTTGAACTTACATGCTCATCAACTTACAAGAAGAGCTTTGCACTTTCCTACTTAGTGCATCCGCCACTACATTGGCTTTACCCGGATGGTATTTGATTTCACAATCATAGTCTTTAAGTAATTCCATCCACCTTCTTTGTCTCACATTCATCTCCTTTTGAGTAAACATATATTGTAAACTCTTATGGTCGGTGAAAAGTGTGCATTTAGTACCATATAAGTAATGTCTCCATAATTTCAATGCAAACACAACCGCCGCTAGCTCAAGATCATGGGTAGGGTAATTCCTCTCATGAGGCTTCAACTGACGTGAAGCATAGGCAATCACTTTGTCTCTCTGCATTAAGACACAACCCAAACCCGTAATAGAAGCATCGCTATATACCACTAAATCATCAGTACCTTCAGGCAAGGCAAGGATAGGAGCTTCACACAACTTCTTTTTCAACGTTTGGAATGCATTTTCCTGCTTTTCAGTCCACTCGTACTTCACACCCTTCTTTGTTAATTCCGTCATAGGCTTGGCTATTCGGGAAAAATCCTGAATAAACCTTCTATAATACCCAGCCAAACCAAGAAAACTCTTAATCTCGGTAGGAGTCTTTGGCTGCTCCCACTTTGAAACAGCTTCAATCTTTGAAGGATCTACTTTAATACCTTCTGATGAAATAACATGACCAAGAAACTGCACTTCTCGGAGCCAAAACTCACATTTAGAAAACTTTGCGTACAACTTCTTCTCCCTCAACACCTCCAAAACTGCTTTCAAATGCTCACGGTGTTCATCCCCTGACTTAGAATAGATCAAAATATCGTCAATAAACACAATAACAAAATGATCTAGAAAGGGGCGGCATACCCGATTCATTAAGTCCATAAACGCGGCTGGAGCATTGGTCAACCCAAATGGCATGACCAAGAACTCATAATGACCATATCTAGTCCGGAAAGCTGTCTTTGCTACATCCTCCTTCATTACCTTCAACTGATGATAACCGGACCGCAAATCAATCTTTGAAAAATACGAAGCACCATGTAGTTGATCAAAAAGATCATCAATTCTCGGGAGAGGATACTTGTTCTTGACCGTTCGTTTGTTCAACTCACGATAGTCAATACACATGTGCATCGATCCATCCTTCTTCTTAACAAAGAGAACCGGAGCTCCCCAAGGCGAGGAACTAGGTTGTATGAACCCCTTGTCAAGTAACTCCTGAAGTTGCGTCATTAATTCCTTCATTTCTGTAGGAGCTAATCGGTAAGGTGCTTTAGCAACGGGTGTAGCACCGGGAATAAGATTTATCTGAAAAGAAACTTCACGATCGGGAGGAATACCGGGTAGATCATCGGGAAACACATCGGGGAAATTGGATACTACATCAACACTAGCGATTGGAGACTTCTTTTTTCTTGCATCAATGACATAAGCCAAGAAATGGCTCTTGTTTTTCCTTATACATTTAATAGCTTTCATCATACTAATAATCTTTATTCCTCCTCTCTTCTTGTCTCCATACACCGTTATCACTTTACCCTCGGATATAGGCAATCGAATTATCTTTTGGGAACATAAAATACTAGCTTCATTTCTAGCCAACCAATCCATACCAATCACTACTGTAGGTCCTTGTGGACTGATCGTACACGAGAACGCTTATAGTTATGACGAGAGTGCGGAATCCTCTCGTGATAACCTGTTTGGTTAATAGAAATATCGTCTTTCGTTGTGAATACAACCTAAGACCTTAAACGCGCGCGGGTTTGCTTAATTGACAGAGTTTAGTCGTAATCTCTTAATTAATTGTTACTAATTACGTTTTAATTGTGAGTATTTATACTTAATGTTCATAAACGCGTGCTAATTATGGACCGTATACCTTAAAGCCCAAAGCCCATTAGCAAACGCGTGTTTTATACGTAAACACGTGTTGACCACGTATTTAGACAAACTCGTGTTACTGTAGCACGAGTTTAGTCAAACTCGTGTTACTGTAGCACGAGTTTAGTAAACACGTGTTATGTATTTAGACTAACTCGTGTTACTGTAGCACGTGTTTAGTCAAACTCGTGTTACTGTAGCACGAGTTTAGTCAAACTCGTGTTACTGTAGCACGAGTTTAGTCAAACTCGTGTTACTGTAGCACGTGTTTAGTCAAACTCGTGTTACTGTAGCACGAGTTTAGTCAAACTCGTGTTACTGTAGCACGAGTTTAGTCAAACTCGTGTTACTGTAGCACGTGTTTAGTCAAACTCGTGTTACTGTAGCACGAGTTTAGTCAAACTCGTGTTACTGTAGCACGAGTTTAGTCAAACTCGTGTTACTGCAGCACGAGCTTAGTCAAACTCGTGTTACTGTAGCACGTGTTTAGTCAAACTCGTGTTACTGTAGCACGAGTTTAGTCAAACTCGTGTTACTGTAGCACGAGTTTAGTCAAACTCGTGTTACTGTAGCACGAGTTTAGTCAAACTCGTGTTACTGTAGCACGAGTTTAGTCAAACTCGTGTTACTGTAGCACGAGTTTAGTCAAACTCGTGTTACTGTAGCACGAGTTTAGTCAAACTCGTGTTACTGTAGCACGTGTTTAGTCAAACTCGTGTTACTGTAGCACGAGTTTAGTCAAACTCGTGTTACTGTAGCACGAGTTTAGTCAAACTCGTGTTACTGTAGCACGTGTTTAGTCAAACTCGTGTTACTGTAGCACGTGTTTAGTCAAACTCGTGTTACTGTAGCACGAGTTTAGTCAAACTCGTGTTACTGTAGCACGAGTTTAGTCAAACTCGTGTTACTGTAGCACGAGTTTAGTCAAACTCGTGTTACTGTAGCACGAGTTTAGTCAAACTCGTGTTACTGTAGCACGAGTTTAGTCAAACTCGTGTTACTGTAGCACGAGTTTACTCAAACTCGTGTTACTGTAGCACGAGTTTAGTCAAACTCGTGTTACTGCAGCACGAGCTTAGTCAAACTCGTGTTATGTAGCACGAGTTTAGTCGTAATCTCTTAATTAATTGTTACTAATTACGTTTTAATTGTGAGTATTTATACTTAATGTTCATAAACGCGTGCTAATTATGGACCGTATACCTTAAAGCCCAAAGCCCATTAGCAAACGCGTGTTTTATACGTAAACACGTGTTGACCACGTATTTAGACAAACTCGTGTTACTGTAGCACGAGTTTAGTCAAACTCGTGTTACTGTAGCACGAGTTTATACACACTTTCTTTTGTCATCTTTCAAGTATACTTTAATTACTTAAAACGTGACTAGTTTATCACTTGTATCCGTATGTTACTTATAATCACATTCATACAAGTCGTAAACATTAAACATACCAAACCTCTGATCAATAGGTAATCATTCACATTATCTAAGTCCAAATAACAAACTTAAACATAACATAAGTCTATGATTACATATTACAAAACATAAACATACTGATCAAATCGCTGTTGCTGTTGTCAACCGAAACATGCACTTACAGTCTCCCCCTTGACATCAGCTACACGATTTCTTCAGTCTTAAAAAAAAAACATTATCCATCAAATAACAATCTCTGCTATTTGCATGAATATTAGCATGTAAGCAAATACGCAAGATCTTCCTATATCGGCTTTCCTCAGTGGTCCATGAAGGGATAAATAGACATTCAGTGTCGTATAACCTTCTCTGATCATCTCTGGAAAGATTTACAATCTGCATAGGATCAAATACACGTAGCAAAATAACTCTCTTATCTTTATCTTCATACATCACTGCTTCACCAGTGTCCCTATGAATCTCCCAATGATCAAGTGTACTCAAAACATCTTGAGGCCATTTCTTGACTGGGACCTTCAGTACACGCTTGATCGATCGTTGAACAAATTCAATAGTTCCATCATCCTTCGTAACTTTCTTCAAGGATCTTGGCGTTATGAACAAACTGGATTTATCAAAATCATCATAAAATCTTTTCCTGTAATCATCTTGCAATTTCTTACTCCAGTAAGTTGCATACCCATTTCCATTTGGATTAACCAGCCTTTTCCTTCCTAAATCCATTAAATCGGATTCACTAAGGCTCTCAAAATATCTTTTCATCGGCTTTAAGTATTGACAACCATCATCTCTTTTAATAACAAACAATTTTAGCTCATCATCGAAAAACCAACTCAAAATAGTAGTCACATACGTATGAGCATCTCGATCACTAATAAAATCCCAAAAGACTGACGGTTTCATACCTTCTCCTACAAATCCTCTTGCCGGTATCTTTCTATCGATTTGATGTAAGTGATCTTCATCCCTACTTGGCACTGGATATTCTGTCACATCAAATTCCTTCGAATCTTCAACATTCCAGCTTAGAGTAATTCCATCTTCATCATCTCCAACTTTGGTAAAAACCATAAAGTGTAGAGTTCTTGAACTTGGAATAAAAGCTCGCTCAGCTTGAATCTCTTGTTGATCATCTGGAACTTGTTGTTGCACAAAATCATCATCTTGAAGAACATTATCCCAGTCCAAATCAGGATTCATTTCACCTTCCTCCAAGCTTTCATCATTTTCAGAATCATCATTTCGAACCTCAGATGTACCTGCATCTATCTTTTGAAGCTTATCTGAATTGGAATCATCATCAATAACTACATCCGGAGCCATCATCACAGCTTTGCCTGAGTCTTTCTGAGTCCCAGATGTACTAGCACCAGCTGTACCAGCAATCTCTGACTCTGTTTGGAATGGTGTCTCCCCCTGAGTTGCTGCTTCTGCATGAGCTTCAGTTCTTGGCTCACCATCAGCATTCGCATCCTCATCATCATCCTCATCCTCTTTCCTCTTCAACTCCGTTTCTCTACAACTATCTCCCCCTTGAGCCATTAACTGTCGAAGCTGTTCCCTGAGTTCTGCACTTTGACGCTTTTCATCTTCCAACTCAGCAACCAACTTCCCAACCAACCCTTGCATAGATTTCATTTGAGCCTCCAACGACATAACACGTGTCTCCAAATGATTCACCTTAAGTTGAGTCGTCATGATATGCGGAGGTGCAACTGTTGAGGGAAAGAAGAAGGGGGTACCCGGAGGGGAGCGAAAAAGGAGAGGAGTAGAAATGGAGGATTGGGATTCAGGTGAGAGGGGGAGAGAGTAGAGAATAGTCTTCACCTTAAATTCAGTCGATTGATATGCGCAGGTGCAACTGTTGGTCTGGCTTCAAAAGGTCGAGTAGTAGACTGAGTAGAAACTGGAGGTCGACCAATCATAGGCGGTTGTAATGGACGTAGAAGAGTAGTAAACACTGTGCTTATAGGTACAACAGGTCGAAACGAAGCACTTTGTGTCACTTGAGGAACTGATACTGGAACAGATTCAGGTTGAGTAACTGAGACTTGAACAGATTCAGATTGAGTTACAGCAACCGAAGCCTCATCTCGCTCAGGAAGTGATCCTTCCGTCACCTCATTCTGCTCAGACTCTTCTTGTTGTCTGTAGGTCTCAAATGCTGCAGCCAAATGAGCCGGGAGAACCTTTCCCGATCGAGGCACTTTCCTTCGTCTGATCAAGGGAATCTCCTCTTCCTCTTGTTCACTCTCTTCTTCCTCTGAATCACTCTCATCATCAGTGCGAACCCTCTTCAAACCTTTTCCAACAGAAGAAGAACCACTTGCCCGATCAACATCAGCCCTAACATAGTTCAGCTGATCATCTACATCCTCCAATAGGCGATCCAACTCCTGATCTCTTTCAGCATTAGACTCTACGAACAACTCCAGATTATCCAACGGTTGGAAATTATCCACTTGTGCAATAATATCATCTGGATCCAATGCAGCCTGTACAAAAGCTTCACCAACTTCGGGATTAGCACCTGCTGCCTGATCTAACAGATCTTCCAACGCTTCATTATCTGCCTGAACCTCTTCATCAGCAGCTTGTACTTGTCTAACTTCAGGCTGAGCCTGTGGTTGAACCCGTGGACGAACCCGTCGTTGTCGTTGTCTTTGACGTGGAGCCACACGTGGAACTTGAACTTGAGGTTGTGGTGGTGGTGGTGGTGGAGGTGGTGCATCATTATTTCCTCCTTCTTCAACCTCATTTTCATCTTCCCATCCAACAGCCGGAGCTCGATAGTTAGGATTGATCAAATGTCCAAACAATGGCACATTCTGAGGATTTGGATAATTCTCCTTAATCTTTAACATCATAGACCAAATCCGAGTTGGTGGAGAAACAATGTCATATATATCCTCCAAGACTGGCAGATTCGGTACAAAGTGATTAATGATTGCCATCGTTATCCTTGGCAACATCATGAACCTCTGCGCCCCAGTCTGAGTAATTTGAGTCTTCAAAATATCAAAAAAATAGTTCGAGAATGAATACGGCCTATTCAACGTCAAAGCCACCATCTGCGAACCAACTTGTTTATTTAACTGGTCGAACCCTGCATGTCGATTACTAATTGCCACTATCAAAACATGCGCCAAAAACCTCCATTGGCCATAAAAACCAGCCTTCGCAATCGGCCATTTAGCACCAGGCGTTGCATGACCCATCCTTCCAAAACATCCCCTGACCAAGGTCTCTTCAAACTCTATCGGACCATTCTCTTCTTCAACAGTCCCCAAATGTAATATCTCTCTCAAATCAGCAGCAGAGAACGAAAAAGTCTGATTAGCCACCGTGGTCTGAAACCTAACACTCCTAGGGACAGCAGCTCTATCCCCTTGTGCACGCTGCGCTTGAACCACCCTTACCGACGCATTGTTCCAAAAATGATGCAAATAACCTTGATATAAGACAGGATTATGAGTAAGCACGAAATGAATGCGTGATCGTTCCAAATACCGAAGCAATCCAGTAAACTCCACATTTCTGCGATCTCTTGTCAAATCAATCAACTGATTGTGAGTGGAGAAAAAATTTCTCGGATTTCCTGCCATTTCTGTAAAACGAGTGCAATGACAAAAATTCTCAAACGCGTGTACCCATTCTTCAAACGCGTGTACAATTCTTCAAACGCGTGTGACATGGTCAAACGCGTGTAATCAATTAAACGCGTGTATAGGGTAAACGCGTGTACATTCTTAAACGCGTGTACATTCTTAAACGCGTGTACATTCTTAAACGCGTGTACATTCTTAAACGCGTGTACATTCTTAAACGCGTGTACATTCTTAAACGCGTGTACATTCTTAAACGCGTGTACATTCTTAAACGCGTGTACATTCTTAAACGCGTGTACATTCTTAAACGCGTGTACATTCTTAAACGCGTGTACATTCTTAAACGCGTGTACATTCTTAAACGCGTGTACATTCTTAAACGCGTGTACATTCTTAAACGCGTGTACATTCTTAAACGCGTGTACATTCTTAAACGCGTGTACATTCTTAAACGCGTGTACATTCTTAAACGCGTGTACATTCTTAAACGCGTGTACATTCTTAAACGCGTGTACATTCTTAAACGCGTGTACATTCTTAAACGCGTGTACATTCTTAAACGCGTGTACATTCTTAAACGCGTGTACATTCTTAAACGCGTGTACATTCTTAAACGCGTGTACATTCTTAAACGCGTGTACATTCTTAAACGCGTGTACATTCTTAAACGCGTGTACATTCTTAAACGCGTGTACATTCTTAAACGCGTGTACATTCTTAAACGCGTGTACATTCTTAAACGCGTGTACATTCTTAAACGCGTGTACATTCTTAAACGCGTGTACATTCTTAAACGCGTGTACATTCTTAAACGCGTGTACATTCTTAAACGCGTGTACATTCTTAAACGCGTGTACATTCTTAAACGCGTGTACATTCTTAAACGCGTGTACATTCTTAAACGCGTGTACATTCTTAAACGCGTGTACATTCTTAAACGCGTGTACATTCTTAAACGCGTGTACATTCTTAAACGCGTGTACATTCTTAAACGCGTGTACATTCTTAAACGCGTGTACATTCTTAAACGCGTGTACATTCTTAAACGCGTGTACATTCTTAAACGCGTGTACATTCTTAAACGCGTGTACATTCTTAAACGCGTGTACATTCTTAAACGCGTGTACATTCTTAAACGCGTGTACATTCTTAAACGCGTGTACATTCTTAAACGCGTGTACATTCTTAAACGCGTGTACATTCTTAAACGCGTGTACATTCTTAAACGCGTGTACATTCTTAAACGCGTGTACATTCTTAAACGCGTGTACATTCTTAAACGCGTGTACATTCTTAAACGCGTGTACATTCTTAAACGCGTGTACATTCTTAAACGCGTGTACATTCTTAAACGCGTGTACATTCTTAAACGCGTGTACATTCTTAAACGCGTGTACATTCTTAAACGCGTGTACATTCTTAAACGCGTGTACATTCTTAAACGCGTGTACATTCTTAAACGCGTGTACATTCTTAAACGCGTGTACATTCTTAAACGCGTGTACATTCTTAAACGCGTGTACATTCTTAAACGCGTGTACATTCTTAAACGCGTGTACATTCTTAAACGCGTGTACATTCTTAAACGCGTGTACATTCTTAAACGCGTGTACATTCTTAAACGCGTGTAATCTGGTTGTAAACACGTGTTAAAGTCTCAAACGCGTGTACCCATTCTTCAAACGCGTGTTACAATGGTAAACGCGTGTAGACAAAGATTTGATATAAAAAGTTCTAAACACGCGTAAGAATCAAACTCGTGGCACTGTTCATCTTCTCAAATTCGAAGCACAATAAGCTTAATCATGATATTATACATAGCATCAAATACGAAGAACAATAAGCAATAAGCAATACCTGTATAATAATCACGAAAAAGATCACGAAGAACAAGTGTATAGAGATGAACAGTATCGATCACAATGAGAGTATGAGACGATTTTAGACTAAACGCGTGTTGGGGGTAAAACTCGGGTGAAAAGAATTATGTGAAAATTGAAAAAGGTAAAAATGAACGAGTTTGGGCAAGGTATATATATACCCGTGACCCAAACGCGTGGTCAAACCTGGTCAACCACGTGTTTAACTTAAGGTCAAACGCGTGAACAAAGATCAAACACGTGGTCAAATCCAAACACGCTGTAGACAATCAAACACGTGTAACCCAAACGCGTGGTCAAATTCAAACACGCTGTACACAATCAAACACGTGAAGGAAAACTCCAAACGCGTGTTACCTGTACAATCAACCACATTTTCAATCAACACTTAGAGAATTTTCATACCCTTTACCATCAAACCTGAATAACCAGCCAACACACACAGGATAAAGATAACCTGTATGAAAACTCAATGATTGAACCCCCTGAAAATCAAGTCATCATTAGCAGATAAAATTTTAACAATCAAACCTGAGAATCTTGACTGTACGATATACCTGTATCAACTGAAAAACCATTACGTAAACTTTGGTAAACTTACACAACAAGTTAATGTGATGTATAAAACCATAAAGTAACGGACATTTAAAACATCGATACCAGGACTTGATTAGGACTCAATTCAATCACCAATAATCATTAGCAATCGAAAGCCTGCAAAAACAAACTCCCCCTTAACTAATGATACCAAGTCAGATACTTGTTAACACTTTGGAAAAATACACAATTCCAATATCGAAAGTCCTGCACACTTAAAGAAAACTCATCAACGCATCAATATCAACCGATAACATTATTTTAAGCATGCAAAGAAAATATCGAAATGAAAACTTATGGTCGGTCAAGAATCATTGTCAAGCATATCTTTTCACCAAAAACAACAAATTCTTGAATCAAAAACAAATTGAAATCTCAAAAATATATCAAACTAATCTTGACTATATTTTGACTTTTCCAAAGCAGCAAAGTTCAGAAAGATCATTTCCTTAAACTTAAACAAATTAATGTCCATATCAGAAAACAATCTTTTAACGTAATACTTCAAGCAATAAAAACTCATATAATCCAATTAAGGACCATATAGCTGAACAATAGAATCATTAGATGATTATTAACTCTCTCGTGCAATAAGAACTAGTTTTGACACAACTACTTGACACATAAGATTGAAATACAGAAATGAAAATTTAAAAGACAAAATAAACTTTAAAGTTAAACCTCATTATTTATTTACCAGAAATTCTAAGTTTCTGCGGATTAGATCTTTTTTTTTTTTTTTTTTTTTTTTTTTTTTTTTTTTTTTTTTTTTTTTTTTTTTTTTTTTTTTTTTTTTTTTTTTTTTTTTTTTTTTTTTTTTTTTTTTTTTTTTTTTTTTTTTTTTTTTTTTTTTTTTTTTTTTTTTTTTTTTTTTTTTTTTTTTTTTTTTTTTTTTTTTTTTTTTTTTTTTTTTTTTTTTTTTTTTTTTTTTTTTTTTTTTTTTTTTTTTTTTTTTTTTTTTTTTTTTTTTTTTTTTTTTTTTTTTTTTTTTTTTTTTTTTTTTTTTTTTTTTTTTTTTTTTTTTTTTTTTTTTTTTTTTTTTTTTTTTTTTTTTTTTTTTTTTTTTTTTTTTTTTTTTTTTTTTTTTTTTTTTTTTTTTTTTTTTTTTTTTTTTTTTTTTTTTTTTTTTTTTTTTTTTTTTTTTTTTTTTTTTTTTTTTTTTTTTTTTTTTTTTTTTTTTTTTTTTTTTTTTTTTTTTTTTTTTTTTTTTTTTTTTTTTTTTTTTTTTTTTTTTTTTTTTTTTTTTTTTTTTTTTTTTTTTTTTTTTTTTTTTTTTTTTTTTTTTTTTTTTTTTTTTTTTTTTTTTTTTTTTTTTTTTTTTTTTTTTTTTTTTTTTTTTTTTTTTTTTTTTTTTTTTTTTTTTTTTTTTTTTTTTTTTTTTTTTTTTTTTTTTTTTTTTTTTTTTTTTTTTTTTTTTTTTTTTTTTTTTTTTTTTTTTTTTTTTTTTTTTTTTTTTTTTTTTTTTTTTTTTTTTTTTTTTTTTTTTTTTTTTTTTTTTTTTTTTTTTTTTTTTTTTTTTTTTTTTTTTTTTTTTTTTTTTTTTTTTTTTTTTTTTTTTTTTTTTTTTTTTTTTTTTTTTTTTTTTTTTTTTTTTTTTTTTTTTTTTTTTTTTTTTTTTTTTTTTTTTTTTTTTTTTTTTTTTTTTTTTTTTTTTTTTTTTTTTTTTTTTTTTTTTTTTTTTTTTTTTTTTTTTTTTTTTTTTTTTTTTTTTTTTTTTTTTTTTTTTTTTTTTTTTTTTTTTTTTTTTTTTTTTTTTTTTTTTTTTTTTTTTTTTTTTTTTTTTTTTTTTTTTTTTTTTTTTTTTTTTTTTTTTTTTTTTTTTTTTTTTTTTTTTTTTTTTTTTTTTTTTTTTTTTTTTTTTTTTTTTTTTTTTTTTTTTTTTTTTTTTTTTTTTTTTTTTTTTTTTTTTTTTTTTTTTTTTTTTTTTTTTTTTTTTTTTTTTTTTTTTTTTTTTTTTTTTTTTTTTTTTTTTTTTTTTTTTTTTTTTTTTTTTTTTTTTTTTTTTTTTTTTTTTTTTTTTTTTTTTTTTTTTTTTTTTTTTTTTTTTTTTTTTTTTTTTTTTTTTTTTTTTTTTTTTTTTTTTTTTTTTTTTTTTTTTTTTTTTTTTTTTTTTTTTTTTTTTTTTTTTTTTTTTTTTTTTTTTTTTTTTTTTTTTTTTTTTTTTTTTTTTTTTTTTTTTTTTTTTTTTTTTTTTTTTTTTTTTTTTTTTTTTTTTTTTTTTTTTTTTTTTTTTTTTTTTTTTTTTTTTTTTTTTTTTTTTTTTTTTTTTTTTTTTTTTTTTTTTTTTTTTTTTTTTTTTTTTTTTTTTTTTTTTTTTTTTTTTTTTTTTTTTTTTTTTTTTTTTTTTTTTTTTTTTTTTTTTTTTTTTTTTTTTTTTTTTTTTTTTTTTTTTTTTTTTTTTTTTTTTTTTTTTTTTTTTTTTTTTTTTTTTTTTTTTTTTTTTTTTTTTTTTTTTTTTTTTTTTTTTTTTTTTTTTTTTTTTTTTTTTTTTTTTTTTTTTTTTTTTTTTTTTTTTTTTTTTTTTTTTTTTTTTTTTTTTTTTTTTTTTTTTTTTTTTTTTTTTTTTTTTTTTTTTTTTTTTTTTTTTTTTTTTTTCAACTTAAACCTCTATTTTTTTTTTTTTTTTTTTTTTTTTTTTTTTTTTTTTTTTTTTTTTTTTTTTATGACACTAATATATACAAACTGAGAAATAATTCTCTTATTATTAGTTATGAACAGTGACTCGACAACGATTACCGGTATAGTTGTCCTCTTAAACACTCGGTACTTCCAATTTCCTTTGATTTGTGACACTTTCGTATTACTTGGGCCAAGGACAGTCACCATGTAACCTAGTAAGTTACTCATGTCACATTATTATTAATGTAGATGTGTATCCCACAGTCAAACATACACTTAAGATCGACAGAGCATTAAAGTCCTTAACCAGATGTGTTTATAAGCGTTACAACTTTGAAGTCACCATGGTTAATGATCTTACGATCAAGGGTCAGAACAAACACATTTGATGTATAGTGCATGATTCGAATTGGCTATTCTTCATTGCTTCTTGAAATTAACTTCATTGATGTGCAGCAATTTGATACTTCAGAATTTTCGATGATATTTCTTGACTATTCTTCATTATTTCTTTATTCTTCGGTACTTTGTTTTAGCCAATCGAGATCATGATGGTTTTAATAGTTGCTTGAGAAGCTAAAACCCATTTTGTTCTGTTTAGATTGACATACACGAATGCATGCGAATCCCCCCTATGGTTACAAACACATCCAATCGCAAACCAAATGCTAAATCTTTCTCAAGTTTTAAGGATGGCACAATTCACTTGAAAAGTCCATATTCAAGGCCATATGCTGACATGTTACCCACAAATACAGTTATTAAACATTTAATATTCAGGGAAACCTTCGGTACTTTGTGTCTACCGATACATCCTTAGAAGTAGTCACTGAACTAAGCAGTTATATTACAATTAAGCAAGCTTAAAAGCTAAAATATCCTCACTTCTAATCGTTAGAGCATCAACTTAAAACTCTATTATTTTCTTTTTGTTTTTCTCATTTTTTTCTTTTTTTTTATTTTTGATGACACTAATTATATACAAACTTAAAATAGACATTCTTTTTGTATTTTCATGACTCTAGCTATTTACAGACTTAGACTAGACATAAGTAAAATAAAATAAAATATACAAGAAAAATAGTTCTTTGAGAGAGCTAATAAGAATCAGCATTCTTCATACCATTGAGAAGAATCAGCTTTCAAAGCGAGTTTTATCAAATGCTTTAGTATACAGATCAGCTAGATTATCATCAGTTATAACTTTTTCCAAATGAATTAACTTCTTTTGGGCACAGTCACGCAGAAAATGATGTCTAATGTCAATATGCTTGGTGACTTTATGCAAGACAGGATTATTAGTTATATCTATAGCTGACTTATTATCAATCTTAATAGGGGTATCAAGAAAATCCATACCGTAGTCTCGCAGTTGTTGCTGAATCCATAATACCTGGGAACAGCAGCTTCCAGCAGCCATGTACTCTGCCTCACAAGTAGACTGAGCAACAGATGTCTGCTTCTTACATTGCCACGATACAAGTCTCCCTCCTAAGAATTGACATCCGCCAGTTGTAGACTTCCTATCATTGTTACAACCTCCATAATCCGAATCAGTGTAAGCAACAAACTCAAACGTTCCTCCCAATGGATACCATAGACCAAGTCCTTGAGTACCCTTTAAATATCTGAGGACCCGTTTTGCAGCCGTTAAATGTGACTCTTTCGGATTTGCTTGAAATCTAGCACATAGACAAACAGCAAACATGATATCTGGACGCGAAGCAGTTAAGTACATCAATGAGCCGATGATTGCCCGATAATGAGTAGCATCCACAAGTGTATCATTAGAATTAGAAACTCCTAGACCATGATTCAACTGAATAGGAGTACCATAAGTCTTGGATTCTAACATTTGAAACCTTTCCAAGATGTCATTGACATACTTAGTCTGATGAATGAAGAAACCATCCTTTCGTTGATCAACTTGCAGTCCAAGGAAAAATTTTAATTCTCCCATAGCACTCATTTCAAATTCCTTCTTCATACTCATTTCAACTCCTTGCACATCTTAATGTCAGATGAACCAAAAATGATATCATCTACATAAACTTGCACAGTATATAATCTTGCTTCTGCCATTTGATAAACAATGTGCTGTCTATCGATCCTCTTGTAAATCCATTTGTCAACAGATGTGTTGACAACTTCTCATACCACACTCTTGGAGCTTGATGTAATCCATAAAGAGCCTTATCCAGTCGATATGCCCTTCTTGGATAATTTGGATCTTCAAACCCTGGTGGTTGACGAACATACACTTCTTCCTTAACTTCTCCATATAAGAAGGCACTCTTCACATCTAACTGATACACCTTTATTCCTTTGAAACTAGCATATGCTAAAAATAGCCTTATAGCTTCAATCCGAGCAACTGGTGCAAAAGTTTCATTGTAGTCATAACCTTCTCGCTGTGCAAAACCCTGAACAACTAGACGTGCCTTATTTCTTGTAACAATCCCTTTGTCATCTCGTTTGCATTTAAATACCCAACGAGTTCCAATTGGTTCTATACCTCTAGGCACATCAACTAATTCCCATACTCCAAGTTTTTCAAATTGGGCCAATTCCTCTTGCATAGCCACAACCCAAAACGGATCTTGAAGTGCGATCTTAACATTCTTGGGTTCTTCTTGTGAAATAAAACATGAGTATAAACATTCAGTAATTAAACCTGTATCTTTCACTTCACAAAATAAGCTAGTCATCTCCTTATTTAACTGATTTCTAGTTCGAACAGATGCTGAAGCTTCACCAAGAATATTTTCAACTGGATGATCTTTAGTTGCTCTATGTTGAGGAGTTTTGTGACATGGAAAATCATCACCCATATTCGGAACAATTTGGGTGGGAGACTCTCCATCAGGTTCAGAAGACGAAGAAGAAGATGAGTCAAGCGGGTCATCATCTGGTAGTGGAATATTAGTTGGATCACTTGAACCACTGGATTGACCAACCTCAGTTGTAGGAACAACTCTGGGTGTTGGTACATCAGCAGTAATAGGTGCAACGGGAGTAACCTCAGAATCATAATGCAAGTGATCTCTAATAATATCAACATTTTCATCAATAGGAACACCAGGAAAAGAGATTGGACCCTTAAGTGAAGTAAACACACTATCATAAGCAAAACTTGACTCAGAACCAGCATGAGTAGCAGGTTTGTAACTTACTATCACGACATTAGTACCAAGATCGACTCTACCTGTCTGCGAGTTGAAAACACGACGAATGGGAGTTCCCGGTTTATATCCCAGAAAGAAACCTTCTTCCACTTTAGAATTAAACTTTGGTTGAGGAGAAGTTTTCAGAAAAGTACATGGAACACCAAACGGTTCCAATCCAGACAAATCAGGTTTTCGTTGTTTAGAAGTTCATAACAAGTCTTATTAAACCTTTTAACAGTAAGCACCCGATTTAACACATGACAAGCTGTGTTCACAGCTTCCGCCCAAAACATAGTTGGTAGCCCTGAATCAGCAAGCATAGTTCTGGCAGTCTCGATCAAGGTCCTATTCTTTCTCTCAGCAACTCCATTTTGCTGAGGTTCATACGGAGCACTAAATTGATGTTGAATTCCTTTAGATAAACAGAAAACATCCATCACCGAATTTTTAAACTCCGTGCCATTGTCACTCCTGATTCGTTTGATCTTCGTATTGTAGAGATTCTCAGCTTCAGTGAAAAAGTTAATTAGAATCTCCGTAGTCTCATCTTTGGTAGCTAAGAAGAAAACCCATGAAAACCTTGAATAATCATCAGTGACAACCCAAGCAGTAGTACATTCCCCCTCTACTCCTAACATTTACTGGACCAAAGAGATCCATATGCAGTAACTCAAAAGGAGCGGCAATTGAATTTTGTGTCTGGGCTTGTGAGGCTTTTTCTGTTGTTTGCCTTTCAAGCATGGAACACATCTATCTTCCAATTCAAACTTCTTTTAGGAACACCTTGAACCAGATCATTCTTCACAATGTAATTCATCTTCCGGAAATGCAGGTGTCCCATTCTTCTATGCCATAAGAGAGAATCACTTTCGCTTGCCTTAGACAACAAACAGACTTCCTTCTGTACATTCTTGGTTCCTAACATTAAACCATAAATGTCTCTTTTACGAGGAGCAGTCAACAATATCCAATCATCTGGAATAACAAAACCGGTTTCAAGACGAATGCAGCTTTGTCGTTGAAGAAAACTGAATTTCCTCGGTCACAAATTTGTGATACACTCATCAGATTATGAGTAAGTTCTTCCACGTAATTGACATTCTTTAAAGTAAGTTTTCCATCGACGACATCTCCTTGTCCAGTGATTTGACCGCCCTTGGAACCAGCAAAATTTACATGTGATCCTTTAATATTTACAAACTCAGACAGAAGTCTTCTGTCTCCTGTCATGTGCCTGGAGCAACCGCTATCAAGATACCAAATACTAATAGGAATTGGTGGTAGCCCCTGCACATGAAACAAAAGTGGATCAGTTATCAAGGACAACCCAAGCCTTTATAGACTTGGGTTTACCATTCTCGTCCTTAACTAGCATTTCAGTCCAATATCCATTGCTCCCAATAGGTGCCTTGGATGATTGCTGAGCATGCTGCAAAGGTCTATTCTCAACCCTTGATTGAGATCTGTTAAGGGAAAATGGTCTATTTACTTGTGGAACACGAGATGTGTTACGGTCATTGTAGTTCTGTCGATGATTCCCTGGTTTTGCATTTTGTGATGACTGACCAGATCTATTTCGAGGAGAAATATATCTTGGTGAATCATTTCTTTTAGCCACAGGTGGAACATATTTACCAAAAGTTTGATTACCCATCCCATGAGAACTACTGGACACATTCTGTTGTTTACCCTTCCCTCGTTCAAAGGAAACATGGGAATTAGGAGATAATCCTCTATTTTGATTTGACTTAACAGGAGAAACTGACTGTCTAGAGGACTTCCTAACTCGGTTGGGACAACAACTATACACATGTCCCTTTTCAAAACAAGCAAAACAAGATCGTTGTGCTGACTTGCTAGAAAATGGTTGAGCTGATGGTTTAGATGGAGGGGTATTCAAGATATTCTTAATCTCCTGAGTTGCTATCTCTTCCACAGTAGGAGCCTTAGTCTCAGAAGTTGAGAATGATTTGGTCAAATTAGGTTCAGGTTCAGTAACATACTTAATCTCAGTTGAACTAGTCTGAATTCCTTTCTTGACAAACTTCTGACTTAGCTTTGGTATATCATGGTTGTTGGTCCTCAGTTGTCTAGGAATGAATTTGGATTGCTTAGGTTCAGTGGAGGCGGGTGACTTAGGATAGTCAGTAAGCACAGGTTTAGTAGAATCAGACTCAGCCAAATCTGGATAAACAGGGTCTAGGTTGTTGTTAAAAGGAGGTCTTACATCAGAATAATCAGCTCCTAGTCCTGTTTTATCCTTAGGATGTCTAGGTTTACCCAAAGAAGCTACTAGATCACTTCCTCTCCATTTAGCTAACGTAGTCTCATGCTTAGTAATGGTAACCCTAGCATCAGCCAAATCCTTTTCTTTCTTACCAATTTCACTAGAAAGATAAACTATCTTTTCATTTGCAAGATTTTCTCTAAAAATTGATTCTTTCAGTTTGTCTTTTAAGGCAGCATTATCATTTTCAAGTGACTTAATCCTACACTTAAATTGACGTTCTTGATCAAGTAAAGCACTATTCTTAGAGAAAAATGAACTACGTTCCTTGCTGATAGTTTCATAACTAGTGGTTAACTCTAAGGTCTTGGATGAGGCAATACTATGTTGTTGCATCACATCTTTAACAAACAAGCAAATACGACGAACAGTCAAATAAGAAAAAGTTACCTGTTTCTCTCGATCATCGCAGTCAGCCATATATGCAACAAAGTCTGATATTGTCATACCTTCAGGAATATCAAAATCATCAGCTTCTGTAGAAATAGCCTTGTCCAATTTTGCACTTGAACTCATCGATTTATTATCACTCTGGCTGCTGGTCTTATCAGAAGATTCATCTATCTGCTTATCAGCCTTTTTAAACTTCGCTGCTTCATCTACATTCTTTTCATCATCAGAAACCTGTAATGCAGCATCAGTAGCAGCAGCCTCTTCACTTGTGTAGAGAGCATAATCAAATGCAGCACTTCCGTCATCAATCACATTAGCTACTTCATCATAAATCTCAGCTAGCAAAGCATTTTCAGGTTCATTTTCCTTTGTCCAAAGATAAGTACCATCTGCTTGTCTTGCCACCATGGCATTTTCAGGATTTTGAACTTGATTTTCTGTAGGAAGTTCCTGAATGATCATTCCATCATGCTCTGTAGCTTTGGCTGATTTAATTTGATTTCCAGCTTGGACACCTCCCTGATTATAATTCTGACGATTAGCTGTAGAATTATCAAAACGCTTTGGTCTTTGACATTCCTTAGCAAAATGACCAAAACCGTCACAATTATAGCACTTAACCTTGGACTTGTCAAATCCTCTATTCTTGTCAGATGCAAGATTTCTTCCAGTTCTTTGCATAAAACGACGAGCTTTTATAGTGAGCATAGCCATTTGCCACTTCAAGTCCATTTCCTCTAAATCATCAGGATCAACTTGTTCATAATCTTTATCAATCAAACTTGGATCTGTAATTTTGCCATTGATAAATGCCTCATGAGCAGAACACATAGCAGCAAATACTTGCATACGTCCTTCAGCAGATTGCATACTCATTGGCATAGAACGAACAGTTGTACGTCCACTGTTTCTTGATCCACTGCTATTCTTAGTTGAAGATGAATTGATAAACACGTGTTTAAGATAAACACGTGTTTAAGATAAACACGTGTTAAGAAAACACGTGTTAAGGTACACGTGTTTAAGATAAACACGTGTTTAAATACGAGCACGAGCTTACAAGACAAACACGTGTTAAAATAGCAAACACGTGATTAGAACAGCTAACACTAGTTTAAGAAAACACGTGTTTAAGATAAACACGTGTTTAAGATAAACACGTGTTTAAGATAAACACGTGTTTAAGATAAACACGTGTTTAAGATAAACACGTGTTTAAGATAAACACGTGTTTAAGATAAACACGTGTTTAAGATAAACACGTGTTTAAGATAAACACGTGTTTAAGATAAACACGTGTTTAAGATAAACACGTGTTTAAGATAAACACGTGTTTAAGATAAACACGTGTTTAAGATAAACACGTGTTTAAGATAAACACGTGTTTAAGATAAACACGTGTTTAAGATAAACACGTGTTTAAGATAAACACGTGTTAAGAACAGAGAGAGTGAACAGGTACACGTGTTTAAGATAAACACGTGTTTAAATACGAGCACGAGCTTACAAGACAAACACGTGTTAAAATAGCAAACACGTGATTAGAACACACTAGTTTAAGATAAACACGTGTTTAAGATAAACACGTGTTTAAGATAAACACGTGTTTAAGATAAACACGTGTTTAAGATAAACACGTGTTTAAGATAAACACGTGTTTAAGATAAACACGTGTTTAAGATAAACACGTGTTTAAGATAAACACGTGTTTAAGATAAACACGTGTTTAAGATAAACACGTGTTTAAGATAAACACGTGTTTAAGATAAACACGTGTTTAAGATAAACACGTGTTAAGAACAAGAGAGTGAACAGGTACACGTGTTTAAGATAAACACGTGTTTAAATACGAGCACGAGCTTACAAGACAAACACGTGTTAAAATAGCAAACACGTGATTAGAACACACGTGTTTAAGATAAACACGTGTTTAAGATAAACACGTGTTTAAGATAAACACGTGTTTAAGATAAACACGTGTTTAAGATAAACACGTGTTTAAGATAAACACGTGTTTAAGATAAACACGTGTTTAAGATAAACACGTGTTTAAGATAAACACGTGTTTAAGATAAACACGTGTTTAAGATAAACACGTGTTTAAGATAAACACGTGTTTAAGATAAACACGTGTTTAAGATAAACACGTGTTTAAGATAAACACGTGTTTAAGATAAACACGTGTTTAAGATAAACACGTGTTTAAGATAAACACGTGTTTAAGATAAACACGTGTTTAAGATAAACACGTGTTTAAGATAAACACGTGTTTAAGATAAACACGTGTTTAAGATAAACACGTGTTTAAGATAAACACGTGTTTAAGATAAACACGTGTTTAAGATAAACACGTGTTTAAGATAAACACGTGTTTAAGATAAACACGTGTTTAAGATAAACACGTGTTTAAGATAAACACGTGTTTAAGATAAACACGTGTTTAAGATAAACACGTGTTTAAGATAAACACGTGTTTAAGATAAACACGTGTTTAAGATAAACACGTGTTTAAGATAAACACGTGTTTAAGATAAACACGTGTTTAAGATAAACACGTGTTTAAGATAAACACGTGTTTAAGATAAACACGTGTTTAAGATAAACACGTGTTTAAGATAAACACGTGTTTAAGATAAACACGTGTTTAAGATAACCACGCGTTTGAGATAAACACGTGATTAGAACAGAGAGTGAACAGGTACACGTGTTTAAGATAAACACGTGTTTAAATACGAGCACGAGCTTACAAGACAAACACGTGTTAAAATAGCAAACACGTGATTAGAACAGCTAACACTAGTTTAAGATAAACACGTGTTTAAGATAAACACGTGTTTAAGATAAACACGTGTTTAAGATAAACACGTGTTTAAGATAAACACGTGTTTAAGATAAACACGTGTTTAAGATAAACACGTGTTTAAGATAAACACGTGTTTAAGATAAACACGTGTTTAAGATAAACACGTGTTTAAGATAAACACGTGTTTAAGATAAACACGTGTTTAAGATAAACACGTGTTTAAGATAAACACGTGTTTAAGATAAACACGTGTTTAAGATAAACACGTGTTAAGAAAGAGAGTGAACAGGTACACGTGTTTAAGATAAACACGTGTTTAAATACGAGCACGAGCTTACAAGACAAACACGTGTTAAAATAGCAAACACGTGATTAGAACAGCTAACACGTGTTTAAGATAAACACGTGTTTAAGATAAACACGTGTTTAAGATAAACACGTGTTTAAGATAAACACGTGTTTAAGATAAACACGTGTTTAAGATAAACACGTGTTTAAGATAAACACGTGTTTAAGATAAACACGTGTTTAAGATAAACACGTGTTTAAGATAAACACGTGTTTAAGATAAACACGTGTTTAAGATAAACACGTGTTTAAGATAAACACGTGTTTAAGATAAACACGTGTTTAAGATAAACACGTGTTTAAGATAAACACGTGTTTAAGATAAACACGTGTTTAAGATAAACACGTGTTTAAGATAAACACGTGTTTAAGATAAACACGTGTTTAAGATAAACACGTGTTTAAGATAAACACGTGTTTAAGATAAACACGTGTTAAGAAAACACGTGTTCAGGTACACGTGTTTAAGATAAACACGTGTTTAAATACGAGCACGAGCTTACAAGACAAACACGTGTTAAAATAGCAAACACGTGATTAGAACAGCTAACACTAGTTTAAAACACAAACACGTGTTTAAGATAAACACGTGTTTGAGATAAACACGTGATTAGAACAGAGAGTGAACAGGTACACGTGTTTAAGATAAACACGTGTTTAAATACGAGCACGAGCTTACAAGACAAACACGTGTTAAAATAGCAAACACGTGATTAGAACACACGTGTTTAAGATAAACACGTGTTTAAGATAAACACGTGTTTAAGATAAACACGTGTTAAGAACAACACGTGTTAACAGGTAACACGTGTTTAAGATAAACACGTGTTTAAATACGAGCACGAGCTTACAAGACAAACACGTGTTAAAATAGCAAACACGTGATTAGAACAGAGAGTGAACAGGTACACGTGTTTAAGATAAACACGTGTTTAAATACGAGCACGAGCTTACAAGACAAACACGTGTTAAAATAGCAAACACGTGATTAGAACAGCTAACACTAGTTTAAGATAAACACGTGTTTAAGATAAACACGTGTTTAAGATAAACACGTGTTTAAGATAAACACGTGTTAAGAAAACACGTGTTAAGGTACACGTGTTTAAGATAAACACGTGTTTAAATACGAGCACGAGCTTACAAGACAAACACGTGTTAAAATAGCAAACACGTGATTAGAACAGCTAACACTAGTTTAAAACACAAACACGTGTTTAAGATAAACACGTGTTTAAGATAAACACGTGTTTAAGATAAACACGTGTTTAAGATAAACACGTGTTTAAGATAAACACGTGTTTAAGATAAACACGTGTTTAAGATAAACACGTGTTTAAGATAAACACGTGTTTAAGATAAACACGTGTTTAAGATAAACACGTGTTTAAGATAAACACGTGTTTAAGATAAACACGTGTTTAAGATAAACACGTGTTTAAGATAAACACGTGTTTAAGATAAACACGTGTTTAAGATAAACACGTGTTTAAGATAAACACGTGTTTAAGATAAACACGTGTTTAAGATAAACACGTGTTAAGAAAACACGTGTTTAAGTAAACACGTGTTGACCACGTATTTAGACAAACTCGTGTTACTGTAGCACGAGTTTAGTCAAACTCGTGTTACTGTAGCACGAGTTTAGTCAAACTCGTGTTACTGTAGACCACGTGTTTAGTCAAACTCGTGTTACTGTAGCACGTGTTTAGTCAAACTCGTGTTACTGTAGCACGAGTTTAGTCAAACTCGTGTTACTGTAGCACGAGTTTAGTCAAACTCGTGTTACTGTAGCACGAGTTTAGTCAAACTCGTGTTACTGTAGCACGAGTTTAGTCAAACTCGTGTTACTGTAGCACGAGTTTAGTCAAACTCGTGTTACTGTAGCACGAGTTTAGTCAAACTCGTGTTACTGTAGCACGAGTTTAGTCAAACTCGTGTTACTGTAGCACGAGTTTAGTCAAACTCGTGTTACTGTAGCACGAGTTTAGTCAAACTCGTGTTACTGTAGCACGAGTTTAGTCAAACTCGTGTTACTGTAGCACGAGTTTAGTCAAACTCGTGTTACTGTAGCACGAGTTTAGTCAAACTCGTGTTACTGTAGCACGAGTTTAGTCAAACTCGTGTTACTGTAGCACGTGTTTAGTCAAACTCGTGTTACTGTAGCACGAGTTTAGTCAAACTCGTGTTACTGTAGCACGAGTTTAGTCAAACTCGTGTTACTGTAGCACGAGTTTAGTCAAACTCGTGTTACTGTAGCAACGAGTCTTGTCCCTACAATCAGTGGCAAGATGTCCCGACTTCCCACACTTATGGCACCTTCTTGTCTTGTCGGTACAATGCCCTTCATGAATTGTCTTGCAAAATGTACACCATGAACCATTCTTCTTTTTATCCTTGTCACCACTCGAACTACCACTTCCACGGAACTTCTTATTATTATTGTTATTGGAAGACCAATTTGACCTTCTTTTAAACCCCGACTTCTTATCATCACTCTTCTCAACCTTCTTGTCCGAAGTGAAATCATCGTCAAGCTTCTTAGACTCCTTGATAGCTTCAGTCAGAGTCTTGTGCTGCCTGCAGATACCTCGATAACTCGGAGGCAAACCATCAACATAGCAAGCAACCTGATATGCATCAGTACGGAATATATGACCCACGAACTTCATCTTCTCCATGAAGGAACGAGCATACTCGTTGACCTTTCCGACTTCAGCCGTCAAGGCACGAAACTCCTTTTCCATCTTACGCTGCTTATGAACCCCAATATATTCCTCAATGAATTTCTGCTTAAAGTTAGCCCACGAGATAGCAGATACCATAGCTGGAGTCATCGAAATAGTAATGCTCTTCCACCAATCCCGAGCACCTTCTTTCAACATTCGACTAGCGCACAACACCTTCTTATCCTCGGGACAGTCACAGGCTTCAAAGACCATCTCCGTATCATCGAGCCATTCCATGCAACCCACTACATTAAGGGTTCCATCAAACTTCTGACCTCCACACTTCTGGAAACTTTCAAACTTAAACCGAGGGGTTTGAACGACATTAGGAGTAACCACAACGGCATTTGCAGGGGGAACAACAACATCATCGACCGGTGGCTCAGAGTGGTGAGAAGGCACTGAATAGTTGCCATCAGTTCCTTCAGCATTTTCAGCAAGAGCGTTGTTCAATTGCTCCTGTGTCTGGGCCAATTGGGTCTGGAGAGTCCGTACGAGATTGTACAACTCAGCCGTGTTAGGGATTTGTTCCACCACTTCCTCATTAACCCTAGGTGGATTGCCGGGAGGTGGAGGCATAGGACCCAATGAGCCTTGCTGATTGACCTGGCGGGGATTTCCTCGATTTCTATTTGCATTGGCTGCAACAGCAGCAGCAGCATTGGCAGCATCTGCAGCGCCTGCACCCGGATGGACAGGTGGGGTAATGCTAGCAGTAGCTCCATCACGTCGGAAGTTGCGGTTGCGAGTGTTAACCATTTTCCTTTAATAAAAAGGTTTTCCTCGATTTCTATTTGCATTGGCTGCAACAGCAGCAGCAGCATTGGCAGCATCTGCAGCGCCTGCACCCGGATGGATAGGTGGGGTAATGCTAGCAGTAGCTCCATCACGTCGGAAGTTGCGGTTGCGAGTGTTAACCATTTTCCTTTAATAAAAAGGTAGAGTCGATAAGCGCAAATTAAAGCAAAATGCTTGTTAAGGTATGGCTAAAACATATCATCGTAACGTAAACATCTCATAAGCCCTATCACACTCACACTCGTCCCAACCCATCCTATATCATCTTTCATTAAAACTAAGGCATCCTACAAATACCTAGCATGCATATCTTAAGTTTAAGTCCAAATCCTATGGTTAATAGGCCTTGGTTCACTTAAACCACTGCTCTGATACCAACTTGTAACACCCGTCGTTTAAAAATATGGGTTTTCAAAACTTTTCACCTAACGGTGTTAAATTGCGGAAGTAAAGACTGTAAAAGTCAAAACCAATAAAAACATTTCGGTTTCTGCATTTATTTGGTGTTACATGCCATATCAAACAATAGTTCAAATGAAAACCCAACGGTTGCCCAACACAAAACAACCGTTCACATGTCACAACATAAATTCGACATTAAGTACGAAATGTAAATAAATGTCTAAGCAAAGAATCGTCTATGGATAACTAAGGCTCCTTCAATGAATCTACCCAAGCTCACACATCCTTCATCTAATTCCATCAAGCTAAACCTGAGGGAACAACCACATTAAAGAAGCAAGTGTTAGCTATAAGAATAGCTAAGTAAGATAACACTTAATTAAAAGCATTTGTCCAATTAAAACAATCTTCATTATTAGACAAGTTTTATTAGGCACAACACATATCACACGTTCACACATATACTACATTTCGACTTCATATTAATTAGGATAATCATCCTAAATGTGCCTATCCTGCATT
>CM067168.1:148314622-148359622 GCA_034093135.1 Erigeron breviscapus
AATCAGATTTTGGTTGCTGAAGAAAAGAAGAAATCATGATATCGCGTCATGGAAGTACATCTTCACGTAGACTCGTGACATCATCATCGACATCTTCATCTTCCCGCAAAAAGAGAACAAATAGTCAAAATAATAATAATAATAATGAAAACAATACGCAAAATCTCGGTGCGGATTCTAACCGAAAATCTCTCACAAATTCACGTTCATCTCTGTATGTATTCTTTCGTTATTTTCTTTGTTTTTATATACTCGTATTTATATATATCAAAATCTGCATGTATAAATGGATTAGCGTTGTTAATTAATACGAAAGCTGTGTAATTATATATTGATCGTGTTTCCGGTTTTGCATTTCCAATTTAGTTTGTCGCAAATTAAATGTTTTCTATTGAAATATTTACATGGAAATTAATGACAAACTGAAAACAAGTTGTGGCCGCTAATTTTTTTATTTTTTTTTAATAGCAAAAGTGATGATGTTTATGTTGAAAGTTGAAACTAGATTGGTGAATTTTTAATTTTACCGTTAGTTATTAGACTAAAATAAATTGTCATTGAAATATGTAGTCAACGGAGGATCTTGGCATGTGCTATGTAGGTCAGCGCACAGGGCCCCGACGTTAAGACGGGCCCCCGATTTTTAAAAGTTCGTAGTTATATATTTATATAATTTAAACATTTTATTATAAAACCATTAATTTAGGGATTTATAGATATTAGATTGAAGCTTAAATGTAATTTCTTAAAAGAAGACTAATATTAAAGTCCTAAAACTATATAAACCACAAATCTACAATATAAATTAAAAGATGTATAATAATAATAATATTCACACATTTTAAGTTTGGGAGTATATTAATATTAATAGCAATTGAGAATGATTTATTAAATCGTATTGATTATAAAAGTTTGATCAATGATTTTGCTTCAAAGACGAGTCGAAGAACAATATTCAACGAAGGTAAGTTCTAACTACTTATATGAATTGTTCCTTCATAAAAAAAACTCTTATTCTTATATTAATAAAACAAAATTATTTTCATAAGATAATTTTAGAAAAAAACCAATATGAAAATTCAACATTTATTCTTAATTGACTTTTATAAAATCATGACATCATAGAATGTTTTGTATTTTAAATTTTTTATATTAATATTCCATCGCCCTATTTTCCCATTCCTTTTTAACCAAACCTTTTTTTTAATTTCATTGCACGAAAGCTTATTGATTAAAAAACGGTGAAGTTTTTTATAATCGTTGTTCATGTTGCCTTCATTCTTATTTATTATAGATTTCATTTATTTACAAGCTCAGTTCGGTGTTATGAATAGTAAGAAAAACAATATGTTATTATTGGCTATAAATATTTTAATCTGAGTAGTTTTTGCATCATGAGTTTTTTTATTTGTTTAAAATTTTTAAAATTTTATTTGAGTTTTTTGTGATTTTAACCTGATTTAATGATTCCAAGACTCACTTGCTAGATTTTTTATTTTGGAACGACATAGTTTTATTAGAACAAGTAGCTAGCAAGACGCTAGTTACTAAAATGTACACTTAAAAAGTTACAAATACACTATACCAATCTAGATATAACCACAACAACTAATCTAGACTCTTCCCGAAACATTAACTGCGAGGATTACAAAAGGAGTGAAAAAACTCGTACCAATTACAGTGACCCAAGACATGAGAAAAACTCCCAACCAACGAAGGTCGAGCCACCGGTTTTCACTTTGTGATGTTTTTGATGTAATTCCAACCATGTCTCGGGGCCGACTGAATCAAAAGAAATACAAAATAACACGTCTCCAAGTAAATCATCATTCAGAGGGTTCCCGAGCCATTTGTTCCAGCTTAAAGGTTTATTTTTTCTCATGTCACTTGCTAGATTTGAAGATTTATCTTTTTAATGTGTATATAACTAGTTTTTTAACCCCGGGCGTTGCCCCGGGAAACATAACAATACATAAAACTTGCCATGTGTATAAGATAGGTGATACATACGTAAAAATAAGCGAACATTACAAAAGTGTATCATAAATCTAAAAAAAACAACATGAGTAATAAAAAGTAGTACAAAAGACTATTTCAAAAAATACTGCATCATAGTGTCATGTGGTTATTTAGTCGTTGGCCATGGAAATATCAACTATTTTATTATTTAAAAAACCCTTGAAACGCCCGTACAAACTAATATATTAGTAAATGAATAAAGAACAAATAAAAGGTAAACGTTATAGTCGTTAGCCGGGGATTACCTGAAAGTTGACCGGGAAAATATTTTTTTTTTGTTAGAAAAACCCTTTATAAAAATGATTACAAATTAATATACTACTAAATGAGTGAAAGAATAAATGAAAGATTAGCGTTAGGTAAAAGAATGAATAAAAAGGCTAAAAAGATATAAATAAAGTACGATACGCAACAACATATCAGTTAGGATAATTAAAAAACGAATTTATTGGAAAAAAAGCAAGCAGCCTGGCAGGCTGCTGCGCAGCAGAGCCTGCTTGCTTCACTATTCATAAGCCCGTCCTACTTTGTATATATATACTAATGTTTTCATATATATAACTTTTCAAATTATAAGAAAAGATGGAAAGTTTCATAGAGGTGACAACGACAACCGATTAATTATTATTAGGTCTATGCGAGTAACACAAGATCAAGTAAATATTAGCAAAAGTTTCATTAAAATACCCGGGCTGATTAGCTAGTTGTTTAATATTAATTACTAGGTGAAACCCGCACGATGCGGCGACCTAATTTATGTTCTAGATAATTCATTGTAAAAGACATCTAATAAAAGAATGTTATAACTTCATTAGTAGTTCTACCCCGGGGATTGTTCTACCGCAACCAAGCCCACTACCATGTATCACTATTGTAAAGTATAGAATTTGAGTTTTAGTGTGTGTTAGTGTGTGTGTTAATGGCGGTTCTAGAGAGAGAGAGAGAATAGAGAGAGAAAGTGTGTGTTGCAGGGAAAGATTGGATAGCATAAATGGGGTAAAAGGTTACAATTTGCTTAATGGAGGGGGTTTATATACATATGAGCTATTTACATTATGCCCCCTTCCATATTAAAGACATTTACAATAAAAGGTACAATTTACATAGAAATACACAAATCAACTACTACATTTGTATTTCTAACAATCTCCCCCTTAGTAGTGATTTGTGAAAAATATCCAGTCTTAGTCAATCTTCAAGCTCTTGTATTCGGTCTGTCTTTGTTTGGGTGCTAGAACCAGTTGTCTCCTTCAGGTCTGTCATCAGGAACAATCATGTTTGCTTCAAAGTTCTTTGGTGGAATATTTTGTGGACCTGGAAGATGACTAGGCTCGTACTTGATACAACAACCTCCTCTTCGACGTACAACGTACTTAGACTTCTTGACATTCTTTGCTTCTCTCATCATTCTAATGCTGTCTCTGTACTCGAGTCTTTGATTAATCTTGGAGATTGCTTTATCAAATACTTCCTTTTTCTTTTCATCTTGATCATCTTCTTTCAAGCACAACAAAACATTCTTGCAAAACTCTAATGTTCCATCAGAATAAGAGGCTAGTTCATCCATGCGAATGAAAATCTTCTTCTTTCGGCTATTCAAAAAGACAACTCCAAAGGATGGTTCTTCTATGACATGACCAATACTGAGCTGTTCGATGTCTCCGGTGTAAAGACTTTGATCTGGATATGGCACATTGATCTTTCTCTTGACAACTTCAAATCCTATCTGAAAATCTTCCAATGAAGCATATTGAATGCAGCTTGACATGTACCTTTTTACAGCTTCAAAGGCAATAACGTCTTCACGATATCTTTGCATTGCATTCAGGAAATGATTGTAGAGAAAGATAATGTCATCAACTGGCAGCAGCTTGAACTGGGCTTCTGTAAATCTGTATATCTTATTATTATCTCTTTTCACATGATAACATGGAACAGAGATAGAAACCCTTTTAATCAAAATTACTCTGACCAGCACCAAAATCTTATGATTTCTTTGTTCTTCGAGTAGCTTGGGATTGTATTGCTTGGTGAGTTTAAGAAGCTCTTTGTATTCTTCAACTTGCCTTTCTTCCTTAAACTTGTACATTGAATCCAACTCTGGTCTCTTAGTTTTGGTAACTTTGGTAGCTCCACAGAATATCGGATAAGCTCTTTCTTCCAGATATCTAGACTTCTTAGCTGCCTCCTTTGGCTTAACACCCAGAGTAATCATTCTTTCTTTATCCCTCAAGAAGTATCCTCGATCAATAAACCTTCTTTGTTCTTCAGTCAATTCAGAAGGAAAATAATCAGGAAGGACTTCTTCGGATATGATTGCCTCTTTTAACACTTGTTTATATGTTGACTTCATGAAATTCTGAGATGCAGCTTCAGGAGTCTTTCTCAAGTCATCAAAACTGTTAAAGTCTTCAAAAGTGTAATGCTTTGGAGTTGTGCTACCAGGAATAGATGATTCTCCAACTTCTTTTCTGCTTGAAGAACCTGTTTCAAAATAATCAAGATCTGGAAATTCTTCAAACATTGGTTCTTCATCAGCTTCTACGATTACTGGAGTCTCAACTATCTCCGGCTCATCAAAGATTACATTATCTTTTTCAGCTTCAATATCTGCTTCACCTTCAGCATATTCGACAATTTCATTTTCAATCACAAAACCTTCTTCTTCGTATACTTCAACATTCGCATTCTCTTCTTCTTCTTCTTCATCACTATCAGCTCCAAACACTTCATTGAATTTTCTTTTAATTTCAGCAATTCTTTCAATCTCCTCAGGGTCATCATCATTATTGCTTTCGTTGAATCTTTCAGTAAAATCTTTAACTATTTTATCAACTTCTTTTTGAGTTTCATCAGCAAGCTCTTTCCATCTTCTATCAGATCTAGCTCTAATGACAACTAATCTTTCAGTTTCAGCTTGATCTTCTTCAATAACATCTAGATTTCCACCCTCAGATCTTTCTGTCATCACCACATCCTCAACATTTCCTTCAACTCTTGCCGAAGTATTTCCAGTATTCACTTGACCTTCTCCTTGGTTCTCCCCCTCGGGGTGATCATCAGAATCAGGATCATCCCGTCGAGAAGCAACCGAGGCCGGTCGGCAAGATTCTAGAGCCATCAAACGTAATTCAAAGGCAGCAAGCTTAGCATCAGACTCTGCTTTCTGTTTTTGAACTTGATCTTGAAGATTCTTGACTTGTTTTGCATGTGCAATTTCCCTTTCTCTTACTTCCAATGCATTTAACACCCCCCTTTCAGTTACTGTCAACAAATCACCCTCGGACCTTAATATACCCAACAAATGATCAAATGCTTTGTCTTTTTCTTGTTGTTTTGTTGTTGGTGATATTTGAGATGGTGTTTGTGTTCTTTGTGTTGGTGTTTGTGATGGAAGTGGAGTACCCAACCCGGAGGTTGTTTGCACACTTGTGGTGTGACCTAAATTCAGCGTAGCTGATTCAGGATTTCCTGCAGATCCTTGGGTTAAACCCTCACCGGCAGTTTGAGATTCAGTGGCTTTGCAACCAAAATCGGGTTGTGTCCTAGACTGTGATAAATCACTGTCCGGGACTTGTTGTAGGGTAACACCTCTAACAACACTGGGGTCACTGAGAATGCCCGTTAATACAGTCTCAGGTCGATCCTGAGGAACAGCAGTGTCACTAAGGCGTTCATACTGTCCCCCAGTCTCTGTTTGAGAACTGTTACCTGCGGCTAAAGCTGGCATAATGTTAGCTAAGGCAGGATTTCCAAGCTGTCCTTGAGGGTCACACGAAGTGGGTCCCTCTCCGCTTGTTCTGGCAACAGTACTAAACTGTGCTTGTGAATCCGTGTGCCTAGGAGATCTAGACTCATGTGCACGAAATGAAGTCGAGAGGTGGGGCTGTTCCTCTCTATTTTCAACACTCTCATCCTCCAAATGAGGAGAGTGTGGTGAACGTGGCTGTTCCCCGTGCATTTGTGAGACTAACTCCTGTTGTGAGGAGTCAGAATGGCGAGGAGAGTTTGGTGCAAGCGAGAATGGGGAGTTCTCGACTTCTATCCTAGGGTTGACATCCCGGCTAGACACATTTGTTTCAACTATCGGAGGGCCAACGTTTTCTTTATGCCCTTGTCCTAACCCGGACCTCTCAACCTCTCTAACATTTTCAACTCCTCCCTCAATCCCGCCTTGTTCCTCCTGCACAACATCATCTCCTGTGCTAACATTCTCAGTTTCCAATTCAGATATTACATTATCAACAATTCTAGTTGCTTGTTCAACATCAAAATCAGCTGAGGCACCAATATTTACATCCAGATCTGCCGAACTCGATTTAACTATGTGAGATGCAGATTTAGAAGATTTATGCTTTCTTTTAGACTTCTTCTTGGATGCCTTTGGTGATCTTCAAGCAATCATTTTAAAATGTCTACCAGGTATTGAAGGTGGTTCATTAGGTAATGCTGAAGCAATCGGTGTCGGATTAAGTACAGGTAATGAATGAGGTGGTGTAAGTGTCGGTGGATTGGGTCAAACAACTGATGGAATTGGTGTAGAAGGTGAAGATTGTGAAAATTGAACGGGTGGTGGAGATTGTGTTGTTTGAATGGATGGTGTGGTTTGTGAAGTAATATTCGGTGTAGATTGAGAAATAGGTGAAGAAACAGGTTCAGGTGTAACAACTTCTTGCTCAAACATAACTCTTTTTGATTTTCTTTTCTTCTGCCCAGAAGTCCCCTCATCACTAACCCCTCTTTTTCTTTTAATAGACCTAGGACCCTCACTTGGCGACCTATTCACAGCTTGGGTAGGAATCTGTCGGCTTTCAGATCCCATCGTTGTGGCTAACCACTCTCTATAGGACCTAAGGTGAGGACTCTGAGCAGGAACCAGATTAAGCAGAAATGGTGGAATTGGAAAAGGTCTTACAAGTTCACTTCCTGTGCCTCTTACTCTCATATTCAATTTGTACATGGCAATTACACATTTGAAACTGTCTTCCAACTTTGGAATCTCCTCAATATTGTCAAGTACGTCTTCAATTATCAATGTGAAGAATCGAATGTAAGGAATGTACTTTCGTTCTTGAACATCCTTTCCTTTCACCACTTGTCTCAATTATCAATGTGAAGAATCGAATGTAAGGAATGTACTTTCGTTCTTGAACATCCTTTCCTTTCACCACTTGTCTCAATTTATCCCACACAATCTTGGCAAAGTCACATTTAACATTATGCGTGACAGCATAGTATATAGACAGTGAGTGCTTTGTCATTGCATCAATCCCTTTCTGAGATGGCATCAGACAGGTGCATAAAACATTGTACATTGTATGCCATAAAGTAGCCACATTCATCCTTTTAAAATCCCTCATGGATGTCAACTCCCCTTCATATCCCAAAGCATGAACTGCAGATAACATTTCATCAACTGATGGCAACTCTTCATATTCTTCTTGTTCTGGAAAACCAATAATCGTTCTGAATTCATCCAGTGTGAATTGGCAGTTGAAAACATTATCATATGATTGAAGAGAGTATTAAAAAAAAAAAAAAAAAAAAAAAAAAAAAAAAAAAAAAAAAAAAAAAAAAAAAAAAAAAAAAAAAAAAAAAAAAAAAAAAAAAAAAAAAAAAAAAAAAAAAAAAAAAAAAAAAAAAAAAAAAAAAAAAAAAAAAAAAAAAAAAAAAAAAAAACAAAAAAAAAAAACACAATAGCATTTAATAAACACATTTAATACACAAAGACAATGTTTCACACATATATCAAAAATGAGAAAACAAAGTAGTACACAAAGGCGTTCAATACCTTGCCTCTCACCCTAATATATATACGAAACATGACGATATATAGAATCACATAAGTATTAAAAGATAAGAAAGCAAAGGTAGTACACAAAGGCGTTCGATACCTTGCTTCTTACCCCAACACTTATGAAATACTATATAGACAAACACAATACACACATATATTCATACATTTTAGAAAAACAACACAAATATTAAAAGAAGAAAGACTTAGAATTAAAAAAAATTTAAAGAAAAATCAATTTTAACTGTTTGCCGAGAAAAAACCTCGGCAAATGGGGTTTTCAAAAAACTTTTTTCAAAATTTTTGCCCAGATATTAATAAGGAACAAAAATTGATTTTGGCAAAAACTTTGAAAAATTTCATGGTTTGCCGAGCAAAAATCTCGGCAAACACGAGAATAATGCAGATCAGGGACCATAGATTCAAGTCATCGAGTGTTGAAGTGAAATCTCGTAAACGCCGAGCAAAAACCTCGGCAAATAGGCATTTCAGACTGGACTTCATTGAATATATGAAAACTCCTTTGATTTGATCAACAAGAATGTTGGCAAATGTTAAAGGAATATTTCAATGACAAAATGTGCATTTGCCGAGATAAAATCTCTGCAAATGGCTATTTCATGACTTAGAAAAATTTGAACAGATTGAGAAAACAATCATTTGCCGAGATAAAATCTTTGCAAATGGCTATTTCATGACTTAGAAAAATTTGAACAGATTGAGAAAAACAATCATTTGCCGAGATAAAATCTCTGCAAATGGCTATTTCATGACTTAGAAAAATTTGAACAGATTGAGAAAACAATCATTTGCCGAGATAAAATCTCTGCAAATGACCTTTGAAATTTCAAGACTTATGAAAAATTTCTCCAAAAAGATTGATTTGCCGAGCAAATACCTCGGCAAATGGGGTTTTCAAAAAACTTTTTTCAAAATTTTTGCCCAGATATTAATAAGGAACAAAAATTGATTTTGGCAAAAACTTTGAAAAATTTCATGGTTTGCCGAGCAAAAATCTCGGCAAACACGAGAATAATGCAAATCAGGGACCATAGATTCAAGTCATCGAGTGTTGAAGTGAAATCTCGTAAACGCCGAGCAAAAACCTCGGCAAATAGGCATTTCAAGACTTATGAAAAATTTCTCCAAAAAGATTGATTTGCCGAGCAAAAACCTCGGCAAATAGGCATTTCAGACTGGACTTCATTGAATATATGAAAACTCCTTTGATTTGATCAACAAGAATGTTGGCAAATGTTAAAGGAATATTTCAATGACAAAATGTGCATTTGCCGAGATAAAATCTCTGCAAATGGCACATTTGATATCAAACCAGAAAGAATGAAATCAAGTCTTTTTGAAAATTTTTTAAGCATTTGCCGAGATAAAATCTCTGCAAATGGCACATTTGAAATTTCAAGACTTATGAAAAATTTCTCCAAAAAGATTGATTTGCCGAGCAAATTACTCTCCAAATGGCCAATTTAAGACTAAGAAAATTTTCAACAAAAAATGTTGATTTGCCGAGCAAAAAGCTCTACAAATGGCTTATTCAAGACTTGAAAGAAAATTTTCACAAAATGTTGATTTGCTGAGATAAAATCTCTGCAAATCACTAGTTCAAAGCTTTGAAATTTTTTGACTTGGGGTTTGTATGACAAACAAGATTTTGAAGGTTTTGAGAAAAACATGCATTTGCCGAGCAAAAACCTCGGCAAATGGCCTTTTTGATCTGAAATTTTTTTTGTCAAAGTATTCACATGATTTCCAGACTTAGCATTTGCCGAGATAAAATCTTTGCAAATGGCTATTTCATGACTTAGAAAAATTTGAACAGATTGAGAAAAACAATCATTTGCCGAGATAAAATCTCTGCAAATGACCTTTTTGATTCAATTAGTTAAGACAATAATCTAAACAAGTTTTGTCAGTTATATGAAGATTTGAAGATGGATATGAACACAATATAGCATTTGCCGAGCAAAAACCTCAGCAAATGGCACAAATCTTCAACCATTCAAAAGTTACCCAGCCCTTCAACATTCAAACCCAGACATTTCACAAACTATGCAGATTAAGGCATTAAAAACATATAAACAACAAGTAATAGTCCTAATCATGCACCTAAATCATCAAAAATTCACATCCAATCATTACATAATGAAAAACAATCCTGACAGTTCATTCACGCATTTAATCAAACAGTTGAGATGCACTATGAAATCAAGAAATCTTACCTCAAAGTGAATGAAATGATCGATGAACAGAGATGATTAACAACCCTAATAAGACTGTAATCCCAGCTCACTTTGATTCTTTCACGAGAAATGAAAAAGTTTGAATGATTGATGGGAAATTTTGATCGGTTTTTGAGAGAAAAAGATAGTTATTTTGATTTGAATTTGGATAGTGACAAAATGGTCCGCCCATTTTCCTTTTAAATTTCAAATCCGGGTCGCGGGTCTGGGTTTGACCCGCGTGTCAACCCGGATTCCAGCCAGTTTTGGGCTAAAACCACATTTTGGGCTCAACAAATTGTTTTGGGCTTTTTCAAATAAAATGACTAAAACAAAATAAAAATAACAAAGACTTATTTAAACAAAAATAAGAGAAAGAAAAAAAAATTTAACAACATAAAAAAAATCTTTTTATCTTTTTAAAATTTTCTAATTTTGTATTTGATTTTTCAGATTTTAAAAACAAACACACAACCAAATAAAAAATAATAAAAAAATTTAACAAACAAAACAAACAGATTAAAAGTAAGCAAACAAATATTCACATGCATTTGCACACTCCCCCTCAAATTAAGCATATAGCAAAATGGTAAATTTACAAACTCCCCCTAAAATCATGCATTCTACCCTTTTTCTCCCCCTCAAACATTGCATGTAATAGCATATAAAACACATCAATGTTTGAAACAGAAAATGAACATAGAATACATGGCATGAAAGCATTTAAGTTTGTAAATCTAGCATACCCAACTTGGTTTTAAGAAAATTAAACCTTTGTTCATCCAGAGGTTTTGTGAAGAGGTCGGCAAGTTAGTAGTCTGTTGGGACAAAATAGAGTTCGATGTTACCTTTCTCGACATGATCTTTAAGAAAATGGTACCGAACATCTATGTGCTTGGTCTTTGTGTGCTGTACAGGGTTGCAAGAAATAGAAATAGCACTCTTAGAGTCACAGTAAATGGGAATTCTGTTGAACTGAAATCCATAATCAGTCAACTGAGTCTTCATCCAAAGAACTTGTGAACAACAGCTTGCTGCAGCAACGTATTCAGCTTCTGCAGTAGATGTGGATACACAATTCTGTTTCTTCGAAGACCAACTGACTAATCTATCCCCAAGAAACTGTACACTCCCAGAAGTACTTTTTCGATCAAGCTTACAACCTGCATGGTCAGCATCCGAATATGCAATCAACTGAAACCCAGTATCCCTTGGATACCAGAGACCAAGGTTCACAGTGCCTTTCAGGTATCGGAATATCCGTTTGACGGCCTGGAAATGACTTTCCTTAGGATTGGCCTTGTACCTGGCACACATGCATGTGGCGAACATAATATCCGGGCGACTTGCAGTTAAATACATGAGCGAACCTATCATACTGCGATATCTCTTTTGATCAAAAGATTTTCCATTTAAATCCGCATTGATCTTTGTGCGAGCTTCCATGGGTGTACCAATTGTTTGACAATCCATCATATCAAACTTTTTCAACATGTCAAGAATGTACTTTGTTTGACAAATAAATGTACCATTTGACAATTGTTTGACTTGAAGACCAAGGAAAAAGTTTAATTCACCCATCATACTCATTTCAAATTTCTTGATCATTAAAGCTGAAAAATTCTTGCAGTATTTAGGATTAGTTGACCCGAAAATTATGTCGTCAACATAAATCTGGATTAGAATGATGTCACTCCCTTGTCGTTTGATAAACAAGGTAGTGTCAATCGAACCTTTGCTAAAACCAGATTTCACAATAAGAAGAGAGAGCATCATACCATGCACGAGGGGCTTGTTTCAGACCATATAAAGCCTTATCTAACCTGTAAACATAGTCCAGATGTTTTGAATTCACAAATCCCTCAGGTTGTTCAACATACACTTCTTCTTTGAGAATCCCATTTAAGAAGGCAGTTTTGACATCCATTTGGTAGACTGTGAAATTCTTGTAGGCAGCATAAGCAAGAAACATCCGAATGGCCTCAATTCGTGCAACTGGTGCGAATGTCTCATCGTAATCAATTCCATCTTGTTGGCAATATCCCTTTGCAACCAATCGTGCTTTGTTACGTACAACAACTCCAGTTTCATCCTTTTTGTTCTTGAAGATCCATTTGGTCTTAATTGGCTCCTTATTCTTGTAAGGATTGGGAACCAATTTCCACACCTCATGACGTTCAAACTGATTCAGTTCTTCCTGCATTTCTTTCACCCAATCTGGACAACTTAGAGCTTCATTCACTGTCTTTGGTTCAACAATACTCAGAAAATTCACAAACAGACATTCATTCGCGGATGCGGATCTTGTCTGAACTCCAGTTGTTGGATTTCCAATGACTTGAGAAATTGGATGAGCTCTTGTCCATTTGGTTGTATGAGGAAATGGATCTAGTGGATCACCAGATTCTTCAGAATCAATGAAATCAGGAGAATGTTGCTCTGTCAATTGTTCGAATGAAGTAGCAATTGGCTCAACAAAGTCGTCAGGATCATAATCTTCAGGATTGGTTGATGGATTTGTCACTTGAGAGATATTATGAGGTTGAGTATGCAATTCTGAAGTATCAGAAGGTGGAGGAGAATCAGATGATGAATTAACATCCGATGATTGTGATGGTGAAGACTCATTGGGATCCATCTCATTTGAATGTGAACTGGATGGTTCATTTATATGCACTTCAGATTCAGGAACTTTCTTCGGAACTTGGAAAAATTCTTCAAACAAGATATCCAAATCTTGTGTAGTTGGAGTAGAGAATGATGATTTGACATTTGATGCAGTCTTTGTTGTGGAAGCTTGTGGACTTTGAAGTTCGGGTCTTGAACTGTGTTGTTCAAGAACCATTCCCGAGAGTTCATCAAATCTAACATTCATACTCTCGTCAATTCTCTTGGTTCGTCGGTTATATACTCGATAAGCTATTGATTCTCTCGAATAACCGATGAAATATGCCTCATCGCCCTTTGGTTCAAATTTGCCCAGATTATCTCGATCATTGAGAACATAACAAACACATCCAAATATGTGTAAGAAGTTCACATTGGGCTTTCTCTTGTTAATTACCTCATATGGAGTTTTATCAAACCTCTTGTTTATGATGGATCTATTTTGAGTGAAACAAGCAGTAGCAATAGCTTCAGCCCATAGATTCGGAGGCAACTTAGAATAAGCAAGCATTGTTCTAGCTGCTTCAACAAGAGTTCAATTACGACGTTCAACTACTCCATTCTGTTGATGAGTAATACCCATGGACTTGAAGAAAGAATCAATTGTGGAATTCTTGAATTCAGTTCCATTGTCTGAGCGAACAATTCTAACCGATGATTTAAGATTTACTTGGGTCTTCTTGATAAAATCAATAATCACATTCGGAGCATCACTCTTTGCATGAAGAAAGAATACCCAAGTATAACAAGAATAATCATCGACAATCACAAGAATGTATCACTTGCCATGGATACTTTGAACTTTCATTGGGCCACACAAATCCATATGAATAAGGTGCAAAGGACCTTCTGTACTTAGAAACTTCTTTGGTTTGTGTGTTGCTTTCTTCATCTTTCCAATTGCACAAGCTGGACAAACATGTTCACTTTCATACTTGTAATCCGGAAGACCTTCAACAAGTTGTTTATCCACGAGCGCATTAATCGTTTGAAAATTAAGATGAGAAAGACGGCGATGCCATAACCAAGAATAGGAGCAATATGATCGTTTCCGAATCTGACAGTTCCCATAAACTTCTCAACAAAGTTTGTAAGAATGGACTTGTTTCCAGCCATATGAAGAGACATCCCGAGTCAACATACCATACACAAATGAGATATTCCTACAAGGACAAGGAATATGTTTTAGGTACCCATGTAGATTGGGCCTTGCAGGTTAGAGGGATAACATGCAAGTACACAAAACAAGAATAATCATCGACAATCACAAGAATGTATCACTTGCCATGGATACTTTGAACTTTCATTGGGCCACACAAATCCATATGAATAAGGTGCAAAGGACCTTCTGTACTTAGAAACTTCTTTGGTTTGTGTGTTGCTTTCTTCATCTTTCCAATTGCACAAGCTGGACAAACATGTTCACTTTCATACTTGTAATCCGGAAGACCTTCAACAAGTTGTTTATCCACGAGCGCATTAATCGTTTGAAAATTAAGATGAGAAAGACGGCGATGCCATAACCAAGAATAGGAGCAATATGATCGTTTCCGAATCTGACAGTTCCCATAAACTTCTCAACAAAGTTTGTAAGAATGGACTTGTTTCCAGCATATGAAGAGACATCCCGAGTCAACATACCATACACAAATGAGATATTCCTACAAGGACAAGGAATATGTTTTAGGTACCCATGTAGATTGGGCCTTGCAGGTTAGAGGGATAACATGCAAGTACACAAAACAAGAATAATCATCGACAATCACAAGAATGTATCACTTGCCATGGATACTTTGAACTTTCATTGGGCCACACAAATCCATATGAATAAGGTGCAAAGGACCTTCTGTACTTAGAAACTTCTTTGGTTTGTGTGTTGCTTTCTTCATCTTTCCAATTGCACAAGCTGGACAAACATGTTCACTTTCATACTTGTAATCCGGAAGACCTTCAACAAGTTGTTTATCCACGAGCGCATTAATCGTTTGAAAATTAAGATGAGAAAGACGGCGATGCCATAACCAAGAATAGGAGCAATATGATCGTTTCCGAATCTGACAGTTCCCATAAACTTCTCAACAAAGTTTGTAAGAATGGACTTGTTTCCAGCCATATGAAGAGACATCCCGAGTCAACATACCATACACAAATGAGATATTCCTACAAGGACAAGGAATATGTTTTAGGTACCCATGTAGATTGGGCCTTGCAGGTTAGAGGGATAACATGCAAGTACACAAAACAAGAATAATCATAAAACAAAAATGGGCACACAAACAAACATTTTATTCAACAGAACAAATAAGCACAGATACGAGTTCAAATGAGAAAAATGAATTACAAACAACAAGAAGTAACGGTTTATACACAGGTTTTGGTACAAGCAGGACTAGTCCTAGATGTATTAGCACTATCTAGTGAATTTGATCTACAGACAATCCACACTTGTTTGACATGGGTAGTATTTCCATCAAGTTTGACTTTTCTAGTAGCATGCAAAAATCTATCTTTTGGAATCCATTTACTGCTGCTATTCAAGCACAAGTCACCTGAAACACGAACATTCTTTGAGTTAGAAAGCAATTTTGTATTTGTGTTCTTTACAGGTTTCTTCTTGATGGTTTCAGTGGTCTTGTTTACTTTCTTGATGTTATTAGGTGACAACCAACCATACTGATCTTTGTATTTAGTTATTCCTGAAACTGTATCTCTAATCCTTTGTAAAGTGTACTTAGGATTCTTCTGAGCATACCTAGGAAAACTAGAATACTTAACTTTCTGAGGTTGTTTGTTACCTAATGAGAAAGATTCAGTTTTGACAGTCTTTGGACCACTATTTGTTTTGACTTCCTTTTGAGACTTAGGTTCAAACTTTTCCTTAGTCATCTTTGGTTGTTTAGGAGTCTTTGTTTTCTGAGAATCGTTGGAACTTTTGTTTGGTTTTGGTCTTGAATCAGTCTTGGATGATGGGTTGGTCTTTGGTTGTGTGGTGGTCTTTGGTCTCTTGAACTTATCAAATGGGGAAGGTTGTGAAGAGTGTGACTTTGGAATCTTCTTTAGAAAAAATTCATGTTTATCCTCTTTTTGAACAAAAAGTTTTTCAAATTCAGGTGCAAAATCATGATTTCCTTCCAAAAATGTTGACATATCATCAGTTTCCAACTTCACACTTGCTTCACTTATCTTAAAAGGACAAGGACTTCTCTTGAGTGGAATTGATGCTTTTTCTTTCTCTTTAAAATATTGAAGTGCAATTTTCTGTAATTCGAATTCCACTTTCAGTTTATTAAGTTCCTTTAGCACATTCAACTTTTGTTCCTTTTCTATTTCAAACTTTTGTTTGAAAGCATCAATTTCATTCAAGTATGATTGTGTTCCCTCAGAAAACTAGGTAAATGACTCAGTTTCAGAAGCAGTCGGGAAGAAATAATCATCAACATCATTTACATCAAAAACATCATCTAGATCACAATCAGTTTGAACAGACACATGCACAAAATCACATTCAGTTTGCACAGATGCATTCACAATTTCACAAATAGAGCATGCAGTTTGTGAAGTTGTCTCATTTTGACACACAGAATGGTTTGGTGGAGTTGGAGTGGCCATTACTTCACAAACAGGACAATTAGGGTGATCACAGTCATTGTCATGATTCTTGGGTGGGTCATAGTGATTTTGAGTCTTCAAATTCTCTATTAAAGATTGCTTTTCATCAAGAGACTTTTTCAAATCCTCTATTACCTTTTCCAAAACACTTTGTGGAACATACGGTCTTTCAACAGCAGGTTTTGGAATTGGAATAGGTTGTTCCAATGGTTTTTCTTTAAAACACTCAAGAATTTCAGGAATTATAGCCTCATGATTTTCTTTTTCGGTTTTATGTGCAGGGTGACTGAAAAAATTCATGTTTATCCTCTTTTTGAACAAAAAGTTTTTCAAATTCAGGTGCAAAATCATGATTTCCTTCCAAAAATGTTGACATATCATCAGTTTCCAACTTCACACTTGCTTCACTTATCTTAAAAGGACAAGGACTTCTCTTGAGTGGAATTGATGCTTTTTCTTTCTCTTTAAAATATTGAAGTGCAATTTTCTGTAATTCGAATTCCACTTTCAGTTTATTAAGTTCCTTTAGCACATTCAACTTTTGTTCCTTTTCTATTTCAAACTTTTGTTTGAAAGCATCAATTTCATTCAAGTATGATTGTGTTCCCTCAGAAAACTAGGTAAATGACTCAGTTTCAGAAGCAGTCGGGAAGAAATAATCATCAACATCATTTACATCAAAAACATCATCTAGATCACAATCAGTTTGAACAGACACATGCACAAAATCACATTCAGTTTGCACAGATGCATTCACAATTTCACAAATAGAGCATGCAGTTTGTGAAGTTGTCTCATTTTGACACACAGAATGGTTTGGTGGAGTTGGAGTGGCCATTACTTCACAAACAGGACAATTAGGGTGATCACAGTCATTGTCATGATTCTTGGGTGGGTCATAGTGATTTTGAGTCTTCAAATTCCTTCAAATCAGGGGTAGATTCTTTCAATTTCACATTTAAAGATTCAATGTCCTCAGCCAAAGCATTTGCTCGAAACATCTCATTGGTCTTTTCTACTTGTAATTGTCTGACGGTCTTGCTCAGCTCAAGAACTTTGGTCTCAAGTTCTTGTTTTTCAAGATGCAATTTGGAGTTCGGAGTAAAAGTGACAGCAACTTTTTTAGATTTCAAATTCTCAAAATCCTTTTGAAGTAAATCAAATTTATATTTAGAATTTTGAAATTCATTTTCTTTGTCTTCCAAATCTTTGGTTAATGTTGAAATCTGTTTACTCAACCCTCTCCCATATTCCATTGTTTCATTACACTTATTCATATAATATTCTAAAACTGACTTAGGAAAAGTGATTACCTCATCCTCGACCTCAGAAGAGCTTTCATCATCCTCCTTTAACTCCTTTGACTTCTTGATCTTCGTCATGAAGCACACATTTGCTGCAAGTTCGTCTGTCTCTTCATCAGAAAGGTGTAACCACTTGTCATCCTCAGCGAGAAGAGCAATTCCACTTTCCTCCTGTCTTGCAAGCAAAAGTTTGTACTTGTAGTACTCGGAGTTCTTTTGACGAGGTTTAGAGCAATTGATGGCAAAGTGTCCTGGAAGACCACAATTGTAGCATTTCTTGTCCTCATTCCTCTTATCCATGACCTTATTCTCAAACTTCTTCTGATTATCAAACTTTTTCTCACCACCAACAAATTCTTTCTTTGTATCAAACTTAGGACCGTTTGCATTCTTTGAATAAGAAGACACTGATGAAGTCCTAAGCTGATTGTTGGTTGGTTTCTTCTTGAAGAATTTCTTCTTGAAAGCCTTTGTGAAATAAGCAAGTTCCTTGTACATCTCTTTTTGTCTTTCATCCAAGTCAGAATCACTCATTTCACTTGAATCAGAATCTGTTTCATATTCAACAAAGCTCAGTTTTGAAACTCTTGAAGTCTTCTTCTCAGCTACCAAGGCCAGTGGATCAGAATGAGTACTTTCTTCTTTCTTCTTTTGGATCCTCAGAACATCCTCAACATTCAACTTCAGCTTTTCATACAAAGTATGAATTGTTAGTTTTCCAAAATCTGATTGCTGATTGAGTTGAGTGCCATACATTTGCCATTCTTCCTCCAGATTTTTGATGAATTTGATGTTCAATTCCATATTTGTTCTTTTCACATCATTCTTTCTCAGCTCATTGATCACATTGCAGAATCTGATGTATACTTCATTCAATGGTTCACCCTTCTGTTGCTTGAATGTTTCATACATATTCAGAACAGTTGACAATCTTATGGAGTTTGGCACATCAGACCCTTCCATCTGCTTTTCCACTTCATCCCATATGTCTTTTCCGGTTTCATATGAGTCCACATTGCAATAAATGTCATCAGGAAGTGCTTGGTAGAGATAAGCAATGGACATTTGATCAGCCTCAACTCTATTTCTCTGATCTGTATTCCAACTCTCTTCAGGTAAAGCTTCTCCATTCACTGGATTCTTTGAAATTTCAGGACCATCCTTGTAAGATTTCCTTAGAAGTTTTCCATTCTTCTGTCTGTCTATCCAGTTCAGAAACCTTTTCTTCCATTGAGGATAAGAACCTCTAAACAACACTGGAGGTCTTCCTTCAGAACCAAGGGCCAAAGCTTCCCTTGAAGCCATGAATATCAATCAATAAAAGACTTAGAAAAAAATTTGATTTTCTACTTGTATTGAATGCCGAGCAAAAATCTCGGCAAATGGACCAAAAATTTTGAACAATTTTTATTTTCTGCCCACTCGAAGAATATTGATCAAAAATGATGTTGAACCAATTTTCTTGAAATTGAAAATTTTGACAAGTCTAAATCAACTAAGTGCCGAGGTTTTTCTTCGGCAAATAGTACAAATAGCCAATTCACAACTCGAGCACACTGATCAACCAACTTCAACAGTTTGCCGAGCAAATTCTTCGGCAAATGGTACAAATAGAACTCGATCTTAAAACACTTGGTTGAATTTTGTTGAAATAACTATTTGCCGAGATAATATCTCTGCAAACAGTGTAAGTAGAATCAACACTTAACCAGATTCAGTCAACAAAAGTATTTGCCGAGAATATATCTCTGCAAACAGAACAATCTTGAAACAACTATTTGCCGAGCAAAATTCTCTGCAAATAGAACAATGAGCACCAATACTTAACAAAGATTTGCTAAAACACGTATTTGCCGAGATAAAATCTCTGCAAATAGAACAAGTAGCTCCACCACTTAGCAAAGATTTGCTAAAACACGTATTTGCCGAGATAAAATCTCTGCAAATAGAACAAGTAGCTCCACCACTTAGCAAAGATTTGCTAAAACACGTATTTGCCGAGATAAAATCTCTGCAAATAGAACAAGTAAGATCAACTTAAGCCAAAAACCTCTGCAAACACGAGTATTCACTAAACGACAAAATAGTCGGTTACTGTTCTTCTTCTTCGTTCAGCCAAACACTCAAACGCCGAGCTTTCTGTAAATCATTGATATCTTCTTCATTTTTGCGAATTAAAGCTTGAAATTTATATCAAAATGCTCAGAAACTCAATGCGCACAAATCCTCAAATAAAATAACTGCTAATTTCAACCAGAAATCAAACCTTCAGAAACATGCGATTCGCCGAGCTTTTTCAAAATCAATTCAAATGATGAAATTAAGCTCTGAAATTGATAACGAAGGATGATTTACTGATAACAAAGTGATCGGTGAACAAATTTTGAAGAAAACCACACTAATTTTGGAGAAATCACTAGAACAGTAATCTCGGCAAATGATATATCCAGAAAAACTCAAAATTCCAGAAATTAAGCACAATTTAAGCTTCAATTAAGCTTGTGGATCGTTCAGATATGCTGATTGTGCTCTGATACCAAATGTAAAGTATAGAATTTGAGTTTTAGTGTGTGTTAGTGTGTGTGTTAATGGCGGTTCTAGAGAGAGAGAATAGAGAGAGAAAGTGTGTGTTGCAGGGAAAGATTGGATAGCATAAATGGGGTAAAAGGTTACAATTTGCTTAATGGAGGGGGTTTATATACATATGAGCTATTTACATTATGCCCCCTTCCATATTAAAGACATTTACAATAAAGGTACAATTTACATAGAAATACATAAATCAACTACTACATTTGTATTTCTAACAACTATTTAATACAATAAGATAACTAACAATAAAGTTTCAATTTTCTGCAAAAGCGTACATCCTTAGAAAACTATATATCATACAGCATACTAAGTAGACCATGTCAAGAGATGTATATCATAGTCACGATCCTTGTGATGTAGTTTCTTACCAAGACAGGTTACGAAGTACCAATTGAAGCTGACAAAGACCAATGTTGTGCTATCAAGTCTGTGGTGCTAGCAAGTCCGTGCTGCTAGTAGTCTTCTCACTGGTCATTTTGAAAGGAAATAAAGGATCTTTAATCATGTCCTATATATCATGTGAAGATATAGCAGTAACACTGGTAGATTGTGAGTGTGTGAACGTGTTAAGTCAACCAAATATTGTTGTTCCCAAATACTGGCTATGAGAATGTAAATGCCTGACACTAATCAAACATCAGTATATGAAAAAATGTTTATATGTCACAAGTAAAAATCAAAAAATGTGATACATTATCAAGTTGCAAAATATTGCAAAGATAAATGAATTCAAGCATGGTGAAACCTACAATAATGATTTGATATTCAAAACATTTTTGGCAACTTAGTATTTTTATTTTAAAAGGTTAAAAGAAAATATTGTAAATCCACTTAAAAAAACTCATCAAGACAACTATCATCTATAATCTATAATTAAAAAGAAACCTTAACTCATAATTGAAGAAATTTTGATCATTTGATGAAGTTCAACTTTTAATTAGAATCATTAGATCAAAATGATAATGTCATATATCTTTTTAACCTTTTTAGATTTAATTTTAATTTAATAAATTCAAATATAGTCATTAATTATAAAAAGTAATTTCTATATTTTATAATTATAATAAACATTTATTTTAATGATATAATTATGGAAAATAATTCCTAATTTTATATTATCTATTTTAAAATCACTTTTTATATTTTTTTCTTCATAACACTTTCTTTGTTTTATGTCTTATGTTGTTATCAAAATTTCATATAGAAACTTTATCATATAACATAATAAATATTAGTTATAAGTATAAACTTTTACATTGTTAGTATCTTATAATATTTAAATATAATGTATTACCTGATATATATATATATATATATATATACGAGAAAGTACCCGCGTGTTGCGGCGGTGAGATGGTGGGGGTGATAGGTCATAGAGTGTGATAGGTCATAGGAGGTGATAGGTCATACAGTGTGATAGCCAAATGCCTTAGCTCATAGAGTGTGATAGGTCATACAGTGTGATAGGTCATAGGAGGTGATAGGTCATAGAGTGTGATAGGTCATAATGTGATAGGTCATAGGAGGTGATAGGTCATAGAGTGTGATAGGTCATACAGTGTGATAGGTCATAGAGTGTGATAGGTCATAGAGTGTGATAGGTCATAGAGTGTGATAGGTCATAGAGTGTGATAGGTCATAGAGTGTGATAGGTCATAGAGTGTGATAGGTCATAGAGTGTGATAGGTCATAGAGTGTGATAGGTCATAGAGTGTGATAGGTCATAGAGTGTGATAGGTCATAGAGTGTGATAGGTCATAGAGTGTGATAGGTCATAGAGTGTGATAGGTCATAGAGTGTGATAGGTCATAGAGTGTGATAGGTCATAGAGTGTGATAGGTCATAGAGTGTGATAGGTCATAGAGTGTGATAGGTCATAAGTGTGATAGGTCATACATGTATAGTTACGAGAGTGCCCGCGCGTTACGGTGAGGTATAGAGTGGGGTGATAGGTCATACAGTGTGATAGGTCATAGGAGGTGAAGGTCATAGAGTGTGATAGCCAAATTACTTAGTAATATGGGCTCCGCCCTCGGATTTAAAAATTCTTCGAAAGTATATCGAATGACATCTCTAATGAAAGACCATGAAATTTTAAGAACACCCATATAATTTTTATAATTTATCGATGTACGGTTTTTGAGATAAAAGATTTTGAATAAATTAGAGGAATAAAATGATTTATGGAGGAGAGAGAAAAATGAGTGGTTGAGATTTGAGGAGAGAAGAAAAAATGAGTGGTTGAGATTTATTCTAATGGTATTATGAATAAGTGAAATGAGTATTTTGGGGTTTTCAATTACTTAAAGTTGAAAAAATGGAGGGAACAAATGCTTTATAATGTAGTAGAGATATGGAGCCTAAGATAATAAAAAATAAATAAAAGGTTGTAAAAATCAATGACAACATCACCATTTTTCAACATGTTTTTATCTATGTTTGTTATATTACGATATTATTAAATTTAACATGTAATTAATGATCTTATTTGTGTAAAAATTTTCAGCAGTTAGTATCTACATTTATTTTTATACCGTCATTTATTAAAAATATAATTAACATACAAATTCTATTGATAATTCTTGATACAATATTGTTAAAATAATAACATAATCAAATCCTAACATATCTTATTTATAACTATTAACTATATTAAGTTATAACGAATACTTAATATATTTAACTCACATATTACGCGAGAAATAATCTAGTTGTGTTTATGACAAGTTTTTCCTGCATCATACCACCAAACCATATGGCGAAAGAGTGGTAACAGAATATTAGTAGACAATCACAAGAGAAATATATATTCATAAAGAATCTGATCATAGTTATATGTTCCATTACCTCAAATATGATCGTGTGTTGATACAACGAATTCGATTTTACGATAGAAGTCAAGAACAATTTTCACAATAAGAAAGAAAATAAAGTATAAATGAATTTGATATCCTTATGTACCTAAGAAGAAAAAAATTAATAACTTATGTATATAAACTTAATTGTCAGTTAAACTTTTCTTTGTTCTTAACTCTTTGTGTGTGATATAGTATGTATATTTATTAATGGAGATCAAATTTCAAAAGACATCTAGATATTATAATATGTAACATATATAGATCATGTGAAAGAAAGAATAAATCAATTAAATTAGGATTTGAAATTTAAAAGAAGGAAGCCATGGAAAAATACAACCAACACTTGCCTTAGTATGTTACCACCTCAATCTACTATAACAACATCAACAATTAGTGCATCAAAATTGCAAAATTGAAATAAATAGTAAATAATTATTAATATAAAAAAATAGATTACATAATCCTAATACAAAAAAAAAAAAAAAAACAACGATAGAATAATGGAGAAGTTGAATCGATTGGTTTTTATACGTAAAATCTTGTGAAGAAAAGAATACTTAAAACACATGGATTATTATTTATAAAATTACTTTTAGTTCAAAATAACAAAAACCACCATAGTCCAAGTGGTTATTTGGTTGTCATGTTAAACTGGAGGTCTTAGGTTCTATCCTAGCCTCCAACATTTTTAGAAATATTTTAAAATAATAACATAATCAAATCCTAACATATCTTATTTATAACTATTAACTATATTAAGTTATAACGAATACTTAATATATTTAACTCACATATTACGCGAGAAATAATCTAGTTGTGTTTATGACAAGTTTTTCCTGCATCATACCACCAAACCATATGGCGAAAGAGTGGTAACAGAATATTAGTAACAATCACAATAGAAATATATATTCGTAAAGAATCTGATCATAGTTATATGTTCCATTACCTCAAATATGATCGTGTGTTGATACAACGAATTCGATTTTACGATAGAAGTCAAGAACAATTTTCACAATAAGAAAGAAAATAAAGTATAAATGAATTTGATATCCTTATGTACCTAAGAAGAAAAAAATTTAATTAGGAGAGAGAAAAATGAGTGGTTGAGATTTTAGGAGAGAAGAAAAAATGAGTGGTTGAGATTTATTCTAATGGTATTATGAATAAGTGAAATGAGTATTTTGGGGTTTTCAATTACTTAAAGTTGAAAAAATGGAGGGAACAAATGCTTTATAATGTAGTAGAGATATGGAGCCTAAGATAATAAAAAATAAATAAAAGGTTGTAAAAATCAATGACAACATCACCATTTTTCAACATGTTTTTATCTATGTTTGTTATATTACGATATTATTAAATTTAACATGTAATTAATGATCTTATTTGTGTAAAAATTTTCAGCAGTTAGTATCTACATTTATTTTTATACCGTCATTTATTAAAAATATAATTAACATACAAATTCTATTGATAATTCTTGATACAATATTGTTAAAATAATAACATAATCAAATCCTAACATATCTTATTTATAACTATTAACTATATTAAGTTATAACGAATACTTAATATATTTAACTCACATATTACGCGAGAAATAATCTAGTTGTTTTTATGACAAGTTTTGATATACCACCAATACTTATTATTATTATTATTATTATTATTATTATTATTATATTATTTTTATTGTTATTATTATTATTATTATTATTATTATTATTATTATTATTATTATTATTATTATTATTATTATTATTATTACTATATTATTTTGTTGATATTATTATTATTATTATTATTATTATTATTATTATTATTATTATTATTATTATTATTATTATTATTATTATTATTATTATTATTATTATTATTATTATTATTATTATTATTATTATTATTATTATTATTATTATTATTATTATTATTATTATTATTATTATTATTATTATTATTATTATTATTATTATTATTATTATTATTATTATTATTATTATTATTATTATTATTATTATTATTATTATTATTATTATTATTATTATTATTATTATTATTATTATTATTATTATTATTATTATTATTATTATTATTATTATTATTATTATTATTATTATTATTATTATTATTATTATTATTATTATTATTATTATTATTATTATTATTATTATTATTATTATTATTATTATTATTATTATTATTATTATTATTATTATTATTATTATTATTATTATTATTATTATTATTATTATTATTATTATTATTATTATTATTATTATTATTATTATTATTATTATTATTATTATTATTATTATTATTATTATTATTATTATTATTATTATTATTATTATTATTATTATTATTATTATTATTATTATTATTATTATTATTATTATTATTATTATTATTATTATTATTATTATTATTATTATTATTATTATTATTATTATTATTATTATTATTATTATTATTATTATTATTATTATTATTATTATTATTATTATTATTAATATTATTATTATTATTATTATTATTATTATTATTATTATTATTATTATTATTATTATTATTATTATTGTTATTATTATTATTATTATTATTATTATTATTATTATTATTATTATTATTATTATTATTATTATTATTAATTAGTAATTATTATTATTATTATTATTATTATTATTATTATTATTATTATTATTATTATTATTATTATTATTATTATTATGATTATATATATCGATCGATTACAGAAATATATCAAATATCAAGATGATATTTGATTAGGTATTAAAAACCCTAATTGGGAAAAAAACGATTACAGAAAATTATATCGAAGACAATGAAAAGAATGAATGAATGAATAATACACAAGAATATTGTGTATATATATTGTATAACTTCCAGATTTGCATAAAGCCCCTTCAACTCTTCACCGCCATACAGAGCAGTCCCTTCACTTCTTTCTTTTTACAGGTTCAGTCCCTGCAGAATACTAATCACACAATAAGTATATAAACTTTATAAAACCTTAAACTGTCTTATACATTTAATACTCCCCCTCAGTTTAAGGTTTAAACAAGTCAATAAGGTTAAGTTTTTCAATCAGTTTCTCATGTTGTTCAATACTTAACCCTTTTGTGAAAACATCTGCTATTTGATTAGCAGATTCAACTTTAATAGGTTTAATCAAACCTAACATGATTTTTTCTCTAATAAAATGTAAATCAAGTTCAAAGTGTTTTCTCCTATCATGAAATACAGGATTAGAACTTATCTGAATAGCAGCTTTGTTGTCACAGTACAAAGAAATTGGTTTCTCAACTTGCATATGTATCTCACTTAACAAGTTAGTGATCCACATAATCTCACATGTTAAAGATGCAAGAGCTCTATATTCTGCCTCTGCAGAAGATCTAGAAACCACTGACTGTTTTTTACTTTTCCAGGAAATAAGAGAATTCCCCATATACACAGCATAACCAGTCACACTTCTCATTGTGACTTTGCATTTTGCCCAGTCTGAGTTAGTGTAACCAGTAATGTTCATATGAGGACTCTTAGAGATAAAAATTCCTTTACCTGGATTGTTCTTAATGCATCTAAGAACTCTAAAAGCAAGCTTCAAGTGTGAAGTATAAGGAGAGTGCATAAACTGACTCAAACACTGGACTGCATATGATATGTCAGGTCTAGTGTGAGTGAGATAAATCAACTTCCCAAGAAGTTTCTGATAATCTGTAACATTCTCAATAAGTTGTCATCATCATTCAAAGGAGAGTTAGTAATAACCAACTTAGATTCAATAGGAGTTTTAGCTGGTTTTCATGCAAGCATGCCATACTCAGCCAACAATTCAAGAGCATACTTTCTTTGAGAAAGACAAATACCTTTCTCAGTTTTTAACACTTCAATTCCTAAAAAATACTTTAATTCACCAAGATCTTTAATAAGAAACTTAGTTCTCAAAAAATCTTTGACTTTATTGATTTCAGAAATATTGTTACCAGTTATCACTATGTCATCTACATAGACTAATAACACAATCAAAACATGTTTATCAATTTTAATAAACATAGAGTAATCACTCTTACTTTGTCTAAAGCCATTTAACAACAAAGTATTGCATAATTTCTCATTCCATTGTCTAGGAGCTTGCTTAAGCCCATACAATGATTTCTTAAGCTTGCAAACTCTTTGATCATTTTCAGAAAAATAACTAGGAGGTAAATCCATATAAACATCCTCATTAAGACTGCCATAAAGGAAAACATTATTAACATCTAATTGAAATATAGGCCAGTTATTGTTAACAGCTATATTAATCAAGCACCTAACTGTCACAATTTTCACAACAGGAGAGAAAGTCTCATCAAAATCTATACATGCTCTTTGATTATACCCTTTGGATACTAACCTAGCTTTAAATCTTTCAACCTCACCTGTGGACTTATATTTAACCTTATAAACCCACTTGCAGCCTATAGATTTTCTGCCAGGTGGCAGTTCAGTGATATCCCAAGTATTGTTTCTATTTAGTGCATCCATTTCCTCATTCATGGTTGCAACCCAATGATTATTGGTACATGCATCATGATAAGAATTTGGTTCACTAATTTTGTTAAGATTAGTAGAAAAACAAAAATTTTCTCTACTTAAATGTGAATAATTATGTAACACCCCAACATGGCGGAATCATGGGGTATCACTTAGAAAAGCACAACACGACATGGAAATTATGTAGAGTCAAACTATATGAAAACATAGGATTGAAACAATCCTTAAATTTGTACAAACGTATACAATCATCAACATTCATCGAAATACATGTTCAATTAATAATAAAAGGCAATTCAATCGATAGTAGTTGATCCTAAAAGTAACCCATAAAAGGGAAGTAAGGATCATGGATCCAGAAAGTCCAAAGCTAGTCCAATCCTAGCAATTAAGCATGCAATCATCCATTTTGTCTCTGATTAACTTGATTACCTGAAAAGTGTACTAAAGAGCGTCAACATAAAGTTGGTGAGTTCGTAGGGACAAGTAACAGGAAACAAGTATGTATCGGGATAACAACCGTTAACAATAAGTGAGGATTAGGAGAACTAATCACATCCAAGGAAAACCTATAAGGTTTCACATTAGCACAAATCAATACAATCAACGTTCAACAACAACGATTCCATATAACGTTCAACAACATTCCATAAACGTTCAACAACAACGATTCCATATAACGTTCAACAACGTTCCATAACAATCAATAACGATCAACAACGATGCGGCTTACATAGTTAATAATTAACAATGCGCTAACGGTGCGACTTACATAACGAGTAACGCGCTAACGATACGACTTATATAATAAATAATGCGCTAACGGTGCGACTTACATAACGAGTAACGCGCTAACGATACGACTTATACAATAAATAATGCGCTAACGGTGCGACTTACATAGTAACCAATGCGCTAACATGTCCACATAAACAATTCAATCATACAATCAATCAAATCAAATCAACAATCAACAATTAAACAAGCATGTACACTTTTCAGCCCGAATCTCAATTGAGTAGGGAGGATTTACGAAACTCACCTGAAACGCCTGTCAAACAGTAGGAGGTATGTAACAGTCTGAAATGTATCCGAATATCCCAAACGTTTTAGCCTTCGGTAAAGGAAACTGTATAGAATAATCCATTTTTATAGAATTATCAGTTTAGTAAGCAACTGATGGGCGAAGGACTAAAACTGTAAACAGTTTAACGGCTCAGGACTGAAACTGTCAGAAAATCTAACGGTTTAGGACTGAAACTGTCAGAAAATCTAACGGTCTTAACGGTCAGATTATAACTTTGTATTTCTTGTTTCTAATTCAACATAGGAAACTTATAAGTGATAAATAACCTGTTTAAATGATGATTCTGGCTGCTTCGTATCAAGACCCAGTTGACGTTTTATGTTAATAAAACTATGTAAAATGCTTCTACGAGGCATTTCGCGGTGCGAATAACTTGTAAACGAAACGAGATTCAACGAATCCGTTTTCTTGTCTAAATTCTCTGTACCCTAGTCTATCCATATAACTATAATAACAACTTGGAAGTCTTAACCATTTTCCTTAAATCTAACCCGAAAACCTTACGAGAACTTATAAACTAACAAAATATTCCAAAAATAAACGATCACCAATTGTAACGAAACTCACCTGAAACGCCTGTCAAACAGTAGGAGGTATGTAACAGTCTGAAATGTATCCGAATATCCCAAACGTTTTAGCCTTCGGTAAAGGAAACTGTATAGAATAATCCATTTTTATAGAATTATCAGTTTAGTAAGCAACTGATGGGCGAAGGACTAAAACTGTAAACAGTTTAACGGCTCAGGACTGAAACTGTCAGAAAATCTAACGGTTTAGGACTGAAACTGTCAGAAAATCTAACGGTTTAGGACTGAAACTGTCAGAAAATCTAACGGTCTTAACGGTCAGATTATAACTTTGTATTTCTTGTTTCTAATTCAACATAGGAAACTTATAAGTGATAAATAACCTGTTTAAATGATGATTCTGGCTGCTTCGTATCAAGACCCAGTTGACGTTTTATGTTAATAAAACTATGTAAAATGCTTCTACGGGGCATTTCGCGGTGCGAATAACTTGTAAACGAAACGAGATTCAACGAATCCGTTTTCTTGTCTAAATTCTCTGTACCCTAGTCTATCCATATAACTATAATAACAACTTGGAAGTCTTAACCATTTTCCTTAAATCTAACCCGAAAACCTTACGAGAACTTATAAACTAACAAAATATTCCAAAAATAAACGATCACCAATTGTAACGAAACTCACCACACAACTAGAGGAATCAATAACGAACTACCAGCAACTTTCAGAATTGAAAACTAACGTGTAACTTTTACGTAACATGAATCTAAAGTTTTCCCAAAACCGTTCTTTTCTTTCTTTCTTGGCTTTCAACTACGGTTCCTGTTGGTGATGATGATGTTAACAGGTTGTTACAGCTCGTGGGTGTAGTTACATGGTGGTGGCTCGTGGTGGTGTTTAAAGGTGATGGTTCGGTGGTGATGGTTTCGTTCGAACAGTAGCAACAAGAAGTAGCAGCAAAAGTCGAGCAGTGGCTCGATGGCAGTAACAACAATGCAGCAGTAGTACACGAGCAGCAATTCTAGTAGCAGCAGTTCGGTATGTGGTGGTTGTAATGGTGATGAACCGTGGGGTGGTGCTAAAAAAATAACGAGCAGCAGCAGTGGTTGCTGAGCAGCGGCAGCAGCGATCAAGTAATGCTTCGGTGATGATGATTTGCGGAGTAGCTAGTTCGTGGTGGTGATTAAACCGTGGTGTATGGTCGATGGTGTTTTGATGTGTTCAACCGATAGCAGCCATGGTGATGATAGTTTTATCACAACTATATCTATATATATCTATATATATATATATATAGAAAGGTGGTGGTGCTTGATGCTCATCACTTCTATATCTATATGTATGTATATATATTATTGTATATATATTGTATATATACACGACTTAGTAGCCGAGGTAATATGCAGCAGCGAGCAGTAGTATTAGGTTCGGTGGTGATGGTTTCGTTCGAACAGTAGCAACAAGAAGTAGCAGCAAAAGTCGAGCAGTGGCTCGATGGCAGTAACAACAATGCAGCAGTAGCAACGATACAGAGCATTAGTAGTGGTATTCAAGCAGCAGTAAGGTTTGATGGTTCAATGGTTGCTCGGTGGTTGTTTCCAGGAGATGTGGTAAACCATTTGTGGGGTGGTGGTTAATCGTTTGATATGGAAGATCGAGAGGATAGGTGATATGGTAGTGAGGGTCGTGGGTGTGGAGCCGAGAAAGGGAGGTGGTGGAGTGTAGTTTGGTTGTGAATTCATCAAGAAGGAAAAGAAACATATAATATACTACTCGCATAGTGTCGGCAGGAGGAGACAAGTAATTGGAGAGATTCAAAACAAAATAATTCTAAACTAACGTCCATGTATAGTGTCGGTGTATGATAAATTGCCAGCCATGAGACTTTCATGGGTCAATTATGATAAACAGATATTTATATATTAGTAGTCATTAGCCAAATGTTTAGCCCGTCATTTAATTTAAATAGTGATGTTAAACTGTAAAAATTTAAATGTGATTTTATTAAGGCATTTAGACAATATACCTTAGGATTTGGTGTCTTTCATTTTAAAGTTTAAACGCCTTTACCATTTCAACTATTCTAGTTGTCTGCAAGGTAGCATATTAAAATAGACAAATTTCTATTTTTAATTGACCTGAAATTTTACGGATGTTACATTATTCCCCAGTTAAAAGGATTTCGACCTCGAAATCTAGACCGTATCGAGTAATTTAAAAATATATACTTATACTCATATAGTATAGACCACTTATACTTATAGTATAGCATAACCGATTCGTCTAGACACAGGTAAGTCTGATTAAAACACTATACAAAATTCAAATTCACTTTATCTTCCATATTTGACCGTTAGAAACGGCTCCTTTTTTTTAGACTATATAATAATACCTTAGCATACTTTTCTCCATGCCATATCAACTTAACATTTTCCTTTCTTCAGAATCTAACCAAAACCCAAAACCTAATATCGAAAATGTTGAATCCTTTCCTAATCGTAATCTACATTATTATCATAGTGTGGTTAATTACTGTGGCTCAACTTCCATTGGATGAGGCTATTCAGTGGTTAGTCGCGTTCGTTCTTGGCGTGGTTCCCTTACTGTTTGTCACTACCTGGGTTTCTTTGTATGGTTTTTAAATATGTTGTATCCCTAATTGTTGTATTTCCGCTTAAATAATGTAACAAGTTTCACTTGTATTGTACGAATAATGAAATACAACTTTCTTCGATCTCTTTTGGGGATTGTTGTCGATTAGGGAAATTCCCCAGTTAAAAGAATTTCCCATATTTGTCTTGATAGATTTTTATACCAAGTTCATTTGTCTATTTTAATCGTTGATCGCCCATCATAATTTTAGCCTTTCAAATAATTCTTATTCTCAAATTTGAAGTTCTTTTACCAAGACACTACTGTTATCCAGTTGGAAAAGTCGACATATTTTTGTTGATAACATTTGTCTCATTTTCTTAAATTCAATCATTAAAGGCGATCCATGGATCAAAGAACCAAATATTACCTAGATCACTCCTGAAACAATAGTTTGGATCAAAAATTAATCTAGGGTTCAAAAAGATGAATTTGCAATTGATATGGTTCTTGAAAAAGAAGCAGTGAAAAAAAATAGTGATGCGTGGAAGACGGTCTATTCATTAAGCTATTAATTAAGTTGAGGATTTTCTCGACATAGCATACGCTTTTGAGTAAACTGTTCAGCTCCTTTCAACCTTGGTTAAAGGGATGATAAAGTTTAGAAAATTATTATTATTATTTTATTTTTTTTTAAATATATATAATTCGGTAGTTACTAATTACAGTAGCGGTGATTAAAATTTCTGTAGTTTATGGACACCTGTTCGTTTTTCCAAGGTCACACTTCGTCTTTCATTCTCTATATAAGAAAGGCACTTTTTAAAGATAATAGGCATTCTGAAATTTCCTTCTCTCTTTTACATTTTCCTTTGTGTGAAACTATATTTCCACACATCCAAATCAACCATCGTTCTTTCTCAACTAAGCCATGGCCACTCACACATTTATTGCACTTGAACATTCAATCGAGCTTTTGTCAACGCAAATTGAACAACTTAACAGTACTATAGTATCACTTGCTACTGAACAAACCACCTCGTTTAAGTCCCTTACTTCCCAAATTGACCAAATACACTATAGCACTCCTTTTCTCCTAGCAGCTGATAGAGCACTATTGAGAAAATCTATCGATAAACAAACAAAACTTGAAGCAGAAATTAGAGAAATTAAAGGGTTGTTGTATCAACTTGCTGATTTCTCACAATCTGAAGAAGTTGAAGCAACAGTTGACCCAACTGTTTTCAAGGGAAAGAGACCTATGTCATCACTTTTTCCTATTATATTTCATGAAAATTTTGAAACACTCCGAAGTAGTTCTCAAGACGTGATCCTCAAAGAGATTATAGAACGTCAGAAAATACAAGCGATAGAGGAAGAGGCTTCTCTGAAGTTAGCTAAGGAACTACTGCTTGCAGAAGCAGGAGAAACAGGTTTTGAGGTGCAAACACCAGCAAGCCAACATGTCAACATATTAGAACTTGCTAGTAAAAGAGAAGCTGAGTGGTATGCCAAAATGGCTAAAGGTGAAGCAAGTCTAAGGGAGTATCTACAGAAAACTATGGGAGAAGAAGACACTACTCATAGAGGCGACGAAAGTAGCACTCCTCTACTTTCTCAAAGACCTATGAAAAGACTAAGAACTGTTGGCGCCTCATCATCCGCTCCCGATATGCTTCCACCAGCTGACGATGATGCCTTGTTAAATCTTCAGCTTCCAAAGGGCATAGTGTTTGTGGAAGGAAGGGTCTTAAGTAGGCCTGCTGGGATCTTCTACACTTCAGAGGATGGGGATGAGAAGTTCTTTCGTTTAAGCGAGATCGATAAGGCTTCTACTCATTTCTTAACAAACATCTGGAAGATTTGTTCCAAGGATTCCAGTAATACCAACTTCTTAAGGCAGATTGAGCAAGAGTTAGCCAAGCCACACCGAGCCACTTAGTCCAGGGTATGTTCCAGTTGAGAACGAATGTATTATTAATGTTTGTAATATTGGCTTGCTATGTTCGATCAAATAAGATTCCTACTTTTGTTCAAGTTTACCCTATTATTGATTTCATTAAATTATTCTGATAAAGTTATTTAACTTTATCTCATTCAATTCTAGATATAATAACGCTACATTATTGGCTTTATTGGCGAGGAGTTATTCCTTGTCGGCCATTTCGACAATTATTGTCATCTGACATCATTGCTTACGTTATATAAGCGAATAGTACCTCACAGTAAAATCATGTATTCTCACCTTAAAGTACAAAATCATTTAAGAATGAAATCTATAAAACTTTATTCGTGCTTATAGTTATAACCTTCTACGATCATCCTGTTTGCTCTTATTCTAGTCATTTCTTTGAACACATTCGTTAAATTACCAACTCAAACTTCATGTTCATAAAAATGCCTCTTAACACACTAGGTCTCCTAATATTTCATAGTATCTCACTTTAATTGAACTTTATAGTCTCCAAAAATCTTAGCTCATTCTATCAGTCAATCGTAACTATAAGTTTGAACTTAGTCTATAATTCATAATAAATCATTGGTCTACAATTATAGATTATAAGTATCTAAGACCTTAATAAGTATGTATTCTAGATCTTATTCTCATACTGTTATTCCAACAATGACTGATAATTGTAGACAATTATAAGTAATATAGCTTAGACATGGGTCATCCGGTAATGCTTATAATATAAGGCATACCATTGGCCAGCCCATCACATTACCAACTCATCCAAAATCCCCTATACCTGTACTACTATTTCAATTAACATAGATTTCAATTCCACACTAAATTTAACAAGTTCCAACTCATATCGCATCAGTCAAGCTCTTGTTCACAATATATCGTTTCAGTTCGAATTTATGACATACTGTTCAAATTCAAGTTCATAACATATCATTCAAGGTTCAAGTTCTCAATACATTATTCATATCATAATACTAAGGCAAATGTACTAATGTCTTAGCTATCATGCCATCATGTCAAGTTCATAATAACTTATCATTATTCATATAATTTACAATCAATAATACAATCACTAAAACATTCAACACTATATAAATAAAAGGGGTCAAGTCATAACAAGGTGGGTAAAGCATAGTCCGAATTTTTAACTTCAACATTCGACACATTAAAAGTGTTTGTATACAGGGTGTACCATCGGCTAACCCTCCACACCGTTAATATATAGAATGGATGTCCAAAACTCGGTTCCGATATGTTCTCTAAGTGTTGACCGGGTATGTATACAGGGTGTACCAGCGGCTAACCCTCCACCTAACCAACACTCATTAAACATACCAGGTTAGCTACTATACTTTATCCACGAGGCGCAATCCATGAGATTATTAACTTTATATGACATAGGATAACCATAGATTTGTTGATCAGGCGCCTCTAGGGTTATTGAATGTTATACTCCATTAATGCCATCATTTCATTTTGCTGGGGGACAAATAATAAATGCATCCAAGATTCCACACACATCAACGTTTATCACAATAATTCCACAATTCACGGTGTATCCCGACACTATCATATACGTCCATCAAGTTGTCACATAACAATCAAGTCATCAAATCATAAGTAACCTACGAACTCCGTTTAAAACGTTTTTATGCATCATACAGTTCACGTTGCACACAAAATTTCCTATCATGCATGCTAATATGAAATGTGGGTGCAATGGCTATAGACTAGGTCAATCCACCTAATTCTCTACAACCACGGCTCTGATACCATTCTGTAACACCCCAACATGGCGGAATCATGGGGTATCACTTAGAAAAGCACAGCACGACATGGAAATTATGTAGAGTCAAACTATATGAAAACATAGGATTGAAACAATCCTTAAATTTGTACAAACGTATACAATCATCAACATTCATCGAAATACATGTTCAATTAATAATAAAAGGCAATTCAATCGATAGTAGTTGATCCTAAAAGTAACCCATAAAAGGGAAGTAAGGATCATGGATCCAGAAAGTCCAAAGCTAGTCCAATCCTAGCAATTAAGCATGCAATCATCCATTTTGTCTCTGATTAACTTGATTACCTGAAAAGTGTACTAAAGAGCGTCAACATAAAGTTGGTGAGTTCGTAGGGACAAGTAACAGGAAACAAGTATGTATCGGGATAACAACCGTTAACAATAAGTGAGGATTAGGAGAACTAATCACATCCAAGGAAAACCTATAAGGTTTCACATTAGCACAAATCAATACAATCAACGTTCAACAACGTTCCATAACAATCAATAACGATCAACAACGATGCGGCTTACATAGTTAATAATTAACAATGCGCTAACGGTGCGACTTACATAGTAACCAATGCGCTAACATGTCCACATAAACAATTAAATCATACAATCATCAACATTCATCGAAATACATGTTCAATTAATAATAAAAGGCAATTCAATCGATAGTAGTTGATCCTAAAAGTAACCCATAAAAGGGAAGTAAGGATCATGGATCCAGAAAGTCCAAAGCTAGTCCAATCCTAGCAATTAAGCATGCAATCATCCATTTTGTCTCTGATTAACTTGATTACCTGAAAAGTGTACTAAAGAGCGTCAACATAAAGTTGGTGAGTTCGTAGGGACAAGTAACAGGAAACAAGTATGTATCGGGATAACAACCGTTAACAATAAGTGAGGATTAGGAGAACTAATCACATCCAAGGAAAACCTATAAGGTTTCACATTAGCACAAATCAATACAATCAACGTTCAACAACAACGATTCCATATAACGTTCAACAACATTCCATATAACGTCAACAACAACGATTCCATATAACGTTCAACAACAACGATTCCATATAACGTTCAACAACGTTCCATAACAATCAATAACGATCAACAACGATGCGGCTTACATAGTTAATAATTAACAATGCGCTAACGGTGCGACTTACATAGTAACCAATGCGCTAACATGTCCACATAAACAATTAAATCATACAATCATCAACATTCATCGAAATACATGTTCAATTAATAATAAAAGGCAATTCAATCGATAGTAGTTGATCCTAAAAGTAACCCATAAAAGGGAAGTAAGGATCATGGATCCAGAAAGTCCAAAGCTAGTCCAATCCTAGCAATTAAGCATGCAATCATCCATTTTGTCTCTGATTAACTTGATTACCTGAAAAGTGTACTAAAGAGCGTCAACATAAAGTTGGTGAGTTCGTAGGGACAAGTAACAGGAAACAAGTATGTATCGGGATAACAACCGTTAACAATAAGTGAGGATTAGGAGAACTAATCACATCCAAGGAAAACCTATAAGGTTTCACATTAGCACAAATCAATACAATCAACGTTCAACAACAACGATTCCATATAACGTTCAACAACATTCCATATAACGTTCAACAACAACGATTCCATATAACGTTCAACAACAACGATTCCATATAACGTTCAACAACAACGATTCCATATAACGTTCAACAACAACGATTCCATATAACGTTCAACAACAACGATTCCATATAACGTTCAACAACAACGATTCCATATAACGTTCAACAACGTTCCATAACAATCAATAACGATCAACAACGATGCGGCTTACATAGTTAATAATTAACAATGCGCTAACGGTGCGACTTACATAGTAACCAATGCGCTAACATGTCCACATAAACAATTCAATCATACAATCAATCAAATCAAATCAACAATCAACAATTAAACAAGCATGTACACTTTTCAGCCCGAATCTCAATTGAGTAGGGAGGGTTTACGAAACTCACCACACAACTAGAGGAATCAATAACGAACTCCCAGCAACTTTCAGAATTGAAAACTAACGTGTAACTTTTACGTAACATGAATCTAAAGTTTTCCCAAAACCGTTCTTTTCTTTCTTTCCTTCTTGGCTTTCAACTACGGTTCATGTTGGTGATGATGATGTTAACAGGTTGTTACAGCTCGTGGGTGTAGTTACATGGTGGTGGCTCGTGGTGGTGTTTAAAGGTGATGGTTCGGTGGTGATGGTGGTGGCTCGTGGTGGTGTTTAAAGGTGATGGTTCGGTGGTGAAGATGATGAATAGTAGTATAATAGCAGCAGCAGCAGGAGGTTCGTGAGGTGGTGTTAGCAATCAAAACCGAGTAGCAGCAAGTAGCTGTTGCAGTAAAAAGGCAGCAGTAGTACACGAGCAGCAATTCTAGTAGCAGCAGTTCGGTATGTGGTGGTTGTAATGGTGATGAACCGTGGGGTGGTGCTAAAAAAATAACGAGCAGCAGCAGTGGTTGCTGAGCAGCGGCAGCAGCGATCAAGTAATGCTTCGGTGATGATGATTTGCGGAGTAGCTAGTTCGTGGTGGTGATTAAACCGTGGTGTATGGTCGATGGTGTTTTGATGTGTTCAACCGATAGCAGCCATGGTGATGATAGTTTTATCACAACTATATCTATATATATCTATATATATATATATAGAAAGGTGGTGGTGCTTGATGCTCATCACTTCTATATCTATATGTATGTATATATATTATTGTATATATACACGACTTAGTAGCCGAGGTAATATGCAGCAGCGAGCAGTAGTATTAGGTTCGGTGGTGATGGTTTCGTTCGAACAGTAGCAACAAGAAGTAGCAGCAAAAGTCGAGCAGTGGCTCGATGGCAGTAACAACAATGCAGCAGTAGCAACGATACAGAGCATTAGTAGTGGTATTCAAGCAGCAGTAAGGTTTGATGGTTCAATGGTTGCTCGGTGGTTGTTTCCAGGAGATGTGGTGAACCATTTGTGGGGTGGTGGTTAATCGTTTGATATGGAAGATCGAGAGGATAGGTGATATGGTAGTGAGGGTCGTGGGTGTGGAGCCGAGAAAGGGAGGTGGTGGAGTGTAGTTTGGTTGTGAATTCATCAAGAAGGAAAAGAAACATATAATATACTACTCGCATAGTGTCGGCAGGAGGAGACAAGTAATTGGAGAGATTCAAAACGAAATAATTCTAAACTAACGTCCATGTATAGTGTCGGTGTATGATAAATTGCCAGCCATGAGACTTTCATGGGTCAATTATGATAAACAGATATTTATATATTAGTAGTCATTAGCCAAATGTTTAGCCCGTCATTTAATTTAAATAGTGATGTTAAACTGTAAAAATTTAAATGTGATTTTATTAAGGCATTTAGACAATATACCTTAGGATTTGGTGTCTTTCATTTTAAAGTTTAAACGTCTTTACCATTTCAACTATTCTAGTTGTCTGCAAGGTAGCATATTAAAATAGACAAATTTCTATTTTTTTAATTGACCTGATATTTTACGGATGTTACAAATTAACATGTCTTTCAATACCATATTTCACATTTCCATCAAGAACATAATCTCCAAATTTTATAGGCATATAAGGATTTCTCTCTGAACTCCTCAAATTTTGAGTATTTAAAACATTACTACCCTCAGAATTTGCACCATTAGGTGCATTATCATCATCATTATCTGCCATGCCAACATCTTCATCATTATTAACATGGAAATCACCAAGTGAATCAGTATCACTGGCATTCTCCTCACTGTTATTAATGGATGAAGATGGGCTTGCAGGTTGTGTACCAGCCTCTGCATCATCATTGGGTAGTGTATTTGTTGGATTAGAAGAAGAAAGATAAGGAGAATCAAAGAAATTTATAAAATCATTTGTAGAAACTTGTGACTCAACTGAATCACTCTTTTTATTCATTTTAAATGGAAAAATATTTTCATAAAACCTTACATCTCTTGAAAAATATAAGGTTTTATTTTCTAAACTGAAAACTTTATATCCTTTTTTAACATTAGAATACCCCACAAATACACATTTATCACTTCTCTTTGAAAACTTATCATTATTATTAAGATTAATAGCAAAGCAGAGGCAACCAAAGCATTTAAGATGGTCAATATTTGGAGATTTTCCAAATACCAACTCATAAGGGGACTTCCCTTTAAGAACAGAAGAAGGTAACCTATTAATTAAGCAAGTAGCAGTAAGCACACACTCTGTCCATAAGCTGAGAGGAATTCCCCCTTGAAACAGAAGACATCTAGCCACATTCAATAAATGTCTATGTTTCCTCTCAGCAATACCATTTTGCTGAGGAGTGTAAGCAATGGTTGTTTGATGAATAATTCCAAAATTGTTACAAAAACTTTCCATTTTTGAATTTACAAATTCTGAACCATTATCACTTCTGAAAGTTTTAATTCTTTTGGAAAACTGATTAAGTAGATAATGATAAAAAAATTGCAACATAGTGAAATACTTCGTCTTTTCCTTTTAACAAATAAACCCAAACAGCTCTGGAAAAATCATCAACAATAGTCAAGAAATACCTAAACCCTTCTCTACTTTTAACCTTATAAGGTCCCCATACATTAAGATGTACAAGTTCACCAACTGAAGTAGAAACATGAGAACTAAGAGGAAAAGGTTTTCTGGTTTGTTTAAAAAAATGACAAATGTCACAAGGTGATGAAGTACCATCACCTCTAATATCAATTTGACCTTTTAAAACTTTCAGCACTTGATCAGAAGGATGACCAAGCTTGTTATGCCATAAAGAATTTGCATTACCAGTAAAAGTGTTATTACATTGTACAAAGTTTCCAGGTTTATTAAAGTCAAGGAAGTACAAACCTCCATATTGACTACCAGTCCCCAGAGTTTTCTTCAGTTGTAAGTCCTGAATGTAACACTTAGACTCATCAAAACCAATAAACACTTTACTATCTCTAGCCAATTTATGAACTGACAGAAGATTAACATTATACTCTGGCACATACAACACATCATGCAAGGTTAAAGTCTCACTTAATCTCAAATTCCCTACTTTTTTAATAAAAGCAGTTGTACCATTAGGATGATCAATTAGTAATTTAAGATCAGAAATATCAACTATATCTTCCATATTATCTAAACTTGTAACCATATGTTGATTAGCTCCAGAGTCTATTATCCATCCTTTGTCAGTTTTATAAATTCTAAAAAAAGTTTTAGTATTAGAACAGAAGAATGTACCTGCCATATTGGCTTGTACATTCTCAGGAGGCTTAGAGTTTAAAAGCTTAAGAAGTTGCTGAACTTGTTCTTGAGTAAAAGGAGAACCATTAGCAGAATTATCAACAGAAGGTAATGAACTACTATTATTAACAATTTTACTTTGCAAATTACTAGTAGCCCATTTCTTCTTAATGTAATCAGGATATCCAACAATCTTAAAACACTTATCAATAGTATGACCAGTTAAACCACACTTAGAATTAGTACAAACAAGATTACTGTTCTTAGCATTTAATGGTTTTTTAAACACAGAATTCACATTTGGAGTTTTAGCATTAAAAGTTGCAGTTTGAGGTTTAGAAGTACTAGCAGAAGAATAAGAAACATAATCTTTATGAGACTCTTCCCTAGACACAACAGAGAATGCAACTTTAACATTGGGCAAAGGATCTCTAGTAAGCAAAGAACTCCTAACAGATTGATAAGTATCATCAAGACCCATAAGAAATTGCATCAACTTAATACGATCATTATGAGTTTTAAATGATTTTTGAGCATCACAAGTACATGCAGGCAGTTTAGTAATAGCATCAAACTGTTTCCAATAAGCATTTAGTTTATGATAATAATCAGACAAAGGAGTACCATTCTGTTTCAAACAATTAATCTGTTGATACAAGTTAAAAGTTTCAGAACCATTAATTTTATCATATGTTTCTTTTAGTTCTTTCCAAACTTCAGTAGCATTAGTAGAAAAAATCTGACCTAGATATAATTCCTCTAAAATAGAACCTAAAATCCATGAAAGTACCACAGAATTACACAAATCCCATTGTCTGGCTAAAGTAGCATCAGAAGTAGATCTTTTACAAGAACCATCAATAAATCCAATTTTATTTTTAGCTTGCAATGCAATATTCATAGCACAACTCCACACAGAATAATTTTCAGTTCCTTTCAATTTATGTGACACAAAAGAAGTAATACTAGAATCAGTAGGATGCAAAAATAACTCATCAACAAAAACAATAGTAGCAGGAGTACTACCACTCCCTAAATCACCACCTCCAGTCATTGTTAATCACCTAAGAACTTAATTAAGTAGCAAGAACACTTAATAACAAAGTCTATCCAGGATTCCTGAACACTAAAGTGCCAGGTCAAGGATCAATGAAATTAAGTTAAAAAATATGCTACCAGTAATCAAGCTCTGGCAATAAAAATGATGGCAAAATCAATCCATATAAACAATTTATTAAAGAGATGTCCTGATTTTACCAAGATCAGGTAGGATAAGATGTAACCTAATGAGCAGCGGAATTTGTAGTAGACGAATTAGGGCTCAGAAACCCTAATCAAGGAATCACAATCAACAATTCGAAGATCTGAAGCAGAATCCCCAAAATAATCAAAAAAAAAACCCAAAATTCAAAACCCTAATTTTTTTAATTGAACTTTAAATCGAATTAATCAAAAGTATAATCGATTTTAGATCGAAACACACTCGAGATTAACCAGATATCAGAGAACCTGGCTTTGAACCATATGAAAATAGTTATTATGAGATATAGATTTGGAATTGAATAAGGATCGAACCTCAGAATAAGAAGAACAAATATTATTATTATTATTATTATTATATATATCGATCGATTACAGAAATATATCAAATATCAAGATGATATTTGATTAGGTATTAAAAACCCTAATTGGGAAAAAAACGATTACAGGGAAAATTATATCGAAGACAATGAAAAGAATGAATGAATGAATAATACACAAGAATATTGTGTGTATATATATTGTATAACTTCCAGATTTGCATAAAGCCCCTTCAACTCTTCACCGCCATACAGAGCAGTCCCTTCACTTCTTTCTTTTTACAGGTTCAGTCCCTGCAGAATACTAATCACACAATAAGTATATAAACTTTATAAAACCTTAAACTGTCTTATACATTTAATATAAATGGTTCATTTAGAAACATATGGGTTGCATGCCTACATAATAGATACTAATCATTTTATCCGCGTGTTGCTGCGTAAAATATATTTTTGACACAATAAAGTTTTAGATACAAACAATACATTAGTGTGATACAAATATATTTATAACCATTATTCGAACCAATGTTTAAAAAAACAATAAAACATTTAGCAATATGAAAAATAAGAATAAATAGATGTATGGTAAACAACTAAACATTGAACATAACAATAACTATGCTAATTCAAATAATGACACTCCGGTGACGGTGATGTAATATAGTGTCTTGTTTTAAATGTTACATGAATGAAAAACTTAACGATAATGAAAATTATATATAAAAATGTTATATATAACAAAACAAGAATAATCCAAACCAAATGTTTAAAGGTAAAACCGTAAATATGTGAAAGTTGTTTGATAGAAACATGAGAACCTAAAAGTTTGTGTCAAAACTGAAACGAAAACTTTGATTGAGCGCTAAAAGTTAAAAGATGGAAACTTTACATGAAAGTGAAAATTGGTAAATATAAAAGTTATTGTACATTATGCATTAAGATTTGTGCATTTCATATTAATTTAGTTTATATATGACTAGTAATATTATCTGCACTTCGCGGTGGAATTATTGTATCGCATGATAGGTAACACTCAATCCCGTTTTCCATGAGTTTTTTGCTCTAAATTGTGACGGTGTGTAAGGGAGGTTGATATGTGAACAAGTTTACTCACGAGTTTTTGGGTCCAAATTGTGACGGTGTATGAAGAAGTTTGATATGTGGACAAGTTTACTCTATTTAGGGTAGAGCTAGCAAAGTATATGAGAGATAAAAAAGGACTTTCGGGATTTTGCAAGACTTTCGGGATTTAGCCTTGCAAGACATATATATAGAATCTTTAATATTTGTCTTTAGAGAAAAAAGTGTTAAGTAATTAATCCACATTGTCTCCGTTGACGTATCGCATGATGAAATGTCAAAACTTATAAAGTGAAATTTTAGGATCCGTTTATTTTTTTAAGTCATTAAGTTTTAAGATTTTTTAACTAATTTTAAAAATTTTATAAAGTAAAACTTTGGGGTCCGTTTATTTTTTTAAGTCATTAAGTGCTGAGTGAAAACTACTGCCGATGGCGTTGAGATGGGTGAAAACAAAGGTTGCGAATGAAGATTGCGGGTGGACGGAGTTGGCAGCAATCATGGGAAACCACCTGCCGTTATTTTTCATATATCTACCCCATTTTCTACCATTCAGATACTCTCTAATAGTTTCTATTACCTCTCACGTGATGTATAACTCTCACTTCCTACTGCCGTATCGACTAAATTATATCCCAGCCCCCTTCCTTCCCGAACGACCACCACTTAAAAGTGATGTATATATACATGCGTTGTATGTGCGTCAGTGTGTGTCTGTTGTGTATTGTACTATTGTATGTATATATGTATATTTTGCAAATTAGGTGTTTGTTACTTACTAAACATGGAAAATCAATCAATAGTTTGACACCTTGTTGGGCTAAACACTCACTAACGAACTCAAATAAAAATCATGGAAAACCAATCAATGGTTGCGGAACATGGAAATCAATCAATGGAAAATCAAGAAATAAAAATCATGCTGAACCAGAATGTCGATGAACACCTAGTTGGGCTGGTCGCCCTGTAACTCAAGCATTGTAGCAACCAACTCCTATGAAAAGAAAAACCGATTAATTAAGTTCACAATAGAAAAAAAAATGGTTAAAAAAACGTTTGGACATACCATTTCATCATGACCAACCTCAACCACCCACCTCCTTTTGATGATCAATTCCACCTCCTTCCTGGTTAGTGTATTAAAAAAAATGCATATTTTAACAATGCAAAAATTGATTAAAAAAAATAACAGTAATTACATCTTGAATAATATTGTTACTTTATTATACAATTCAACTAACAACACCTTGTACAATAGTTATTTTGTTGTGCTCATAGGCGGCTCAATAGTTGTTAGGTGCTAAGCGATCGCATTAGGCCCCCCAAAAATTCGGGGTCTCCACTTTTTATATAACAGGCTTAGTGTTTGTACTTTTGGCTAGATACCATTAGTAAACTTGCATTGCGGTAACATTTTTATTGGTTTTTGTATCAACCTCTACACATTTTT
>CM067168.1:148364622-148384622 GCA_034093135.1 Erigeron breviscapus
ATGTGATTACTTGTTATTTGTGTTTGTAAATGATTTGGGTTGTTTTTGGGGGTTTTTGGGTCGGACTTGCAGCTGCTGGTGCTGCTGTTCTTGAGCTGCCCAGTATTGGGCGTAACTTACGCCCAAACCGACCGTAAGTTACGGCAGTTGTATTCTGAAATGTTTCTTGTTTGACCTAGTTTGACTTTCGGGACCTTTTTACGCGCCGAGTCTTAATCTAATTCACTTCTTATCTTATGTAACATTGAATAAGAGTCTTAGAAGCCATTTAACGTCGAAAAGCACTTGGAAACCTAATTAGGGTTTTGCCGAATAATTGATATTTACGTATATGTGTATATGTATGTTGATGTGAATGTATATGATCGACGTTTAGGTGTTGGACGCGAGAAGGACATTGTACGACAATAACTTGACTTTTTATCAATCTTAGCTTTCATAACCAATCGAGGTGAGTTCCGTAGTTCCCTACTCGCTTGAGATTCGGGCTGAAAAGTGTAAACTTATGTGATTACTTGTTATTTGTGTTTGTAAATGATTGTTGGTGTTTGTTTGATTTTACTCACGTACGAAATGTCTAGTTGGTGACATTGGATGAATGATGAATAGTTTTGGCTTTAATGCTTGATGGGTTTGTATGAGATTGTGATATTGTTAAATAAATTAGGATAGTAGTGTATACATAGAGGTCGATTTTACTTTCAAAAGGTTCTAGATGTGGTGGGAAGGCTGCGGGTGACCCTATATATAAGCATCTAGGATTCGAAGAAAGTAGAATCCTCCTAAGTGTATGTACGTATAGTTTATTTAGTTGGTGTTTGATGATTGACGGACTTGTGTTGTAAGGATGTCGTTTGATGCATAAGTACCGTATACATCCCACTGAAGAGGATGTGACCTTATGTTGTGTATCTATCCCACTGAAGAGGATATGTTGTTTATAAATCCCACTGAAGAAGATATGTTGTATATGAATCCCACTGAAGAGGATATATTGTATATCAATCCCTCTGAAGAGGATATGATACCTGTTTTGAGTTGATGTTAAGTACGTTACTTGAGTATAATGTTAATTCGCGTTTACTTGTTTTGTGTACCTTGCTGTGGATATTGTGTGTTGTTCATAGAGGCTCACTGTAAGTCATGTTTTGCCTCTACTCGTATATTATGATGATTGGCAATGGGTTCTAATGGACCATTACTACGAACTCACCAACCTTGTGTTGACTATGCTTAGTACACTTTTCAGGTAACCAGGTTATCCAGGACGTGGAGTTTGATTTGTTTGCTTGCTGTCGAACCCGGACTGGACTTATATGGATCAAGGATCCATTTACCTTCTGTTGCATTATACTTATGATTGATAGCTTTCTTTTGATGTTGTTTTGTAACTTTGACGATTACTTGTTTCTTTTATTGGTTGGATTCACTGAATCCTTTATTTGCATTTAGTCATGTTCTACATTAATTCCACCTTGTACTATATGATTTCCGTGATATTCTGAGCCTTGGCTTGGGGTGTTACATAAAAACGGAATTAAATTAAATATATGTATATATTTAATGCCAATTACTAGAAACAAAAAAAAAATGAAATCAACTTGTTCCGGAAAACAAAATTCATCATAACGCCGACACGTTTTTAAACTTAAATTATATATATATATATATGTATATATATATATATATGTATGTATGTATATATATATATATGTATGTATATATATATATAGGTGAAGGGTAAAATAAAACAACTATTAACATAAAACAGGTAAGACAATATATGGGAGTGACATGTGGCATGACAATTTAAAAAATTAATTTTTAATTCTAAGGGTATATTAGTCATTATATAAAATTATATTCAACTGCTCTATCTATGTAAATTTCGTATTTTAATTTTGAATCTCCTTAATATAATGAACAATCACCCCGTATTTCCGGCACCCTCTCTCCAATCCTAAAAACTCTAAATTCACCACTCTAGAGCAGCCCCCTCTCTCCACCATCTGCCGCCCGCTTCTCTTCTCCAGCCCCCATAAGACGCACACGACCTATCTTCATCTGTATGTTAAGGACCATGGCGGCAATACTTTTTCTCCGACGAACCCGTCTGTGCATCAACGGTTGCGCTTTGACGGATGTGCATCAACGGCTAATGATTCTGTGATAAACGGTTGTGCATCATGGTAATGGTTTGTGTAAACAAAAGGGTTGTGCATCAACAATTTTGTTATTTCGCGTTTGTGCAGCACCACTTTTGTTAATCACCGATGTATAGTTTTTGTTTATTCATGGTGCATCAAGTTCAACGGCTGTGCATCAAATTATTAGTTACCTTACTGTTGTGAATCATACTCGTTTGGTTTATAAAGAAAAATAAAATATCATCATGCTCAATAGAGGAATAAGTCAAAGAACTTTTTCTGTATGCGAACAAAAGTTTAAGAATCTCCAAAAAAAGAAAAAGAAGGCAAAAGTTTAGGAAGAGTAGATAGATAAAGGAATTGACAAATGTGTCCTTAATTATTAATATTTTAATTTAAAAGAAATTAATTACCTGAAATCTTGATCTATTTGATCTAATGGTTGAAATATTATCTTATTTGTTTTACAATAATAGTTACTCCCTCCGTCCCATTAAAAGTGTCCAGTTTTTAATTTTCAAAGTCTATATTTTGTAAGTTTGACCGTAAATATTTTTTATTAGATTATATAATAATTGAAGAAAGTTATACCAATGAAAACATATCTAAACCTCGATCAATTCATATAACTTTCATCAAGTATTATGTAATACAAACAAAAATATTTTTGGTCAAAGTTGCAAAAGAAAGACTTTGAAAATTCAAAACTGGACACTTTTAATGGGACGGAGGGAGTATAAATAACTAATCTCTTTTATATATATATATATTTATATGGCCAATTACTAGAAACAAAAAAAAAGAATGAAATCAACGTGTTCCGGAAAACAAAATTCATCATAACGCCGACACGTTTTTAAACTAGCCGTTACATCCGTTACATTAATAGTAGGGCCTTTTTATGATCGTAACCCTATTAATAATAATAATAATAATAATAATATAATAATAATAATAATAAGGGCATTCAAATAATAGAAAAAAGAGTTTTTAATCGTAAGCTAGACGATGGCGGAGCGCTTTCAATGGCTACCACATCAAAAAGTAATTCTGAGACAGTACGTGCTATTCGAAGTTATCATATTCTTTTGAATTTACACTGTATTTTTTAAATATATATTGTATTCGAGGTAGATTATATATCATATCTATTTAAATAAAATATTGTATGTTTTATAGGTACTTTGATGAAAACCCACACCCAACTCAGGAACAGATGAATGAGATTGCTATAGAGTTGAACTGCCCTGTGGAGAAGGTCGTTCAGTATTATGTAAACAAGCGCGACAAATCGAGAAGGGATGCAGCCCAAGATCCAACCAGAGTCATTTTTTCACAAGATCAAACCAACTTACTAAACCGATACTATGACGAAAACCCCAACCCGAGTATGGAATTAAGAGGAAACATAGCAACATCGTTCGACTGCCCTGTTGAAACGGTGACCCGGTGGTTTCAAAATAAAAGATATAGACTGGTACTACACGCACATATACCATATTTACTTTTCGTATAATATAGTCAAAGTCAAGTATGGTTAATTAACTTCTATATCTTTTTATAAATTAGTTATTTATTTTTTGTACTTCCCATTATGGCTCAATGGTTGAGCATCAGCTTTACATGCTGGAGGTCTCGAGTTTGAAACATGGAAAAGACATTTCAAGGAATTTCATATATAAAGTCCTCAAGTGAAGCAGGTTTGAGTCCTGCAGAGGGGGCATGGTTTTATCCCAATTAAATGTCGTGCCTTCGGGCGGTTTAGTTGGGGGTTTCTCCTCCTACTAGGTATTGAGGGTGAGGGGGCTCTCTAGCGCGGACCCGGTTAAGACAACGTAAGTTAGATCCCCTGTTGCGAGCAAATGATCCATACCTTTCAGAAAAGGTTATTTATTTCTTATCTTATTAGGGATAAGAGTTGGAGGAACACAACAAAATAACAATATTGTTCAAAATGTAGTTAGTATCTTTTTTCTTTTAATTAATTTTTGCATAATTAGAATACGGGGGTTTATTTTATTTTTTAATGTGCACACTAAACAGGAAGGAGGAAGAGTTGGTCATCAAGCCAGAGGAGCACAACAAAATAACAATATTGTTCAAGATGTGGTTAGTTTTATTTTTTCTTCTAACTAAATTATGCATAGTTAGGATATGGGGTTTATGTGTGTACTAAACAGGAAAGAGGAAGAGTTAATCATCAAGCAAGAGGAACACAACAAAATAACAATATTGTTCAAGATGTGGTTAGTTTTGTTTTTCTTTTAATTAATTTTTGCATAGTTAGAATATGGTGTTTATTTTAAATCTTATATGTACACTAAACAGGAAGGAGGAAGAGTTGGTCATCAAGCCAGAGGAGCACAACAAAATAACAATATTGTTCAAGATGTGGTTAGTTTTATTTTTTCTTCTAACTAAATTATGCATAGTTAGGATATGGGGTTTATGTGTGTACTAAACAGGAAAGAGGAAGAGTTAATCATCAAGCAAGAGGAACACAACAAAATAACAATATTGTTCAAGATGTGGTTAGTTTTATTTTTTCTTCTAACTAAATTATGCATAGTTAGGATATGGGGTTTATGTGTGTACTAAACAGGAAAGAGGAAGAGTTAATCATCAAGCAAGAGGAACACAACAAAATAACAATATTGTTCAAGATGTGGTTAGTTTTATTTTTTCTTCTAACTAAATTATGCATAGTTAGGATATGGGGTTTATGTGTGTACTAAACAGGAAAGAGGAAGAGTTAATCATCAAGCAAGAGGAACACAACAAAATAACAATATTGTTCAAGATGTGGTTAGTTTTATTTTTTCTTCTAACTAAATTATGCATAGTTAGGATATGGGGTTTATGTGTGTACTAAACAGGAAAGAGGAAGAGTTAATCATCAAGCAAGAGGAACACAACAAAATAACAATATTGTTCAAGATGTGGTTAGTTTTATTTTTTCTTCTAACTAAATTATGCATAGTTAGGATATGGGGTTTATGTGTGTACTAAACAGGAAAGAGGAAGAGTTAATCATCAAGCAAGAGGAACACAACAAAATAACAATATTGTTCAAGATGTGGTTAGTTTTATTTTTTCTTCTAACTAAATTATGCATAGTTAGGATATGGGGTTTATGTGTGTACTAAACAGGAAAGAGGAAGAGTTAATCATCAAGCAAGAGGAACACAACAAAATAACAATATTGTTCAAGATGTGGTTAGTTTTATTTTTTCTTCTAACTAAATTATGCATAGTTAGGATATGGGGTTTATGTGTGTACTAAACAGGAAAGAGGAAGAGTTAATCATCAAGCAAGAGGAACACAACAAAATAACAATATTGTTCAAGATGTGGTTAGTTTTATTTTTTCTTCTAACTAAATTATGCATAGTTAGGATATGGGGTTTATGTGTGTACTAAACAGGAAAGAGGAAGAGTTAATCATCAAGCAAGAGGAACACAACAAAATAACAATATTGTTCAAGATGTGGTTAGTTTTATTTTTTCTTCTAACTAAATTATGCATAGTTAGGATATGGGGTTTATGTGTGTACTAAACAGGAAAGAGGAAGAGTTAATCATCAAGCAAGAGGAACACAACAAAATAACAATATTGTTCAAGATGTGGTTAGTTTTATTTTTTCTTCTAACTAAATTATGCATAGTTAGGATATGGGGTTTATGTGTGTACTAAACAGGAAAGAGGAAGAGTTAATCATCAAGCAAGAGGAACACAACAAAATAACAATATTGTTCAAGATGTGGTTAGTTTTATTTTTTCTTCTAACTAAATTATGCATAGTTAGGATATGGGGTTTATGTGTGTACTAAACAGGAAAGAGGAAGAGTTAATCATCAAGCAAGAGGAACACAACAAAATAACAATATTGTTCAAGATGTGGTTAGTTTTGTTTTTCTTTTAATTAATTTTTGCATAGTTAGAATATGGTGTTTATTTTAAATCTTATATGTACACTAAACAGGAAGGAGGAGTTGATCATCAAGCTCGAGGAAGGGTGGTTGATGTTGGTCATGATGAATTGGTATTTTAAACTTTTTTTGTTAACCAATATTTTTTTTCTTGAACTAAATTATGCATAGTTAGGATATGGGGTTTATGTGTGTACTAAACAGGAAAGAGGAAGAGTTAATCATCAAGCAAGAGGAAAACAAAATACAAGATTGTTGCGGAACCTAGATATTACAAGTATGTAACTATCTAAACAATCTTTGAATTACAAGTGATCTATACTTGCTAAATAATCTCCTTAGATCGATATACTTAGAGTTGTGAAGTATAACTGTTTAGATCGAGAGTATTAAAGCAAGTTCACCAAATTGCTAAAAAGTAATTTAAACGAGAAATATGACTTTGTATTTATAGGCAGATAAATTCAACAATGAATTTATTTGCCGTACAAATATGGTTGCATGCATTTAATGAACCGACAAGGTTATTAAATGCATTGGTTAAGGTACAAGGATAAAGTCCTTTTAACCAACCACCTTTACACACGTATGTACTTTTATCAATAGACAATTGGGATGTCTGGGTAAAAGTGTGTAAAGGCATAAAGTCAATTCCTCGATATCAGTGTTCAGACTTGTAAGGTCTAGAACACTGATAAAGGCTCCAGTCGGGAGATCTGGTAAGACTGTCAGTGGGCTTCACTGTTTGTCAGTCTTCTTTCTTCAGACTTCAGTCTTTGACTTCAGTGAGAATGTCTTCAGTAGAATAGATCTGGACTGGGGTGAAGTCCAGTGAGCTAATCTGGAGAATACTCCAGATTTCCTATACAAGTATTTGCTCACTGGTCTTCCATTATTTCTGAACAAATCTTCAGAGGGACTTCGGTTTCCAAGTCTGGAGTAGGTCCAGTAATTATCATTTCTGGACAGATCTTCAGTAAGGCTCCAGTAGTCGAGTCTGGAGCGAGTCCAGTAAATCTGGACCTAACAAATTCCCCCTATTTGTTTAGAAATAATGCAAGTGTTTTCAAGCTAAAATCTATACAACTTTGTATGCTTGAAAAACACAAGTTTTGACTTAGTCTAAAAAATCTAAGTTACTGGAAAACACTTTATAGATCATCAGTGTTCCAGTTTCATCTTTTAATACTAACTTAGACTAAATCTGATCATTTACTATTATGAATTAAAAACTGCAACTAATATTACATACATCAACTGATAAATAGTTACAATTTTTATCAAACGATAAATTACAATAAGTAAATGATATAAGAGTCAGGCTCTTCTCTTCGATGTCTGTCCTGGAGCATCTTCAGAAGCCTTTCTCTTTGGTGATGGAGAAGATGGTACTGATTCTGGTGATTTCATGCCTATTGCAACTTCCATCTGTTGCTTTCTTCTCCATACCTTCTCAACCCTCTTCAGAAATGCTTTAACGTCAGTCGACAAATCTGTCTTCCCCCTGAACGTTAAGGCAATCTCCTTCAGTTCAGTCCATCCAAACGCCTGGACTGAAGTACTCTTTCTTTCATCAGTAAAGTTACCTTCCCTGGTCAACTTTATTTCAAACTTTGACATACCTTCATGATTATCAGCAAGCTTAATCTCTGCACCAGTGATCCTTCTAGCATCAGCCCTAAAATTCAACATTTCATTATACTTGTCTTTCCATTTGGCTGTCTGGATCATTGCTTCTGTTTCCTTTGACACTCTCTGTTGTTCTACAGCAGACTGGAGTTGTTGACGATTGATTTTCAGAGAAGTGTCCAGGGGAATGAATGTGCTCACATCTGCATCTTTAATTGCTTTGAGCTGTTTGGCAGTAAGCTTAGGTAAGCCAGTCAATTTCTTCCTGTACTCTAACTCCAGAGCACCAGCATTTTTCCTTATCTTCTTCTGGAGGTTCACCAGTTCCTCTTTTCTCTGCCTGATAAGTTCTGGTACACTAACACTATAAATTATTGAATCATAAATTTGTTCTTCTTCAGCGTAAAAGGAGCGTACATGAACATCATTCAATGCATTCAGACATTGATGAACTCTGGGGTCTTCCTTCATCTTTTTGTACACATCAATGTTTATGCCCAACCTGCCAGCATTATAAGAATCCAGAGTCCCCATAGTTGCCATCTCCCTATGATGGGCCAGCAGTTCATCTCTTTGATTTCTCTTGAAGATTTCAATCATTATGCATTGTTGTTCCAGCTTCTTAGAGGTTTCATCATCATCAGTAGGAAACTCTGATGATTCTTTAACAGTTTGCTCTTCTTCTCCATATACCATTTGTTCTTTTCCTTTAACAGGCTTCAGAGTAGTTGGTATATCTGGGAAAGATTCAAACTGGGGCTCACTGGCTTCAGTACCAGCAGCTTCTTCAGTGGCTTCAGTGCCAAATGCTCTCTGTGCTAATCGTGCACTGGCATCAGTACCAGTCACTTGTTTTTGTTGCACAATGCTTTCAGTAGCAAAGGCATTTTCAACAGCACTGGCCACAACTTCTTTCTTCTTTCTAATCAAACCTTCTTGGACACCAGACGACTTTTCCCCCTTGGAATGATCACCAGTTCTGGACTTGAGATCATTCCATAATTGTTCTAGCATGTGTCTGTCCAGTGCACCAAAAGTTCTTCCAGTCACTGGAGTTGTATCATTCACATTCTTTCTGAGTGCCTGCACTTCCTTTTTAACATTTTCAACTTCTTGAGGCAAGTGCTTTGGAAATTCTTTTTCTATCAACTTCTCCACTTGGGGTAACAGCCCATCTTGAATAGTTCGAAGAACAGACCCAGAAATTTCTTCAGATATTTCTTTCAACATACTAAGTCTGAACTTCTTTGTACATTCATCACTAATCGTGCTAACAACAGCAGCCTGATCAAGTGTGGGCCTGCTTTCCAATGAACTAACCCTAGTAACCAACTTCTGAACCTCATCCTTCAGACCTGTCAGTGGTTGAACAAGTTCACCTTTCACTGCAGTCTGAACAGCATTCACCAGCCCTGTCTCCAATCCCTGGACTGCCACTTTGATGTTTTCAGTGTTGTTATTAGTGGCCAGTACCAGCTCATCCAGCTTCTCAAAAACAAGCTTTTCATTCCCAGCAAATATATTCATTTCAGATGCTAGATTGTTCGATAATAAAGATTTAAAATAGGAAACAACCTGGGATGATGACTGGAGTGATCTCTCCAGGTCCGCCACCTTACTTAAAAGGCCTTGGACCTCGGCTGAAGACGAAGTGGAAAGACCACTGGGAGGTTCAAGATTTGAAGTCATTCTATTCATTAAGGGTACTTGTGCCCAAACCTCTTCAGTTGCAGTTTCATCAGTAACAACTATTGGGTCCAGCACACGTTGTTCAGATACGTTGACTGGAGTTTCAAGTGGTGGAGGTTGAGATTGTGAAGTTTGAATGGTTGGAGGAGTGAAGTATTGAGTATTTTCTGGAATTGAAGGTGGTGGTGGTGGTGGCATGTTTGAGTCTGGTGGGGGTGGTGGCATTTCTGATTCTGGTGGCGGCATATTTGTTTCTGGTGGAGGTGGTGGCATTTCTGGTAGACTTTCAACTTGTACAACATCCTCACCCAGAAAGTTCATATTGACATCAAAATTCTGATCTTCTGACAAGGGAGAATCAGCCTCACCCCAAAACATTTCACCAACAGTTGTATCACCAGCCTAAGCACCAACCAGTTCACCAGCCTGTTCACTTGCTTCAACATTCAAATCGATTCGAGCCTCTTGCTCACCAGATACTTGTTCATCAGCCTGAACAATTTGTTCTACCTGCTCAACAATCTGAGCCACATTTTCTTCTTGCACGACAGTCTGTACAACATTTTCTGTCTGCTCAATAACTTGTATATTTTCAACATTCTCCTCTTCAAAAATAGGAGACCCATCAATGTTCATTACATCACCAGGATGTCTTTCTGGATTCACCTGAACTCCATCTCTCATCAGACGCCTATTTGATCTTGGTCGTCTGGAAGGCTCAACATTTGGTTGTTGACCTTCAGGAGCCACTTGTCTGATGGGTTGTACAGCTTCTATAATCTGAACATCTTGGTCACCAGAGGGTCCTTCACCAGCTTGACCTCTACCTGGAGCCACTTCTACTTCTTCCCTTTGAAAAGAGAGCATGGACTGAGGAATATCTACCTCATTCAGTGGAGATCTTAGGTTGGTCAGATCCCTCATATACTCACTCACAGAAAAGTGAGTAGTTTCAAAATCATATTGGTCTCCTAGAGCGCTTTTAAACAACAGTGAAAGAAAACGGATATATGGAACAAAGGCTTTTCTACCTTTCACTTTAAGATGCTCTACCAGATCATCAAACAGGATCTGAGCAAAATCCACTCTATAACCAAACCAGAGGCAGTAGGCAATCTGGAGATGAGTCTGATTTATCTGGTCCAACCCTCCAGAACTGCCTCCCAAACATTCAACAATATGCGTGAAGAAGAATCTCCATGAGTCTGTCAGCCTGCTCATGTAGACTGTTCCCTTTCTGGATAGATGACCATGCTCATCCATAATTTCTGTGTGCCCCATCAATCTGCATACTTCCTGAAATTTATACCAGAGGGAAGTTCGATGGGCAACTCATTCTGTTCAAAATAATTCAATTGTAGAACAGACCTGAGTAAACTACAGAGAAACTCAAGCAGGATCTGAGCAAAATCCACTCTATAACCAAACCAGAGGCAGTAGGCAATCTGGAGATGAGTCTGATTTATCTGGTCCAACCCTCCAGAACTGCCTCCCAAACATTCAACAATATGCGTGAAGAAGAATCTCCATGAGTCTGTCAGCCTGCTCATGTAGACTGTTCCCTTTCTGGATAGATGACCATGCTCATCCATAATTTCTGTGTGCCCCATCAATCTGCATACTTCCTGAAATTTATACCAGAGGGAAGTTCGATGGGCAACTCATTCTGTTCAAAATAATTCAATTGTAGAACAGACCTGAGTAAACTAACAGAGAAACTCAAGGATCTGGTACCTCCCTTGAGAGTATAAGTAATTGATGAAGTTTCATCATTATAAATTGCAGAGTACCAGAATTCACATAGATAATCGTGGTACATCCTCCCTGGATTTAAGGTCAAAGCACCATATAATGGACATGAGAGAAAGAATGTATTTAGTCTCCCAATAATGGATCGGGCATTATGAACACTGGAAAGTGAGAGTTTTGCCATCCAGTTATTCATATTTATCCTTATGGCCTTAGCCTCAAGAGTAATATGGGGTGCCTTTTCAACATTGGCAACCGGAGCATATTCTGCAGCAAGCAGATTTTTAGGAGAGTTAGATTGTCTTGGTGCCATTTTATGATGAATAGAAGAGAATGAAATTGAATATTTAGGGTTTTGATGAAGATTTGATGAAGAATTGAATGGAAATGGAGTAAATATGTTCGAAGTAAATGCAAATGAAATTGAAAGTGGGTATATATAGGAGAGAGAATGTGGAACTCAAACGGTTAAGTTGAAATTATCAAATAAAATTTTAATCAGGTTCTGAGATCCGCATTAATTACATCACATCACACATAAATGTGTGACGGTTTACAGCCCACAAACAGTATCAAGTTGCACTTTTTGTCTTCCCAAGGTAAAAATACCATCATTTCTTTGAAAAATTTACATGCCACGTAGATAATAAATATCAAGATAAATATCTTTAAAAAGTTTGCTTACGTGGCACACACAATGACCAAGTATTTAAAAAAAATATTATGACTCATTTCAGTGCATTTGGAGGTTGACTGGATACTCCAGTATCACTGGTGGATTAGTCCAGTGACGCATGTACTGATAGTACACTGGAGGGACACTCCAGTAAAGTACCAGTGAAAACCATTTGAAAGAGACTGGTGACCTCAAACATGCACGTCAACTAATACAGACAAATGAGAGGGACACATTTACAAGGAGACAAAAGTCACCTCAAACACGCACTTCAACCTGTCCAATTACCAGTGAGAGGTACATATTTACAAAGTACCAGTAATATTTTCTGAAGAATTTTGTCCAGTGAGAAAATAAATTAATAAATTCCCCCTGAACTTAAAACATTTTTAAGAACAAAAAAAAATATCTTTCAAAGTCTTTCCCCCTGGAATGTTGATCCAGAAATCTATTACTGCAAAGATAGTACACAACGGCGTTCAATATCTGGGCAGTCATAGATTTTTAAATCTGTTAAATTAAGGATCCCTGATAGTACACAAAGGCGTTCAATACCAAGGTTCCAGTTTTAAGGGTTTAACATTCCCAACTCACCAAAAAGATATTCAAAAGTTTTGACATCTAGAGGTTTAGTAAAAATGTCAGCGAGTTGTTTGTCAGTGGGAATAAAATGGAGTTCAATGTTGTTTTTCATAATATGATCACGAATGAAGTGATACCTGAGATCAATGTGCTTCGTCTTGGAATGCATGACTGGATTGTTCGAGATAGTGATGGCACTGGTATTATCACAAAAGATTGGGGTCTTTGAATACTTAATACCGTAATCAAGTAACTGGTTCTTCATCCAGAGTATCTGAGCACAGCAACTGGCTGCAGATACGTATTCAGCTTCAGCAGTGGACAATGAAACTGAAGTTTGCTTTTTACTGGTCCAACTGACCAGTTTGCCACCAAGGAAATGACATCCACCAGTAGTGGATTTCCTGTCTATCTTACAACCTGCATGATCTGAATCTGAATAACCCATTAGATCCATGCCTGAGCCTTTGGGATACCAAAGACCCAAACTGGGGACACCCTTAAGGTACTTCAGTATGCGCTTTACAGCAAGCATATGAGATTCCTTTGGATTAGACTGATATCTGGCACATAAACATGTTGAAAACATAATATCTGGTCTACTGGCAGTTAAATACATCAGTGAACCAACCATGCCTCTGTAGACAGTGGTGTTCACTGGTTTACCATCTGGATCGGAGTCCAGTGTCAGTGGTGCAGAAATTGGAGTTGGTTTAGATGGTGAAGAGTTCATATCAAATTTCTTTAAAAGATCTCTAACATATTTTTCTTGATTAATAAAAATACCATCTCTGGTCTGTTTAATCTGGAGTCCTAGAAAAAATGTTAATTCACCCATCAAACTCATTTCATATTCAGTTGACATTATTTTAGAAAATTTCTTGCACATGTTTTCATCAGTAGACCCAAAAATAATATCATCAACATAAATTTGTACCATTAACAGATTACCTTTTTCATGAAGAATAAATAAGGTATTGTCAATTGCACCTCTTTTGAAACCATTTTTCAATAAATGTTTAGTCAGACTGTCATACCAGGCACGTGGGGCTTGTCTAAGGCCATAAAGCGCTTTGTCCAGACGATATACCCAATGTGGATGCTTTTCATCAACGAAACCTAGTGGTTGTCTGACATAAACTTCTTCTTCAAGCTTTCCATTCAAGAAAGCACTCTTTACATCCATCTGGTAGACCTTGAACTGATGATGAGCAGCGAATGCTAAAATATTCTGATCGCTTCAAGTCTAGCCACTGGAGCAAAAGATTCATCAAAATCGACATCTGACTGGCAGTAACCTTGTGCTACTAGTCTGGCCTTGTTTCTGATTACGTGGCCATCTTCATCTACCTTGTTCCTGAAGACCCATCTTGTTCCAATTGGTTCTTTCTTTCCAACTGGGAAAGGAACCAGGTACCAAACCTTGTTCCTTTCAAACTGGTGAAGCTCTTCTTGCATAGCAGTCACCCAACTTGGATCTTCCATAGCCTCGTCAATCTTCTTTGGTTCATTCAGTGATAAGAAACTGACATATAAGCATTGATCACTGGAGGCTCTTCTGGTCTGAACTCCTCTACTGGAGTCACCTATGATCTGATCGATAGGATGAGCTTTTGTCCATCTGGAGTACTGACCAGGATTGTTACTGATAACAATATCAGTGCAAAAGTTCAGTTAAGTTTCAGGATGAGGATCCTGGTAAACTATTTCAATGTCTTCATCTGAATCAGTAAGATCACGATTTGCATCATGAAATTCTTCAACGGAAGGCATTTCCTGATGTACTGGTTCAGTTTGAAATTCTTCATATGAAAACATTTCAGGAATAGTTTCAACTGATACTGATACTGGGGGAGTAGTACGTACATCTGATCCAATAACAAGTTCATTGGGTAGTTTGAAACTTATTGAAGGATAGAAAGGTGTACAATTGGGGATCTTCTTCTTACGAACTGGTTCCAAGTCAGAATGACTGGAAACTTCTTCAGGTGAATTTTTGCAGTTAATGGGATCAGATTCACCGAAGATAATTGGAATTACTGGGGGAGAATCAAGGGCAGGCTTTTTATTGATTGCATTATTTGATTCATCAAAAGTAACATGTATGGACTCTTGTACCTTCTCCAGTCTCTTGTTGTAGACTCTGAAGGCTTTGCGAATGGCTGAATATCCTAAGAAATATCCTTCATCAGCTTTGGCATCAAATTTGCCTAACTGAGTGGAGTCGTTCAGGATGTAAACTGGACATCCAAAAACGTGAAAATAACCAATATTGGTTTTCTATTTCTCAATATTTCATAGGAAGTCTTCTTGTGTCGCTTCACGTACACTGACCGATTCTGGGTGTGACAAGCAGTTGCAATTGCTTCAGCCCAGAAACTGGTAGGAAGACCAGATTCAGCTAACATACTCCTGGCAGCTTCTATCAGCGTTCAATTTTTCCTTTCTACCACTCCATTCTGTTCTGGAGTGCGTGCTGACGAGAAGTTCTGGGAGACGCCAGTGTCAGTACAGAATTTCTCCAGAGTTGCATTCTGGAATTCTGTTCCATTGTCACTTTTTAACTGACACACCTTTCGTTTATGCTTCAGTTCAATCTGCTTGATAAGAGAGATGATTTCAGCAGCAGCTTCATTTTTAGACCTGAGAAAGACCACCCAACAATATCTGGAGAATTCATCTACGATCACCAGGGTGTATCTTTTACCAGCACGAGTCTGAACATTCACTGGACCAAAGAGGTCCATATGAAGCATGTGAAGTGGTTCAGTAATACTGAAGTTCTGTCTGGTCTTGAAACTGGCACGTTTCTGCTTTCCCATCTCACATCCTGGACATGGCCTTTCCTTTTTGAAGGAAACTGAAGGTATCCCATCTGCCAGTTGTTTTCTAGACAACTTATTAATATTTTTGAAATTTAAATAGGATAACCTTTTATGCCATAACCAGTTTGTGTCTTCATCAGCTTGAGTATAGAAACATTGCTCTGAAGAAGAGCTTTCCATATCCATCACATACACGTTCCCTTTTCTGGAAGCAATCAATACTACCTTCCATTCCTTGTTGAATACAATGCCATGAACAATATTGAATAGAACTTGATAGCCATCATCACACAGTTGACTTACACTGATCAGGTTATATTTCAAACCATTCACATATGCAACACGTCTGAATTTGACTTGTCCATTGTTCAGAACACCATACCCCTCAGTCTTTCCACAACCATCATTTCCAAAAGTAATGGAGGGTCCATTAGAAATGATGAATTCCTCCAGCAGGGTCTTACGTCCGGTCATTGTCCTGCCAGCTGCACTGTCAAGATACCAGGTATGCTTCTTTTGATCGCCCTGCATATCCACCAGATATATCAGTTAGATTTGGGAACCCATCGACTGATGGGTTCACTGGATCCTCCCTTATGGATCCCTGGGGGTATCTGGTTGAGTTCACTTTCTTCAACAGTAGTTTTTGTTGAAAACACTACTGGAGTTGATAGTTTAGAAATCTTTTTCTTTTTCTCAATTAAAGGAATATTTTTCTCTTTCTTAGAAAAAGGTTTGGTATTTTGTATAGGGCCAGATGAAGTACCCTCAAAGTTGTTTAATCTCGCATGACAACTTTGAACCTGACGAGCCAGTAGTTGAAACTGGCTCTCCAACCTTAACAAAATAGATTCTTCAGATGAAACCTGAGCCTTTCCAGTTGACTGGACTTTTGGCTTAGGAAGGGAATTGTTCTTTTTCCTTTGAACCTGGGGTTCATTAGAAACAGTCTGAGGCAAAGGTTTATGCTTATTGACCTTTTTAACTGGAGCAGTCATCTGGGATGCTCCAGTCTTGACCTCCAAAAATTGAGCTGGTATTATACAAGATTTTGGGGTAGAAGGTTCATCATATAAGGTACTAGGTTTAACCTCCTCTGGTAACCGGTCAATTACTGGTATTAATGCTGCAACATGAGTATTTCCATCCAGATATGCACATTTTTGGGATGGAAATTGGTTTACTCCAGCATCATATGGCTTTCTTGTTTCAAGCCATGATTGAATAACCTGTTTTTCTTTTTGTAAAATTATTTCCAGGTCATGTTTTTCTTGAACCAGTTGTTCAGTTACCAAAACTTGTGCTTGAAATGCCAGTTCAATATCTTGAAGTTCTTTTAATTTTGATTTTAAAGCAGCTATTTCAGAGGAATCTGTTTCTAAGCCATTTAGACTGTCAAATCTAACAGTTTCCACAAAAATTAAATCAGAATTTAGAGCTTCAACAATGTCCAATTTAAGTTCAGGATCAGTTTCATTATCATAATCACTAACCTTTTTAATAACAATGTCTACCCATCGACCAGATGTGACATCATCCTTCACCAGATGCTCTTGATCTGCCAAAGCCATAAAACAACAGTCTCTTTCCTCTTCTTCATCGACTGACGAATCATCAGAGGGAACCCATGCTTCTTCAGTGGTTGCTATCATGCATTTATTATTATCTTCCATTTGTTTAGACAAGAGAGCAATTTGAGCCTTAAGATTTTTGTATTTCAACTTATAGCTATCATCAGGCTTGTTATAAGAAGCAGTTGGACCAGACTGAGAGACAAACTGACTGGACTTGCACTCTTTCATGAAATGACCTTTTCTGCCACACTTAAAGCATGTCAGATTGGTCTTGTCAGTGGAAGAACTGGGTGCATGTTGTCCAGTTGGCCTATTTGCTCTTGCCTTAAAACGGTTAAACGTTTTGGCCATCATTGCAACCAGGTCATCACAGTCTGGAGAGATATCATTACAGACTCCAGAATCCATTAGTTCAGACATCATCTTCTTCATAGAAAATACATTCTCAGAAGATATTAATGCCGCACAAGGTGGTACAGTATTAGTGACCACAGTGGAACTACTGGAAGCATGATTAAAAGAATCTTTTTCTGCCTCAATCCTTTGGGCTTGATTTTCTTCAGTGAATCTGAAGGCTCCATACAATGTTGACAAAGTATGGGAATGCAAGGTTTTACCTTGCCTCAAGACCAGAATCATGTGAGACCATTTTGTTGGAAGAATATCACAAAATTTCTCCAAAAGTATATCCTTGTCTTTATCAACCCCTAGTCCTCTTAACTGGTTAATAATACTCATAAATCTGGTATAAGTACCAGTAAGAGACTTATTGGGGAGAGCAAAAAATGACTCATACTTTTTGTTTAAGGAGACTTTTCTGGTAACAACAGTATCATCACCTCCCTCATGCTGGTTCACCAGTTCATCCCACATGCTTTTGGCACTGGGATAGAGAACTAATGTGGGAATAAGAGTTTCTGGAACAACCCCGAGGATCATATTTTTAAGAAGTGTATCAAGATTTACCAATCTTTTCTCCTCTTCGGACCAGTGTTCCTCTCTCTTTTCCCTTCCACTTCTTGATCCAGTAGGGTCAAGAAGTGCATTGATAGGAAGTCTTGGCACATAGGGTCCTTCATTTAAGATTTTCATCATATTCCTTTCAATACCAGTAACATGCAATATTATCCTAGCTTTCCACGTACCAAATTCATCACTGCTCCCATTGAAATTAGGAACAGGATTATTTGAATAATGCACATGCACATGCAGAGAAGCAGGAGGAGGAGGAGGCGGTGGATTGTTATTTCCAGTGGGTGGGTCATTAAGATTAGTTTCATGAGTTTCTTGAGTATTGTCTGGGATTGCCATCGCGAAACAGATCTAGGTAAGTATATTAACCTTCTGCTCTGATACCAAATGTAAAGTCCCCACACGATGGTTTAACCCACGAGTGTAAAATAACAAGTCAAGTATGAACTAGAATCGGACTAGTATTACTTTAAATATAAATGCAAGAATATAAATAAAGCAATAACCGACTTAAGCAATATTTAAACAAGTAAATAAATGATGGAACACGAATGTAATTTTCAAGTGTATTTTCTTTATTGATGATAAACAAAATACAAGATTGTTGCGGAACCTAGATATTACAAGTATGTAACTATCTAAACAATCTTTGAATTACAAGTGATCTATACTTGCTAAATAATCTCCTTAGATCGATATACTTAGAGTTGTGAAGTATAACTGTTTAGATCAAGAGTATTTAAGCAAGTTCACCAAATTGCTAAAAAGTAATTTGAACGAGAAATATGACTTTGTATTTATAGGCAGATAAATTCAACAATGAATTTATTTGCCGTACAAATATGGTTGCATGCATTTAATGAACCGACAAGGTTATTAAATGCATTGGTTAAGTTACAAGGATAAAGTCCTTTTAACCAACCACCTTTACACACGTATGTACTTTTATCAATAGACAATTGGGATGTCCGGGTAAAAGTGTGTAAAGGCATAAAGTCAATTCCTCGATATCAGTGTTCAGACTTGTAAGGTCTAGAACACTGATAAAGGCTCCAGTCGGGAGATCTGGTAAGACTGTCAGTGGGCTCCACTGTTTGTCAGTCTTCTTTCTTCAGACTTCAGTCTTTGACTTCAGTGAGAATGTCTTCAGTAGAATAGATCTGGACTGGGGTGAAGTCCAGTGAGCTAATCTGGAGAATACTCCAGATTTCCTATACAAGTATTTGCTCATTGGTCTTCCATTATTTCTGAACAAATCTTCAGAGGGACTTCAGTTTCCAAGTCTGGAGTAGGTCCAGTAATTATCATTTCTGGACAGATCTTCAGTAAGGCTCCAGTAGTCGAGTCGGGAGCGAGTCCAGTAAATCTGGACCTAACAATTGTTCGAAAAACAAGACTACAAGAGAGAGTATGATGTACACAAATATGCAACTAGATTATGCCCCGTGATGCATGGCTAGAACAATATAAATAAATCAATTACTCCGTATAATTTAAGTATATTAATTGAAAATGATGATTACGTATATGTAATATTTTAAGTATTTAACCAAGTTTAAATAAACATAATGATATATTAATTTTAGATTAATTATCTTTTAAAATTTGAATTTTTTTAAAACTCTTTGAAATTTTAATCTTTTATTCATTAAATATTTATATAGATATTAATTGATATTACTTGAAAATGGTGATTAGCATATGTAAAACTAGATAAAACCCGTACGTTCGTCTTACAACGTAAATAAAAGTTAGAGTTAATTTCATTACATGCCCCTGGGGTATATCATTTTATTAAATTTCACCCCTGTATTTTTTTTTATCATTACATCTCCCTAAGGTAAACTTTTGCTTCATTATATACCCCTCCCTTTAACAGCCGTTAATGTGACTCCGTTAACCCCCTTGCACATGAGGGTATACTGGTAATTTTATCTCTGAAACACCATTTTTCTCTTTTTCTTTTTCTTTTTCAGATCTAAGACCCTAAAATCATGTTTTTTTTTCCAAATCGATTTAACACACTAAAATCAATAACTACATACGTGATACATCTAAATCACTCATTTTAAAACCTAACTACACACTATTATCTATATAGCCAGTGGCGGATCCAGAACTATATTTCACTAGGGGAACCAATGAGTGATAATACAGATACTTAAATGAATTATTAAAAATATCAAAATATTGTGTCATACAATGATACTCTGTACTAGTATATGAA
>CM067168.1:148387122-148423867 GCA_034093135.1 Erigeron breviscapus
TTTAATTTGACACATGGCGCGTTCTAATTGGCCCATAGGACCTTCTCTCCCTTCTCTCCTTAAGACACCTTCTTCCAGGATCTCTACCCTATATATATAATATATAAATAGGGAAGGAGAAGCAGCCAAGCAGGTGAAAGAAGAATGAAAAAAGCATGTTTTTAGAATGTTAGATCTAAAAAAGAAAAAAAATGGTGTTTTAGAGGTAAATGACCAATATACCCTCATGTGCAAATGGGTTAACGGAGCCACACTAACGACTGTTAGAGGAAGGGTATGTAATGAAGCAAAAAGTTATCTTAGGGAGTGATATGTCTTATTTTATACTCATTTCCCACAATATGTTTAGTCGTTTTTGAATGGTTTTTGAGTCGTTTTCGTATACATTTGATGCGTTTATGGTATTTGTTAGTGTTTCAGGTTATTAACAGCGTAATTCTGGAGGAAACGACATTTTTGAGGCAAAATGAGTCCTTACGGAAGTTTTACGAGTCCCGAGGCTGCATTTGGAGTCTGGTCAACGAAAGTCAAACAGACAAGAGTTACATTGCGACGCAACAATGAGTTGCGCCGCAACAGAAAAGCAGAAAGATAAGTTGCGCCGCAACGTTCCAAGTTGCGACGAAACGCGTGCAGATCCAGGCCAGACGCGAGTCAAAGAAAGTCAAAATGTCAACGCAGTCAAAGCACGTTGCGACGCAAGTTGCAGGTTGCGCCGCAACTGTAGACGGATTTTTTTGAAGAATTTAAGGCAACTATATAAGCTTGCAAAAACATTCCTAAACATATCTTTTACTTCCGAGCCGTTTTTAAGCATATTTTCAGAGGTTTTTCATCTGATTAACCATCTTTGAAGATCAAGAAGACGATTGGACGATTCTCGTTATTTGCTTTCAATTATTTGTATTCGGTAACGATGAATTCTTCTATTTTGATTTGTTATTTCATATTTAATATGAGTGGCTAATCACTTCATCATCCATCTTGATGAAGTGAGACAATATGTAAGGATTGCACAATTTTTATAATTCAATGTTGATTTCATTTAACGTTATATCGTGATCTTAGCGTATTTCTTTCTGATAATTTATCTTGAATTGATTGGCGATTTATGTGTCTTTAATGGTAATTATTGATTACATATATTTCATTTTGATTGTTTGGGTACAAACAGTTGGGTCTATGACGGGTACGGTAGATAATCATTCAAAGATAATAGTGGGAAATGTGTTAACGGTTGGGTACAATCGATAGATATAATTGTTATTTTGATAACCAAAACCATTGTTTGACAAGGACAAAAAGTGGGCTGAAAATGTGGCGGTCGATCATTTGAGTAGGCTCGAAAACCCTCACCTTGAGGAATTGCAAGAGCATGAGATTAATGATGCTTTCCCTGATGAGTATCTGATGCAGGTTGAAGTTGAGGAAGCACCATGGTATGCCGATATTGCTAACTATCTTTGTGCAGATGTGATTCCTAAGGAAATGTCATCTCAACAAAAAAAGAAATTCTTTTCTGAGATAAAACATTATTTTTTGGAAGATCCATTTTTTTTAGAATTTGTGCAGATGGCATGATAAGGAGGTGCGTATCGGGAGGAGAAACCCGAAGGATTCTTGATGAATGTCACTATGGGCCAACCGGTGGTCATTATGGACCGTCTGTCACTGGAAAGAAAGTATACGATGCTGGATTTTATTGGCCAACCATTTTCAAGAAGGCGCAAACCTTGGTAGAGGTTTGTGATGTGTGTCAAAGACAAGGTAATATTTCTATGAGATGCCTCAGAACTACATTCAGGTATGTGAAGTTTTTGATATTTGGGGCATAGACTTTATGGGACCTTTTCTCCCATCGAATATGGGCCGAGGAAAAAGCCTTGCCAACGAATGATGCACGTGTTGTCATTCACTTTTTGAAACAGCTTTTATGTAGGTTTGGTGTGCTCAAGGCCTTAATAAGTGACCGCGGAAGTCATCTCGCGAATCACCAACTCGCTAAGGTGCTTAAGAGGAACGGTGTCAACCACCGTTTTTCAACCTCATACCACGCACAAACGAGTGGCCAAGTTGAAAATACTAACCGGGCATTGAAAAGAATTCTTGAGAAAACCGTAGGAGACAACCCCAAGTCTTGGTCAACCAAGCTTGATGATGCTTTATGGGCATTCAGGACCGCCTACAAGACACCGATTGGGACTACCCCATACCGGCTGCTTTATGGCAAGACTTGTCACCTTCCTATGGAAATTGAGCATAAAGCCTATTGGGCGCTCAAGAATTGTAACTTGGACTTAGTTGAGGCCGGTGAGTTGAGATCTTTGCAATTAAATGAATTAGATGAACTTAGGTTGCATGCTTATGATAACTCTCGACTTTACAAGGAACGAACTAAAGTATGGCATGACCGTAGGCTTAGAAAGAAGGACTTTAAAGCCGGTGATAAAGTGTTGTTGTTCCTTTCCAAGTATAAATTTAAGCAACCCAAGTTAACCTCTAGGTGGACCAGCCCTTTTGTGATCAAACATGTTTATCCATCGGGTTATGTTGAATTGTTTAAATCGGATGGATCTACTTTCATTTTTAATGGTCACAGGTTGAAGCTCTATAGTGAAGAGGAGGAAGATGTGGGAGTCGTCTTTGACGAGCTTCCCTTATTTGAAATGGATCAATAAAGAAGGTCTTGGAGTCGAGCTAACGACTCGTAAATAACCTTAGCGCTTCGCGGGAGGCAACCCATGTTTCTTGTTTTCAATAAATTTTTATTTATTTTTCGTTGGTAATGTGTTTTTGTTGAGATTTGCAGGTTGGAGCCACTCTCACGCGTTCCGGTAAGTTGATTCTAAGGAGATCACCAAGGTAAGTGTGTGGTGGGGGGGTCAGTTGCGCCGCAATGGCCTCAGTTTGTTGTGCAACAGCCCCATGTTGTGAAGCAACTTATCTCTCTGAATTAGCATTGCGCCGCAAGTAGTTTGTTGCGACGTGATGTGACCAATTTATACCCATCGCCCACATCGTTATTGGCCTTTTTATTATATGTTTTTAGTCGATTTTGCTGGCATTTGGCGAGTTTATGGGTTTTGTTAGTGGTTTCAGGTTCTAAACAGGTGACGTGTCCGTTTGGTGCAAATTCGAGTAATTTTGAGGTCAGGAAGTTGATTGGAGAGTTCGAGAGTGAAAAGAGATAGAAAAGATATGCAGGTTTTCATATGTTGATGCGAAGCCTTCGGTTCAGTACTTTTGTACTGCGACGCAGTGGTGATGAACAAGTCCACTGCGCCGCAGTCATCTATGTTGTAAGGCAACTCCAGTCCAGTAATATTGTACTGCGACGCAGTGGTGGAGAACAGGCCCACTGCGCCGCAGTCAGCTAGTGGAAAAAGAGCATTGAAACCAGTATATTTATACTGCGACGCAGTGGCAACCACACCTAGCCACTGCGCCGCAGTCAGAGGATTGAAAAGCGTGGATTCAACCAGTGTATAAGCACTGCGACGCAGTGGGATGTGCATTTGCCCACTGCGCCGCAGTGAGAGTGCGGGACTGAAAGGTTTTTGGCAGTTTTGCATCAGATTAAAGGGGGTATAAATAGTTTTTCAAACCTAATTCCCAAAATATCAAATCTTCTTTCTAAGAGCTGCACTTCAAGGAACACCTTCAAGGATCAATTCAAGATTTCAACATCTTCCGATTCATTGAAGATTCACGTGCACCCACTTAGATCGTATCTATTTTATTGTCTTGCAATTTCTATTCCTCAAACAATTGGTACATCATGTTCTTCCTTTACTTTGATTGTTATTTCAATTTAATCATGAGTGGCTAGTCTTTTAATCACCCACCTTGATGAAACTAGACGGATGATGTGATTGTTATATGTTTTAATTCAAATAGTTGATTTCAATTATCGTTGTGTCGAGATCTTGATGATTTAATTCCTTTATATTTATTATTATGATATTGGTGGCATGTGTGTTCTTCGTTAGTGGTACTAGTTGAATACATATGTGATTTTCAAACGGTTGCTTGTCTATGAGCAATTATCACTAGTTCATAGTATGATAGTGAATGTCATTTTAATAAAAGGAATAATTTTGTCAACGTGTTTAGAAACGGTTGGTGGTACCACGTTTTAATTCACATAGGCACAATTGGTAATTTGATAGTCAAGTAAACTAATTGTTGATAAGGTTGTCTAGGCATTGGTGGTACCGGCTTGGGTAATTAAACTAGCAATTTTGGTGTTTGGGTGATTTGCGAGCGGTTGGTGGTACCACGCGAACATTCTATCCTTTCACGATTATCTTGTCAACTCTTAATGAATTTGGTCTTAATTGAATGCAATCACGTTTGAAGTCTAGCGAAGTCAAGGTGGATGATCTTTACTATTATTGTTTGCAGCTTTACCTTTACCTTTACGCGTTTGTCTTTTAAGTTATTTTAATTTAATTGTCAAAGAGAGATTCAAAGCGTTCCACCCTTTTTCCAAACTACTTTGTTAAACAATTGATTCAAACCAATCCCCGTGAACGAACCTGGACTTACTTTTTAACTATATTGCATACGATCGGGTCCACTGCCCGATAGTGTGTAGTAGTGAGTTTCAAGGTATTTCTAGTTTTAATTTTTAAACTCGATTTAGCACATCAAGTTTTTGGCGCCGCTGCCGGGGATGCGCAGTACCATGGATTATTATCAGCCTATGTGGGATGCGCAGTACCATGGGCAGCCGTTCGTTCCAGACACTCCTATTCCTGATTTCTCACCACCACCTATTCATGTTCCGACATATCGTCAGGGAGGCGGTTCTTTCTTCCCACATGATCTAGGAGGATCTCCTCGTGGTCCTGTGCAGTTTGGTTCTTTTGGTGGGAGATCTTCTTTTGATGCAGGTACTAGTGCAGAGTGGAGGCCATGGACAGGTGCCGCTAGTCAAGCTGGTGGAAATGCTGGTGGTTCTGGGGGATTTGTTGGTGGTTCATCTTCTTTCGCTCCTGGTTTTGTTGCAGGTTCTGGGTCAGGATTTGGCGGTGGACCGTCTGGAGGAGATGTTGGCGCCTCTAGTTCAGGTCAAGAAGGAGACCGCAATTAGATCACCGATCTTTTTGATACTTCTGGTCTTCCTTATGGCTATCATGGTCAGCAGCAGTGACGGCAGTGATGATGATTATGGTTCCCATCCGGTTCAGTGGGATGGAATCATGATATGGTTTGTGATGATGGTTTGATTATCTGGATGACTGTACTCCATACCTTATTTCTTATTTCTTCGGGTATCCACCCTACGGGGTGATGGAACATTGTATTTTGATTTTTTTTCTTTTTCTTTTGGTATGTTTGCATGAACAGTGTTACTTTTATATGATTGGAATGTGGTTTGTTTGTGGTGCAAGTGACAGGACTATTCAATTTGATGGCTATTGTGCAACACAAGTGTGGGGGGACAACCCATTGGATTCTCTTCTCATCTTTACTTTGTGGCATCAAATTGTGCTTGTGTGATGGTGTGCATATGCTGGCAGTAAGTTCAGCGCCGCTATATTTTTGTTTGGTATGTTTGTTGCACACACCATTCTCGCACTCTCCGTTTTGGTACAAGTTGTTTCTCCCGCCAAGCAAAGGGGTCTTCCTTTTTAGGAAGCACCATTTGTGACACGGGGTCGACTGACTTGTTTCGAAACGGGATGTGTCCTTACTCCGGTATGTGCTCTGATTTTTCTATGTTGCTTACCCCTATTTACCTTTGTTTGACCGAATATGGACATTGAGGGCATTGTCCATCTTAAGTGTGGGGGGACAACCCATTGGATTCTCTTCTCATCTTTACTTTGTGGCATCAAATTGTGCTTGTGTGATGGTGTGCATATGCTGGCAGTAAGTTCAGCGCCGCTATATTTTTGTTTGGTATGTTTGCATGAACAGTGTTACTTTTATATGATTGGAATGTGGTTTGTTTGTGGTGCAAGTGACAGGACTATTCAATTTGATGGCTATTGTGCAACACAAGTGTGGGGGGACAACCCATTGGATTCTCTTCTCATCTTTACTTTGTGGCATCAAATTGTGCTTGTGTGATGGTGTGCATATGCTGGCAGTAAGTTCAGCGCCGCTATATTTTTGTTTGGTATGTTTGCATGAACAGTGTTACTTTTATATGATTGGAATGTGGTTTGTTTGTGGTGCAAGTGACAGGACTATTCAATTTGATGGCTATTGTGCAACACAAGTGTGGGGGGACAACCCATTGGATTCTCTTCTCATCTTTACTTTGTGGCATCAAATTGTGCTTGTGTGATGGTGTGCATATGCTGGCAGTAAGTTCAGCGCCGCTATATTTTTGTTTGGTATGTTTGTTGCACACACCATTCTCGCACTCTCCGTTTTGGTACAAGTTGTTTCTCCCGCCAAGCAAAGGGGTCTTCCTTTTTAGGAAGCACCATTTGTGACACGGGGTCGACTGACTTGTTTCGAAACGGGATGTGTCCTTACTCCGGTATGTGCTCTGATTTTTCTATGTTGCTTACCCCTATTTACCTTTGTTTGACCGAATATGGACATTGAGGGCATTGTCCATCTTAAGTGTGGGGGGTGGCAAATAGGTTTTAGCTACCGGGTTTATCTCTTTTGTTGTTTTGCCATTGAGATTTTAACCGTTCTTGTGAATGTGTCCCTCTCGTAGGCTTTTGGGTTTTATCCAAGAGTAAGGGTTCTATCTTGAATTCTGAACTATGATGTGCATGTTTGAGAATTGGTTGTTTCAATTTAGCGGGATGATAGAAGTTGATATGGTTTTGATACTTGAGTTGAGTTTGTCCTTGTGGTAAATTGCTTTTGTCACTTAATTCATGATAACTTAACAAGCAATTTTTACTACAAAATTTTCCTATGGCAAAAATTTTAATCGGCGAAATGTGTTCTGAACGGTTATTGGGCTTATCCTTGTGGATTGATAACATTACTTGCATACTCAAAATTTCCAAAACACCTAAGTGTTGTTTTCAGAAAATCCAGAAAATCTATAAAAAAAAATAAAAATAAAAATGGAAATTGGGCTACTAGTGGGTATGTCTCATTTTTATATGTCTAGAGTTGTATTGTATCGTTAAGAATGGAGGGCTTGGTTGATTTTAAGTTGTTTGAAGTTGATACACCACATTGGTGTCGAGTTTGCTTGATAATTTTGAAGTGTCTTAGCGGATTTGCAAATTATGGGTTGTTAGCAATCAAGGGTACGGGTTTTGATTAGACTATTTTGTACATATTTCATACTTACCTTATACTTTTGATTGATTCCTTTCATTTCTAACCTATACTCTCTCACTCATTGTAAATGTCCAATATATATACCTTAGCCTAACTATACAACCATCTTATATGCCTATTTTGATGATGTACTTGGTGCTTACGCCACGTCGGTGGAGCTATGATCCTTGTTCAAGCCTATGGTAAGATATGCATCACGACCGTGCTATGAGTGATTCTTCATAAATTCAACCCTAAAAGTAAGTTCGTTGGAGTAGAATGATATTGATAGGTTCATTTGTTTCACTTGTGCATAGTCGTGTTATTGAGGCTTGTGGATTGTTCAGATATTGTCAAACATTTCGGGTTTTCACGACGCAACCTATGTGTTGTTTTCAGAAAATCCAGAAAATCTATTAAAAAAAAAATTCCGAAAATCAAAATTTAAATAAGTTGCGCCGCAACCTGTGGGTTGCGACGCAACGGTAGTCAGATCAGGTCAAACTTCAAAAGGGGGCTGGGGTTTTACTATTTACTCACACTTTATAAAAAAATTACTTTCCCTTTTTTCTCTCCTTTACCCAGCCGATCCACCCCACCTTTTCTTCTTATTTTCTTTACTTTTCAATCTTTCTTTTGAATCTTAAGCATACAAGGCAAGGAAAGGTTAGTAATTCTCCTTCATCTCTTTTGTTTCTTTTAATTTAAGTTTGGTAGTGTTTTCTTAATCAAATTCGAATTTATATAGATTGATGCTCAAAGTAATTGTTATTGTTCGAATTTGAAAAGGGGTTAGGGTTGAATTCATTAGGGTTAATTGATTAATTGATAGATGTGTATATGAATACAAATCCCTTATGAGGATCGGTTGATTAATCGGGTTCATTATTGATGCATGTGTTTTGAGTAAATTTTGATGAACCCTAATTGATGGAAAATTGATTTTTCATGCTATTGCTGCTGGATACCCTTGACCGCCCAATTTTGATATGATTGCGCCGCAATGTATATGCTGTGACGCAACTGGAACTTCAGAAATATAAGTTGCACCGCAACTAGAGGGTTGCAACGCAACAGTCCCTTCTTCTGCCCAGCCACATGTTTTGCTTATATATATGTTATACTTGAGTTCGGGTTTGATTGTGTTGATGTTTTCTTATATGTGCAGCAACCTGTTGGAGCTGGACGTGCACCAAGGGGTTCCTCTAGAACCTCAACTTCTTCTACACCTACCGAGGGAACTTCCAATGTCCCTCCTGCTCTTACCCAAGAGGCGATTGATATGGGAGTTCCAGCTCATGCTTGGCTCAGATGGCCTCGTGCTTCTCCCGAGGCAAAGACTGAATATTCTAACAGGTTAGCCTCACTGCTTCATAAAGATATTGAGAGACCGAGATATATGGAATCGAATATGCTCGATATGCTTAATGTTCGTGAGGATATTAGTAGATACATGCGCCTCATGGGTAGGGCTAGTGATGTCGATGGTAACCAGATTGAGACAGAGTATGGTATGTTGTTTGACATTTTTAGTAATAGGGAATCTGTGTGTAAGGAGTGATGTCTTGAGGTATACTCTACTATTTCTGTTCAGCATATTGATACCGCTAAAAGTGTCTTTGATGATAAGGTAATTTTCTTTCGATGTGGGGGTCTGAATAGGCATTTGACGATTGCTGAGTTTGGCTTGTGTACGGGTATGTATACCCAGGGAATGTTAGATAGCCCTGCATTTAAGAATCTTTTGACTCTTGCTACTAGGACTACTCAGGGGTTTCATCGTGATCAGAGAGATTATTACACTCGGATTTCTGGGGGTAAGGCTTGGCGTGGAGCTTGTGGGGCGAATACTATCCAGTCGCCCATTTTGAGACTTTTTCATAAAATGTTGGTATATTTCTTTGTCCAGTGTTCTAATCAGCGGGACAAATTTTATTTGGAGGACTTGTGGTTATTGAGATTGTTCGATGAGGGAGATTTTTATAAGACTGCTTGTGCCCCTTATGTGCTGGCCAAGCACATGGGCATTAGAGGGATGCGCGATAAGAACCTGGTTTGTGGCCATTTCATTACGAAAATGGTTAAGTTTTTTTAGTGTGCTGATGACAGGGCGAACACAACGGTTAATCTGAACTGGAAGCCTATGCAGGCATTTACATATAATGATTTGAAACGTTTTGGATTGCTTCGCCCTCAAACGCATAAGGATATTTATGAGTTGATTGCGTTTGGTGATGCCGCCTTTGAAGGCGATGAGGGAGATGATGGTGATAATGGTAACGAGGAGATGGTCGATGCACCCGAGCAGCCACCAGAGCCACCACGACGTACTAAGCGTCGTGCCACCACTACTTCTACTACTGGTGCATCATCCTCTGCTGCTCCTTCAGGTACTTGGGACTTCTCTTCTTTAGAGGCAACTGTGAACAACATGTGGCAATCACAACAGCAGTTCCAGTCCAAGGTGGATGGTGATTTTCGATGGATAGGTTCAGGTGTGAGTCGAGTTATGTACGATCAGCAGCGGTACCAGCCAATGTGGGAGGCTGGCTTTCAGGGGCGTGACTTCACACCGCCCCAGCCTTTCCCTGACTACAGGACTCCTAGCATTTTCATCCCAGACCGGAGGACTGGTGGATTCTATTATCCACCAGAACGCCAGTATGAGCAGACTCCTTCCCATGATCTCGGGGGACGCGGTCCAGATCATCCTGTTACTTTTGGTTCTTTTGCAGGTACTCAGGGCAATGGATCAGATGCCGGTGGGTTAGCTCCCAGGAGTTTTAGGGAGCAGTTAGCTGAGGGATTTTTTTGGACCTCTAGGTGGTGGTGTGCAGGGATACCCACCTCCCAGCTGATCAGATGATGAGAGTTGATGAGAGGAGCGTCGTCTGCTGGTTTATTGATGGCTTGTATCATTTATTTGTTTGAACTATTTTCATTCTCGTACTTTATTTCCATTTGTTGGTTTGTATTCACCTCACGAGGTGATGAGACTTTGTATCTTCCTTTCTTTTCATTCCGGTTCGAATAAGTAGGGATAATGATTTGCATGCTTTATTCTATTGATTGTTGCTCGTTAATCGTGTGTTCATGTTGAATAGCAAGTTTGTCATATGCATATGTTGGCAGTAAGTTCAACGCCATATTCTTGTTGGCATCATTCAAGCATGGAACACCCGTCATACTCGGCAAGTTTTTCTTGTTCTTGATTTTGCTTTTTGTTTACTTTCCCCAATTTCCCATAGTTTGCCTTAGTTCCTTGGACATTGAGGGCATTGTCCAACTCAAGTGGGGGGGGTGGTAAATAGGAAAAAGTCAGGTATTTTAGTGGAATTTTTAAACTTTTGCATGTTTGTCCTTGTAGTTAATTGCTTTTGTCACCTAATTATAGATATTAATGAGCAATTTGACTACACCCTTGGTACAAAATTTAATTGGTGGAATGTGTCTTGATTGATTAATTAGGCAATCCCTTCTGGATTAATAACATGACTAGCACGCTTATAGCACCAAAACACCAAATATGTGAGATTCTTGATTCATTTCTAGATATGCTAGGTGTTTACGGGTTTGGATTTGTTGGCCTTGTAAATTTGTCCCTCTCGTAGGATTTTGAATTTATTCAAGAGTAAGGGTTCTACTTAGAACTTTGAACTATGATGTTCAAGTTTGAGGTTAGTTTTTCCATTTTCGGGTTATTGTCATTTGCTATGAGTGTGCCGGTGATTGCGTTGATTCTAGAACTTGTCCTGGTTGATCGTTCCGTGTAACTAGATGAGGAAGAGGCAAATTTAGGATTAAAACTTTTGTTCTTTGTATGTTTACCCCTTGTTTCGTAAAAATTTGTTATGTGCATGTTTTGTTAATGTGCTTAGTAGCTAACTACACTGGTTAGTGAACCACCTGTGAAAACCCTTATGTTGCACTCATTTTTAGTGCAAGAAACAATAGAAAACATGTTGTCATTAGCTTGTTCTTTGTTATTAAATCCACCCTAAATATACACCTTTCCTCGCCATACCGATAGTCGAAGTCCTGGTGGGTCATTGGTTGCCTATGCTAGTGGATGGTTTGGGGTTGTCCTTTTATGTCGGGTTGGGATATCTCGGTTACTGAGAATAGATTGATTTCCTCGTTATTTTTGGATCAAGTCTGGATTGTTCATCTTAGCATATCATTTCATGATTTGTCACTGTTTCAATATTATTCAGAGAATACCAATTAGTCAGAGTAAAAGTAGCTCACAAAAAAAAATTAATAAAAAAGGAATAAAAGAATTGAAAAACAGAAAAAGAAAAAAAAAATAGAAAAAAATGAAAAAAAAGAGTTTGGGCTGTTAGTTGGTATTTCTCATCTTTGGTCAAATCATTTTTATTAGTTGGTTCATCAATTACACCAACAAAAGCTTCATTGTTACTTCAATTTATCAAGTTGAGTTGGTACATCTTTATAACCAACAAAAAGGATTATAATATTAAACTTTTCAGTTATCTTATTTAGGTTGGCATGTTCGTTTGAGCCAACATGGTTAGTTCTGGTTGATTTAGTTGTTTGATTGTCATACACCACAATGGTGTCGGTTTTTAATCATTCTATTGGGGGTATTGTCGGGATAACTTTTCGGGTTTTGGACCGTTGGCAACTGATGACATGGGATTTATGGATTAGACTATTATGTAAAAACTTTGTTAAATGTTGTGTTATTTCTTTTTAACACCATTTGTTATCCCAAATTTCCATACCCTCTTATAAATACCTTGTTTAGCCCCATAGTTCATTACTACCCTTTTAAAGACCTCTTCTGATAGACGTTATGGTGTTTGCGCCATGGCGGTAAAGGAACGATTCTAGTACAAGCCTATGGTAAAAGATTATGCATCACGACTAGGCCTTGAGTGATTATTCAAATATTCAACCCCAAAAGTAAGTTAGTTGGAGTAGGATAGATGAGATATCATTGATTCGATTGTTCAGTGCTTAGTCGTGTTATTAAGGCTTGTGTATCAGTCAAGTATTGTCAAACGTCCCAGTTTTCATTTAAGATTAAAACTGCCTAACCATCTCTTTTCATTTTCATTTATGGTCGAGCTTCGTTTTGACTACTGAAATGTTATTTCATGGATGTACCAAGGTAATTTGTGTTTTAAGCTTGGAATTGCTTGAGGACAAGCAAAGCTTAAGTGTGGGGGGATTTGATATGTCTTATTTTATACCCATTTCCCACAATGTGTTTAGTCGTTTTTGAATGGTTTTTGAGTCGTTTTCGTATACATTTGGTGTGTTTATGCTATTTGTTAGTGTTTCAGGTTATTAACAGGTACTTGAGCGTAATTCTGGAGGAAACGACATTTTTGAGGCAAAATAAGTGCTTACGGAAGTTTTACGAGTCCCGAGGCTGCATTTGGAGTCTGGTTAACGAAAGTCAAACAGACAAGAGTTACATTGCGCCGCAACAATGAGTTGCGCCGCAACAGAAAAGCAGAAAGATAAGTTGCGCCGCAACGTTCCAAGTTGCGACGCAACGCGTGCAGATCCAGGCCAGACGCGAGTCAAAGAAAGTCAAAAGGTCAACGCAGTCAAAGAACGTTGCGACGCAACTTGCAGGTTGCGCCACAACTGTAGACGTATTTTTTTTGAAGAATTTAGGGCAACTATATAAGCTTGCAAAAACATTCCTAAACCTATCTTTTACTTCCCAGCCGTTTTTAAGCATATTTTCAGAGGTTTTTCATCTGATTAACCATCTTTGAAGATCAAGAAGACGAATGGACGATTCTCGTTATTTGCTTTCAATTATTTGTATTCGGTAACGATGAATTCTTCTATTTTGATTTGTTATTTCATATTTAGTATGAGTGGCTAATCACTTCATCATCCATCTTGATGAAGTGAGACAATATGTAAGGATTGCACAATTTTTATAACTCAATGTTGATTTCATTTAACGTTATATCGTGATCTTAGCGTATTTCTTTCTTATAATTTATCTTGAATTGATTGGCGATTTATGTGTGTCTTTAATGGTAATTATTGATTACATATATTTCATTTTGATTGTTTGGGTACAAACAGTTGGGTCTATGACGGGTACGGTAGATAATCATTCAAAGATAATAGTGGGAAATGTGTTAACGGTTGGGTACAATCGATAGATATAATTGTTATTTTGATAACCAAAACCATTGTTTGATTAGGGAAGTTATAGAAGATGTCTTGGGGTACCAGTCTTTGTAATGAAACTAGTTTAAGCAAGAGAGTCAAATGATGTCATTAACTTGACGGGTACGGGGTTGGTGCTTGTTTGAGTCTCGGTTATTTAATCAACTTAATTTGGATTTGAACTTCATTTATGTGCAATCTAAACACGTTGTTGAGCGGATTCGAGATGGATGCCTTTCACATTATTGTTGTCAATTACAAACTTTTCTTTCGATTAATCCTGCGAGATTACTAACTGATTTTACTAACTTTTTGCAAAGTGGCAATTCGGTCACAAAACCCCCTCTTTACTTGAACTGCTTTATTTTTAACAATTGCTTTACTTAGTCCTTGTGATCGACCTCGGATTTACCAAGCTAACTATACTGCATACGAACGGGTTCACTGCCTGTAAGTGTGTTGTAGTCAGTCGCTAGGTGATTCGTGTTATTAAATTTTAAGACTCGATTTCACACATCAGGGAGATGTAATGATAAAAAAAAAAGTACAGGGTGAAATTTGATAAAATGATATACCCCAGGGGCATGTAATGAAATTAACTCTTTTAATTGCTAGTTACAGTTTTTTTACTTGAACAGCAAATTGATAGTTACAGTTTTATTCATAGTTTATGATAATATAAACCATTGTTAGATTACGACTGATCCAATGAAAAAGGTTATGATTTATGAATATATGATATATGTCAATGATAATAATAAAAATATAATAATATAGAGAAAAAAAAGTTAAAAGAGGAAGTGACAACTAAGCAAAATCCGACATGGCGATTAATGACTAATGTCTTGTATGCGGTAAATTATCCTCTCTCTTGTTCATCGGGCCCAAATAAGCTGAGTATCTACAAGGCGGCCAAATTAATAATTTAAAAATGTTTGAAATTAACCAAAATGTAAAATTTCCAATACCTTACATTTCTAAACTTTATTATACATATTCTGAACTTAAAAACTAAATATATACATGTTATAGGCAATTTAAAAACAACTACAACATTTAGACGATTGGTTAAGTACTTTGCTTTTGACATGTGATGCTTGGATTTGAATCCTATAGTCATTTTCTTTTGTCATTCCATTAGTTTTTCTTAGAATATATAATTTTGGAGTATGAAAATTGTCATCATAAAAGTTGGTGATTCTTTTGATCACTTCTCTTTCTAATTTTCATTTTTCTTTTCTCATATTGTGAGTACCAAATTTGATGGTATTCCCAAAATCACCTCTATGATAATGTAAATCAAGAAACAATATCTCTAAATAAGACTTTCTTATTTAGAGATACAATACTAGAAAAAGACTAGTATTACTTAAATATAGCAAGAGTATAAATAAAGTAATACAAAACTTAAAGCAATAAATAATAAGTAATAATGGTGGAACACAATGTAATTTTCAGGTGTATTTTATTTATTGATGTCTAAATAAAATACAAGATTGTTGCAAAACCAAGATAATACACAAGTGTAAATATCCTAACAATCTATGAATTACAAGTGATCTATACTTGATAAATAATATCCTAGGATCGAAATACTTAAAGTTGTGAAGTATTCCTTTTAGCGATCGAGAGTATTTTATCAAGTTCACCAAAATGCAAAAAGTAATTTGGCCAAGGAATTAACTTGGTATTTATAGGCAAATAAATCCACCCGTGGATTCAAGGTCGTACAAATATAGTTAGATGCATTTAGGGAAATACATTTAATTCCTTAAATGCATTGTTTAAAGTACAAAGATAAAGTCACATTGATGTGACCTGTCTTACTTTAAACCAATCAGCTTTACACGCGTGTGTACTTTCAACAATATACAAATGGTTTGTCCGGATAAGAGCATGTAAAAATATTAAGTCAGTTCCTCTTAATCAGTGTTCAGATTTGTAAGTTCCGGAACACTGACATATGCTCCAGTCTTCGATCAGTTAAGACGGCTACTGGCCCCCGCCATTTAGTCAGTCTTCTTTTTCAGACTTCAGTATTCGACTTCAGTGAAATGTCTTCAGTGGAATAGATCGTGACTGGAATGAACTCCAGTTAACTGAAATCTGGTGTCATCCAGATTTCCTGTACAAATAAGGCGTTCATTGATCTCTAATTATTTTTGAACAAATCTTCAGTAAGGCTCCAGATGGCTAGACCAGTCCAGTGAGTTTGGAGCAAGTCCAGTGAAAACTAGATAACACATATTGAAATGAAGTTATATTTATGGGTTACTAAATATTATGGGCTTTCTATATTTTCGTAAACAGAATAATTCTATATTGAAATATAAAATTTTGTAAACTTTCATCGCTTTTTATAAGCTGAATTGTCGTTATTATATTGAGAATATATCATTTCTGTGTATTTCATTTTTCATTTACATTTTGGTGTTATTATCATATGTAATTATTCTTATTATTATTGAATTGTCGTTATTAATATTAATAATATATCAAATTTTATGTTTGTAGCACTCGCACATTATATCATTCTTATGGGAGTGTCATTATCAATGTTAATAATGATATCTTTGTACACATTTCGGAATAATATATTAGTACATCTTTCATTTAACCTTTAGATTTAACATTAATGATGTAGTAATAATTTTTGTAATCGTTAAACAAAGTACCCGCAACAACGCGCTGGTTACGCATCTCGTATATTATTAAAACCTGAAAGTACGGGAGTTCGTGTCAATTTTTTTTATTCTTTCCCAATTTGAAATTTTATATAGTAGAAAAAGAAAGTAATAAAAAACACGTTTCTTGGATAAGTGGTCAATCTCCTTGCCTACTATAGCCGATGCCCGTGTTCAAGTCACTTTGTCATTTTCCTTTTTTAACGGCACTTCATCTTTTTTGTTTTGTTAGTAATGGGCCTTAGCCCAAATATAAGCTGCATAACTGGATGTTTTACATAATATAATGTTAACTTTTTAAAAATGTTCGAAATTAACCCTCTTTTGTTTTGGATATTATTTTTATCTATATCAAATTTTAGTTTATTTTATTTCCAACATTATGGTATTTATTTTTTTTCTTAAAAACCACAAACTATTATACTCTTATTCCAAAATTATACAAATGTCTAGGATCAAATTAATGTTAACTTTTTAAAAATGTTCGAAATTAACCCTCTTTTGTTTTGGATATTATTTTTATCTATATCAAATTTTAGTTTATTTTATTTCCACATTATATCATTCTTATGGGAGTGTCATTATCAATGTTAATAATGATATCTTTGTACACATTTCGGAATAATATATTAGTACATCTTTCATTTAACCTTTAGATTTAACATTAATGATGTAGTAATAATTTTTGTAATCGTTAAACAAAGTACCCGCAACAACGCGCTGGTTACGCATCTCGTATATTATTAAAACCTGAAAGTACGGGAGTTCGTGTCAATTTTTTTTATTCTTTCCCAATTTGAAATTTTATATAGTAGAAAAAGAAAGTAATAAAAAACACGTTTCTTGGATAAGTGGTCAATCTCCTTGCCTACTATAGCCGATGCCCGTGTTCAAGTCACTTTGTCATTTTCCTTTTTTAACGGCACTTCATCTTTTTTGTTTTGTTAGTAATGGGCCTTAGCCCAAATATAAGCTGCATAACTGGATGTTTTACATAATATAATGTTAACTTTTTAAAAATGTTCGAAATTAACCCTCTTTTGTTTTGGATATTATTTTTATCTATATCAAATTTTAGTTTATTTTATTTCCAACATTATGGTATTTATTTTTTTTCTTAAAAACCACAAACTATTATACTCTTATTCCAAAATTATACAAATGTCTAGGATCAAATTAAAACTGTCAAACAATCTCCTCAATAATTCACCCTACAAATATAGGAAGTCAGATTCAAATTCTGTTAGACTTTTCAATGTCAAACACCTTACTAATGAATTACCAACCTTATTGACCAACATTACGTTATTCTATTTTCATTTTTTTTATATGTGATTAATAACATTTTGATATCGTTGTATAAATGATTTTAATATACTTATTATCATTTTTTTATCTATATTGATATCATACCATTGTCATATTTATATTTCTTATAATTGTTAGCTTCTCATATTTTATATTCGTAACACAATATCGAAATTGTTAGTTTCTCACATATATATATATATATATGGGACCCAGAATGTCGTTTATCGATAGATATATATATATAGATATATATATATATTATATATATATATAGATATATATATATATATATATATATAGATATATATATATATAGACTGAAGATATAGATAGATATATATATATATATATAGATATAGATATATATATAGATATAGATATATATATATATATATTATATATATATATATATTATATATATATATATATATATATATAGATATATATATATACTATTCCTTATTGACCAATATTCTTTTTTTATTTTTTTTTTATATGTGATTATAACATTTTGATATTGTTGTATAAATGTTCTTAATATACTTATTATCATTATTTATCTATATTGATATCATACCATTGTCATATTTATATTTCTTATAATTGTTAGCTTCTCATATTATATATTCGTAACACAATATCGAAATTGTTAGTTTCATATTAAAATAACCTATAAGGGCAATATAATTATGAAAAATATATATGTTATATATATACTTTCCTTATTTTGAGAAACATTTTTTTTTGCAAAAACCATGAGAACTCTCTAATTATGTATTGGATCACATGCTTTTTTTTGTTTATTCACATGTGAACAAACGACTATATATAAGGTTTTGAATTTTTTTTTCTTGCAACATATATTTTTATAACTTTTCACATGTCAATGAACAAAAAAAAGTGACCCAATACATAATTTAAGAGTTCCCAAGGTTCTTACAAGAAAAATAGGTTCTCAAAATAAGGGTCTCATATACTTGATAAATAATGTCTTAGGATCGAAATACTTAAAGTTGCGCAGTATTTCTTTTAGCGATCGAGTGTATTTTATCAAGTTCACCAAAAAATGCAAAAAGTAATTTGGCCAAGGAATTAACTTGGTATTTATAGGCAAATAAATCCACCGTAGATTCAAGGCCGTACAAATGGTTGGGTGCATTTAAGGAAACACATTTAATTCCTTAAATGCATTGTTTAAAGTACAAGGATAAAGTCACATTGATATGACCTGTCTTACTTTAAACCAACCACCTTTACACGCGTGTGTACTTTTAACAATAGAAAAATGGTTTGTCCGGATAAAAGCATGTAAAGGTTTTAAGTCAATTCCTCGTAATCAGTGTTCAGATTTGTAAGTTCTGAAACACTGACATATGTTCCAGTATTCGATCAGTTAAGACTGCTACTGGGCCCCACCATTTAGTCAGTCTTCTTCTTCAGACTTCAGTCTTCGACTTCAGTGATAATGTCTTCAGTGGAATACATTGTGACTACTGAAATCTGGTGCCATCCAGATTTCCTGTATAAGTAAGGCGTTCACTGATTTTCTATTATTTTTAGACAAATTTTCAGTAAGGCTCCAATGGCTAGACCAGTCCAGTGAGTTTGGAGCAAGTCCAGTGAAAACTAGATAACACATATTGAAATGAAGTTATATTTATGGGTTACTAAATATTATGGGCTTTCTATATTTTCGTAAACAAAAAAATTCTATATTAAAATATAAGATTTTGTAAACTTTCATCGTTTTTTTTAAGCCGAATTGTCGTTATTATATTAAGGATATATCATTTCCGTTTTTAGATGTCTGTTTTCATTTATTTACATTTTGGTGTTATTATCATATGTAATTATTCTTATTATTATTGAATTGTCGTTATTAATATTAATAATATATCAAATTTTATGTTTGTAGCACTAACACATTATATCATTCTTATGGGAGTGTCATTATCAATGTTAATAATGATATCTTTGTACACATTTCGGAATAATATATTAGTACATCTTTCATTTAACCTTTAGATTTAACATTAATGATGTAGTAATAATTTTTGTAATCGTTAACAAAGTACCTGCGCGTTACATCTCGTATATTATTAAAACCTGAAAGTACGGGAGTTCGTGTCAATTTTTTTTATTCTTTCCCAATTTGAAATTTTATATAGTAAATAAAGAAGTAATAACAAACACATCGCTTGGAAAAGTGGTCAAGTTCCTTGCCTACTACAGCCGACGCCCGGGTTAAAATCAATTTGTCATTTTCCTTTTTTGACGGCACTTCATCTTTTTTATTTTGTTAGTAATGGGCCTTAGCCCAAATAAGCTGCATAACATGATGTTTTACATAATATAATGTTAACTTTTTAAAAATGTTTGAAATTATCCCTCTTTTATTTCGAATATGCTTTTAGCTAAATCAAATTTTAGTTTATTTTATTTCGAGCATTATGATATTTGATGATATACCATATACGGAGCTTTACCTCCGTATAAAGGAACGGATACGAAGGACCCTTCGTAAACACCGAAGATACTAATACATTGTACCAAGCAGACGTATCAGTAGCCGAAGCTACGATGTATACCTCCGTAATTCCGGAGCTCCCAAAGATGATCACAAAACGGATACACGTGAATTCTTTCCATGATCATCCGATCTCCCAAAAAGGAAATGAAATCAAACACTCCTATAAACTGGGACACGGTTTAGGAGTCCTAGATATATCTTCCATACTTATAAGATATCACGAAAAGAGGAAGGGATTTACCTTAAATTCCTACATTTCTCTCTAAGGCTTTACCCTTTATATAAATAGAGAAGGTGTCATACGGCACATCATCACACTCAACACATTGAAACCCTAATCATTAACACATTCGACTTCCGAATCCCTAACTCTCACAAATAAACCCTAAGCCTTACGGATCGGCGAAAGGTTAACCATTATAGGCGTAAAGCGGCCTACGGCCCTCTGACCGGAAGAGAATCGCCAACAAAACACCCAAAACCCCTCTCACACCTTCGTTGAGCCAAAGTGCAATTATTTGATCAAACAAATTGGCGCCATCCGTGGGACATTTGTCTCAAATTCGAACTCAGCCACGATCAAAAAAGCATTATGTCAAACCCTAATCATTAACACATTCGACTTCCGAATCCCTAACTCTCACAAATAAACCCTAAGCCTTACGGATCGGCGAAAGGTTAACCATTATAGGCGTAAAGCGGCCTACGGCCCTCTGACCGGAAGAGAATCGCCAACAAAACACCCAAAACCCCTCTCACACCTTCGTTGAGCCAAAGTGCAATTATTTGATCAAACAAATTGGCGCCATCCGTGGGACATTTGTCTCAAATTCGAACTCAGCCACGATCAAAAAAGCATTATGTCAAACCCTAATCATTAACACATTCGACTTCCGAATCCCTAACTCTCACAAATAAACCCTAAGCCTTACGGATCGGCGAAAGGTTAACCATTATAGGCGTAAAGCGGCCTACGGCCCTCTGACCGGAAGAGAATCGCCAACAAAACACCCAAAACCCCTCTCACACCTTCGTTGAGCCAAAGTGCAATTATTTGATCAAACAAATTGGCGCCATCCGTGGGACATTTGTCTCAAATTCGAACTCAGCCACGATCAAAAAAGCATTATGTCAAACCCTAATCCCCTTCTGGGACGACACGGGTCAGGCACCGTCTATGAACAAGAAAAAGATAACGGTGGGACTTTCCCAGTCAGGGGGCCCAGCTCCCCAGACGAACAAGGGACCGGAGCGGGCCACCAATCGTCGATCGACCTGCCAGACAACGACACTAAGCAAAGCAACAGATGGCGCCCTTGACATAAGGGGGAGTAACGTCGAAGGAGATACAGGTTCAGAATCTGAAAAAGATGATGTGCCGCACCTTGGGTGCACCGCACAAGGTAACCAGCTACCGGTGGTACAGGAATCAAGGGAAGAAGACAGGAACCAGATCCAAGGTGAAGGAGGTAATCCCACCGCAATAGACAGGGCCGACCAAGTCCCACTGGAAGAGATCTGAGAAAGAAGAAGGAAGCAGGAAACAAAGAAGATGATTCCATAACAGCAAAAAGCCCAATGCTAGTATACCCGTCGTACCCGATCTATCAGGGGACTCCGGTAGGGATAACCGCAGCAGACGTCATGCAGACAACATCCGGATTAGGGATGTACCAGTCAGCGAGTGCATATCCACCGTACTACTACGGAGGATACTTTTACCCGTACGGAGGGCCACAGACCCAGCACATGGGGACGCCGCTCTTTGGTGGAAGTTACCCAGGACACATGCAGGCGTCATGGTACTACCCATACGGTATTGTGACCCCGCAGTATCTTAAGGCAAGCCCGATAACTGGAGTCGAAAAAGACAAGGTTGAACAAAAGGGACCAGAGCCTAAATACAAGGGGTCATGCCCACAATTTGAAAAAGATTTACGCCAACATGTACCTCCAGTAAAGATACTGGATATCCAAGAATTACCTTGGTACGATGGCACCTCCGACGTCGATGAGTTCCTCAGGAAGGTTGACGAAGCAGCTAAGGTAGAAGGATGGAGCGGTCCAACAATCTGTTATGTCATCCTCTACCTCTTACATGGAAAGACAAGGGGGTGGCTCGAAAGCCTACCCGAAGAGAGCATACATGGTGACAAAGACTTCAAATCCAAATTAAAGGAAAAATTCGGCTCTCACCTGTTGGCACATGACATAAAACAGGAGGAGGACGAAGAGACAGAAGATTTTTTGAAACGATACGGGGACAGCACTCGAAACCTAGTACGCATATCAGAGGAGAGAGGATATCCGGAGCCATACATGGCCTCCGGTTAAAAGAATTGATACGACACTTATGCCTCTGTAAGCCAATAAACTACCTGGAATTGATGGAGAAATTCCACGAGTGGAGGAGTGCCAAAGAAATAGCAGAAAAAGCTATGGCCAAATGGAAAACCATGATAAAGAAGAATGAGAAGCAAACCGAGACAATCGAGGATGTAGGAACTGATGAGTTCTCTCCTACATGCAGTAGGACGAATAGCTACAAAAGAACAATTGGCAATCTCCGGAAAACGCCATCAGAAATCCTGTTACCAGAAGAAGTAGCAAAAACATTCGTCAGACCACTGCCATTATCCGGAAGAGGAACCAGAAACCTAGACAAATTCTGTTGTTTCCACAACGGATATGGGCATAGTACGGATTACTGCAGAGAGTTGTTAAGGCATATAGACAACGCGGCGAGAGAAAACAAGCTAGCACACCTGGTGAAAAGGAGCAGACCAAGCTTCGACAAAGCAGAACCGGAAGAGCACCGGAGGAGGATACTATCAAATACCTTGATCCGAAAAGGAACACAACACTATCACTTCGGTGAGTTAGACGACAAGGCATCGATAGACCCGGTGCTAATAAAAGTGAACATAGGCAGCGTGTGCCTGAAGAATATGCAGGTAGACACATGAAGCGGACGAGACATAATCTATGAGAAAAGTTTTCTCCGATTGCCTAAAAAACTGCGGGAAACAATCACGCCACTAGATACGGAAGTAGTAGGATTCGCCAGTTAACGCATCCGCCCATTGGGAGAAATATGGCTGGACGCCACTATCGGAGGGTTCCCCTGGCGAAGAACCGCACGGATTCTGGCAATCGTGATAAAAGCAAACTCGCCTTATGATATGCTCCTGGGCAGAGAAGGAATGAGGAAATTCCATATGATAGCATCAACGATACATGGTTGCATACAGTACAAATCTCACGGGGGGATGCAAACAATGCTCTCTTCATTACTGAAGATATAAAGGGAAGAGCTCCGTACCGTGGTACAAACGCAACAGAAGAATAATTCAAAAAGGACCCAGTGGAAAGCTAGAAATTGCGGACGAAAGATCCTTCGCAGAAGAAAGTCCAGACAATCCCAGACCAACAGGAGATGCAGAAATTCATACACCAAAGACTCCGATAGGCATCAAGACCGGTTGGAGCATAATTTGCCCTCGGGATAAGCCAAATTAACGGAGCAAATAGGGCAGCATAAAAGTAGCAGCTAGGAACAATACAAAGAAATTGTAACTTCCTTCTGCCATGTACTTACAAGCTCCCAAAAAATTATATAAAACGATCGTAATAATTTTCTAAATGCGCATAAAAAATTATTTTTTAAATTGTCAAGGGGACGCCCATAAGACTTTTCAACACAATCATGAGGTAATAACCCATGAATAAAATGCATAAGTCACTCCTTCCTTATGATTGAAGTGCATAAGCATAAATGCATAAGACACTCTTTTAAGAATGTATAAGCTTAACATAAAACAAAAGATATTATTCATGAAAAATGCATAAGTCACTCCTTCCTTATGATTGAAGTGCATAAGCATAAATGCATAAGTCACTCTTCCTTAATTGAAGTGCATAAGCATAAATGCATAAGTCACTCTTCTTAAGAAGTGAATAAATAAATGCATAAGTCACTCCTTCCTTATGATTGAAGTGCATAAGCATAAATGCATAAGACACTCTTTTAAGAATGTATAAGCTTAACATAAAACAAAAGATATTATTTCTCCACGAAAGAATGCATAATGATAAGCTCCGAAGTATAGCCAAGCAATGACGGCAGAAACAGAGACAAGGAGCAAATAATAAACAAACACCAAAGAATGTACAAGAGCAAGTCCTGCCTAAGGCATCAAAAAATATATGAACAGAGTACAGAGGATCATCAGTTCACATTCCTTGAGGCCTAATATTATAAAGATCAGCCACCGAAGCATCGGGATTAGAAGAAATCTGCTGGATATAAGGAAAAGAAACATTCCTTAAGGCCTCTTCAGCAGCAACGATCCTCTCCTCGGTGCCAAGAAGTCTCTCCCTATTCCCACTCAACACAACCTGCCCACGACTCTCCATACAAAAAAGTAACAAGGCTCTTAAATCAACCCAGTTAGCCTCAATCAACTCATCAAGACTCTGATCAAACTCAGGACTTGCCATCAACATACGGAAGACATGAGGAATAACACCAGAAATAACCTGGCGCATGGAGTTTCTTGTATTCTCCAACTTTAGCTCCCTCAAAGCAATCCTCTCTTCCAAACTGTTGATCACTGCAGCAGGCCCGACAGAAGTAAGATTAGCAATCCGCTCATGGGTAGCATCCAAACTCTGTGTAGCAAGGGACAAAGCCTCCTGGGAATCAGCGAGCTCCCTCCGCAAAGAACTAACAAAAGAAGCATCACCCCCGTTAGACTGAGCAGCCCTCAGGGAAGCTAACTCTGCCCTATGCCTCTGCAGATTCTCCTCCAGATAGTGCACACTGGTACTGCTAGCCGAACCAATCATACCAGTAGCAAGCAGAGCCTGGTTGGTCATCTCAGCAAGCCTCTGAGCAGGCATGGTATCCAGCATGGTCCTTAAGTGATCAGGAACCAACAAAGCTGCGGATCAGGCAATTCACTCTGAAGAAGAATCCCTAAAAATTACAAAGAGTTTCAATCAGTAATATGAAAGGGAAACATCGATTGAAATATACACACAATCTACAGCCACTCACCAGTTATGGTAGCTCCAGTTGTGGTAGCCCCACTTGTAGTAGCTCCAGTTGTGGTAGCTCCAGTTGTAGTAGCTCCAGTTGTGGTAGCTCCAGTTGTAGTAGCTCCAGTTTCTTCAACTGGCTCTTTCCCAGGCCTGCGTCCAGGTTCAGAGGTACCGGCTAAAAGAAGAAAAAGCTTACATCTCAGATCTATGCAGACACAAATAACAGAATCAGAAAAAAACACGTACCTTGGTCAGCATTAGAAACTGGAACAGTAGCAGCAGTAACTTCATCTCTTACTGGAGAAGAATCAAGGATAATGACCGAAGGACCTGCAGCCATAGGGTCTGTTGCACCGGATGGACCACCCATTACCCTCTGCCTCTTCGGAGGAGGCCCAGAAATAGCAACACCAGCAAAAAGGGGACCTTCCCCATCATCAGAATGAGACAGAGGCCTTCTACCAACAACCATGCCTCGAGGATTCATGGTCACAGCCTCTCTAAGTGTTAACTCTGCAAACACAACGTAAAGACGTCAAAAGAAAACAAAATAAAAAATCAACAGAAAAAGCAACAAAGAATGGTACCTTCACAACACCATATCAAAACCGGCTGATCAGGAGAACCCTCCCATGACATCGTAATGCCACAAAGATACAGAATCACAGAGAGATAAGTGACTAACTCAAATGGAGACCTATGCACCTGGTGGACCAATGCATTATCAAGAGTAACCTAGTCATGTACATTATCCTCAAAAGACATCCCCGACACCAACCTACTCGTATCCAACAAACCTCTAAACATCGGATGAATATATTCCTCACTGAAAAACAAAAACCCCGGCCTCCAATTCAACATATCAGAATCACCTATATCAAAAAATGTAAGTCCCCTGATATGGATCGTTAATAGCTTGCTCTAGTTATCTTGAGGTGCGGAATCCCTCACTATAACTTGGTGATCAACAATAAGCCCCTAGATCATCTGCTGCCTCGCAGATCTTCTCCGGGCTAGCGGAACAACCTTTGACGACTATAACCTGCAATACCTTCTTGATATTTCGACAAATGTTCAACCCTAATCTCTATTAAGGTTCGGTTTATATAAGTATCAATACGACTGGTCTTCAGCATACCGGCCTCGTATTTCAGGCCCAACTCGACATATTTACGAGGTCGTATTTATGCTCTAGCCTCGTATTTGTCCCTGCAAATACGGAGTCGTATTTCTCCTGTGTGAACTGCGAGGTCGCATTTCCCACTTAGCAGATTTACTACACATTCAATACTTAAACTTAATCTAGTATTCTATGCATAATACTAAGGTCATTAATGACAATCACATTACAAAGACATATAACAATATAAGCCCAAACAATCTAGACTGCTATTGACATAAATGTGCAATTATAGACTCGCCCTTGAAAATAGTTTCTAGACGTTAACATACCTATGTCTTTGTCTTGTCTTTGTCATTAATCTACTTCCTCTGCTTCTTCTTATCAGCCTTCTTCTTCATCTGAACTTCCTCTGAATCATCTGCAGCCTTATAAAAATCACAGTCTAAATGTAAGCCGATCTTCAAGCACAAACTCACTGTATTTCTATATCGCAACGCTGGACCCTGAAAATCTTTTGGAAACCAAATATTAACACTGTTCAGCTTCAGCAGATCTTTCTTGCAGAAGTTCACTAGATGATAAGGCTCATAAATCCTCACAATCTCATAGTAATGATCACCATACATCACAGCTTCATACGTCTTACTATCAAAGTACCAGCCTATCATATTATCCAATAAGTCCTGCTTGAATTTCTTCAAAGGCACTTCTTTGGCAAACTTGGTCGGCTCATACTTCAAAGTAACAACAGGCTTCTTTGTCTTCGGATCTATCTTCAATTTATCCTTGACCATCTTGACTTCCTGTGGATGGTACTTTCTCTGAGATGGATCCTTGATCTTCATGTCTTTCGCTATAGACCTAGCAATATAATTTCCAAACTCAGATCCACTAGGATTGATTAGTTCTAGCCTAGCTAAGCACCAAAAATCAACATCAGTAAGTGAGTTGATGGCTTCTTCGTTATAGTCCAAATACTGCACTCCGTCTGTTCTCCTGATAATGAGAAGTTTTAACTCATTATCCCAATGAAAACTCACGATTCTTGAGCATGCAGTAGTGGCGTAGGCTTCAACCTTCTTTCCCTGAATCTTGTCTTTATATTTGATATGTTTATGCGATGCCTCATACTTAGCCATGTTTTTCTTCCAAGTAATAACCCAATCTGGTCTAGTATCAACAGGCTCTGTATGTTGCACATCAGGATCTTCAGCAATTGGTTCTTGCATGACTGGAGCTTCAGGTTCTTGGACTTGTTCAGACCTGTCCATTCTATCAAGCTTAGCTCTGAAGTCATCAATACTAAACCTTTTGCACTCAGCATCTTTATCCACAAGCCTTGAAGCTGTAACTGGCATATCGACTTCTGTGATATCCATCCAGCTCTCATCACCATAGATTATCTCACCATCTTCCCTCACAGCATCAGTTGTCTTAGAAGACCCTACCATACCAGTTGCAATCTCATTCAGAGACTCTATTGCCTTGGTCAGATCTTCTTGATGCTTATTGCCTTTATCTTTTGCTGCATCCGGGTCTTGATTTGAATCATCATCTTTCTTTTTCGAAAGCTCATCACCCTTACAGCCTAGATCTAGCAACAATTTCTTTTTCACCAAAAACTTCTCAAACAATTCATTTAACTCTGATTGCATCACACAATCTAGCATGACATCTGCAATCTTAGTCATCTGTTCAGCTACTCTAACTACTCTTTTATTCGCTCTAGTAGCTGAACTTTCTGCCTTAGTAGCTTCACAACGAACCATGTCAAAGTTGGACATGAGAGTGTTAATAAAGTCTTGATGATTCTTTCTATCATCATTAAGAGCTTTCTTTAACGTCTCAACTTCCTTTTGCTTTCTCTGCATCTCTTTCTCATGGCTCTTCTTTTGTTTCTCCAACTCATCAAACAAACCATTAACTCTAGCCTCTAATACCGTCATCTTTCCTTTCATGTCAGCCATACCAAACACTGGTGGTAAAATAGGAACTTGACGTGTAGTCGCTTCAGTTCTTGGTTCAGGATTAGGCACTGAATCCTTCATTCTATGAGTTGTAGACGGCCTTTCAAGATTTACAGTTGTCTTCTGAGATCTCCTTGGTATCACTGTCTCTGCATGTGGTTCAACTGATCTCCTAGACCTCTGTTCAGGAACTCTGCTTGATACTTCTGGAGCCTTGATCGTCTCATCTACTCCACTAGCAGCAATTTTCTCCTTGACTTTCAATTTGATAACATTTTTCTTCTTTGGAGCTGGTACCTCTTCAACTTCTGGCACCTCAGATTCCCTAGAAGACTCTGCTCGTTTCCTTTTCAGACCTGAATCAGATGAAACTTTCCTTGAAGCACCTTCAGAAGTACTAGCAGCATGATCAACGGTATCTTCATGTGCTTCTGCTTCTTCTTCAAGAACCACATCTCTCTCAACTATCACCTCTTCTGTGCCTTGAACCTGTGGTTGTGCTATGTCGCCCATTGGCACATCTGGCATCACCATCTGTAGAGGAACTAGATTAGCAACTGGCTCATGTGGAACAATCTCAGTCCTGAATCTGGCAAACTCTTCAGCTGTAGGTGGATTGAAATTAATATCCACTAGAGCTCCAAACAAAGGAATACTTGAGCACCTGGATCACCATCAAAGCGACTCTTAAGCTCATCATATGCCTTTTTTACAATAGATGTCACTTTCAGGACTGACTTAGTAGCAGGCAGATTAGGAATGTGATGATTAATGATCATCATAACGAATCTAGGATAAACCATAAACCTATGCCCTAGTCTGGCAGTTGTTTGTTTCCTCAATTCGTTGAAGAAATACTTAGAAAAACTATACGGTTTGTTGTATACCAGACCAACCATCTGAGCTTGAGATTCTTGATTAAGCATATCCCATCCGGTTCTTCTACTACACAAACTAACCAACAATACGTGTGCTAAGTATCTCCACCTTCCAAAGAATACGCGCTTCTTCAATGTTCTAACATTCAAGTCATCAGCATATCCCATCCTAGTAAATCCTCCAACAATAACCTCTCTACTAAAAGTAGTAGGTCCATTCTCTCCTCCTTCTTGATCTACTGTACCTAACTTCAAGATATCAATAAGATCGGAAGCTGAGAACTTAATGGTCTTGCCCGCAACCACTGTCTCTATTATCTCCTGAGTAGCAGTCTTTTTATGCTTTGCATTTTCCCAGAACTCTACCAGGTATGACTCATATAGCACAGGTGAATGAGTAAGAATATGGTGAATTCTGGACTGCTTCAAAAACCTGAAAATATCATGATAATATTCTGTTCCATCTTGATTCTCGTCCAAATTAATCAGAAAGTTATGACCTGATACAAATTCTCTTGCCATTTCTGTAATCAATAACAAATAATTAATTACTCAAATAGACATAAAAATTCATATGCATAACAAACACAACTAAAATTATCCGGGTAATTTAGTCAAAAGCATAAATTATCCATGTAATTTACAACATAACATAAATTATCTCTGTAATTTAGTTAAGCATCAATTAACTCATTTTCAAATCTTTATTAAAATAAACTTTTGAAAATCTGTTAAGTCAAAAACACAAGGTCGTATCCCTGTACGAGGTCGTATTTCAAGGTCAAAATACGGTCAACCAAACTCTAAAATACGAAGTCGTATTTTTCAACTTGGCCACGTATTTGATCAGGTCGTAAATCGGCATCGTATTTCGAAAGTCAAACCGGTCAAAATAAATTGACATTTACGAGGTCCCAAATCTGGGCTAGCAAAACCCCAAATGCGAGTCCGTCGCACTGTTCGTCTTCCTCAACGCGAAATCGCGATTTACCCATCCAAAACTGGTAAAAATTGTTTCTTTATACTCGTATTCAAACGATAAAGATACCCCAACCCTTAGTTTTAACCAAAAAAACATCAGAATCGAAGAAATTAAGGAAACCTAATTCGAAAATTTTGAATCCTATTTTCTTGATTTTCTTGTTGCATGGTTAACTACTGGACGATTAGATAGTATACCTAGATTCGGTTTTTCACAGTGATGACGAATATATCAACCAAAAACACTTGATCTAATTGTATATATCGAATCTAATACGGGGTAGCAAAGTAGTATTTCGGGGTCGTAAAGCTCTAATTTTGATAACCTTCTACATTCACATTATGCCTATGTCTAAGATTTTAATAATCTTCTACATTCACTTTATGTCTATGTCTAAGATTTTAATAATCTTCTACATTCACTTAATGTCTATGTCTAAGATTTTAATAATCTTCTACATTCACTTAATGTCTATGTCTAAGATTTTAATAATCTTCTACATTCACTTAATGTCTATGTCTAAGATTTTAATAATCTTCTACATTCACTTAATGTCTATGTCTAAGATTTTAATAATCTTCTACATTCACTTAATGTCTATGTCTAAGATTTTAATAATCTTCTACATTCACTTAATGTCTATGTCTAAGATTTTAATAATCTTCTACATTCACTTAATGTCTATGTCTAAGATTTTAATAATCTTCTACATTCACTTAATGTCTATGTCTAAGATTTTAATAATCTTCTACATTCACTTAATGTCTATGTCTAAGATTTTAATAATCTTCTACATTCACTTAATGTCTATGTCTAAGATTTTAATAATCTTCTACATTCACTTAATGTCTATGTCTAAGATTTTAATAATCTTCTACATTCACTTAATGTCTATGTCTAAGATTTTAATAATCTTCTACATTCACTTAATGTCTATGTCTAAGATTTTAATAATCTTCTACATTTACTTAATGTCTATGTCTAAGATTTTAATAATCTTCTACATTTACTTAATGTCTATGTCTAAGATTTTAATAATCTTCTACATTCACTTAATGTCTATGTCTAAGATTTTAATAATCTTCTACATTCACTTAATGTCTATGTCTAAGATTTTAATAATCTTCTACATTCACTTAATGTCTATGTCTAAGATTTTAATAATCTTCTACATTCACTTAATGTCTATGTCTAAGATTTTAATAATCTTCTACATTCACTTAATGTCTATGTCTAAGATTTTAATAATCTTCTACATTCACTTAATGTCTATGTCTAAGATTTTAATAATCTTCTACATTCACTTAATGTCTATGTCTAAGATTTTAATAATCTTCTACATTCACTTAATGTCTATGTGTAAGATTTTAATAATCTTCTACATTCACTTAATGTCTATGTCTAAGGTTTCACATAACCTTCTACATTTACATATGTCTATGTCTAAGATTTTAATAATCTTCTACATTCACTTAATGTCTATGTCTAAGGTTTCACATAACCTTCTACATTTACATATGTCTATGTCTAAGGTTTTACAAGTATGAAGTTGATAATCTTTCATATTCTATATCTAAGATCTTCAACTAATAGAAATACAGCTATCATCATCTGTAATTACTATATAAATAATAAAAACCTGATGATCTTAGCTTTTGTCTTGAACACTTCAGTCTTTTACTTAGAAATCCTTCCCTTGGATTGACTTCTCTGCAAATACACTGAAAAAGAATTTCGAGACAACAAAATTTTAATTGCTATACCCGAAACTCGATCTTCCGAAACTTCAGATTTGAAAGACAAACTTCAAATTCTCTGTATCGTCATAATAATCAACTAATGCACCATAGCTTGTTGTAGTTCTCCCCCTCAACGATAAATCCCTCCGAATTAAGCATATGCAATCTTCCTTCTTGGATATATTGCTCGAGTCCCTGCTCGCCTTGCATAACCGGCATGTAATAGAGAAGTAAAATTTCCAACAATCAATCATGAACTAGTTGACTCCCATGAAAACCAGAAACTTTGAAACTTGAATCACAAACTTCAGGAACATGGAACTTGTTTCAAAAACAATTCTTTGTCTCCATAAATCAAAATGTTTCTTCTGATTATGATCAACATCTTCAGACAAAACATATAAAATACAGCTTCTTGTGCCTATACCTGCACAAACTAGCTTAAACAAAATACACAACGAGATCAAAATAAAAATGTTATTCTTCATTATTTCATTACTATAATATACAATAGTAACGACTTAATCTAGAACTACATTTTTTATTTTCTTCTCCAAATTTGTTATTCTTTACTATCATAAGTCATAAACATATGACATTATCTTAGTCTAGAACTACAAATCTTCAAGAACTTGAACCAAACTAAACCCTTATAATCGAGATTTTAAGGTTCAAAAGTAAGAATCTTAAGATCCCTGTCTTATCATTCTAACGATATTTATCTAGAATCTTAAGAACCCTGTCTTATCATTCTACGGATACTTATCAAAAATATAGAATCTTAAGATCTCTGTCTTATCATTCTATGGATAACCTAAACTAAGGTCTTCCAACGCAAACTTATATAGATTCCGTTTCTAAAGTCACTTGTCTTTAACTCTGTAAAAACATCTAACTGAAACCTAACCTCTTATATTTTTGCAAACGAGATCTTAATCATGCAAAACTCCCTTTTACCATATGGAATACTCCTATGATTGCCTCATCAAACTAGTATTCATTGTGACAATTGTCAAATTTCATATCAACTAGTTAAACCATATATTGAACAAATATGTTATATATGCTAGTTTAGAGCATTTTAAGCTAAGTTAGGGCATGATTAAGTATATGAGTATGAGTTAAGCTTTCTTATTGATTATATAACTAATCAATCTACAATATAAATTATCAAAACAAAGATCAAAAACCTTGATGATGAGTAATTAAAACATATAAAGAATAAAAGTTCATGAAAGTTTCTAAAACGTTGCTTTTTCGATCGTTTCTTTCTCGGTTTGGCTTGAAACTTGCTAGAACGTAATAACTAGTGTTAAGATACCTTAATATGGTTTTAAATTTCACAAAATAAACACTTGAAAATTTTATAAAAATTCAGCCCATGAATAGTAAAAATGTCAACTTGTATATAGTAAATTCCAAGAAATTACATGATAAGTTTTCAAGACTTTTAACTTCCATGACACCACACTCTTTCATTACAACTTTGCTACTTCAATTTACCACATATTAGAGTGACTCATAGCTGTATTTTGATCATCAAATTCGTCCATGAGGTTACAAAGTCAAGAATGTACATCATTTTTATTATATTTAACTCCATTTTATTTACTATAAATACTAGGCTTAAGTTATCATAAAAACTCACACCTTAAACTTCATTCTCTCTCAACTTAGCATTCTATAAGTCTAAAATCATCTTCCCCTTTCTTATTATAAGTTTCAAAGAACACTTGATTGTTCTATTATAAGCAAAGTCGCTTTGATCTCAAAGTGCGCCGAAAATCGTCAGAAGAAGTTGTTATCAACAATTCTTTCTAAAGATCTTTAAAAATCCAGTTGTAATACTCAATTTGGGTTGGGAATAATCTTAAATTATTCAGTAAACAAGTCCAAGCCTTGAACAAATCTCATTTGAATCGGAAGTAGTGTTCTTCGTACGTCGAAATTATGATCTTAGAGTTAATAAACTCTCCTTTCTTGTAAGTGTTTTTACAAAACCTTACTATACTTTGCTCTATGATTTTAGAACTATATGTTATGTATTGAAATGCTTGTCAACTTATTTCTATACTCAATTAATACATATTTGCATTTAAATACGTTAAATATCGTTTTTATACGAATATGAAATATGGTTACTATTGCGAAAAATGAATTATTAGCGATAGTACGAAAAACTGTAAAACTTTTATTAAATACTTTTATATACTTATTATGGTATATAAACAAAGGTATAGTTATATACCTAACTATACAAATTTATATAAACACTATTCACCATCTATGAATTGTTTCGTATTTTCGATTTGTTTGGTTTATGGATAGAATATATCCTTGATACGCTTTTAACCGTACTATATTTCTAAACGTGATTGCCATTGACCTTGGGCATCTCTGGGGTATACCAACGGAGCGGATTGTAGTTCGCAAAAGGTTTGCGATTCGCATTCTGAACGCAACTTGGTTCACCGTCTGGATACTACATGACCCATCGTCAACCCTAACACAACTTGAAATATAATGCTGGTTTTTCCTACCATTTAAGGTATCTCTTCATTTGTAATCAATACATTGTATTGATTATATAACTAATCAATCTACAATATAAATTATCAAAACAAAGATCAAAAACCTTGATGATGAGTAATTAAAACATATAAAGAATAAAAGTTCATGAAAGTTTCTAAAACGTTGCTTTTTCGATCGTTTCTTTCTCGGTTTGGCTTGAAACTTGCTAGAACGTAATAACTAGTGTTAAGATACCTTAATATGGTTTTAAATTTCACAAAATAAACACTTGAAAATTTTATAAAAATTCAGCCCATGAATAGTAAAAATGTCAACTTGTATATAGTAAATTCCAAGAAATTACATGATAAGTTTTCAAGACTTTTAACTTCCATGACACCACACTCTTTCATTACAACTTTGCTACTTCAATTTACCACATATTAGAGTGACTCATAGCTGTATTTTGATCATCAAATTCGTCCATGAGGTTACAAAGTCAAGAATGTACATCATTTTTATTATATTTAACTCCATTTTATTTACTATAAATACTAGGCTTAAGTTATCATAAAAACTCACACCTTAAACTTCATTCTCTCTCAACTTAGCATTCTATAAGTCTAAAATCATCTTCCCCTTTCTTATTATAAGTTTCAAAGAACACTTGATTGTTCTATTATAAGCAAAGTCGCTTTGATCTCAAAGTGCGCCGAAAATCGTCAGAAGAAGTTGTTATCAACAATTCTTTCTAAAGATCTTTAAAAATCCAGTTGTAATACTCAATTTGGGTTGGGAATAATCTTAAATTATTCAGTAAACAAGTCCAAGCCTTGAACAAATCTCATTTGAATCGGAAGTAGTGTTCTTCGTACGTCGAAATTATGATCTTAGAGTTAATAAACTCTCCTTTCTTGTAAGTGTTTTTACAAAACCTTACTATACTTTGCTCTATGATTTTAGAACTATATGTTATGTATTGAAATGCTTGTCAACTTATTTCTATACTCAATTAATACATATTTGTATTAATTATGCTATTCAAAATATCTCTTCGATACAGATTAATACATTCTTTGTATTAATTATGCTATTCAAAATATCTCTTCGATACATGATTAATACATTCTTTGTATTAATTATGCTATTCAAAATATCTCTTCGATACATGATTAATACATTCTTTGTATTAATTATGCTATTCAAAATATCTCTTCGATACATGATTAATACATTCTTTGTATTAATTATGCTATTCAAAATATCTCTTCGATACATGATTAATACATTCTTTGTATTAATTATGCTATTCAAAATATCTCTTCGATACATGATTAATACATTCTTTGTATTAATTATGCTATTCAAAATATCTCTTCGATACATGATTAATACATTCTTTGTATTAATTATGCTATTCAAAATATCTCTTCGATACATGATTAATACATTCTTTGTATTAATTATGCTATTCAAAATATCTCTTCGATACATGATTAATACATTCTTTGTATTAATTATGCTATTCAAAATATCTCTTCGTTACAGATTAATACATTCTTTGTATTAATTATGCTATTCAAAATATCTCTTCGATACATGATTAATACAATTCTTTTGTATTAATCCTAATAATTAAAATAAACATTCTATATGTATATTTATATATATAGATAGATAAACCTGCCCATATTCATCCTTGAATACATTCATTATGGATCTCGTATTGATTTTTAAACAATACCATTAAGTATATCTCCATTTTTGGAAGGTAAACACATTTACATATTAAGCTAACTACTTAGCTTATTTATGGGATTTCAAAATATGTTTTTAAAGATTTTGTTATAACACGATTTCTATCACCGAATTCACGTCATCAATGGCGGTTTTGGTGAGTGTGTGTTCTTGGTGTTTGTGTGTGTGTTTTGAGAGAGAAAGTGTGTGTGTATAAAAGTTGCTGATTGGTATTTTTTTTTAGGGTGTAAGGTTATACCAGAATCCTTTTATCCCAAAGGTATGAGAGGGGTATTTATAGGCTACCTATACAATTATGCTAATTATCACAATTAGCCCCTTAACCTTAGTGATCATTTACCTATGACTTAAAAACAAGAAAGTCCTCTAATCTAAATTACAATTTATCACTATTTTTGGATTTCTAACATTCTCCCCCTTAGTGATATATTGTAATCAATGAAGTACGTGTTATCTTGTCTTGTAGGAATGAATTTGATGAGCCCGGTGGTGAAGACAATTGGTGTGTTGAAACAAGTCTTCAAAGCTTTCTCTTTTGTCTTTGGAGAACTTGATTTAGTTTTGATCTTGGACTTCTTGAAGTTAAATCATCTGCTGATTCTCAATGTTCTTTTTGAACAGAGAATAATGAGTGCGTCTTGAATCTTCGAGAATTGTTGAATCATGAATCAGAGTTGTCTTTTGAAATGCGGAAGGTATGAATCTTGGTTTTGATTCTTCAATCTTCGATTCTTTAGTGAAATTCAACTTCTTGAAATAAAGTTTCATGAATATGTACTCTCCCCCTTGATGTATGCATTGGAGTTTCGTAA
>CM067168.1:148424867-148432367 GCA_034093135.1 Erigeron breviscapus
ATAACATTCTATATGTATATTTATATATATAGATAGATAAACCTGCCCATATTCATCCTTGAATACATTCATTATGGATCTCGTATTGATTTTTAAACAATACCATTAAGTATATCTCCATTTTTGGAAGGTAAACACATTTACATATTAAGCTAACTACTTAGCTTATTTATGGGATTTCAAAATATGTTTTTAAAGATTTTGTTATAACACGATTTCTATCACCGAATTCACGTCATCAATGGCGGTTTTGGTGAGTGTGTGTTCTTGGTGTTTGTGTGTGTGTTTTGAGAGAGAAAGTGTGTGTGTATAAAAGTTGCTGATTGGTATTTTTTTTTAGGGTGTAAGGTTATACCAGAATCCTTTTATCCCAAAGGTATGAGAGGGGTATTTATAGGCTACCTATACAATTATGCTAATTATCACAATTAGCCCCTTAACCTTAGTGATCATTTACCTATGACTTAAAAACAAGAAAGTCCTCTAATCTAAATTACAATTTATCACTATTTTTGGATTTCTAACATTCTCCCCCTTAGTGATATATTGTAATGAATGAAGTACGTGTTATATTGTCTTGTAGGAATGAATTTGATGAGCCCGGTGGTGAAGACAATTGGTGTGTTGAAACAAGTCTTCAAAGCTTTCTCTTTTGTCTTTGGAGAACTTGATTTAGTTTTGATCTTGGACTTCTTGAAGTTAAATCATCTGCTGATTCTCAATGTTCTTTTTGAACAGAGAATAATGAGTGCGTCTTGAATCTTCGAGAATTGTTGAATCATGAATCAGAGTTGTCTTTTGAAATGCGGAAGGTATGAATCTTGGTTTTGATTCTTCAATCTTCGATTCTTTAGTGAAATTCAACTTCTTGAAATAAAGTTTCATGAATATGTACTCTCCCCCTTGATGTATGCATTGGAGTTTCTTGATAAAGTGTTGTTGTATGAATTGAAGATCTTGAATGAAGTGTGTTTGATGAAGACTCTTTTGAAGCTTTACTTCTTTGACTTGAATCTTCTAACCAATCTTTCAACCTTTTTGAAGCTTTGATCTTTTTTTTTTTTTTTTTTTTTTTTTTTTTTTTTTTTTTTTTTTTTTTTTTTTTTTTTTTTTTTTTTTTTTTTATTCTTCACGATAATTTTTTTTTTTTTTTTTTTTTTTTTCCTTTTTGAAGCTTTGATCTTTGTCACATCAACTTGAACACTTTGGAGAGTAAGCATTTGAATGAAGTTTGGATGAATTTCTTGTGAAGTAATCATGCTCCCCCTCAATCCATGAGTATAAACATTTTTGGAGCATCTTTGAACTTTTGTAACATCTTGAGTGAAAATCCTTTCATCTTCGGTCTCATTCTTATCTTTGAAGTCAATTCAGATTTCCCTTTTTTTTTAAGCCAAGATCTCAATCAACTAAGATCTAGTGAAAATCTGAGCTCAATAGACTGAAATATAGTGAAAATCTTTGACATCATGAAGAATTTTCTCCCCCTAAACCTTAAACTTTTGAAACAATCAAACACAAACTTTGATAAGCCTAAAAACCGTTTGAAACAACCAAACACAAACTTTTCTTCTTGTTTTCTTTATCAATCATTCTTATTTCTTCCTCAATCACTCATAATATTTTCTCCCCCTCATAATGACAAAGTTGGGAACCAATGTCATTATGTAAACATTGATTGATTAAATGTCAAAAGGAATAACATGATCTAAAGATTAGAAATCGTGCACATGGAGAAATGTCAACCATCAAAACATCAACCCAAACCATTAGCCCCACCCAAGGAATCCTAGGGGTGACTAAAATGTAAGATTGAAGTTGTTGGTACAAACGTTATATCATGGTGTTGGTGTTTTCTGTGTTTGTGTGATGAGAAATGAAACCGGATAAGAATGATCCGTTAGCATGTTCAAAAATCGAAAGGATTAATGAAATGACCGATAGAAATGTATAACATTTTTCGGATTTCCTATGTATCATTGAGATATGCACAAAGCAAGTCTCTAACATAGTTCGGTCTGCGGCTTTACAACCACGAGATTGCTTCAAAGAATATAAATCATGGTTAGTACAGCCGAAGCGTTTGATAACCACAATCTATTATCTTTAAAGACTTTTTAGGGAAAACCGAGGTCACATTTAGACTTCTCGTTAACTCAATAATCACATAAATGTAATCATGAGACCTACGTTCAACGTTGTCAAAGATGGTAGCATTGGTAGGATTTCCATTCGATCATCGTGGAATATCAATTAAGATATCACTACAAATGTTCCGGCTATATCACAAAGATAAGCAATAATATCACAAAGATATGACTCGAATGTGTCCTAAAGAAGTAAAGGATGATCAAATTAATGACCAATCAAGATAGCTCTAGACACAACGTGATCAAATGAAGTCGGGGACTGGAGCAGAATGTCGCCCTTTTTCAATATCAACATCTTCCAAATGAAGAGTCAATAGAAATGTGAAAATCTCCGTGAGAAATGAAACAAGTATTTGTTAAGAAACACTTGAGTGGTTAGGTAAAGATGTGCATCGCTTCACTGGGTCCATGAAGACTTCTTCAATATCAAGATATCAACAGATGACATCCGATAGAAACGTGTTTTACCTGGATATTTGAGAATTTAGGGAAGGATATCATTTCTTTTAACCCTTTTCTCACAACATATCACCTTAACCTCTCACTTTTCGACTTTACTCCCTCCATCCTATTTGCACGAAAACAACATCACTCAAAATACCCTCACTATCTAATGAAAGAAGTGAATACTCCGGGGTTAGAACTCATCGGCGATGATGAAGTTCATGGAGTAAATTTTGAGAAAAACTTAATAGTCATGTGCAAACTAATCACCGAACTCCTTTTGATTGAAAATCATTGGAAAAACATCAAATGTGTGAATGAAAATATTTGAAACACATTTGAAGTTTTTGGAAGTTTTTGAAATCACAAACTCCTCCTTAATCTATGCAAGAATAGATCAAAATGTTTTCCATAGAAAGGTGGAGCAAAAATTGTTTTTGTGAGATCAAAATGAGTAAAATCTTTGTTGTGATATTTTCGGAAAACTTGAGAGTCTATTGTGAACAAGATTTTTCATTTGAGAAACACAAAGTTTTGCTTCAACAACAATGTTCATAGTGAGACAGCTAGGGAGTACACAAAGGCGTTCGATCCTTCGCTTCTCATTTCAACAATTGAGAGTTCGAAAACTTTATTCGAAAAACTTAACTGCTATTACACATACATATTCATATAAGAACACTTGGAAGTACACAAAGGCGTTCGATTCCTTGTTATCTTATATCAATCTATATGTATAACGACAGGATCTTAGAATGTATAAACACTCTAAAATAAATATATCATTGAAGAACGGGTTGCATACATAGTATATGCAAGCCACTTGAAATAAATATCTTTTTTTGTTTATTTTTGAAAATTTGCAATTTTTTATTTGATTTTCTCTTTTCAAATTTTGTATTTTGTTTTTCTGGAATGTGTCAAGAATTCCTTCAAAGGGAAAAAGAGTTAAGGTTCAAGATTTAACATACCAAGCTTGGAGATAAGAAAGTTAAACCTCTTTTCATCCAATGGTTTTGTGAACAAATCTGCAAGTTGAAAGTCAGTACCCACAAAGTAGAGCTCGATGTCACCTTTCTCAATATGATCTTTGAGAAAATGATATCTAACATCAATATGCTTTGATCGAGAGTGATTTACTGAGTTGACTGCAATGGCAATGGCACTCTGAGAATCACAATAGATAGGGATATGATCATATTTCAGACCATAATCAGTTAGTTGTGTCTTCATCCATAAAACTTGAGCACAACAACTAGCCGCAGCCACATATTCAGCTTCAGCCATTGATAGTGACACACAATTCTGTTTCTTGGAAGACCAACTCACAATTTTATCACCTAAAAATTGTAAAGTACCGGAAGTGCTCTTGCGATCAAGTTTACAACCAGCATGATCTGCATCTGAATATGCAATTAGATTGAATCCAGTATCCCTTGGATACCAGAGACCTAAATTGGGTGTACCCTTCAGATAACGAAAGATTCGTTTCACAGCTTGATAATGTAAATCAGTTGGAGTAGCTTGTCACACCCCGAAAAATGCGGAAAGGTACGGGGCGCGACCTTCATGAGATCACAACACAAGTTCATAATGAACGACCATTAAAAGGCGTCGTTTGGAAATACCTTTATAAAATAACATGATTTGTTAAGTTGAGATAAAAGTATTTGGAAAGAAATTGTACTCGAGAAAATAACGACCACTAAACGTGTCGATTTATAATATATTGAAAGATGTCGTTGTTTAGGAACTTGATAAACAACATATGATATGGAAATCGCTTGTCAAAAACTTAAAAGTTATCATTAGGATAACTTAATTAGAAAGCCTGTGTTTAACAAATTGACGAAGCATTCCTAAGGCATAATGGTTGGTCAAGGTTCTTCATGTAGTATGTAACGGCAAGCAATCCAAACATAAAGCAAGCATCTAGTACCTGAGAATGCATGCTAAAATGGGTCAACAAAAATGTTGGTGAATTCATAGGTGTAAGTAAATAAACTTTGCATGAAACCTCAAGATTTAAGTGTGACCATTGCTAACCCGCAATGTCGTGTAGCCATTATTCAAAAACAATGCTAGGAAACATAATGTATATATTGTACTAAGCTCATGAATTGAAACTCGACGGTAATAAGTAACATTTGTGCCTCGGCAAGTATTTGATCCATAATACTTGGGAATCCAAATATGCATGCATTCGTTCGACCATCATCGGTCAAGTTGGTGCGACCAACCCGAATGGGGGTGTCAACCCAAATAGTACTATTCATCATATCACGTTTAAATCCATAACTAACAATTCATGATGGGAGGACTTTAATGGGATCAAGCGACTTAGACAATCATCATATACATAGTTTTGGCACTTGTGTTCCACATGTAAAACATAGAGCATGCATCTCACCCAAAATAGTAAGGAAGTGTGGGCTATGAACTCACCTTAGTTTCGAGTAGCAACAATTAGCAAGTAGCGGATTTTCTTGAATGTGTCAACCTATATATATAAAATATAAACTTGTCTTAACAATCTATGTTATTATGTTCCTAAGGAATTTCCCTCATTCTTCCAAACAATATTGTTGTAATACATTTTATTAAAAATGTTTTCTTATGTGATAATCGTTAGGGTTGTACACGTGCTAGTTGGAGTTGGTCTTTCATGGGTTTATATATATTAATATAATATAATAGATAATAATAATAATAATAGCGATATTACGACTATTCTCCCACACAACCTATACACGTGAAATGGCAAAGAAGTATGGTTGCGTGTTGAAATAAATCATAACATGGAATTCGCGATCATTCTCCCTCACAACCTATACGAGTGCACCGTTTTCCATAATAGGAGTTGGGCAATGGTCAATTAAGTATGGTTGCGAGTTGGAATCACCACGAATTATAAATATATAAATGTAAATGCGTCACCGCACACTTTGCACCGATGTCCTAAATAGGAGGTGGGCATGGTGGGTCAAGTTATAATAGTACATATACATATATATACGTATATAATATATATAAATATATATATACATAGTTATTTAATGGGCATTTAACTAGCACGTTTTCCAAACTTCACCAACATAGATTATCACACTAATGATTATGTTTAGAGCATGCCTTTATATTTCCAAGAAAAAGGTTACTCATTATGCATGTTGGGATTTATGTCATAAAGGTATTACTTGGAAGAGGGAACATTCACCTAGGAACCATACAATCATTAAATGCATTGTAATCATTATTAATGTAACTTAAGTTAATTAATTAAATTAATTAACTTAAATAATTTATCTATTCTTCCAAAAACCTGTTAAATATTTCCAAGACCATAAATAGATTAAAACTATGTTTTTCAAAGAATTTCAATCATGGCCTACAATCACGTGACTTGGTTAAAATTTGAAAAGTCGCTTTTTAAAACAATTTCGGTTTTACAACTCGGCCGAAGCTTCACGGACAAAGAGGGAATGGGTTCTGGTCTAGACAGCCTTTAGACAGCCACCACACCCCGGAAAACAAGAAGATAACAGTGGTGGTTCGCTGTGGTGGTGCAAGGTGGCGGGTGGTGGCGGTTCTTGGTGGTTTCGAACCGAATACAAAGAGAAAACACATAAAGCATTGCATAGCCGCGCTTTCTCAATATGGAAACGTAAGAACAGTTAGACAACCTGTATGGTGGGTTCCTGGGCGGTTGACGGCGGCTGGAGGTGGTGGCACACGGTGGTTCACGGCTGTGATAATGGAAAAAGACAAGGAAAAACGTTTTAGGGTTTTGTGTACAACAAAACAAGTATGGACAGATCTGAAAGAACCTTTTGTAGTGTTTGATGTCCCTCCTTGATGTCCAGACCGTCGTGGGGTGGTGGTGGGATGGTGGTGCGCGGCTGCCAAGAAGAAAAGGAGAAGAGAAAGTTAGGTTTTTGAGAAAGAAACCAAATGGGTTTGGTGTTGAAGATCATTACCAACGCTTTCTCACCTTCCATGGGTGTTCTGGAGTCGAGTGGTAGTGTGTAGGAGGCGGAGCAGCAACAAAATCGGCGGCAGACGGCGGCACAGCAGCAGCAACGGCGCTCCAGTGGTGGTGGTGTGATGTTTTGCATTTTTAGAGAGAGAGAGGTGGTGAAAGTGTTTAGGGTTGATGATGGAGGTCGTGGTTGGTGTTAGTGATGGTGGCTGGACCTTTTTCCGGCGACCAGAGGTGGTGACGGCGGTGGACTGCCACAGGGGTGGTGGTCGGATGTTTTGAGAAGGAAAGGAGAAGTTGGATTGGTTGTTTTTCTTGTTTCTCACGTGCTTGTGTGTGTGGCGTAAAAGAAAAAGATGCAGGAACATAATTAGTGTTTTATAGTGCTAGAAAAGGTGGGCTTGTGTCTTAGTTTGTGGGCTGGGCTCATGAATCCGAAAATTTACATGGGTTATAGGTATATGGGCTCACCTTTGGCCCAACAATTATATTAGCCTACTAATAATACTAGTTAGTTGGTCCATGTACTTTTATAAATAATTTATATATTATTTTGTATAAATTTATAGTTAGGAAACTAGAAATTTTGTGTCATGTTTTATAGTTTATATATTTATAAATTATGTCAAATATCTTTGATTTCATAAGTGTGTTCTTTTAGTACTTAGAAAATATATATCAACATATATTTCATATAGGAACTTTCTCAAAGTATAGTCATCTCATCTAGACACATTACTCACATAAAATCCTATATCACAAAAATGCATATCATTGAGGTCCTACTTGACCGGTTCATCAACTCGATGAATGTGTGTCGGCATCGTTATTCCATAACAACGTTTGATCATGTTGACACATAAGAATTTAAATATCACATATTTAAATTTAACTTTCTATAAATAACACATGAATAGTAAACTTTCT
>CM067168.1:148437367-148444375 GCA_034093135.1 Erigeron breviscapus
GACCCGACCAACACGCATTGTCATTTAATTCACCCAACGACCCACTTATTTCATTAAACAAGATTGTTAGTCAAATTTCACATAAAGTCAATGGGTCAAAATTCACGGATGTTACATTATTCCCCCGTTAAATGAATTTCGTCCCGAAATTCAACAAAACCCTAATTATTATACAAATGCGGGTACTTAGACTTCATGTGATCCTCTCGCTCCCAAGTGAACTCGGCTCCACGTCTAGCATTCCATCTAACCTTCACAATGGTGTAGCGCTTCTTCTTGAGTCTCTTTTCTTGACGATCCAAAATCTCCACCGGCTCTTCAACAAAGTTCAAATTCGAATCAACCCTAATTTCATCCATAGGCACATGATGTGTAGGATCCGCCAAACACTTGCGCAAATTACAAATATGAAACACATCATGCACACCGCTAAGCTCTTGAGGCAATTCTAGCCGATAAGCAACCTTCCCAACCCGTTCAAGAATCTTGAAAGGACCAATATACCTTGGCGCAAGTTTTCCCCGCTTCACAAAACGTACAACACCCTTCCAAGGTGATACCTTCAAGAGTACATAATCACCAACTTCAAACTCCAACGGTCTTCGTCTCACATCGGCATACTTCTTTTGACGTTCACGGGCCAACTGCAACTTCTCCTTAATTTGAGATATTACCTTGGTTGTTTCAATCACGATTTCTGGCCCGATAAGTTGACTCTCTCCAATTTCCGCCCAAGCTAAAGGAGAACGACATACCCTACCATATAATGCTTTAAAGGGTGCCATTTGAATGGTAGCATGATAGCTATTGTTGTATGAAAATTCTACTAGCGGCAAATGGTCTTCCCAACTCCCACCAAAATCGATTACACACGCCCTTAACATGTCTTCAAGTGTTTGAATGGTTCTCTCGGTTTGTCCATCCGTTTGAGGGTGAAACGCCGTGCTCATGTCGAGTCGAGTACCCATGGCTTTTTGAAAGGCTTCCCAAAATTTAGATTTAAAACGGGCATCCCTATACGAAATAATAGAAATCGGCACTCCATGCTTAGATATTACTTCCTTGATGTACAATCGAACCAAAGTGTCAAATTTATCGGTTTCACGAATGGCTAGAAAGTGAGCCGATTTCGTTAACCGATCTACTATCACCCAAATTGTGTCACGGCCGCTTCTCGTCCTCGGTAGTTTAGTGATGAAGTCCATTGAGATATGCTCCCACTTCCATTCGGGCATCACCGGTTGCTCCAACAATCCGGGTGGCTTCTTGTGATCGGCTTTGACTTGTAAGCAAGTAAGACACTCACTCACATACCTTGCCACATCACGCTTCATGCCCGGACACCAATATAATTCCTTCAAGTCAAAGTACATCTTATCCGACCCGGGATGGACCGAATAAGGCGATAGGTGAGCTTCATTCATAATAAGCGTTCTTAAGTCGCCGAAAATAGGAACCCAAAGTCTTTCAACCATGTATAGCCCATTATCATTCTTCGGTCAAATAGTTGTTCCATGCCATCTAGGTTTTCGTTTCCAAAGTTTTCCGGTAGGGTGGCTTGAATTTGGGCTTCAATGATCCGATCACGAATGTTTGGCCCTACCGTGAGGCTCATAGCTCTAGCCCGTCTTGGTTTCACTCTCTCCTTTCGGCTCAAGGCATCGGCTACTACATTTGCCTTGCCCGGGTGATAACGGATGTCACAATCATAATCACTAAATAGCTCTAGCCAACGCCTTTGCCTCATGTTCAATTCACTTTGGTTGAAGATGTGTTGGAGACTTTTGTGATCAGTATAAATCACACATTTGGTGCCATAGAGGTAATGCCTCCAACACTTCAAAGCAAACACAACCGCCCCCAATTCCAAATCATGTGTCGGGTAGTTCTTCTCATGCACCTTCAATTGCCGAGAGGCATAAGCGATGACTTTACCCCTTTGCATAAGGACACAACCCAATCCTTGCCCCGAAGCATCACAATAAACCACAAAATCTTCGATCCCATCCGGAAGTGTCAAGATAGGAGCATCACATAGCATATCCTTAAGTGTTTGGAAGGCGTTCTCTTGTCTTTCGCCCCATTCAAAATTTCTCTCCTTTTGAGTCAAGAGGGTGAGTGGTTGTGCAATACGGGAGAAATTTTCGATAAATCTTCTATAGTAACCCGCCAATCCAAGGAATTGACGGATCTCGGATGGCGTTTCGGGTCTTCTCCAGTTCTTGACCGCTTCAATCTTGTTTGGGTCCACATGAATACCATCCTTGCTCACTACGTGACCAAGGAAGTGGACCTCTTCCAACCAAAACTCACACTTGGAAAATTTCGCATACAACTTCTCCTTCCTTAGTAGTTCAAGCACTTCACGCAAGTGCTTAACATGCTCCTCCTTTGTCTTCGAGTATACAAGTATGTCATCAATGAACACAATAACGGACTTGTCTAAATATGGTTGACACACCCGGTTCATCAAGTCCATGAACACCGCCGGTGCATTAGTCAACCCAAATGGCATCACGGTGAATTCAAAATGGCCATACCTTGTGCGAAAAGCCGTTTTGGGGATGTCATCTTCATGTACCCGGAGTTGATGATAACCGAGCGAAGATCGATTTTTGAGAAGTGCTTAGCTCCTTGAAGTTGATCAAACAAGTCATCAATTCTAGGGAGAGGATATCGGTTCTTCACGGTGAGCTTGTTCAATTCCCGATAATCAATACACATTCTGAAGGATCCGTCTTTCTTTTTGACGAAGAGAACAGGAGCACCCAAGGAGATTGACTAGGGCGAATGAAACCCTTCTCTTGGAGTTCCTTGAGTTGAGTTTGTAGCTCCTGCATTTCAGTTAAGGCTAGTCTATATGGAGCTTTTGCTATGGGCGCGGCTTCGGGAATAAGATTGATACGAAAATCAAGTTCACGGGGCGGAGGCAACCCCGGTAAGTCGTCCGGAAAAACATCGGGAAAATCACAAACGATAGGGACGGTCTTCAATTCTACCTTTGAGATGGTAGCACTAAAGACTTTAGAAGTTGAAGAATCGGAGGTTTCACCTTGAACCCTAAGGATTTTACCGTTAGCCAAAGGTATTTTAACAACCCTCTCGCCACAATCAATGGTTGCATTTACCGCCGTCAACCAATCCATACCCACTATAATATCAAAACTACCAATGTCAAGGGGCATAAGGTCAATGAAGAAGTCGACATCTTCTAACGTCAAGACACATTCCCGAAGTATTTGACTAATTCTAGTTAGTGACCCATTTACCATTTCAATGTCAAGCACATAGTTTAGAGCACACGGATGCACATCAATCAAAGGAACAAAGTTAGAAGACACGAGGCTAAAATCGGCCCCGGAATCAAATAGAACGGTGGCATAGAGACCATTAAGGAGAAAAGTACCTGCTACAACGCTGGGATCATTGCGGGCTTCATTTACATTGGCCGCAAAGGCTCGGCCGCGTGGTTGCACTTGGTGGCCTTGTTGTCCCCGATTTTGATTAGGCCCGACCATTTGTAGTTGGTTGGGGTGGACGGCTACTTGCACTTGTTGCCCCACCCATCGAGGGCAATTATTACGGTAGTGGTCACGGCTACCACATTCAAAACATTCGCCTCTTCTTTGATTACCTTGAGGAGGAACGGCCCGAATAGGAGCCGCGTTCATTGGGCCGGCTCTTGGAGCTCTACAATTCTTGGATGCGTGCCCAACTTGGTTGCAATTATAACATGCCCCACATGGAGTAGTGGCGGGATGGTGCCTGTTGCACCTCCCACAGAAAGGATGAGGCCCGGTATAAGGTCTCCTAGCCGGTTCTACCGCCGCCATCACCCTACCCCTATAAGCATTCTTGGGATCAAACCTTCCCGCTTTCTTTACCCCACTTGACTCACCCACTTCTTTCCTCTTGTTTGATGAGGATTTGCTCAAAACACCACTCCTCAATAAATCCTCAGTCACACTCCCGGCTTGGTTGACCGCATTAGCCAAAGAAGTAGGCATGTTGGAGTTTACATAAGATCGGACTTGAGGATTCAAGCCCAATACAAACTTCTGGATGGCCTGTGACTCGGTGCCCACCAAGTGAGGAATGAGGGTAGACAGTTCTTGAAATCGTCTCACATAGCCCTTGTAGTCGGCTCCCTCCATGTTTAGATTTGCGAATTCAATGGTTAGATTTTGTAGTTCATATGGAGGACAAAACTTTGCTTTTACTTTGTCTTTGAAGTCAATCCATTCCAAATTTTGAGTCCGCCCCAAAGTTATTTCCTGGTTCCACCAACTCAAGGCGTCATGCCTAAACATGCCGGATGCATAGGAAATCCGGTCATCATAGGTGCAATGACTCCTTTCTATCACCGCCTCTATCGCCTCAAACCACCTTATACATTCCGTGGGACCACCCTTCCCATCAAACTCCGGTGCCCCACAACTTTTAAAATCCTTAAATATACACCCTTGGCGGTATCCGCCATACTGATTATTCATGGGCATACCGATACCAACTCCCACCGGTCCCTCTTCTTCATCCTCTACGGCATGAGGTTGAGCATTTTCATTATTTTCGTTTTCTGGAGCTTCGTTGTCTTGAGCCACATTATTTTGCCCAAGACTTGCGGTGACTTAAGCAATGATGGTTGGCATGATGCCGGCGACTGTTTGAGCAATTACCTCAGCCAAGTTTGGCTCAGGAGCTCTACCACGACCCCTACCACGGCCCCTACCACGACCTCTACCGCGGCCCCTACCTCCTTGTATTTCCGGTTGAGCTTCCGGTTGAGGTTCTTCCTCTTCAGCCCTATAGTTCGTTCGGACTCTCCTTGGTCTCTCCATTTCTATAAAACAAGTGACACGTTGACCCGAGAGTTAGTCTCAAATGCTCACATGTTAGCCACACAAGTAGTCAATGCTCTCAAACCGATACTACATACTCATTTCATATCGTTAAGTTAAAGCAAGAGTGTTAGCATCATAAGGGATTTTTACATATCATAACATCAAGTAATCATGCTCATTACGTCATGCAATCAACAACTAACACGAATGATTCAAAGTATAATCCGAATTCGATATGCTCTCTAGTTATTGACCGGGTATGTATACAAGGTGTACCAATGGCTAACCTTCCACCTAATCAACTTCCATTAAGCATATCGGTTCCTTATCATACTTTAAGCCACACGTGCGCAATCCACGATGTCATGAACTTGCTATACTATCGGGTAACCATAAAAGAGTTGATCGGGTTCTTTTAGGGTTGCCACAATATTATACTAAGTTAATGGCATCCTTTCATTTTGCCCTAAATCAACACATTAATTCCAACAATTTACAACAACAACCCACGTCAACTACAATTCACATTCATCACATTGAGTTCAAGTTTTCATACAATAGGTCTTAACTACGAACTCACACGGGGATTCACATAATTCACATTGCACACGAATTCCTAACCATGCATGCTATATGAAGAGTTTTTAACTTAAGCCGTAGTCTAGGTCAAACCGCCTAATTCTCTACGACCACGCATGGGCCCCCATTCTGTAACACCCCAAGCCGAGGCTCGGAATATCACGGAAATCACATAGCACCAGGTGGGATTACAATAGAACCAACTAAATGCAAATAAGAATTCGGTGAATCCATTACAATGCAAAATAGACAACATAATACAACAGGAGCAAATAGCCATCAAAGTTAACAAAACCACATCCAAGGATGGCAAACGATCCTAAGTATAATGCAATCAGAAGGCCAATGAATCCTTGATCCATACAGTCCAAGTCCGGGTTCAATAGCAAGCTAAACAATTCAGTCAAACTCCATGCCTTGGAAGAACCTGGTTACCTGAAAAGTGTACTAAGCATAGTCAACACAAGGTTGGTGAGTTCGTAGTAATGGTTCGTAAAGAACCAACATCAATAATCGACGTATAAGAATAGAGGCTAGACATGACTTACAGTGAGCCTCTACATAACACAACATCGCCCAACAACAAGATTACACCAGACAAGAAAATGTGTAAGGAGAATGCACAAATGATATGCGTATCAATGCACACGGTGGTTCACGGCTGTGATAATGGAAAAAGACAAGGAAAAACGTTTTAGGGTTTTGTGTACAACAAAACAAGTATGGACAGATCTGAAAGAACCTTTTGTAGTGTTTGATGTCCCTCCTTGATGTCCAGACCGTCGTGGGGTGGTGGTGGGATGGTGGTGCGCGGCTGCCAAGAAGAAAAGGAGAAGAGAAAGTTAGGTTTTTGAGAAAGAAACCAAATGGGTTTGGTGTTGAAGATCATTACCAACGCTTTCTCACCTTCCATGGGTGTTCTGGAGTCGAGTGGTAGTGTGTAGGAGGCGGAGCAGCAACAAAATCGGCGGCAGACGGCGGCACAGCAGCAGCAACGGCGCTCCAGTGGTGGTGGTGTGATGTTTTGCATTTTTAGAGAGAGAGAGGTGGTGAAAGTGTTTAGGGTTGATGATGGAGGTCGTGGTTGGTGTTAGTGATGGTGGCTGGACCTTTTTCCGGCGACCAGAGGTGGTGGCGAGGCGGTGGACTGCCACAGGAGTGGTGGTCGGATGTTTTGAGAAGGAAAGGAGAAGTTGGATTGGTTGTTTTTCTTGTTTCTCACGTGCTTGTGTGTGTGGCGTAAAAGAAAAAGATGCAGGAACATAATTAGTGTTTTATAGTGCTAGAAAAGGTGGGCTTGTGTCTTAGTTTGTGGGCTGGGCTCATGAATCCGAAAATTTACATGGGTTATAGGTATATGGGCTCACCTTTGGCCCAACAATTATATTAGCCTACTAATAATACTAGTTAGTTGGTCCATGTACTTTTATAAATAATTTATATATTATTTTGTATAAATTTATAGTTAGGAAACTAGAAATTTTGTGTCATGTTTTATAGTTTATATATTTATAAATTATGTCAAATATCTTTGATTTCATAAGTGTGTTCTTTTAGTACTTAGAAAATATATATCAACATATATTTC
>CM067168.1:148445375-148457875 GCA_034093135.1 Erigeron breviscapus
TGCAATATTCTTGGTGAACTTGTGCAATATTCTCTCAATCGTAAAAAGGAACATTTCACAACTTTAAGTGTTTCGATTGTTTAGAGAAATTCCGAGTGTAGATCAATTGTAGTTCATAGGTTGTTAGGATATTTACATTCTCGTATTATCTTGGTTCCGCAACAACCTTGTAATTTATTTAACATCAATAAATAAATTACACTTGAAAATTACATATTGTCTCATCAATTTATTTTACAAGTATTTTGTATTATTACATTGTTCTTTACTTATTGTCCTTTAAATAAGTAATCTATCTAGAACTTGGTATATACACACTGCAACTGGTCGTCTCCAGTTCAGTGCATATATTGCAAAGTAACTCCACCATCGACATAGAGGTGTCTTCAGTAGTACCATCTATTGAGTTGGGACTTACATCCTTCAAAAAGGAAAGGCCATGTCCAGGATGTGAGATGGGTAAGCAAAAACGTACCAGTTTCAAGACCAGACAGAATTTCAGCATATCTGAACCTCTTCATATGCTTCATATGGACTCTTTGGTCCAGTGAACGTTCAGACTCGTGCTGGTAAAAGATACACCCTAGTGATCGTAGATGAATTCTCCAGATATTGTTGGGTGATCTTTCTGAGGTCTAAAAGTGAAGCTGCTGCTGAATCATCAGTCTTATCAAGCAAATTGAGCTCAAGTACAGTCGAAAGGTGTGTCAGTTAAGAAGTGACAATGGAACAGAATTCCAGAATGCAACTCTGGAGTCATTCTGTACTGACACTGGCATCTCCCAGAATTTCTCATCAGCCCGCTCTCCAGAACAGAATATAGTGGTGGAAAGGAAGAATCGAACGCTGATAGAAGCTGCCAGGAGTATGCTTGCTGAATCTGGTCTGTCTACCAGTTTCTGGGCTGAAGCAATTGCTACTGCTTGCCACACCCAGAACTGGTCAGTGTATGTGAAGCGACACAAAAAGACAACCTATGAAGTCTTAAGAAACAGAAAACCAAATATTGGTTATTTTCACGTTTTTGGATGTCCAGTTTACATCCTGAACGACTCCAGTCAGTTAGGCAAATTTGATGCCAAAGCTTATGAAGGGTATTTCTTAGGCTATTCAGCCATTCGCAAGGCCTTCAGAGTCTACAACAAGAGACTGGAGAAGGTCCATGAGTCAATTCATGTCACATTTGATGAATCAAATGCTGCAATCAACAAGAAGCCAGCCCTTGACACTCCCCCAGTAACTCTAATTGTCTTTTGTGAATCTGATCCTATAAACGACAATAAAGAAGAAACTCTCCAGTAGTACTTCATCCTGATCTGGAACCTGTTCAGAAAAAGAAACTCTCCAGTAGTACTTCATTCTATCCCTCTATTATTTTCAAACTACCCTCTGAAATTAATATTGGATCAGATGTTCGTACTACTCCCCAGTATCAGTGTCAGTTGAGAATATACCAGAAATGTCTTCTTATGAAGAATTCCAAACTGAACCAGTACTTCAAGAAATGCCTTCAAATGAAGAATTTCATGATGCAAATCGTGATTTAAATGACTCAGATGAAGATACTGAAGTAGTCTGGCAAGATACTCCTCCAGAAGCAACTCCAGAGGAGACTCAACTGAATTCTTGCACTGATATTGTTGTCAGTAACAATCCTGGTCAGTACTCCAGATGGACAAAAGCTCAACCTATTGATCAGATCATAGGTGACTCCAGTAGAGGAGTTCAGACCAGAAGAGCCTCCAGTAATCAATGCTTATATGTTAGTTTTCTATCATTGATGGAACCTAAGAAATTGACGAGGCTATGGAAGATCCAAGCTGGGTGACTGCTATGCAAGAAGAGCTTCACCAGTTTGAAAGGAACAAGGTCTGGTATCTGGTTCCTTTCCCAGTTGGAAAGAAAGAACCAATTGGAACAAGATGGGTCTTCAGGAACAAGGTCGATGAAGATGGCCACGTAATCAGAAACAAGGCCAGACTGGTAGCACAAGGCTACTGCCAGTCAGATGTCGACTTTGATGAATCATTTGCTCAGTGGCTAGACTTGAAGCGATCAGAATATTCTTAGCATTCGCTACTTATCATCAGTTCAAGGTCTACCAGATGGAGGTGAAGAGTGCTTTCTTGAATGGAAAGCTTGAAGAAGAAGTTTATGTTAGATAACCACCAGGTTTCGTTGATGAAAAGCATCCACATTGGGTATATCGTCTGGACAAAGCGCTGTATGGCCTCAGACAAGCCCCACGTGCCTGGTATGACACTCTGACTAAACATTTGTTGAAAAATGGTTTCAAAAGAGGTGCAATTGACAATACCTTATTTATTCTTCACGAAAAAGGTAATCTGTTAATGGTACAAATTTATGTTGATGATATTATTTTTGGGTCTACTGATGAAAACATGTGCAAGAAATTTTCGAAAATAATGTCAACTGAATATGAAATGAGTTTGATTGGTGAATTAACATATTTTCTTGGACTCCAGATTAAACAAAACAAAGATGGCATTTTTATTAATCAGGAAAAATATGTTAGAGATCTTTTAAAGAAATATGATATGAACTCTTCACCATCTAAACCAACTCCAATTTCTGCACCACTGACACTGGACTCCGATCCAGATGGTAACCAGTGAACACCACTGTCTACAGAGGCATGGTTGGTTCACTGATGTATTTAACTGCCAGTAGACCAGATATTATGTTTTCAACATGTTTATGTGCCAGATATCAGTCTAATCCTAAAGGAATCTCATATGCTTGCTATAAAGCGCATACTGAAGTACCTTAAAGGTGTCCCCAGTCTAGGTCTTTGGTATCCCAAAGGCTTAGGCATGGATCTAATGGGTTATTCAGATTCAGATCATGCAGGTTGTAAGATAGACAGGAAATCCACTACTGGTGGATGTCATTTCCTTGGTGGCAAACTGGTCAGCTGGACCAGTAAGAAGCAAACTTCAGTTTCATTGTCCACTGCTGAAGCTGAATACGTGTCTGCAGCCAGTTGTTGTGCTCAGATACTCTGGATGAAGAACCAGTTGCTTGATTATGGTATTAAATACTCAAAGACCCCAATATTTTGTGATAATACCAGTGCCATTGCTATCTCGAACAATCCAGTCATGCACTCCAAAACGAAGCACATTGATTTCAGGTATCACTTCATTCGTGATCATATTATGAAAAACAACATTGAACTCCATTTTATTCCCACTGACAAACAACTCGCTGACATTTTTACTAAACCTCTGGATGTCATAACTTTTGAATATCTTGTTGGTGAGTTGGGAATGTTAACTGGGACTGCTCAGATATTGAACGCCTTTGTGTACTATCTTTGCATTAATAGATTTATGGATCAACATTCCAGGGGAAGACTTGAAAGATACTTTTGTTCTTAAAAATGTTTAAGTTCAGGGAGAATTTATTAATTTATTTTCTCACTGGACAAATTCTTCAGAAAATATTACTGGTGCTTTGTAAATGTGTCCCTCTCACTGGTAATTGGACAGATTGAAGTGCGTGTTTGAGGTGACTTATGTCTCCTTGTAAATGTGTCCCTCTCATTTGTCTGTATTAGTTGACGTGCACGTTTGAGGTTACCAGTCTTTCAAAATGGTTTTCACTGGTACTTTACTGGAGTGTCCCTCCAGTGTACCATCAGTGCATGCTTCACTGGACTAATCCACCAGTGATACTGAAGTGTCCAGTCAACCTCCAGATGCACTGAAATATGTCATAATATTTTCTAAATACTTGGTCATTGTGCGTGCCACGTAAGCAAACTTTTTTAAAGATATTTTAATCCTACGTGGCATGTAAATTTTTCAATGTAATGATGGTATTTTTACCTTGGGAAGTCAAAAAGAGCAACTTGTTAATGTTTGTGGGCTGTAAACCGTCACACATTTATGTGTGATGTGATGTAGTTAATGCGGATCTCAAACCCGACCAAAATTTTATTTGGTAATTTCAAATTAAACCGTTTGAGTTCCACATTCTCTTTCCTATATATACCCACTTTCACTTTCAAATGCATTTACTTCGAACATATTTACTCCCAAATCATTCAAATTCCTTCATTTACTTCTTCATTCAATTTCCAATCATATTTATCTCTCTTATTTACTCCATTTCCATTCAATTCTTCATCAAATCTTCATCATAACCATATATATTCAATTTCATCTTCATCTATTCTTTATAAAATGGCACCTAGACAATCCAAATCGCTTAAAAATCTGCTTGCCGCTGAATATGCTCCTTCTGAAAATGTTGACAGGGCACCTCATATCACTCTAGAGGCAAATGCCATAAGAATAAACATGAACAACTGGATGGCCAGACTTTCACTCTCCAGTGTTCATGATGCTCAATCTGTTATTGGGAGATTAAACACATTTTTTCTCTCATGTCCTTTATATGGTGCTTTAACATTAAATCCAGGAAGGATGTACCACGATTACCTTTGTGAATTCTGGTACACTGCAAATATGATGATGAAACTTCATCAATCAATTATACTCTCAAGGGAGGTACCAGATCCCTTGGTTTCACTGCTAGTCTACTCAGGTCTGTTCTACAGTTGAACTATTTTGAACAAAATGAGTTGCCTATTGAACTTCCCTCTGGTATAAATACAAGGGAAGTGTGCAGACTGACGGGGCACACAGATATAATGGATGAGCATGGTCAGCTATCCAGGAAGGGAACTATCTACATGAGCAAACTGTCAGACTCATGGAGATACTTCTTCACGCACATTGTTGAATGTCTGGGAGGCAGTTCTGGAGGGTTAGACCAGATAAATCAAACCCATCTCCAGATTGCCTACTGCCTATGGTTTGGACTAAGAGTGGATTTCGCTCAGATCCTTTTTGATGATCTGGTAGAGCGTCTTAGAGTGAAAGGAAGAAAAGCTTTTGTTCCTTATATTCGTTTTCTTTCACTGATGTTTAGAAGAGCTCTTGGAGACCAGTATGATTATGAAACTACTCACTTTTCTGTGAGTGAGTATATGAGGGATCTGACCAATCTCAGATCTCCACTGAATGAGGTAGATATTCCTCAGTCCATGCTCTCTTTCCAAAGAGAAGAAGCTGAAATGGCTCCAGGTAGAGGTCCAGTTGGTGAAGGACCATCTGGTGACCAAGATGTACAGATCATAGAAGTTGTACAACCAATTAGACAAGTGGCTCCTGAAGGTCAAGGACCAGAAAATGTTGAACCTTCCAGACGACCTAGAACAAACAGGCGTCTGATAAGAGCTGGACTTCAGGTGAATCCTGAAAGACATCCTGGTGATGTAATGAATCTGGATGGGTCTCCAATTTATGAACCTGAAGAGAATGTTGAGCAAGAGAATGTACAGGTTGTTGAGGAAGTCGAACAAGATGTTCAGACTGATGAACATGTATCTGGTGAGCAAGAGGCTCAAATCGACTTGAATGTAGAGCTGGTGAACAAGTTAATGAACAGGCTGGTGAACAGACTGGTGATCAGACAGTTGGGATGGCTCCAGAATGGGATGATGTAGATTCCCCAATGTCTGAAGGTTTTGATGTAAACATGAATTTCTTGGGTAATGAAGAAGAAAATATTGACACATCTGCTATTGCTTCAGTCACCCAACCAATTATATCTACTGAAATGCCACCACCACCACCAGAATCAAACATGCCACCACCACCACCACCTTCAATTCCAGAAAACACTCAATACTTCACTCCTGCAACCATTCAAACTTCACAATCTCAACCTCCACCTCTTGACACTCCAGTTGATGTATCTGAACAAGCTGCAACTGAAGAGGACTGGGCACAAGTACCTCTTATGACCAGATTTCCTTCCAATCTTGAACCTCCCAGTGGTCTCTCCACTTCATCTTCTGCCGAGGTCCAAGGCCTTTTAAGTAAGGTGGCGGACCTGGAGATATCACTCCAGACTTCATCGCAGGTTATTTCAGACTTCAAATCTTTATTATCAAATAACCTTGCATCTGGGATGAATCTGTTTGCTGGGAATGAGAAGCTTGTGTTTGAGAAGCTTGATGAACTGGTACTGTCCACCAACAACAATACTAAAAATTTCAAAGTGGCAGTCCAGGGATTAGAGACAAGGCTGGTTAGTTCTGTTCAGACTGCAGTGACTGGTGAACTTGTTCAACCACTGGCAGGTCTGAAAGAAGAAGTTCAGAAGTTGGTTTCCAGGATAAGTTCTCTGGAGAGTAGATCCACACTTGATCAGGATGCAGTTGTAAGTATAATAAGTGATGAATGTACAAAGAAGTTCAGAATCAGTATGCTGAAAGAATTATCTGAAGAGATTTCTGAGACTGTTCTTCGTACCATTCAAGATGGGGTGTTACCCCAAGTGGAGAAGTTGCTGGAAGAAAAGTTGCCAAAACACTTGCCTAAAGAAGTTGAAACTATTAAAAAGGAAGTGCAGGCACTTAAGAAAGTTGTGACTGATACAACTCCAGTGGCAGGAAGAACATTTGGTGCACTGGACAGACATATGCTTGAACAATTATGGAATGATCTCAAGTCCAGAACTGGTGATCATTCCAAGGGGGAAAAGCCGTCTGGTGACCAAAAATAAGTGACACTGAAGCATTTGGCACAAAGAGCATATGGCACTGAAGCCACTATGCTGTCTGAAGAAGCTGCTGGTACTGAAGCCAGTGAGCCCCAGTTTGAGTCCTTCCCAGATATACCAACAACTCTGAAGTCAGTTAAGGGAAAACAACAAATGGTATCTGGAGAAGAAAAGCAAACTGCTGAAGATGCTGATGATGAAACCTCCAAGAAGTTAGAACAAGAATGCATAATGATAGAGATCTTCAAAAGAAATCAAAAAGATGAACTGCTGGCCCATCAAAGGGAGATGGCATCTATGGGGACTCTGGACTCTTACAATGCTGGCAGGTTAGGCATAAATATTGATGTGTATAAAAAGATGAAGGAAGACCCCAGAGTTCATCAATGTCTGAATGCATTGAATGATGTTCATGTACGCTCCTTTTACGCCAAAGAAGAACAGGTTTATGATTCTATAATTTATGGCGTTAGTGTACCAGAACTCATCAGGCAGAGGAAGGAGGAACTGGTAAGCCTCCAGAGAAAGATTAGAAAGAATGCTGCTGCTCTGGAGCTTGAGTACAGAAAGAAACTGACTGGCTTACCAAAATTGACTGCCAAACAGATCAAAGCGATTAAAGATGCTGATGTAAGCAAATTCATTCCCCTGGATACTTCTCTGAAAATAAATCATCAACAACTCTAGTCTGCTGGAGAACAAAAGAGAGTGTCTAAGGAAACTGAAGCATTGATCCAGACAGCCAAATTGAAAGACAAGTACAATGAAATGTTAAATTTCAGGGCTGATGCTAGAAGGATCACTGGTGCTGAGATCAAATTAGCTGAAAATCATGAAGGTATGTCCAAGTTTGAAGTAAAGTTGACCAGGGAAGGTAACTTTACTGATGAAAGAAAGAGTACTTCAGTCCAAGCGTTTGGATAGAGTGAATTGAAAGAGATTGCTTTAACGTTCAGGGGGAAGACAAATGTGTCGACTGATGTCAAAGCATTTCTGAAGAGAATTGAGAAGGTATGGAGAAGAAAGCAACAGATGGAAGTTGCAATGGGCATGAAATCGCCAGAATCTGTACCATCTTCTCCATCACCAAAGAGAAAGGCTTCTGAAGATGCTCCAGGACAGACATCGAAGAGAAGGGCCTAACTCTTATCATTTACTTGTTGTAATTTATTGTTTGATGAAAATTGTAAACTATTTATCAGTTGATGTATGTAATATTAGTTGCAATTTTTGATTCATAAAAGTAAATGATCAGATTTAGTCTAAGTTAGAACTTAAAAGATGAAACTGAAAACACTCATGATCTATAAAGTGTTTTCCAGTAACTTAGATTTTTTTTTAGACTAAAATCAAAACTTGTGTTTTTCAAGCATACAAAATTGTATAGATTTAAGCTTGAAAACACTTGTATTATTTCTAAACAAATACGGGGAATTTGTTAGGTCCAGATTTACTGGACTCGCTCCAGACTCGACTACTGGAGCCTTACTGAAGATCTGTCCAGAAACTTGTTCTGCTGGACCTACTCCAGACTTGGAATCTGGAGTCCCTCTGAAGATTTGTCCAGAAATAATGGAAGACCAGTGAGCAAATACTTGTATAGGAAATCTGGAGTATTCTCCAGATTAGCTCACTCGACTTCACCCCAGTCCAGATCTACTCTACTGAAGACGTTCTCACTGAAGTCAAAGACTGAAGTCAGAATAAAGAAGACTGACAAATGGCGGAGTCCACTGGAAGTCTTACTAGATCTGTACACTGGAGGATTGTCAGTGTTCTAGACCTTACAAGTCTGAACACTGATATCGAGGAATTGACTTTTGCCTTTACACACTTTCCAAAAAACAATCCACTTGTTCTTTACCAAAGTTTATACGTGTGTAAAGGTGGTTGGTTAAAAGAAAAAAATCATATCAATATGACTTTATCCTTGTACCATTAACCAATGCATTTAATGTTCTTGTCGGATCATTAAATGCATGCAACCACATTTGTACGGCACAAAATTCACTGGTGAATTTTGTTGCCTATAAATACAAAGTCATTTCTTTGAGAAAATACTTTTAAGCATACATTTTGCATTAAAGTGAATTTGTCTAAATACTCTCGATCTTAAACAGGGATACTTCACAACTTTAAGTATCTCGATCCAAAAGAGTTATTTGACAAATATAGATCATTTGTAATTCATAGGTTGTTAGGATACATACTTATTTGTATTATCTTGATTCCGCACAACCTTGTATTTTATTTAACATCATAAATAAAATACACCTTGAAAAATACACATGTTCCACTTTACTTGTTTATTGCTTTAAGTCGTGTATTACTTTATTTATATACTTGCATTTATATTTAAGTAATACTAGTCCATTCTAGTGATTATTAGACTTGTTGTATTTTACACTTTCTAGGTTAACCATCGTATTTAAGGGACTCACACACTACATGAAGTATATTGGTGCAAAAGCAAAAGAAAACCAACAATCATACTTTGGAATTGTCCATAATCTTAAAGTTACTAGCACTCAATGTCCAAATACCCGACAGACAGTTAATACATACTTTCTTGCCTGGTGATAGGATTGTTAAATTAACAAACATCCAAATGAATTGTTTCACCTTCAACATTGTCATCATCATTAAACTGAAATCTGAGGATGCCATGTTCTTCCACACCAGTTTGTCCCATGAAGTAACTCCAGTCCATGATCATAACCATGTCAGTAAGATCTCCTGGCCTACTTCCATCTAATCTTGAAACCAAATGAAATGGGAACACCATTTCACCAAAGTGAAGCACACCATCATCATAGTTGAACAACTTATGCTTAATAACAAAGAACCTCGGCACAGTCTACAAAAAACAAAATAAATCCATTGTCATGGCCAAAACCCTAACAAAATATTAGACCTATATAGATGAAAAGACATAAAAATATACCAATTGATTCCTTTCGACATGTTGATGAAGAATTTTCTGAAAACAGTGTGACGCACAACTTGAGTGTGCAGCATGAATATACCTACATTTGTGGTATTTCAGTTCAGGAGTGGCCTCATCATTTGAAGAAGATGGCCAGAAGTTCATCTCCTTATTAACAGAAAACACTACATCATAAACAAATTGTTCAATACATAAAACTGTTAGAAAGAATGCATTCTCAACACTTGACTATATAATTTAAATAAAAAAGTAATTACCATCAGCATGAACATCTACAACACTTCCATCTGGAGCAAACACATCTACTGTGAAAGTCAAGTCGACATTCTTTGAGAACTTTAGAATGTATCCTGGACGCAGATTATTCTTTGAACAAAAATTCCTCCAACCTACACCCTCAAAGCCATATGCAATCTTTGCATGCAGACCATCCAATTCATAATAGTGATAGCTAACTGTTACTTTGGCATTTTCTTTCCTACCAAAAACAACAGTAGTGTATTGCCAGTCATGATCCATATTTTTGTTCAAGCTATACAACAAGCTTGGAGAAAGCACCTATAAACAGAAAAAAATAATCAACATCTAACAAACTAATGTTCCTGTTTTTCATATATAATCAAAAGTAATAAACATAATCACTAAAATAAGTTTGTACCACATGATGAAAAGTGTAATCATTTGCAAGAACTAACTGACTGTTAACAGCGGAATCACCAGCCTGCATCATCCTACGATACTCCAGACCACCAGTACAAAATACTTGAACACCAAACGTACATTCCTCTTTCCAAGTAAAACACAGAGTACCAAATACTTTATAAGGATCATTTTGCACAAACTTTTTCCAACCACTACCAGAAACCAAACAACTACCATCATCCAAACGTGCAGCACAAACCTTATGTGTCTTCCCCCTACTATCAACCAAATTGATACAAAACATACCTTCTTGTGGCAACACATTGCCAACAATGTTTGGTATGACCTAAACAACACAATTAGAAATAAGATTTCATCTTTAAAACTCTAAAAGTTATATCACATAAATTATATCATATTCAAAAGTTATATTTGTAAAAACAACTAACCAATTGCTTTGCGAACTCCTTAATAGCTCCACATTTCACCAGAAATTGGAATTCAAAATCCAACTATTCATAGAAGTGAAATAAACCCAAAACAATTAACATAACTCAAATTTTTTATTAACTACTACAGATTCTGACAAATATGAACCTCTAAAACCCTAAAATAAAGGAGTACCCTAAAATAATGGAAAACAAGCTGGACAAACACGTATATAGTGTTATATATATATTTTATGTATCATCCCAATATAAAACATGTTTTATTTACTAAAACAAAATACACATGGCCCCATAATTGGTAAAGGATTTCTCAATCACATAATCAATATATGGTCCCCTATCTCAACATTTTTTGTACTATTCACTAGATTGTGTTCTAATTAAAAAATACTATGTATATTTTTTTCCTCTGAGCGGCTATGGCGATCTCGCTATCTTCATCTCTAAATCATTGATCATTCTCTTTATTCCATCTAACCCCATATCTTTTTTCATTAATCTTCAAACCCTTCACTTTCTTTTTAACTACAAAATCTCTAGATTTTAAAAAAAAAATCAATTTTTTCTTGAAGAACCTTAAAATAAAAATTTAGGGGTTTTTTGATTTTGAGCTTTTTGGATGGTAATTATATGAAGCTATCATTTTACCATGCCCCCTAAGCATCCTAAAGCCAGATATCATCTACGTTCGGGCACTAGCCAATCATTGGCTGGTGACAATGAAACTGATGCGGTTGCTGATGGTGGTGATGAACTTACTTCCGCTAACCTTCAAACCGAAGGCTCACTGCCGGTGATTGAGATGATCCGGGATAGTTCAACACCTGGAAACGGTGAAAAAACCAAAAAATCAGATGTGGAGGACCTTGATTTGGTCAATGATATTTCAGAAACCAACAAAGGGGGTGAACAAGCGAGAAAGGCAGAGGATAGGAACTCATTGATGAATGGTGAACCAACTGTGACTGTGTATCAGCCAAATAGTCCAAAGTTTCACTCTCCAAATTCCTTTGCTAATTTTTTCAAGGAAGCTACGAACATCTTGAAAACAGGTAAACTTCGTTTCATTCCTCCCGTGTTAACAGAAATTGGTACTAAGCATGCTAGTATACCAGATGAGTTACTGGTTAAGCAGAAAGAGAAATGGTTGTTGACATTAGTTGGTTGTTTTGTTGGGAAAAGACCTGCTTTCCCATTTGTTAGATTTCATGCTTTTAGATTGTGGAAATAATTTGGATTAGTTGATGTGATTCTAAATGATCAAGGATTTTTCTATTTTAAATTTAGCAAGGACGAGGGAATGCAATATGTACTTAGTAGGCGCCCTTGGTTATTTTATGATATGCCTATTTTGTTAAAACAATGGGAATTTGGTATTGAGCAGGATAAAGTTAAGCCGACTACAGTTCCATTATGGGTAAACATCTATGACCTCTCTGTCGGGATGTGGAATTATGAGATTTTGAGCCATATTGTTAGTGTTATTGGGGTTCCCATTGCAATAGACAGGTACACTGAGGAGATGTGTGAGAAAGAGTCTGGTCGGGCTGTTTTTGCAAGAATCTTGGTTAAGGTTAACGCTAATCAGGATATTCCATCTTATGTTGAGGCTTTGGTATTGGGGAAAATGAAAAAATTCAGGCTGCAGTACTATTGGAAACCAGATAGATGTTCTCATTGTGCCACTTTTGGGCATAAGTTTATCGACTGTTCTGATAGGCCTAAATCAGCTGAAGTAATGGAAGCTAACATGGTAACAATTGCCTCAACAAATGAGGTAAGTATCTCTGTTACGAAAGATACTATTGACGAGACTAATGTGGGTTTCCAACAACCTAAAAGAAGAAGGATGAGGCCCAAGAAAG
>CM067168.1:148462875-148465375 GCA_034093135.1 Erigeron breviscapus
AATCATCTATAAACATAACCATGCATATATTACATGTATTCTATGCACAATTTATGATACAAATACTCAATTTATACACGAATTAAGAAAAGCAGCCAAGAAAGTATTTGATATACATCATAAATAACATCATAAATAAATTGCCAAAAAACCTTTAGGCCATCAACTTTATATGTTTATAGAAGATAGATAGATACTTTATAATTTAAAACACGTTATTTTAAAGTTTTCACTTTATTTGATAACAAACGGAAAGAAAAAGAAGTATAAAAGAAATATAAAAGAAAAACGAAAAGGTTGAAGAAAATGCTACAACACGTAAACAACAAACAGCTAAGCGGGCTTACCAGTTAAACAAGTACAAAATACAAGCCCAATAACTTGGATTTCAAATTTTCAAGTACACTCATATCATTTCGGAGGTGGATTTTGGCACCTTCCCGGCTTCCCTAGACCCAAAACATTATCAAAAGTCCAAATCAACTTGGAAGTATTACTGTTGAATAAAATCCAAAGAGAAATGATTGGTAGGCTTAATCGGTTAATCACGTCTAAAAATTTGGCATGATCAATGACATAAGTAAAGAAAAAAAAAATGACAAATCACATGTATCCAATGCATTAGATTCATCTTAAGGTTATTTCTATCTAGTTGCTTTAATTTTATCTAATAAGTAGACACAGTTCACATGAAAACAACTAATTAGATAGGACAATACATGTATATTTTCTTGAATGTTACACTGTAATATAATATTTTTATTATATGACACTTGGAGTAACCTGGGCTCGTGAATATGTTGACCAGATTAAAAAAAAAAAAGCAACTTTGATTTGCTTTACCATGCAGGAATGCACTTCCACTCTAATTAATAGATTTATCCAGCTCAATTTTGTAGACTAACCGAGTCATCCATTAAGACTTAAAAATTGTTTTAACTTTATAGTCATATACTCATAATATAGATTGTTGTTAAAAATATAAAATAGGATGTCAAATTGTAATTTTTTAATATGTGGAAGAAGTATTACTTGAATTATGATATAATGTATAAATTAATACCCCTAAACACATTATTTGTAACTAGTATTTCACCCCAATCTTTCATACGTATTCAAAATCGATTATGTTTTACAATTTTTTTTTTTTTTTTGTTTTTTGCTTCTCCATCTCATTTTCTTTTTGGTATTTTCTGATTTTTTTTTTTTTTTTGTTTTTTTTTTTTTGTTTTTTTTTTTTTTTTTTTTTTTGTTGTTTTATTTAATTTTTTTTTTGTTTTTTTTTTTTTTTTTTTTTTTTTTTTTTGTTTTATTTTTTTTTGTTTTTTTTTTTTTTTTTTTTTTTTTTTTTTTTTTGTAATAGCAAATATTAAACTACTAAATTGGGAAGGCTGTAATTAGGATGTTTTGCTAAATCGTAAAATAAGGGCTGCTCGTCTTTATAAGGCTTGCGGAAGAGAGAAAAATTAAGGGCAACTCAAATGTAATGCAGATCAAGACTTTTAGTATACTATCATATCACACCAATATTATTAGTAGATTTGCATACAATTCAGTGAACTTAAAACCAATCTTAAAAGGAACCACATCTTAAATTAAATAGGTCAAATTATAATCATTTCTTTATTGGTACGAATATGATTCGAACTAAATTCATTTGGATTATACGTATTACATCACATCTATTTGAATCTTTTTAAAGACAATTTTATTGCTTTTGATGCAAGTTATGTACTTTAGATAAAAAAGTTCATGACATAAAAAGCACTAGGGGTACTAAAACAACTAACTATATATGATATATATTCTTGACTTAGATTAGATTCACTTTAGCACATTCAAAAATCTTTCTTTCTCTGTCTCCTCCCCCTTTAATTTGTTAAACAAATATATTTGTTTACAAGATTATAGTCATGAGGTACACTAAAACCGTCATACTTTACATCTAAAACTTAATCTGTTCATATGTAAATAAATTTGTTCACATGTATCATTCACATATGAACTGATAACACCTTCATTCTTCCCATCTCTTGTAGGTTGAAATGCCTTATAAATACTACATACCGCCATTTTATTGAATTGCTACCATTTTCATCATTTATTGAGTTGTTACAATTTTTGCAGCCTCATTGGATGGTTGATTCGCAATGTTTTGGGTAACAAAACGCCGTTTTCTGAATCTTTATCTCTTGAGAGTTCATCATTTCTTGAACTTGAAGATGAAGAGAGCAAACTACTATCTCTAGAATGCTTTCCTAAAGGAGAATTTGGGGAAATTTGATCATTAGGAGGAGGTATCCATTGCATACTCCATGGGATTATTGGTTGTACTTGAACATTATAACCACAGTATTGCGGCGGTGGATACAAGGAAACGGGTGGCCTATATTGAGAGGATGAGTTCCATGGATCATAAGACCATTGAGGTGCAGGAAAACATGGTATTTGAAAAGGATACTTTTGTGAATTCTCTCCTTTTTCTGCTGAATTTGAAAGA
>CM067168.1:148470375-148477875 GCA_034093135.1 Erigeron breviscapus
TTAAATTCTGTTCTTTTCTTTTCTTTAACAAACCTTCTTATACTTTTCTTTAAAACAAAAATATGACTGATGTACCCACTCTTGTGAATACACGTGACTTTGGTTATGTGTCAATTCCTCCAAGATTTGAGCCTGATGACTTTGGATCTTGGAAGGAAAGAATGCTACTACACATTGTGGGTGTAGAGCCATACTTGATGTCCATTCTGACCATAGGTCCATATGTACCCACTCTGGAACAAAGAACACCAGGAGCAACTGCTGATGCTCCTGAGATTGTGATTGCCATTGTCAAACCAGAGGTTGATGACGAGAGGAGGCTAGTAAATCTAGATGCTAGACTCAAAAACATAATTATCACCACCCTTCCCACTGATATCATGAAGCTCGTCATCAAATATCCACTTTTAAACAAGTTTGGGATAGATTGTGTAGCATGTATGAAGGTTCTGTTGATACAATTGCTACCAAGAAGATTGACCTTAAAAGGGCTTATGAAAAATTCTTCTCTCTTCCTAATGAACGTCTTGACATCACTTATACCCGATTCAAAGGGTTGCTGAATGATATGATGAATGTTGGTATCACCCATGATAACTTTGAGGTATGCCACAAGTTTATTGATAGTCTCCCTATCAAATGGAAAGGATTAAGACAAATCCTAAGAACCACAAAGCAGCTTCAGGGTCTTGATCTTGAGTCTCTCTTTGGTATGCTTCAATTTGAAGAAAGAGCTCTCGCTCAAAACCTAAGGGCTGCTGCTGAAGCGCAACGTAGTGCTGGTTCCTCTTCTTCTACAATTTCTTCTGCTTATTCTGTCACTGATCCCCTGGCCCTTGTCTCTGCTGACCCCAATAACCTTAATATTGGTGCCAGCCCTTCTAATCTTCCACCTCCTATTCAATCTCTTATTAATGAACTCAATACTGAAGAGAAACAAGAGATGTTCAGCGACTTCATGGAGTTTGCCCTGGTCGCTGGAAAAAGGTACTCCAGAAAATGGAACAACCGTAAGTCGGTTGGTCCCTATAAGGCTCTTGTTGACAAATCTCAAGAAGAGTGCTGGAGATGTGGTAGGAAGGGTCACTACCAAATGGAGTGCAGAGTTGCTATTCCAACTCCTGCTGCTCCCAAGACTAACCCTTCTAAGCCTGCTAATGAGTACAGGAACAAATACTATCAGCTCAAAGCAAAGATGGCTTAAATGGAGGAGGCCAAAACACCAGCAAAAGGGTTGGTGGCTGAAGAACATGACTGGGCTGAGTCAGATGAGTCAGACAGTGAAGAGTATGTAGATGCCATGTGCCTTATGGCACTTGCTGATGGTGATGCACTGACAAAAGACCAAGTCTCCTCCAGTCAGTGGGTAAACGTCACCATCAAAAAGGTATGTGCCTATTCAGCTGCCTCTGATGAAGATAAATCTAAAATCTTCGAATCTTTGCTATGTGATATCCAGTTCGTTGAATCTATACGAGCTGAGATCCAATCCAAACTTGACTCTGTCTGCTCAGAGTTGAGTGAAATATCTGAAAAACTCAATGAGTTAAGGAATGTTCATGTTGAACTTCAATCTCATGAGTTGCTGGCACAAAAGGTTCAGCTTGAAAATGAAAAACTCAAGCTTGAAGTTGCCAACTGCAGATGCAGATTTGTGTGACAGTAGCAACATAGATTTGATTAACGTTTTTGTTTTTAGGAATATCTATGTAATCGTTTAAATAATAAGTCGCTAGGACTTACGTTTGTATTTAATCATTACGTTTGAACTTCAATATGATATATGTTTAAGTTTATTAGTGTGTTTGTGTGTTGTATATTGTTTTGCAGGTACAAGAACGTAGAGCCAAGGTTTATAAGTGTCATAGAATACTTAAACGATGGCTGACGTTATGTAATATGCAAAATAAGGATTCAAGAGACGCTCCTCGTGCTGAAGTCATCAGCACGTTGTGCTGTCCTCGTGCTGACGTCAACACGAAGGCAACACTGTTTGGTGAATCCGCTTGGCCCACTTCGTGTAAGGTCCAAGCCCACACGAACCATGACCCTATTAGTATAAATACATCACTAATTTACGCAATTAGTAACGAATTAAAAACTTAGAAAGTCGAATTGTTGCTCGTGTGACCTCCTACACGAACTAGCACTTCGTGTGTGACCTTAGGTTGATTAATTACTTATTAATTGACAAAAGGCAGTAGCAATCTAGTTATCTCAAGAGGATTCCGCACTCTTGACATAATGAATCATGTCTTATTTATGATCCATTCAACGGTAGGGACTCACAAGTGGTATCAGAGCCCTAAGGTTGATTACCAGAAGGTGTAAGATCGTGTGATTAGCTATTGATTGAAAAATCAATTCGAAATTCAAGTTTTTATTTGACTTTGTAATCGTCTTCGCGCGACCTCGTGCTTACGTCAGCACGAGGTGATCCTGTTCGTGTACTTACCTTAGCATGAAATGCTCTTTGTTTTTCATTTCGTGCCAAGTGTCCTTCGTGTGTCACTTCGTGTCACGTGTACTTCGTGTGATCTCGTGCCACGTCAGCACGAACTTAGTGTCTTCGTGTGCTTAACTTCGTGCCACATCAGCACGAACTCAGTGTCTTCGTGTGCTTAACTTCGTGCCACATCAGCACGAACTCGTGTGCTACAGTAACTCTTTTTGTTTAACGATTCAAAATGACTACTGTACCTGCTGCCGGAAACTCTCCTAATGCCACACTTATCAATCAACTTATAATGCACGATCATGAGGTTGGTCGTGGAAACACACCTCCAAAGCTTTTCCGTATGGAGAATTATTGGATGTGGAAAAGACGATTTGAAGATTATATTCGTCTGAATGATATTGATATGTGGGTGGTGATAACTCAAGGTTTTGATTGGCCAACTTATGAGAAAAATGGCGTAATTGGTAGATATACTTATACTGATATGCCAGATGATGAAAAGAAGAAATACGTTGTGGAAGGAAAGTTTCTTTCAACTCTTACTATGGCCTTACCTCAAGAAAGTGTACATTTGTTCAAAAAGTACACTACTTCAAAGGATTTGTGGGACGCTCTAGAAATGTACTGTGAGGGCGATGCTACTTTGAAGAGAAATCATATTAAACTTCTTAAACGTCAAATCCAAGGTGAAATGTTATAATTGCGATGGATTTGGTCATTTTGAAAGAGTGTCAACGTCCAAAGAGGACTGATAATACCGTTGCTGGTAGACAGAACTACAATCAAGGCGGTATTACTCCACCCAATTATCAGAAAACTCAAGCAATGATTACATTTCCTGCTACTCCTCAACAGCAAGGTTCTCCTCAGCTTCTGGAGTCCAAGGCTGTTGTTGTTCAAAATCCAGATCATACTTATCAGTGGGATACACAATCTGAAGATACTTCAAATCATGCATTTTTAGTTGAGACTTATGATGACTATGCGCATGTTGCAAATGAAGTTGCTGAAACAATTGATTATGCTGTATATACTAGTGAAGAGAGAGCATATGAGATAGTCAAGCAGAATATTAAAAAGGTTGCTGAGATAGTGAGATCTGAGAGTGAATCTATGACAGCCGTTAAAGCCACTGAAGGAAATACTGAGTCATCTAAATCAGTTGATGACATTGCCGAGAAGAGCATTGAAGATCAGATGAAAGAATTTGTGATACCTGAAGGTATGACAACTGAAGATTTTGTTGCATACATGGCAGACTGCAAGGCTGCAGATCAGAAGGTATCATGTTCTTTACTTTCAATTGTCAATGTTTGTAAAATGGTGTCTGAAATGAAACTTGAGGTGTCTAATCTTAGTGAAATTGTAGCTAACTTAAACACTCAAAATGATATTCTTAAAAAGGAAAGTAATTTGTCTAAAGATTCTGATTTACTTCTACAAAAAGATCATCAAAAAGAGATAGAGACTGAATTAGATTTTGATCCTGATGAAGTTGTATACTATACTCTGAAAGACTGTGATACAATATTCTTTGACAGAGAAGTATCTATAACTAGGATTCAACCTAGATCTAAAATTGATAAAGTCTGGTGTGTAGAAAACAAAGAAGAATGGTTAGAAGAACAAATTCCATATAAGGATAGACATTTTGCTCCACGTAAGCCTGTAAAGACTATGGAAGAAGCAATTCAAACACTAGATGCGATTGCTGAAATGAAGGCTTATGGAATACCAGTCCTTGAAATAGCATATGATCACCCTAAAAGAAAACAGGTTAAATCATGTTATATTTGTCGTGATAAGGGTCATATAGCTAGTAAGTGTCCACTTAAGATGTCCAAGGATCCTAAGAATGAATCTTCAGCCAAGTCTAAGGATACGTTTAGATCTCATAAGATTAATGGGAAAGGTAGATTAGTTGATCAAGTTAGCTCTAGCCAGTTTATGAGTGCATATAAAAGGAAATATTATGAGGATTACGCTAAGCGGCATCCAAATGATATAAATGCACAGAACTATGTCAAATTTCTTAGATCCATATCTTATGGTAGTTCTAATAGTTCAAGTCAGGACAATGAACATAGAAAACCATCTCAAAAGTTGAGGAATTTATCACCTCAATCTAGGAGTATCTCACCTAAAGAAAATCGATCTAAGACCCCCAAACGACAGGGACATTCACAAAATGATACAAATTGTATTCATGAAGGTGGAAGTCCGAGTCGATCTCGTACACCTCATATGAGTAATTCACCTAGGAATAAGCAAGTTCAACAGAATCGGTCACCCCCTCGTAGAAATGGAAATGTTTCTAAGTTTTATGATCGATTAGAAACTCCTCCTAGGTTTGGTCCACATTCACCTAAGAATTCTCCTCCTAAGACTCATTTCACTTCGCCGACTAAAAGAAAATCGGTGACACCATCTACATCCAAGGCTCCAACTAAGAGCGATGGATATTGGACCGAATTAATTTTGAGAGATGAATTTGGCAAACCTAAACCTCAAAAGGTTTGGGTACCTTTCAGAAACTAACTTAATTTGTGTTCATTGTGCAGGGAGAACCAAGGAAGCCTACCAGTCTTTGGTATGTTGACAGTGGATGCTCTCGGCACATGACAGGGGACAAGAAATTGTTCTCCAACTATGTAGATATTAATGGTTCTTATGTTAGTTTCGCTGGTCCCAAGGGCGGCAATATCTCAGGCCAAGGTGATGTCAATGGGAAAATTACATTGGAGAAAGTCAATTATGTGGAACAACTATCTCATAATCTTATGAGTGTTTCTCAGATTTGTGACAAGGGTAATCATGTCCATTTTACTGAGAAAGAAGCACTTATTTTGAAGCCGGGATATGTTATTCCTGAAGACTGAATCCTACTGAAAGCTCCTAGGAAGAAAGACATCTATGACCTTATGTTAGGTGTTGATGATTCGAAGGAGCCAATTTGCTTATTAACGAAAGCAAATGAATCTGAATCTCTATTATGGCATAGAAGAATGGGACATATTCATTTCTGAAAGATGAATTACATAGTGAAACATGGTTTGGTTGAAGGTGTTCCATTGAAAAGGTTTGAAATGGAAGACAAATGTGTACCTTGTCTGAAAGGTAAGCAGCAGAAGTCTTCACATAAACCAAAGAGTGAAAATTCTATTGCCAACCCATTTGAGCTACTTCACATGGACTTGTTTGGTCCCGTGAATGTAAGAAGTATAGGTGGGATGTACTATTGTTTGGTGGTTACTGATGACTATTCGAGATTCTCATGGGTATTCTTTCTTCAATCGAAAGATGAAACTCCACAGATTTTGATAAATTTCTTTGTTGAAACTGAAAATGTTTATGGAGTTCGTGTTAAGAGAATCAGGAGTGATAACGGAACTGAATTCAAGAATAATATGTTGGAAGTCTTCTGTATGTCCAAAGGAATCCAAAATCAATTCAGTGCACCGTATGAACCACAACAAAATGGAGTTGCTGAAAGAAAGAATAGGACTCTAATCGAAATTGCCAGAACAATGCTTGCTGATTCAGGGCTTCCTACTATGTTTTGGGCAGAAGCAGTGAATACAGCATGTCATATTTTAAATCGGGTTTTAGTAGTTAAGCGTCGTGATAAGACTTGCTATGAACTTCTACATAAGAAGAAACCCAATTTACAGAATGTTGAACCATTTGGTGTACCGTGTACCTTCTTGAAATATATACCTCAGTTAAAGTTTGATTCAAAAGTTGAAGAGGGATTTTTCATGGGTTATAAACCAGGTACTTCAATTCGAAGGGTTTACAATAAACAGACCGACAAAGTTGACTTAGGTACAAATGTCAAGATTGTCAGTCATAAACCTGCTATTCATTCTGGAACTGGCAAGAACTTCGATTATGATAGTGTGTTTAGTTCGTTACATGGTCCTGCTTCTTATTCAGGTCCTGACAAAGTTGATGATGTGATCATTTTAAGAGATCATATGGATTATACTCCTACATCTCCTCCTGCTCAAAATGTTGATACTACTCCAACCAAAGTTCAGTCTACTACTGTTGTTGGTGAAAGTAGTAAGAATAATGATACAACTTCAAATTCAGATATTATTGAACCCGAGAACACTACTCCAACTACTCCTTCAAAGGTTCCATTGCCAGATGATGATCCTATTTCTGACGAGTCGGAAGATGATTTTGGTTCTCCTGAATTGCAGATTCAATCGAATTTAGGAGATAATCTAAATGTTGGTTCGACTCCTCAATATAGAATTAATAAGGCTCACCCTGTTGAGAATATTCTTGGTGATGCTTCAGAGCCTGTTCGAACTAGAAATCAATTAAATAAGGAGATGACTAGTTTGTTTTGTGAAGTAAAGGATTCAGGACTGATAACTGAGTGTTTGTATTCCTGTTTCATTTCACAAGAAGAACCTAAGAATGTTAAGGTTGCACTTCAAGATCCTTTTTGGGTTGCAACTATGCAAGAAGAATTAGCTAAATTTGAAAAACTTGGAGTATGGGAGTTAGTAGATGTGCCTAGAGGTGAAGAACCGATTGGAACTCGTTGGGTATTCAAATGCAAACGAGATGACAAAGGGATCGTTACAAGGAATAAGGCACGTTTGGTTGTTCAGGGGTTTGCACAACGAGAAGGATATGACTATAACGAAACTTTTGCGCCAGTTACCCGGATTGAAGCTATAAGGTTATTTTTAGCTTATGCAAGCTTTAAAGGTAAAAGGTGTATCAGTTAGACGTTAAGAGTGCCTTCTTGTATGGTGAAGTTAAAGAGGAAGTTTATGTTTTTCAACCACCGGGGTTTGAAGATCCTAATTATCCAAGACGAGCATATCGACTTGATAAGGCTCTTTATGGATTGCATCAAGCACCCAGAGTGTGGTATGAAAAGTTGTCGACATATTTGTTGACAAATGGTTTTACAAGAGGATCGATAGACAGCACATTGTTTATCAAATGGCGGAAGCGAGATTATTTGATTGTACAAGTTTACGTTGATGATATCATTTTTGGTTCATCTAATGTAAAGA
>CM067168.1:148482875-148486995 GCA_034093135.1 Erigeron breviscapus
TTTTACTTTTTATTTTTCACCTTTAATCGATATTAACCCTAAAAAATTACCACACGAAGAGCTCACTTCGGCGAACTGTTCATCCGACTCTATTTTGATCGATTTCATCCTCTTTTTGTGATTTTAATCCAGATTTGTTGGTATAAACCTAATCTAGGATAGATTTATGATGCTTTGACTTTAAAAATCATCAAATTTAAGCCGTTATAATGCCTGTTTTTCAAATTTCTCTTCGCGTGAACAGTAACAAGGACGAATTGACTTTTAGATCTTTGATTATTGATAATTTGGACTAAAATTGGACTTAAAATTAGATTAAGTGATGTTAGTACACCTTGAATCTAACAAAAGTTTGATTTAACATGTCTAAAATTGAGATTAATTGGAGATTTTGTATTTCGGCCACTATTCACACGAAGAACACGCTCCACACGAAGTGGCTCGTGTTCATGAAATTGAATTAAATTTTTTAGTTTCTGGGCATGAAATTCGTAATAAACAAGTCCAAGTTGATGAAATAAGTTGATTTTAATCGATTTATTAATCGAGTGGAGATGTTTGTATGAATTTTGAAGATCAGCTCGCGCTGATGTCACACGAAGGGATTTCTCATCGTGCTGACATCACCACGAAGCAGATTGTGAATTTTGTATTTTAATTTTAATTTTCGTTTTTCTTTTCGTTTTGTGCATGTATGGCAGGACAAGGTGCTGCTGCTCGTGTTTTTGTTAAGGAGCATATTGCTGCTATCAACATCGGCATTACTCAGCAAGGATGCACGACGGAATTTCAGGTGTCTTACAGTATCTGGCACGATCACGTATTCGTTTTGCATTGACCGAGAACCCTCCATTGGTTATAAGTCTTATTACTCAGTTCTGGAACTCTGCTAGATTAGTGCAAGTTGGTGATCATACTATGATTCGCACTACGGTTCAGGAACGTAATATTGAGTTTACTGCTGGAGACTTAAGGACTATTTTGGACTTAGGAAGCGTTGAGATGGAGCAATGTCCTACAGAATTTGAAGAATCTTTCTGTGATGGTGCTATTAGACGTATGGGGTATGTGAACGAAATCAAGCATCCATATCCTAAGAATCGTATTGGAGGCAAATGGAGATTGCTTGCCTACTACTTGTTGAGGTCTATAAGTCATCGGAGTTCAGGTCATGATCAGATGAATATACAGACTGCTTCACAGTTGGTTGCTCTTGTGCTGAACAAGCCCTACAGCTTCTCTCAGTACATTTATGACAGTTTTGTTAGGCAGTTGAGATCATTTGGGAACGAGAAGAAATTCTTTCTGTTTCCAAGATTTGTTATGATTATCATTAGGTATAGAGCAGCTCAAATACCTTTTGATGGAGAGACGTTTAATTTGGGTCGTCTTACGCATAGAGTGTTTGATGATATGATGAAGCATATAAGGGGTAATGGTGTACCTCCTAATGTTGATAATCCACCATTATTCGGACACTTAATCGATCCAGATTATGTGGCTCCAAGAGAAGGTTGGGAAGATGATGTACCTGCTGCTGCTGCTGCTAATAATGCTCAGGGTCAAGATCATCATCAAGAAGAGCAAGCTGATCAGTTTAAGGGATTGAATGAAGTTCCTTTATTTACTGATGTTCCGGAAGATGATTCGGAGATGGATGCTCTAGAGGAGGATATTGATGATCCGACAAATCTTGTGCCAACTACTGGGGTTTCTACTTCTACCTCTGCTCCAGTAGATGTTGTTGGTCCTTCTGAACGACATGTTGTTGCTGTTAATGCTGATGATGGTTCAGAAACTGAAGATGAAAATGAAGATAGGACACTGAAGAGAAGAAGAAGACAAGGGAAAGGGATTGACGCTGTTGAAAAGATTCAAGCCCTTCAGCAACCTCAGTCAGAGATTGATAGCGAGTTTGCTGAGTATCATACTGCTATGGAGATGTCTCATACCCCCGAATCAGTTGATACACCATCAGTTGCTGCCTTGAGAGCTTCTATTACTGAAGTTCCAGTTTCGGTGTCTACTACTTCAGTTGGTACTTCTGTTGGAGAGAAAAGGCCGAGAACCAAGTTCACGATTCGTTTAGATGGTTCTCATGCTAGAGTTGTCACTGAGGCTACAACTGTTACGACTACTAGAGCTCCAGAGTCGTCAGTTCGTCAGGAGCCAGAGCCGACAGTTCCTGCTCCTAGACCTCGTTCTACTCCTACTCAGGCGTTAGTTCCTGTTGCTACAGTTATGGATCGTCCGTTGTTACCAATACAAAGACTGCAGATGCCTCCATTGGGAACTTTTAATACTCGTATGCATTCATTTGAGACTACGATGCCAACGCCTGTTGCTACTTCTGACATTTCTTCTGATTCAGCTTTGCCAGTTCAAGTTCAGCTGACTCATTTATTTTCTGAGAAGAGGATGTTAGAAATGAGAGTCTCAACCTTGGAGAATCAATTAAAGATTCAGGCTGATGCACATCAGAATGAGATGGACAAAATGCTTGCACTTGTTCGTTCTCTTGATGATAGACTTGACCGATTCTTGTCTCAAGGGGGAGATAAAGATGGTTGTAAGGATGGTGACTAGCAAAGAAGCGAAGAGATGATGATCAAGATGATCAAGATGATCAAGATCCAACTCAAGATCCACCAACCAGAGACATTGTTGAGCCAGAGAATCAAGGTCAAGGTCAAGATACTGATGCTGATGCTGTTAATGTGATTAATTCAGAGACTGCAGATTTTCGGGGGGAGTCGCCAAGACAAAGAGAGTCAGAGATTGCTGGTACATCTGGTGCTAGTACATCTGGGACTCAGAAAGGAAAAGCTGTGATGGCTGCTGCTCCAGATGCAGATCCTGATGATCCAGATAACTCAGAAGATGATGAAAATTCCAATTCAGGTAACTCAAATTCTAGTAAAAATCCTAATTATCATAATCTACGGAGTGTGAGATCAGAAGAAGATAGAATAGAATGGGAGATTGTAGAGAAATTTGGGAATGATCCTCATAATCGAGTTGAGGCAGAAGCTAAAGTATGGGAAAGTCATAACTTTGAGGTTGATCAGGCCAATATTGATCTTGATAGTGATCAATGGTCAGATACAGATCGTCATAGGAAAGAGAGAAAACGATTAATGATTTTAAATCGTTTACCGTTTGTCTCTGGTTCTAGTTCTGATGATCCTGAAGACTCAGATTATCAACCTTAATGTTATTAATTTTTGTTAGTTAAAATAGATAATGATTATAAGATAGATATTTGTAAGTCCCAACTCAATAGATGGTACTACCTGAAGACACCTCTATGTCGATGGTGGAGTTACTTTGCAATATAAGCACTGAACTGGAGACGACCAGTTACAGGAGTATATACCAAGTTCTAGATAGCTTACTTATTTAAGTGACAATAAGTAAAGAACAATGCAATAATACAAAATACTTGTAAAGTAAATTGGTGAGACAATATGTAATTTTCAAGTGTAATTTATTTATTAACTTTAAATAAATTACAAGGTTGTTGCGGAACCAAGATAATACAAGTATGTAAATATCCTAACAACTTATGAACTACAATTGATCTACACTTGGAATTTCTCTAAACAGTCGAAACACTTAAAGTTGTGAAATGTTCCTTTTTACGATTGAGAGAAGATTGCACAAGTTCACCAAGAATATTGCAGGTATGCAAAGTGTGAACTGTTCTCACTTGTTATTCTTGTTGTGCAATGACTTGTATTTATAGGCAAAGTTAACATTGGGATGTTAACTTTGGCCGTACAAATATGGTTGAGAGCATTTAAGGAATAACATTTAATTCCTTAAAATGCAGTGTAAAGTTGCAGTATAAAGCTGTTAGGACCAGTTCACCTGGTAAACTGGCCAGTCTTCAGTTGCACCTGGAGACCCAGTGAAACTGTCCAGTGAACTGGAGACCCAGAAGATTTGTCCAGAAATATATTGAAGTCCAGTTGTACCGTACAGTCAACGCAACTGAAGACTTCCTCCAATTGAGAACTGACCAGTTGAAGAATCATTCCAGTTAAAGTCGAAGACAACAAATGGAAGATAGAGAATGGCAATGGCAGCGAAGCCCAGTTGACATTCTAGTCAGTTTACG
>CM067168.1:148487995-148542519 GCA_034093135.1 Erigeron breviscapus
CCTGTTGCTACTTCTGACATTTCTTCTGATTCAGCTTTGCCAGTTCAAGTTCAGCTGACTCGTTTATTTTCTGAGAAGAGGATGTTAGAAATGAGAGTCTCAGCCTTGGAGAATCAATTAAAGATTCAGGCTGAGCACATCAGAGTGAGATGGACAAAATGCTTGCACTTGTTCATTCTCTTGGTGATAAAATTGACCGATTCTTGTCTCAATGGGGAGATAAAGATGGTTGTAAGGATGATGAGCTAGCAAAGAAGCAAAGAGATGATGATCAAGATGATCAAGATCCAACTCAAGATCCACCAACCAGAGACATTGTTGAGCTAGAGAATCAAGTTCAAGGTCAAGATACTGATGCTGATGCTGTTAATGTGATTAATTCAGAGACTGCAGATGTTCAGGGGGAGTCGCCAAGACAAAGAGAGTCAGATATTGCTGGTACATCTGGTGCTAGTACATCTGGGACTCAGAAAGGAAAAGTTGTGATGCTGCTCCCAGATGCAGATCCTGATGATCCAGATAACTCAGAAGATGATGAAAATTCCAATTCAGGTAACTCAAATTCTAGTAAAAATCCTAATTATCATAATCTACGGAGTGTGAGATCAGAAGAAGATAGAATAGAATGGGAGATTGTAGAGAAATTTGGGAATGATCCTCATAATCGAGTTGAGGCAGAAGCTAAAGTATGGGAAAGTCATAACTTTGAGGTTGATCAGGCCAATATTGATCTTGATAGTGATCAATGGTCAGATACAGATCGTCATAGGAAAGAGAGAAAACGATTAATGATTTTAAATCATTTACCGTTTGTCTCTGGTTCTAGTTCTGATGATCCTGAAGACTCAGATTATCAACCTTAATGTTATTAATTTTTGTTGGTAAATAATAATAACAAATAAATTGTAAGTCCCAACTCGTTAGATGGTACTACTGAAGACACCTCTATGTCGATGGTGGAGTTACTTTGCAATATATGCACTGAACTGGAGACGACCAGTTGCAGTGTGTATATACCAAGTTCTAGATAGATTACTTATTTAAGTGACAATAAGTAAAGAACAATGCAATAATACAAAATACTTGTAAGTAATTGGTGAGACAATATGTAATTTTCAAGTGTAATTTATTTATTAACTTTAAATAAATTACAAGGTTGTTGCGGAACCAAGATACTACAAGTATGTAAATATCCTAACAACCTATGAACTACAATTGATCTACACTTGGAATTTCTCTAAACAATCGAAACACTTAAAGTTGTGAAATGTTCCTTTTAACGATTGAGAGAAGATTGCACAAGTTCACCAAGAATATTGCAGGTATGCAAAGTGTGAACTGTTCTCACTTGTTATTCTTGTTGTGCAATGACTTGTATTTATAGGCAAAGTTAACATTGGGATGTTAACTTTGGCCGTACAAATATGGTTGAGAGCATTTAAGAAATAACATTTAATTCCTTAAAATGCAGTGTAAAGTTGCAGTATAAAGTTTGTTAGGACCAGTTCACCTGGTAAACTGGCCAGTCTTCAGTTGCATCTGGAGACCCAGTGAAACTGTCCATTGAACTGGAGACCCAGAAGATTTGTCCAGAAATATATTGAAGTCCAGTTGCACCGTACAGTCAACGCAACTGAAGACTTCCTCCAGTTGAGAACTTACCAGTTGAAGAATCATTCCAGTCGAAGACAACAAGTGGAAGATAGAGAATGACAATGGCAGCGAAGCCCAGTTGACATTCTAGTCAGTTACAAACTGGAGACCATCAGTGTAAAGCTCTTACAAAGCTTTACACTGATTACGAGGAATTGACTTTTATGCTTTATGTGCTTTTTACCCGGATAATAAGATTTATCTTATTATTTAAATACAAAAAGGTACATAAAGCTGGTTGAATAAAGTTGCTTTATACTGCAACTTTACACTGCATTTTAAGGAATTAAATGCTATTCCTTAAATGCTCTCAACCACATTTGTACGGCCAAAGTTAACATCCCAATGTTAACTTTGCCTATAAATACAAGTCATTGCACAGCAAGAATAACAAGTGAGAACACTTCACACTTTGCATACCTGCAATTTTCTTGGTGAACTTGTGCAATATTCTCTCAATCGTAAAAAGGAACATTTCACAACTTTAAGTGTTTCGATTGTTTAGATAAATTCCGAGTGTAGATCAATTGTATTTCATAGGTTGTTAGGATATTTACATTCTTGTATTATCTTGGTTCCGCAACAACCTTGTAATTTATTTAACATCAATAAATAAATTACACTTGAAAATTACATATTGTCTCATCAATTTATCTTACAAGTATTTTGTATTATTGCATTGTTCTTTACTTATTGTCCTTTAAATAAGTAATCTATCTAGAACTTGGTATATACACACTGCAACTGGTCGTCTCCAGTTCAGTGCATATATTGCAAAGTACTCCACCATCGACATAGAGGTGTCTTCAGTAGTACCATCTATTGAGTTGGGACTTACAAGTGGTATCAGAGCAGAAGGCTAATAAACTTGCCTAGATCTGCTAAGATGAACACTACTGAAGGTGGAGATGGTTCTGGTTAGGTGAAACCCCCTTGAATACTAATGCTCAACCTTTCAAAATGTTAATACAAACCCTCCTTCTCCTACTGCCCCAAATCACGTCCATGTACATTATTCTAACACTCCTGTTCCCAAATTCGATGGAAACAGTGAGACTTTTGGTACATGGAAGGCAGAATGCTTTTGCATTTTGGTGGGATAGAGAGGTATATGTTGAAAATCCTTAAGGATGGACCATATATACCCATGTCTCTTGGGGTAAGTCCTCTTCTAGATCCAACTGGAAGAAGAGGTTCAAGAGAAAAGCTCGAAGACCATTGGTCTGATGAGGATCGTAGACTTGTAGATCTGGACACCAGACTCAAGAACATGATCCTTGGAGCTGTCCCTGAAGATCTAATTCCAACACTTGTGTTGTTCCCAGTGCAAAGTCAATGTGGGATGAATTAGTTATTCAGTTTGAAGGAGGTGATGACACCATTGTCACCAGAAAGGTTGCCTTGAACAAGAAGTATGAATCCTTCTTTGCCTTGCCCAATGAAAGTCTAACTGGTACATACACCAGATTTTCTAGCCTCATTAATCAGCTGATAGGCTTGGGTGTAGAGAAGGATAAGGATATTCTTCTTGAGAAGTTTTGTGATATTCTTCCTTCCAAATGGGAAAACATGGGTCTTGTCTTGAGACAAGGTAAAACCTTGCACACTCATACTCTTGCATCGCTCTATGGAGCCTTCAGATTCACTGAAGATAATAATGCTGCAAGACTGGTGGCTGACCAAGATGCCATGAACCATGCCCAGAGTTCCAAGGTTGCTAGTGTACCTGAGCGACCTTGTGCTGCCTTAATGTCTGCAGAGAGTGTCCAGGCACACTCAATGAAGGAGATGTTAAACAATTTCTTAAACTCTGGTCTGACCACTGAAAACAGTGATGGTTGTAATGAAACTGACGATGATGATCTGGTAGCCATGATTGCTAAAACCTTTAACAGGTTTAAGCATAAATCTAAAAGATTTCATGGCCCCAACAATGCTTCCAGCTCCAGCTCTCTGGATAAAACCAATCTTACCTGCTATAAGTGTGGTAAGAAAGGTCACTTTATGAAGGAATGCAGATCTAGTCAGTTTGAACAACCAAACTGGCCCCCCTGTCCCTAATTTCAATCGGCCTGATGATAGCTACAAAGCTAAATACAATAAGCTTAAGGCCCAGATTGCCCTCCTGTCCATGGAAAAGGAAAAGGATCAGTGCTTAATGGCACAAACTAAGGGAAAATGGGAGTACTCTGATGACTCATCAGCTGATGAAGAAGAGGAAAGGGACATGTGTTTCATGGCCTTGGAAGATCAACAGCAGCACGTGGCAAAAGAAGATGTCATCACTGGAAGATGGTGGACATCATCTTGAAAAAGGTATGTGATTATGACAACCAAGTTGACCCTGAACTGAAACTGGACCTGGCTGAATCATTAAGTGGTGATTTAGCTTTTGTGGAAACTGTAAGAGCTGATAGTGAAAGATATCTTGACACTATCTTAATTGAACTGAACAATGTTAAACCACAACTGAATGATTTACAAAGTGTCCAGTTGGCTCTCAAGGAGTCAGTTTTAAAGATTGAGGCTTTGGAACTTGATAATCAAAAACTATTTTCTGATCTTGAAAAATAACAAAAGATTATCAAGTCATGGGTAAAAGCATCTGGTAAAAACTATGATGCATTTTCAAGAACTATCGATGCCCAGAAGAATGCATGGAAATCTGGAGATCTAGAGATGGCAGCTCTCATACCAGATCTTCATGCATTGCCTCCAGCTCTCAGGGTTGAAACACCTTATGATCAACCTGAAGCTGTTAAAACTGAACCCATTGAGACCACCCCTATTGAGGTTAAACCTGGAGCCAAACAGGCTAATGCTCCAGTTAAAAAGGCCACTGGTAACAAGCCTTTACCTCAGAAGTCTAAGGAGCCCAAGACCCAAAAGACTAAAACTCCAGCTGAACCAAGGTCCAAGGTTCAGTTGCCTGATGAAAATAATATTTTGATTAATCTGGAAAGTCAACTCCAACTTTTGTCTCGACAGGTTCAGAGTTGTACTGCCCGGATTAAAAATCTGGAGGAGGTTCATTACCTCCAGTTTTCAAACAAAATATTAAACCACTCCCTTCAAAACCTAAATAAAAGAATGTTCCATCTGGAACAAAATCTGGTAAAAATAAGGGGAGTAAGTATCAAGTACCAATCGTTTTTACTCCTGCACCTGGAGCTGGTGAAAAAGCTCCAAATGCAGCCTCGGTTCAACACCACAACAATCTACTGTGACTTCTGTAGAGAAGTCCAGTGAACCCATCAAGAAAAGATGGGTTCACAAAAATAACTAATGATTTTTGTGGGTGTGCAGGGGCGATCGAAAGAAGAATATCTGGTATCTGGACAGCGCTGCTGGCCGGACTATGACCGGATGTAAGCCCCTGCTTGAAGAGTTTCACTGTCCAAGATGGACCGACAGTGACGTTTGGTAATGATCAATCTAGAAAGACTGAAGGATATGGTGTGCTCAATAATGGACAAGTCGAATTCAAAAGAGTTGCATTTGTGAATGGTTTGAAATACAACCTGATCAGTGTCAGCCAACTTTGTGATGATGGCTTCAGAGTTTTGTTCGATATTTGCTCAAGGCACCATATTTAACAAGGATTGGAAAGTGGTGATGGTTGCACCAAGAAAAGGAAATGTGTACATCATGGATATGGAACCAGCTCCAAAAGAGCAATGTTTCTATACCAAGGCTGATGAGGACACCAACTGGCTATGGCATAAAAGATTATCCCATCTTAATTTTAAAAATATTAACAAGTTGTCTCGCAAACAACTGGTTGATGGGATACCTCAGATTTCTTTTAATAAAGAAAAGCCATGTCCAGGGTGTGAGATGGGCAAGCAGAAAAGAGCCAGTTTCAAAACTAGGCAAAATTTTAGCATCACTGAACCTCTTCACATGCTACATATGGATCTCTTTGGTCCAGTGAATGTTCAAACTAGAGCTGGAAAGAAGTACACTCTAGTTGTGGTTGATGAATTCACCAGATACTGCTGGGTGGTATTCCTCAGATCCAAAGTGATGCACCTGCTGAAATCATCTCTCTCATCAAAAGAATTGAGCTCAAGTACACTCGAAAAGTTTGTTAGTTGCGAAGTGATAATGGTACTGAATTTCAAAATAAGGTACTTGAAACATTTTGCAATGGCACTGGCATCTCTCAAAACTTCTCATCAGCACACTCTCCAGAGCAAAATGGAGTTGTGGAAAGAAAGAATCGCACACTGATAGAAGCAGCCAGAAGTATGCTATCTGAATCAGGTCTTCCCACCAGTTTTTGGGCTGAAGCAGTTGCAACTGCTTGTCACACCCAAAACCGGTCAGTCTACATCAAGAGACATAAGAAGACTGCCTATGAAGTACTCAGGAATCGTAAACCAAATATTGGATACTTTCATGTATTTGGTTGTCCAGTTTATATCTTAAACGATTACAGTCAGCTTGGAAAGTTTGATGCAAAAGCTGATGAAGGGGTATTTTTAGGTTATTCAGATATTCGAAAGGCCTTTAGAGTTTATAATTATAGACTCGAAAAGGTTCATGAGACAATTCATGTCACATTCGATGAATCAACTGAAGCAATCAACAAGAGACCAAGCCTTGATATTTCTCCAATCAAATTTTGGTGAAACTGACCAAGTTCATCGGTCAGTTGTTTCACCAAAAGGTGTTTCCAGTTACAACAAATTGGAACCAGTTAAGAAGAAGAAAAGCACCAGTGACACATCATTATATCCCTCTATCAATTTCAACTTACCACAAGAATTGGTGATTGGATCTGATGTACGTGCCACTCCAATATCAGCACCAGTTCACACTCCAACTTCTCCAGTTCTTCAAGAAATGCCTTTGAATGAAGAATTTCATGATGCAAATCGTGACCTCATTGACTCTGATAAGGATGTAGAAGTAGTTTGGACCGATCCTCCTCCAGAAGCTACTGCAACTGAAGAAGATCGCCAGGTGACTTGCACTGATATTGTGTTACACCAGCCTAGTCAATACACTAGATGGACTCGAGCACATCCAATTGAACAGATTGTGGGAGATCCAAATAGTGGGGTTCAGACTAGAAGAGCCACCAGTGAGCAATGCTTAAATGTCACCTTCTTATCCTTAATTGAACCAAAGAAGATTGACGAGGCTATGGCAGACCCAAGCTGGGTGGAAGCTATGCAAGAAGAGCTCGTCCAGTTTGAAAGGAACAACGTTTGGGAGCTTGTTCCTTGTCCACCAGGGTTAAAGAAAGAACCCATTGGTACCAGATGGGTCTACCGAAACAAGATGGATGAAGATGGCCATGTTGTAAGAAACAAGGCCAGACTAGTTGCCCAAGGTTATTGTCAAGCAGAGGGCGTTGACTTTGATGAAACTTTTGCTCCAGTTGCAAGACTTGAAGCCATCAGAATATTTCTGGCTTATGCAGCCCATCTGCAGTTCAAAGTCTTCCAGATGGATGTCAAAAGTGCGTTCCTGAATGGAACATTGGAAGAAGAAGTTTATGTTAAGCAGACTCCAGGTTTCATCGATGAGAAGCATCCTCATTGGGTTATAGACTGAACAAAGCATTGTATGGTCTAAGACAAGCCCCAAGAGCCTGGTATGATACTCTAACTAAACATCTTCTTAAAAATGGCTTTCAAAGAGGTGCAATAGATAATACCTTATTTATCTGGAAAGAAAGAGGTAATATCTTATTGGTACAAATTTATGTTGATGACATTATATTTGGTTCAACTGATGATGCAATGTGTAAAACGTTTTCTAAAATCATGTCATCTGAGTATGAGATGAGTTTAATGGGTGAATTAACATTTTTCTTAGGTCTTCAGATTAAGCAAACTGAAAATGGAATTTTCATAAACCAAGGAAAATATGTCAGAGATTTGTTAAGAAAATACAAATATGATTCAATCACATCGAAAAACACACCTATTGCAGCACCATTAAATTTGGACTCTGACCCAACTGGCAAACCATTTAACATAACTGACTATCGTGGTATGGTTGGTTCACTGATGTACTTAACTGCCAGTCGACCAGATATAATGTTTGCAACATGTCTATGTGCCAGGTTTCAGGCTAACCCAAAAGAATCACACTTGTACGCTGTAAAGCGTATCTTTAGATACCTGAAAGGGTGTCCTAATCTTGGTCTTTGGTACCCCAAAGGCTTAGGATTAGATCTAATGGGTTATTCAGATTCTGATCATGCAGGTTGTAAGATAGATAGAAAATCAACAACTGTGGTTGTCATTTCCTTGGAGGAAAACTGGTAAGTTGGACCAGCAAGAAGCAGACTTCAGTCTCTATGTCCACTGCCGAGGCAGAGTACATTTCTGCGGCCAGTTGCTGTACCCAGATTCTCTGGATCAAGAACCAGTTACTAGATTATGGTCAAAAGTATACAAGGACCCCAATCTTTTGTGACAACACCAGTGCAATTGCTATATCTCACAACCCTGTGATGCACTCCAAAACAAAGCATATTGACATCAGGTATCATTTTATTCGTGATCATGTTATGAAAGGAGACATTGAATTACATTTCATCCCCACTGACAAACAGTTAGCTGATGTTTTTACAAAACCTCTCGATGAGAAAACCTTTAAACATCTCATCAACGAACTGGGAATGTTAAATCCTTAAAACTGGAGCTTTCTTTGTTATTGAACGCGTCAGTGACACTGATAAAGTTCTCTAGTTGAGGAGGTCCAGATAATCTTTGCTCGCCAGGCTATCGAACGCCTTTGTGATACTATCCTGGCACTAATTAATTTCTGGATCATCATTTTAGGGGGAAAGACTCAAAAATAATTTTCTGACTAAAATTCGTTTTTGTTTGAAAATGGCAACTGGAGAACTCTTCAGTTGGAAACTGGTACTGGACTGATCCTCCAGTGACCAGATTCAGTCTTGTCTTATTTTTATAACGTAAGAAATACTTGGTCAATATTTGTGACACGTGATGGTACTCGAGTGTTTTAAACCACTTGGTATCGTGATCTGACGTGTTTAAAGCAATTTTAGTACTTGAAAACTGTTTGTATTGGGAAAATAAAAAGTGAGTGGGCGCGTGGGTAAGATAAGCCGTCGTAGCATTTAATGCTGACATGGTAGCATTTAATGTTGACATGGCAAATTATGATTTTATTTCAAAATTCAAACTTCTTTTGTTAAAATATCTACAAAGTTGTTTTGGTTAAATAAAATATAATTTTTGTATTTCATTGGGATCATGGATCCCTTATAAATACCCTTATTTACTCCGAACTCATTTACTTCCTTCTACATTCTTTCATTTACTTCCCAATCATCAAAATTGCTTCATTTCTCTCTCTGCTTCACAAATCAAGAACCCTAATTCCCAAATTTCAATTTCATTTTCCAATGGCTCCTAGATCATCCCGTTCAAGAGATGTAAATCTCTTGACTGTTCCATATGCTCCTTCACGAGATGTCAAACCGGCATCTGGTGCTCCTAGTAATGCTTCGGTCATCAAACTCAATCAATAATCCGATGGCAAGCTTACAAGGATCTCAAGGGTCCAATACCCTTATTGGTAGAATCCAAATTTTTTTGAAGGATTCTCCAATAGGACCCTCATTCTCTCTAAACCCACGCAAGTTGTTTCACAACTACTTGTGTGAGTTTTGGTACACTGCCACTCTTTCTTTCGATTGTTCCTCCATCAGTTTCACATTAAAGGATGGAACAATCCAGTGTACCTTGTCCGCTGACGTATTGAGGGATGCCTTACACCTCAATTACTGGAGAGAGGGTGAATCTCCAGTCGTCTTACCCTCAAATGTTAATTTTCACCAAGTCCTCCTTGAAATGGGACACAAGGAGTGCTTGGAGAATGGAGTTTTGAAGACGAAGGGTGCGATGACCATGAAGGGTATTACACCTTCATGGAGGTACTTTTTCATCCACCTGGTGGAGAGTATGGGTGGGAGTTCTGGTGGTCTTGACCAGATCAACTCCTCACAAGCAGAAATGGCTTACTGCTTGTGGAATGGATTGAGAGTAGACTTTGCAGATATCTTATTTAGAAGCCTAGTACAAAAGCTGAAGGGAACAAGGGGTGTTTGTATCCCCTTCTCAAGGTTTCTCTCTCTCTGTTTTAAACATATTCTGGGCAGAGAAGCATACTTAAGTACAGATTCACCGTACACTGCTCCAGATATGTTGAGGAATTTAGACTCTCTGGTATCTGAAGCTGGAGAGGTCGAAATTCCAGAACGAATGCAACTGGCATTCGCTTCAACTGATGCACCAATTGAAGGTGAGTCAGAAAGACAACTGGGCGGGCCTCAAAATAATGAGGGACCCTCCAGTTCGTCTAATGTTGTGGTTGAGGATAGAGCAACCATAACTGAAGCAACTCCAATCACATCTATCCCTGGTGAAGATACTTCGGTATCTGATCCTCCAACAGATGCACCCATCCAGGAAACTGGGGAAGGTCATCTGGAGACTGACCCTTCTGGTCAGCCCTCAGTTACATTCATGGATCTGGACATGAATGTTAATGACGAGGAAATCCTTATTGAATCTTCGGATTTAGAAGGTACTTAAAACAGACTTGGAGATTTTTGATTCTGCTGTACCAGATCAAAACCCTTCATCTCCAGTCTCGCTTCTAGATGCATCAATTTCACTTTCACCATCCCAACAAAATGTGCCTACTGATATACCATTCCCAACTTATAACTATATGTCTGGAAACAGACGTATGACTCCTTCACCAACTGGGCAATTCTCACTTGCTCGAGAAATGCCACCCCCACCGCCGCCGTTGTTTCACAACTACTTGTGTGAGTTTTGGTACACTGCCACTCTTTCTTTCGATTGTTCCTCCATCAGTTTCACATTAAAGGATGGAACAATCCAGTGTACCTTGTCCGCTGACGTATTGAGGGATGCCTTACACCTCAATTACTGGAGAGAGGGTGAATCTCCAGTCGTCTTACCCTCAAATGTTAATGACGAGGAAATCCTTATTGAATCTTCGGATTTAGAAGGTATTAAAACAGACTTGGAGATTTTTGATTCTGCTGTACCAGATCAAAACCCTTCATCTCCAGTCTCGCTTCTAGATGCATCAATTTCACTTTCACCATCCCAACAAAATGTGCCTACTGATATACCATTCCCAACTTATAACTATATGTCTGGAAACAGACGTATGGCTCCTTCACCAACTGGGCAATTCTCACTTGCTCGAGAAATGCCACCCCCACCACCGCCGTTGTTCACACCTGAGCATTCTCAGCATGAACAACACATTGTTTTTCCAGTCCTTTCTTCTACCACCACTCCTACTATTTCTTCAACTGCAGGTATGACAACTGGGGAGATTTCTCTTAGTTTGCCTCCTCCAGTTGCTCCAGTAGTAACTGCTGCTGGTCCAGTGACACCTTCTCCTTCGTCACTGGATAGTCAAGTTGTCTCTTTACAAGCCGATCTCCAAAACCTTCTTACCAGGGTGGAGGAGATTCAAAAGACACTTGACAAAAACACCAAGTCTTTCTCCAGATACCACAAGGATCACTTGACCAACATTAAAGTGGTTGATCTGGGGATTAACAAGTTTTCATCTAATGAAGACTTGGTGTTCAATAAGCTAAATGAGTTGGTCACTGGCTGTAACACTCTAGCAACATCTTTGAAGGAAGCCTTTGACCTTACTCAGTCCAAGGTTACAACCTCAATCTCCAATCTGCTTGGCAACACTGTAAGAACATCTGAAGTAGATTTGAGGGAGATTGAAAGGCAGGTAAAGGATATGATTGAAAAATCTGGCCTAAATGTGACTGAACTTGGAGAGCAGTTGATGACTTCAGTTGGTCAGAAGATAGAGGATACGCTGGGTGCAAGAGAACAACAATTGATTGAAAGGGTGATGTCTGAGATCACCAAGCTGGCCACTCCTCAGGTTGATCTGGCCCCACTCACCAGTGAGATCAACCAGTTGAGAGGCAGCATTGAAAATTTGAACACTCAGGTATCCCTTCATGCTCAGTCTTTGGATAAACTGACAACTGAAGTGGAAAGTTTGAAGAAGAAGGATGAGGAAGTGAAGGAAAAGGTTGTATCTGGTTTGGATGAAGACTCCAAGATCTTAAATGAATTAAAAACTGGTCAAGAACAGGTTACTGCAAATGTTTTGACCCAATCAAAGGAGACCAACCATTTGTGGAGTCTTTCAGGATGATGTGTGGGATTTTCAAGGAGTGCAAGGACATGCAAACATGGCAGCCTCTTGACCGGTTGCCATCTCACCCTTCTGAATAGGAAGTTATTAGGGCAGGTCTAGATGCTGCCAAGGGGGAAAGAAGTGCAGTCCTTCCACCAGTTGCACCTGAAAGAACTCCATCTGGAAGTCAAGCTGGTAGGGAAATGGTTGTAGCTACCAGTACTGAAGCTGGTGAGCAAACTGGTGATATGGGTGATAGGGGGAATGTGTTGGATAAAGGAAAAGGTTTAGCTATTGATGTATCTGCCCAGCCGGCCACTGATATTCCTATGTTAGAAACTGGCAATGCTGATATACTTCCTCCAGTTTCTGATAGTGTAAGCAAACAACTGGCCAGACTTGGTAATCAAATTAAAGAAAGAAAGAAGATGAAACAAGCCAACCAAGTTGAAGCCAGGGCACATCTTGCACAGATCAAACTGCTTGATATGAGTGATGCCAATCTTTTGGGAATCACTAAGGAGGAGTATGCCAGAGTTAAGCATGATCCCAGGATAGTTGACCAGTTGAAAGAAATGCTTGATGTAGAACTGGACAGACACTATCCTGATGATGAAGCTGAATTTGATGCCAGAAGTTTAAACATATCAGTGGAGAAGGCTAAGGAGAATAGGGCCAGTGGGATTCTAAAAAGAATTGCAAATGTTAAGAAGGTTGTGAAGAAGGTATTGAATCCACCAAGAAGGATTCCTCAACCAAGAAGACCACTGACCAGAGATGCTGACCTTAGCACGTTTGTTGAACCAACTGGCGAGGTATTAAATGAAGACATCAAGTCCGCTGTACTGGCTGCTGGTGCTGGGAGTATAAAAATAACAAATGAATCTAAAGCAAGAAGCTATTACTCCCAGATCATGTCAACCAGAAGACATAGTGGTACTATCAATGGTGTCAATGTAACAATCAAGCCAGACACCAAAGTCTTTCAAGTTGAAGTTAGTTATACCAGAGGGCCACTGGTTAAAACTGACAATCCTGGTGCAATGCAGTATGGGTTCAGTGAATGGGTGGAAATGGTGAATGTGTTGGATGCAAAGGCACAAAAGAATAGGTTTGAGAAAGCATGGGTGAACTTCCTAAGGGGCAAGATTCAACATAAAGAAAATCTAGAGCTAAAGTTGAATATTGACCCTGAAGACTCACAACCTATCTCTTCAGTGACCAAGAGAAGAAGAACTAGCGAAGGGCCATCTCATTAAGTTCTTTCTTTTCAGTTATCTACTTGTATTTTGTTTTACATTCTGTAACTTGTATAAATTTTATTTCCTTGTATAAATGAAGTTACCAGTCTGTAACCACAAGGTAGATAATAGATTAAAATCTAACAAACCTAAAAGAAAAACCTAAGGCATTTATTGATCTATAAAAATGCCTTGGAAACTTAGATAGATTTAAATCGAACAAGTCCTTCCAGTTCACACTTGTACAGATACAAGAACTAGAAAAAGACTTGGCAATATTTCTAGACAAATAGGGGGAATTTGTTAGGACCAGTTTACTGGTAAACTGGTCAGTCTCCAGTTGCACCTGGAGACCCAGTGAAACTGTCCAGTGAACTGGAGACCCAGAAGATTTGTCCAGAAATATATTGAAGTCCAGTTGTACCGTACAGTCAACGCAACTGAAGACTTCCTCCAATTGAGAACTGACCAGTTGAAGAATCATTATAGTTGAAGTCGAAGACAACAAATGGAAGATAGAGAATGGCAATGGCAGCGAAGCCCAGTTGACATTCTAGTCAGTTACAAACTGGAGACCATCAGTGGAAAGCTCTTACAAAGCTTTACACTGATTACGAGAAATTGACTTTTGTGCTTTATGTCCTTTTACCCGGATAATAAGATTTATCTTATTATTTAAATACAAAAGGTACATAAAGCTGGTTGAATAAAGTTGCTTTATACTGCAACTTTACACTGCATTTTAAGGAATTAAATGCTATTCCTTAAATGCTCTCAACCACATTTGTACGGCTAAAGTTAACATCCCAATGTTAACTTTGCCTATAAATACAAGTCATTGCACAACAAGAATATTACTTCTTCGAATACACTTCGATAAATTTCACACTTTGCATACCTGCAATATTCTTGGTGAACTTGTGCAATATTCTCTCAATCGTAAAAAGGAACATTTCACAACTTTAAGTGTTTCGATTGTTTAGAGAAATTCCGAGTGTAGATCAAATGTAGTTCATAGGTTGTTAGGATATTTACATTCTTGTATTATCTTGGTTCTGCAACAACCTTGTAATTTATTTAACATCAATAAATAAATTACACTTGAAAATTACATATTGTCTCATCAATTTATCTTACAAGTATTTTGTATTATTGCATTGTTCTTTACTTATTGTCTTTTAAATAAGTAATCTATCTAGAACTTGGTATATACACACTGCAACTGGTCGTCTCCAGTTCAGTGCATATATTGCAAAGTAACTCCACCATCGACATAGAGGTGTCTTCAGTAGTACCATCTATTGAGTTGGGACTTACAAAAGCAACTTTATTCAACCAGCTTTATGTACCTTTTTGTATTTAAATAATAAGATAAATCTTATTATCCGGGAAAAACACATAAAGCATAGAGTTCATGACCCTAAGCGTGCCTAATCAATTTCGTCATCTCATCTCATCTCATCTCATTAAGTTGTGACTAGGTCACCGTTAAGTTGTAACCGAAGTTACCGTTTCATTCAATGTACCCTCCCACATACGGGCACTACGTACTCTCCACATACGAGCACGATTTATACGTATCTAGTACCCTCCCACATACGGGCACTACGTACTCTCCACATACGAGCACGATTTATACGTATCTAGTACCCTCCCACATACGGGCACTACGTACTCTCCACATACGAGCACGATTTATACGTATCTAGTACCCTCCCACATACGGGCACTACGTACTCTCCACATACGAGCACGATTTATACGTATCTAGTACCCTCCCACATACGGGCACTACGTACTCTCCACATACGAGCACGATTTATACGTATCTAGTACCCTCCCACATACGGGCACTACGTACTCTCCACATACGAGCACGATTTATACGTATCTAGTACCCTCCCACATACGGGCACTACGTACTCTCCACATACGAGCACGATTTATACGTATCTAGTACCCTCCCACATACGGGCACTACGTACTCTCCACATACGAGCACGATTTATACGTATCTAGTACCCTCCCACATACGGGCACTACGTACTCTCCACATACGAGCACGATTTATACGTATCTAGTACCCTCCCACATACGGGCACTACGTACTCTCCACATACGAGCACGATTTATACGTATCTAGTACCCTCCCACATACGGGCACTACGTACTCTCCACATACGAGCACGATTTATACGTATCTAGTACCCTCCCACATACGGGCACTACGTACTCTCCACATACGAGCACGATTTATACGTATCTAGTACCCTCCCACATACGGGCACTACGTACTCTCCACATACGAGCACGATTTATACGTATCTAGTACCCTCCCACATACGGGCACTACGTACTCTCCACATACGAGCACGATTTATACGTATCTAGTACCCTCCCACATACGGGCACTACGTACTCTCCACATACGAGCACGATTTATACGTATCTAGTACCCTCCCACATACGGGCACTACGTACTCTCCACATACGAGCACGATTTATACGTATCTAGTACCCTCCCACATACGGGCACTACGTACTCTCCACATACGAGCACGATTTATACGTATCTAGTACCCTCCCACATACGGGCACTACGTACTCTCCACATACGAGCACGATTTATACGTATCTAGTACCCTCCCACATACGGGCACTACGTACTCTCCACATACGAGCACGATTTATACGTATCTAGTACCCTCCCACATACGGGCACTACGTACTCTCCACATACGAGCACGATTTATACGTATCTAGTACCCTCCCACATACGGGCACTACGTACTCTCCACATACGAGCACGATTTATACGTATCTAGTACCCTCCCACATACGGGCACTACGTACTCTCCACATACGAGCACGATTTATACGTATCTAGTACCCTCCCACATACGGGCACTACGTACTCTCCACATACGAGCACGATTTATACGTATCTAGTACCCTCCCACATACGGGCACTACGTACTCTCCACATACGAGCACGATTTATACGTATCTAGTACCCTCCCACATACGGGCACTACGTACTCTCCACATACGAGCACGGTTTAGACGTACCTATTACCACCGTAAGGCACGATTTATACGTATCTAGTACCCTCCCACATACGGGCACTACGTACTCTCCACATACGAGCACGATTTATACGTATCTAGTACCCTCCCACATACGGGCACTACGTACTCTCCACATACGAGCACGATTTATACGTATCTAGTACCCTCCCACATACGGGCACTACGTACTCTCCACATACGAGCACGATTTATACGTATCTAGTACCCTCCCACATACGGGCACTACGTACTCTCCACATACGAGCACGATTTATACGTATCTAGTACCCTCCCACATACGGGCACTACGTACTCTCCACATACGAGCACGATTTATACGTATCTAGTACCCTCCCACATACGGGCACTACGTACTCTCCACATACGAGCACGATTTATACGTATCTAGTACCCTCCCACATACGGGCACTACGTACTCTCCACATACGAGCACGATTTATACGTATCTAGTACCCTCCCACATACGGGCACTACGTACTCTCCACATACGAGCACGATTTATACGTATCTAGTACCCTCCCACATACGGGCACTACGTACTCTCCACATACGAGCACGATTTATACGTATCTAGTACCCTCCCACATACGGGCACTACGTACTCTCCACATACGAGCACGATTTATACGTATCTAGTACCCTCCCACATACGGGCACTACGTACTCTCCACATACGAGCACGATTTATACGTATCTAGTACCCTCCCACATACGGGCACTACGTACTCTCCACATACGAGCACGATTTATACGTATCTAGTACCCTCCCACATACGGGCACTACGTACTCTCCACATACGAGCACGATTTATACGTATCTAGTACCCTCCCACATACGGGCACTACGTACTCTCCACATACGAGCACGATTTATACGTATCTAGTACCCTCCCACATACGGGCACTACGTACTCTCCACATACGAGCACGATTTATACGTATCTAGTACCCTCCCACATACGGGCACTACGTACTCTCCACATACGAGCACGATTTATACGTATCTAGTACCCTCCCACATACGGGCACTACGTACTCTCCACATACGAGCACGATTTATACGTATCTAGTACCCTCCCACATACGGGCACTACGTACTCTCCACATACGAGCACGATTTATACGTATCTAGTACCCTCCCACATACGGGCACTACGTACTCTCCACATACGAGCACGATTTATACGTATCTAGTACCCTCCCACATACGGGCACTACGTACTCTCCACATACGAGCACGATTTATACGTATCTAGTACCCTCCCACATACGGGCACTACGTACTCTCCACATACGAGCACGATTTATACGTATCTAGTACCCTCCCACATACGGGCACTACGTACTCTCCACATACGAGCACGATTTATACGTATCTAGTACCCTCCCACATACGGGCACTACGTACTCTCCACATACGAGCACGATTTATACGTATCTAGTACCCTCCCACATACGGGCACTACGTACTCTCCACATACGAGCACGATTTATACGTATCTAGTACCCTCCCACATACGGGCACTACGTACTCTCCACATACGAGCACGATTTATACGTATCTAGTACCCTCCCACATACGGGCACTACGTACTCTCCACATACGAGCACGATTTATACGTATCTAGTACCCTCCCACATACGGGCACTACGTACTCTCCACATACGAGCACGATTTATACGTATCTAGTACCCTCCCACATCAACCCAACCACATTATAGGTTATACATTACCGTTTTGGAGGTTATAGTTTATGAAACCATTTATGTTGCACCCTCAGCGTGACAAAAGTAGTGTATCTTACCTCGTAGTAGTATGTGCGCGCAAACAAAGGCTACAAGTGCTTAATAGTAATCCCCCGACACCTATCGTACATTAACATATGAAGTATAAGTCATTAGGGACATTAAATGGACTTTCGTACGACTTTAGGACTCATAGAATCCGTCGAAACTCGACCTTCACTCACTAATTCAACCTTTCAGGAAACTTGACCTCAAAATCATCCTTTAAACTCATTACCATTAGAAAATAGACTCTCTCACGATTCTAGGGATAGCTTATTTGTCAAAAACGGAGTTACGGTTCAAAAGATATGGCCATTTGAAAAATCAAACGAATTTAGCTTCAGAAAATCCTAACTTCGTCCAGAAATCATAAAACGACTTGTTCTTCGATTTTTCCAGAAATCAACGACTTGGGCTTCACCCAAAACATGATTTTGACCTTGTTAAACATATTTTGATCATACATATCGATTACAAACTCGTTTGACACCATTTATAATCAGATTTGATCCTTTATAAAACATCATTAAATCTGTAATATAGATATCAAAACATAGATTACCTGTAACAAATGATATCCGATCCGATTCAATACAAAAACCTTTGATTTGTTTGATGAACGAACTTAAGCTTTCCATAAACGAATTTAAACCTTAGAACAACTTAGACATCACTTAAGTTTCAAAACGAATTTAGCTCCTTATTGCCCAACGAATTTAAGCAAGTTTTGAACGAACTTAGGACTCCCAAACGAAGTTAAACTTCGTTGGTTGAACGAACTTAAGCTTTCCATAAACGAATTGAACTTCGTTTGAAACCATCAGAAACGAATTTAGCTTCAGAAAATCCTAACTTCGTCCAGAAATCATAAAACGACTTGTTCTTCGATTTTTCCAGAAATCAACGACTTGGGCTTCACCCAAAACATGATTTTGACCTTGTTAAACATATTTTGATCATACATATCGATTACAAACTCGTTTGACACCATTTATAACATTAATTAGCCAAAAACATAACATGAACCCTAACTTTGAGAAATTCCATTTATAATCAGATTTGATCCTTTATAAAACATCATTAAATCTGTAATATAGATATCAAAACATAGATTACCTGTAACAAATGATATCCGATCCGATTCAATACAAAAACCTTTGATTTGTTTGATCAAAACCTTGAAGAATTGCTTGAGAAATCAAAAGAGGATTAAAGAAACTTGTTCTTTGATTGTAATTAGGTTTAGGGGCTGAAACTAATCAAAGATTAGGCTGCCCTAATCACTAATCCCGTTTTTAACTTTTCAACATTGGCAAATTTGGTCCCTGGACTTCATATCGACTTTATTTCGCTTAAAAACACCTATCGGGGATACATACAACACACTAAAGCACTTTCGCACACTACATAGGCCTTTTACACATCATTTAATCCACTTTATTGTCACTCATTAAAGATAATTAAATCTTACATATAGGGCACATAAACATATAAACACGTATTTCCACGTAAACATATCATTAACCACCGTCATCATATCATATCATAAACATAACTACGGGGAAGCATCATAGGCATCGTCATCATTATTCCCCGAGTACCTCCCATATCAACCCAACCACATTATAGGTTATACATTACCGTTTTGGAGGTTATAGTTTATGAAACCATTTATGTTGCACCCTCAGCGTGACAAAAGTAGTGTATCTTACCTCGTAGTAGTATGTGCGCGCAAACAAAGGCTACAAGTGCTTAATAGTAATCCCCCGACACCTATCGTACATTAACATATGAAGTATAAGTCATTAGGGACATTAAATGGACTTTCGTACGACTTTAGGACTCATAGAATCCGTCGAAACTCGACCTTCACTCACTAATTCAACCTTTCAGGAAACTTGACCTCAAAATCATCCTTTAAACTCATTACCATTAGAAAATAGACTCTCTCACGATTCTAGGGATAGCTTATTTGTCAAAAACGGAGTTACGGTTCAAAAGATATGGCCATTTGAAAAATCAAACGAATTTAGCTTCAGAAAATCCTAACTTCGTCCAGAAATCATAAAACGACTTGTTCTTCGATTTTTCCAGAAATCAACGACTTGGGCTTCACCCAAAACATGATTTTGACCTTGTTAAACATATTTTGATCATACATATCGATTACAAACTCGTTTGACACCATTTATAACATTAATTAGCCAAAAACATAACATGAACCCTAACTTTGAGAAATTCCATTTATAATCAGATTTGATCCTTTATAAAACATCATTAAATCTGTAATATAGATATCAAAACATAGATTACCTGTAACAAATGATATCCGATCCGATTCAATACAAAAACCTTTGATTTGTTTGATCAAAACCTTGAAGAATTGCTTGAGAAATCAAAAGAGGATTAAAGAAACTTGTTCTTTGATTGTAATTAGGTTTAGGGGCTGAAACTAATCCCGTTTTTAACTTTTCAACATTGGCAAATTTGGTCCCTGGACTTCATATCGACTTTATTTCGCTTAAAAACACCTATCGGGGATACATACAACACACTAAAGCACTTTCGCACACTACATAGGCCTTTTACACATCATTTAATCCACTTTATTGTCACTCATTAAAGATAATTAAATCTTACATATAGGGCACATAAACATATAAACACGTATTTCCACGTAAACATATCACGGACTTAGAATTTGACCTAACGACGTTAGTCAACATATACGTTTAAGTTTTGGGATGTTACAATTACCTCCCCCTTAAGAGGATTCCGTCCCCGGAATCACTTCAACATCAAAAAGGTGGGGATAGGTCTCCCGCATTACGGACTCGGTCTCCCAAGTCATACTTTCGCCGTGATTGTGTTTCCACTTTATGAGAACTAGATCGATAGTCTTTCGTCGTAGCTTCTTTTGTTTCCTTCCCAATATAGCAACAGGTTCATCGACAATCTGCTTGTTGGGATTAATACTTACGTCCTCGAGTGGAATGACATCCGTTTCATTCGCATAGCACTTACGTAGGTAACACACATGAAATGTGTTGTGAATTCCATTAAGTTCTGGAGGTAAGTCCAGCTTAAATGCCTGTTCATTAACCTTCTTAATGATCTTAAAAGGTCCAATGAATCTGGGGCTTAACTTTCCACGTTTTCCAAACCGTAATACACCTTTCCAAGGCGACACCTTGAGTAAAACCATTTCGCCTTCTTTAAAATCGAACGGCCTCCTTTTCTTATCAGCATATGACTTTTGCCTTTCACGAGCAACACGTAAGGCTTTCTTTGCTACGTTAACTTTATCGGCCGTAAGCTGTACTAATTCGGGTCCAGCAAATTGCTTTTCCCCGGGCTCCAACCAACAACTAGGAGTCCGACACTTTCTACCATATAACATCTCATAAGGTGGCATTCCAATGCTCGCATGATAACTATTGTTATACGCAAACTCAATAAGAGGTAGGTGTTTATCCCACGAACCACCATAATCCATTACACAAGCTCTGAGCATATCTTCGAGCGTTTGAATAGTCCTTTCACTTTGCCCATCGGTTTGCGGATGGTAGGCTGTGCTCAGACGAACTTGCGTACCAACTTCCCGTTGAAAACTCTTCCAAAAGTTGGAAACGAATCGAGCATCACGATCTGACACAATCGATATCGGAACACCATGTTTAGAAACCACTTCATCAATATACAACGTAGCGAAGTTCTCCATAGGAGCAGTCTCACGAACTGGGAGAAAGTGAGCACTCTTCGTTAATCGATCGACAATAACCCATATCATATCGTGACCACGAGGCGTCCTCGGAAGTTTGGTCACAAAATCCATCGTAATGTGATCCCATTTCCACTCAGGGATCTCAAGTTGCTGAAACTTCCCGTAAGGCTTTTGATGTTCAGCTTTCACCTTCGCACACGTCAAACATTTCTGCACATACATCATCACATCGTTCTTAATACTGGGCCACCAATAAATAGGCTTCAAATCTGCATGCATCTTTGTGGCACCAGGGTGTACAGAATACTTAGTTTTGTGAGCTTCATCCATTACTAACTCACGATTGCCTCCATAGAGAGGAACCCATATTCTACCTTTGTAGGTTCGAAGGCCACGACTATTTTCTTCCATTTGGAGTCTGTTCTTCTTCTTTTTCCCAATAGACTCCGCTTTCACATTATCATCCTTTAACGCTTCGATTTGAGCTAATCGAATAGGTTCCAGTAAATTCGACTCAATCTTTGTAATCATCGCACATAATCTACTTTTCGCATATCCTTTGCGGCTTAAGGCATCAGCAACCACATTAGCTTTGCCTGGGTGATATTTAATTTCACAATCATAATCCTTTAATAACTCCATCCACCGTCGTTGTCTAACATTCATGTCCTTCTGAGTAAACACGTACTGTAAGCTCTTATGATCCGTATATAGGGTACACTTTGTACCATACAGATAATGTCGCCACAACTTCAGAGCAAAAACAACCGCAGCCAGCTCAAGGTCATGAGTAGGATAGTTCCGCTCATGAGGCTTCAGCTGTCGAGAGGCGTAAGCGATAACTTTGTCTCGTTGCATTAGTACACACCCTAACCCCGTGATGGATGCGTCACTATAAACCACTAAATCATCTGTTCCTTCGGGTAAGGCTAAGACTGGAGCTTCACACAACTTCTTTTTCAACGTCGTGAAGGCTTTCTCTTGAGCATCGGTCCACACAAACTTCACACCTTTCTTCGTTAATTCAGTCATTGGCTTGGCAATGCGCGAGAAATCCTGAATAAAACGTCGATAATAGCCAGCCAAACCGAGAAAACTTTTAATTTCAGTAGGAGACTTAGGCTGCTCCCACTTCGACACCGCTTCTATCTTCGAAGGATCTACTTTTATACCATCAGAGGAGACGACATGGCCGAGGAAATGAACTTCCTTTAGCCAGAACTCGCACTTGGAGAATTTAGCATATAGCTTTTTCTCTCTGAGGACTTGAAGGACGGCTCTCAAATGCTCTCTATGTTCCTCTTCCGACTTTGAATACACAAGAATGTCGTCGATGAAAACGATAACGAAATGATCCAAAAACGGTCGACAGACACGGTTCATCAAATCCATAAACTTCGCTGGAGCATTTGTCAAACCGAATGGCATGACAAGGAACTCATAATGACCATAACGAGTTCGGAACGCTGTTTTGGCTACACTTTCTTCTTCAACCTTCAATTGATGATAGCCAGACCGTAAATCAATCTTTGAAAAATAAGAAGCACCTTGAAGTTGATCGAACAAATCATCAATGCGAGGGAGTGGATACTTATTCTTCACCGTTCTTTTATTCAGCTCGCGATAATCGATACACATGCGCATGGATCCGTCTTTCTTCTTTACAAATAGGATAGGAGCACCCCATGGAGAGGAACTCGGACGGATAAAACCTTTATCTAAAAGTTCCTGAATTTGAGTCATCAACTCCTTCATCTCTGTCGGAGCTAATCGATAGGGAGCTTTAAATGTCCCATCATTATACCCCTTACTCCTTTCTTAAGGGAAAACTCTTTATCTTGAGAAGTAGTCATACATAAGATTCCGTTCAAATATAGGATATCAATATCACTTTCACATTCTTGTAATAAGGAAGAATCTCCCCCGTAGACAATCGTCTCAATCGTCACATGTCGTCCCGTAGCGAAATCAAAACTACGTGAGTCGCAAATCTAAAACAGTCCAAAGTATGCGCCGCATCTTTCGTCAAATTCCATCCTCTAATCGAATCCTATACGAACTCAAACCTTCAATCTTAATCCCAAGCACTACTTCCACATTTAACAGCTCGAATAAAACCTCACATCATATCATAGTGCTCTTGGAATGGACGTGTTTCATGTTTAAGGGTTGAATCAACCGTTGAGTCGACTTCTTTACTTGTTTCAACTTCATCCTTCATTACTTCATTCATACGTGTCTACTCTTCACGTGATCAAATGAAATACCATTTAATGATTCCACCTTTGTCATCTTCACTTCATTTGGATCAACACAGACACAGTCTCACAAACACACACATGTCGTGATACATTTACAATTACGTTCGCGACCGGAATTGTAACTATATCCTTTCATACGTGTGCCCGGTAACCCTTCTGTGCATCACCTACTTATCACCCTTCAAATGTCCATCATTAACTCTACTTGTCAGGTTCAAGTACAAGTCCTTTGAACTAGTAGACTCAACAACATTGTCTACCGATCACTTCACTCCTCACCTACCTTTAAACTTCATTTAACTTCATGTACTTCATAGTCATCATACACATTTATCCGGCTATAAATGACTCACGAATTTTATCTTCTCCATGAAGAAACGAGCATACTCGTTGACTTTTCCAATTTCAGCCGTCAAGGCACGAAACTCCTTTTCCATCTTACGCTGCTCATGAACCCCAATATATTCCTCAATAAATTTCTACTTAAAGTTAGCCCACGAGATAGCAGATACCATAACTGGAGTCATCGAAATAGTAATGCTCTTCCACCAATCCTGAGCACCTTCTTTCAACATTCGACTAGCGCACAACACCTTCTTATCCTCGGGATAGTCCATCGTAGCATTCGGATAACTTAGCGATGAAGAAACGAGATATAGAGGAATAAGGCTAAAACATATCATCGTAACATGTATCAAACATATCATAACATATCATTAACCACCGTCATCATAACATATCATAACATATCATTAACCACCGTCATCATAACATATCATAAACATATCATTAACCACCGTCATCATAACATATCATAAACATATCATTAACCACCGTCATCATAACATATCATAACATATCATTAACCACCGTCATCATAACATATCATAACATATCATTAACCACCGTCATCATAACATATCATAACATATCATTAACCACCGTCATCATAACATATCATAAACATATCATTAACCACCGTCATCATAACATATCATAAACATATCATTAACCACCGTCATCATAACATATACAACATATCATTAACCACCGTAATCATTACATATCATATCGTAAACATATCATTAACCACCGTCATCATAACATATCATAAACATATCATTAACCACCGTCATCATAACATATCATAAACATATCATTAACCACCGTCATCATAACATATCATAACATATCATTAACCACCGTCATCATAACATATCATAAACATATCATTAACCACCGTCATCATAACATATCATGAACATATCATTAACCACCGTCATCATAACATATCATAACATATCATTAACCACCGTCATCATAACATATCATAACATATCATTAACCACCGTAATCATTACATATCATATCGTAAACATATCATTAACCACCGTCATCATATCATATCGTAAACATATCATTAACCACCGTAATCATTACATATCATATCGTAAACATATCATTAACCACCGTCATCATAACATATCATAAACATATCATTAACCACCGTCATCATAACATATCATAAACATATCATTAACCACCGTCATCATAACATATCGTAAACATATCATTAACCACCGTCATCATAACATATCGTAAACATATCATTAACCACCGTCATCATAACATATCATAAACATATCATTAACCACCGTCATCATAACATATCATAACATATCATTAACCACCGTCATCATAACATATCATAACATATCATTAACCACCGTCATCATAACATATCATAACATATCATTAACCACCGTCATCATAACATATCATAACATATCATTAACCACCGTAATCATTACATATCATATCGTAAACATATCATTAACCACCGTCATCATAACATATCATATCGTAAACATATCATTAACCACCGTCATCATAACATATCATATCATATCATTAACCACCGTCATCACAACATTACAACATATCATTAACCACCGTAATCATTACATATCATATCGTAAACATATCATTAACCACCGTAATCATTACATATCATATCGTAAACATATCATTAACCACCGTAATCATTACATATCATATCGTAAACATATCATTAACCACCGTAATCATTACATATCATATCGTAAACATATCATTAACCACCGTCATCATATCATATCATAAACATATCATTAACCACCGTAATCATTACATATCATATCGTAAACATATCATTAACCACCGTAATCATTACATATCATATCGTAAACATATCATTAACCACCGTAATCATTACATATCATATCGTAAACATATCATTAACCACCGTCATCATAACATATCATAACATATCATTAACCACCGTCATCATAACATATCATATCGTATCATTAACCACCGTCATCATCTCATCTCATCTCATCTCATTAAGTTGTGACTAGGTCACCGTTAAGTTGTAACCGAAGTTACCGTTTCATTTAATGTACCCTCCCACATACGGGCACTACGTACTCTCCACATACGAGCACGATTTATACGTATCTAGTACCCTCCCACATACGGGCACTACGTACTCTCCACATACGAGCACGATTTATACGTATCTAGTACCCTCCCACATACGGGCACTACGTACTCTCCACATACGAGCACGATTTATACGTATCTAGTACCCTCCCACATACGGGCACTACGTACTCTCCACATACGAGCACGATTTATACGTATCTAGTACCCTCCCACATACGGGCACTACGTACTCTCCACATACGAGCACGATTTATACGTATCTAGTACCCTCCCACATACGGGCACTACGTACTCTCCACATACGAGCACGATTTATACGTATCTAGTACCCTCCCACATACGGGCACTACGTACTCTCCACATACGAGCACGATTTATACGTATCTAGTACCCTCCCACATACGGGCACTACGTACTCTCCACATACGAGCACGATTTATACGTATCTAGTACCCTCCCACATACGGGCACTACGTACTCTCCACATACGAGCACGATTTATACGTATCTAGTACCCTCCCACATACGGGCACTACGTACTCTCCACATACGAGCACGATTTATACGTATCTAGTACCCTCCCACATACGGGCACTACGTACTCTCCACATACGAGCACGATTTATACGTATCTAGTACCCTCCCACATACGGGCACTACGTACTCTCCACATACGAGCACGATTTATACGTATCTAGTACCCTCCCACATACGGGCACTACGTACTCTCCACATACGAGCACGATTTATACGTATCTAGTACCCTCCCACATACGGGCACTACGTACTCTCCACATACGAGCACGATTTATACGTATCTAGTACCCTCCCACATACGGGCACTACGTACTCTCCACATACGAGCACGATTTATACGTATCTAGTACCCTCCCACATACGGGCACTACGTACTCTCCACATACGAGCACGATTTATACGTATCTAGTACCCTCCCACATACGGGCACTACGTACTCTCCACATACGAGCACGATTTATACGTATCTAGTACCCTCCCACATACGGGCACTACGTACTCTCCACATACGAGCACGATTTATACGTATCTAGTACCCTCCCACATACGGGCACTACGTACTCTCCACATACGAGCACGATTTATACGTATCTAGTACCCTCCCACATACGGGCACTACGTACTCTCCACATACGAGCACGATTTATACGTATCTAGTACCCTCCCACATACGGGCACTACGTACTCTCCACATACGAGCACGATTTATACGTATCTAGTACCCTCCCACATACGGGCACTACGTACTCTCCACATACGAGCACGATTTATACGTATCTAGTACCCTCCCACATACGGGCACTACGTACTCTCCACATACGAGCACGATTTATACGTATCTAGTACCCTCCCACATACGGGCACTACGTACTCTCCACATACGAGCACGATTTATACGTATCTAGTACCCTCCCACATACGGGCACTACGTACTCTCCACATACGAGCACGATTTATACGTATCTAGTACCCTCCCACATACGGGCACTACGTACTCTCCACATACGAGCACGATTTATACGTATCTAGTACCCTCCCACATACGGGCACTACGTACTCTCCACATACGAGCACGATTTATACGTATCTAGTACCCTCCCACATACGGGCACTACGTACTCTCCACATACGAGCACGATTTATACGTATCTAGTACCCTCCCACATACGGGCACTACGTACTCTCCACATACGAGCACGATTTATACGTATCTAGTACCCTCCCACATACGGGCACTACGTACTCTCCACATACGAGCACGATTTATACGTATCTAGTACCCTCCCACATACGGGCACTACGTACTCTCCACATACGAGCACGATTTATACGTATCTAGTACCCTCCCACATACGGGCACTACGTACTCTCCACATACGAGCACGATTTATACGTATCATTAACCACCGTCATCATAACATATCATAAACATAACTACGGGGAAGCATCATAGGCATCGTCATCATTATTCCCCGAGTACCTCCCATATCAACCCAACCACATTATAGGTTATACATTACCGTTTTGGAGGTTATAGTTTATGAAACCATTTATGTTGCACCCTCAGCGTGACAAAAGTAGTGTATCTTACCTCGTAGTAGTATGTGCGCGCAAACAAAGGCTACAAGTGCTTAATAGTAATCCCCCGACACCTATCGTACATTAACATATGAAGTATAAGTCATTAGGGACATTAAATGGACTTTCGTACGACTTTAGGACTCATAGAATCCGTCGAAACTCGACCTTCACTCACTAATTCAACCTTTCAGGAAACTTGACCTCAAAATCATCCTTTAAACTCATTACCATTAGAAAATAGACTCTCTCACGATTCTAGGGATAGCTTATTTGTCAAAAACGGAGTTACGGTTCAAAAGATATGGCCATTTGAAAAATCAAACGAATTTAGCTTCCAGAAAACGAATTTAGCTTCCAGAAAACGAATTTAGCTTCCAGAAAACGAATTTAGCTTCCAGAAAACGAATTTAGCTTCCAGAAAACGAATTTAGCACAACGAATTTAAGTTCAAACGAACTTAGGGATGTTTCAAACGAACTTAGGCTGATGCCAAACGAAGTTAGAAGCTTACAAACGAATTTAAGTCCAAACGAACTTAGGGATGTTTCAAACGAACTTAGGCTGATGCCAAACGAATTTAGGACCTTGAAAACGAATTTAGCTCCTTATTGCCCAACGAATTTAAGTCCAAACGAACTTAGGGATGTTTCAAACGAACTTAGGCTGATGCCAAACGAATTTAGGACCCTTAAAACGAATTTGAACTTCGTTTGAAACCATCAGAAACGAATTTAGCTTCAGAAAATCCTAACTTCGTCCAGAAATCATAAAACGACTTGTTCTTCGATTTTTCCAGAAATCAACGACTTGGGCTTCACCCAAAACATGATTTTGACCTTGTTAAACATATTTTGATCATACATATCGATTACAAACTCGTTTGACACCATTTATAACATTAATTAGCCAAAAACATAACATGAACCCTAACTTTGAGAAATTCCATTTATAATCAGATTTGATCCTTTATAAAACATCATTAAATCTGTAATATAGATATCAAAACATAGATTACCTGTAACAAATGATATCCGATCCGATTCAATACAAAAACCTTTGATTTGTTTGATCAAAACCTTGAAGAATTGCTTGAGAAATCAAAAGAGGATTAAAGAAACTTGTTCTTTGATTGTAATTAGGTTTAGGGGCTGAAACTAATCAAAGATTAGGCTGCCCTAATCACTAATCCCGTTTTTAACTTTTCAACATTGGCAAATTTGGTCCCTGGACTTCATATCGACTTTATTTCGCTTAAAAACACCTATCGGGGATACATACAACACACTAAAGCACTTTCGCACACTACATAGGCCTTTTACACATCATTTAATCCACTTTATTGTCACTCATTAAAGATAATTAAATCTTACATATAGGGCACATAAACATATAAACACGTATTTCCACGTAAACATATCACGGACTTAGAATTTGACCTAACGACGTTAGTCAACATATACGTTTAAGTTTTGGGATGTTACATTGATAGTATCATTGATGAAGATCTGGAAGAAGGAGAATTTGTTTCTGAAGCTGATAGACAAAGGTTGATGGAAGAACCTTATGATTTCAATCGTGTCTTTAATGAAGATAGAGACGTTCTGGTTGAACCAATAGCTGAAGAGGAACATTTCAGACTTAATCCGGTCAGAGAAAGTCCAAATGATCCAAGAAATGCTGCAAAGTTAAGATTCAAAGTGTTTGCAAAGTTAGTGCATGAAGAACATGAATATATTGTTGATTTAGGCTGGAAGATAAATGCTACGCGAGAGTTTAATATTAGAAATTTTAATATACCTCCGGCGGAGCAAGACCCTCAGTTTTGTATTAATAGATGGGTTCCAGCTTATAGAGGACGTACTGGTATGCCAATGGGTGGATTTGATAAGCCGTCGATGTTTTGGGAGTTCATCTCAGACAAGGACGCACCTACTTATTTCTCAGTGATACAGAGTTGTATGATCATAGAATTAAGCTATTTGTTATCAAAAGAAAAGAAGGTTGCCAGTATATGTCAATCAGTGCAAGACATTTCCAAAGTCTTAGTGAATCTGATTTGATAGATTTAGGAAGGAGATGGTTCGTTTGAAGCCTGAAGATAGGTTGATTAAACCTAGGTCAATGAAGAAGATTACAAAACCAGATGGCACAGTTCATTTTGTTCAAAGAAAGATTGAATGTGTTAAAGAAGTTCTTGCTATCAAATGGGATCAAGATTTGCTGACAAACATGACTTATTGGCAGATAGATATCAAGTCAGGCGAAGCACAAATGTTTGTTGATGACTCAAAGAAACAGATTTTGCTGCGCATGTATGATCCAATGCAAATTGTCAATTTGTTAAGAGGTGATCAAAGAAGATTGATTGAGACATCTTGTACAGCAATAAGTTTTTGGAGAACTGAAGAAAGGCGCTATCGCAATATTCTCGGATTTTGTTTAGTTGAGAGAATTCATGCGAATAGCACAAGACTTCTTTTTGGAAATCAAGATTGAAGTTCAAGTTAAAGAAATCTAGTCGCTAATGTCAAGGGGGAGTCTGTAGATGCAGATTTGTGTGACAGTAGCAACATAGATTTGATTAACGTTTTTGTTGTAACATCCGTGAATTTTGACCCATTGACTTTATGTGTAATTTGACTAACAATCTTGTTTAATGAAATAAGTGGGTCGTTTGGTGAATTAAATGACAATGTGTGTTAGTCGAGTCGTTATTTAGTTTGTTGGCATTTAGTTGTGCAACCGATTATTTTATGGCTTGTGGGAGAAACGGGTCGGCCCGTGGGTAGTCCAAGACCCACCAGCCACCCATGACCCATTTCCCCCCCCATATCTCTTTCTCCCCTCTCACTTCCCCCCCCCCCCCCCCCCCCCCCCCCCCCCCCCCCCCCCCCCCCCCCCCCCCCCCCCCCCCCCCCCCCCCCCCCCCCCCCCCCCCCCCCCCCCCCCCCCCCCCCCCCCCCCCCCCCCCCCCCCCCCCCCCCCCCCCCCCCCCCCCCCCCCCCCCCCCCCCCCCCCCCCCCCCCCCCCCCCCCCCCCCCCCCCCCCCCCCCCCCCCCCCCCCCCCCCCCCCCCCCCCCCCCCCCCCCCCCCCCCCCCCCCCCCCCCCCCCCCCCCCCCCCCCCCCCCCCCCCCCCCCCCCCCCCCCCCCCCCCCCCCCCCCCCCCCCCCCCCCCCCCCCCCCCCCCCCCCCCCCCCCCCCCCCCCCCCCCCCCCCCCCCCCCCCCCCCCCCCCCCCCCCCCCCCCCCCCCCCCCCCCCCCCCCCCCCCCCCCCCCCCCCCCCCCCCCCCCCCCCCCCCCCCCCCCCCCCCCCCCCCCCCCCCCCCCCCCCCCCCCCCCCCCCCCCCCCCCCCCCCCCCCCCCCCCCCCCCCCCCCCCCCCCCCCCCCCCCCCCCCCCCCCCCCCCCCCCCCCCCCCCCCCCCCCCCCCCCCCCCCCCCCCCCCCCCCCCCCCCCCCCCCCCCCCCCCCCCCCCCCCCCCCCCCCCCCCCCCCCCCCCCCCCCCCCCCCCCCCCCCCCCCCCCCCCCCCCCCCCCCCCCCCCCCCCCCCCCCCCCCCCCCCCCCCCCCCCCCCCCCCCCCCCCCCCCCCCCCCCCCCCCCCCCCCCCCCCCCCCCCCCCCCCCCCCCCCCCCCCCCCCCCCCCCCCCCCCCCCCCCCCCCCCCCCCCCCCCCCCCCCCCCCCCCCCCCCCCCCCCCCCCCCCCCCCCCCCCCCCCCCCCCCCCCCCCCCCCCCCCCCCCCCCCCCCCCCCCCCCCCCCCCCCCCCCCCCCCCCCCCCCCCCCCCCCCCCCCCCCCCCCCCCCCCCCCCCCCCCCCCCCCCCCCCCCCCCCCCCCCCCCCCCCCCCCCCCCCCCCCCCCCCCCCCCCCCCCCCCCCCCCCCCCCCCCCCCCCCCCCCCCCCCCCCCCCCCCCCCCCCCCCCCCCCCCCCCCCCCCCCCCCCCCCCCCCCCCCCCCCCCCCCCCCCCCCCCCCCCCCCCCCCCCCCCCCCCCCCCCCCCCCCCCCCCCCCCCCCCCCCCCCCCCCCCCCCCCCCCCCCCCCCCCCCCCCCCCCCCCCCCCCCCCCCCCCCCCCCCCCCCCCCCCCCCCCCCCCCCCCCCCCCCCCCCCCCCCCCCCCCCCCCCCCCCCCCCCCCCCCCCCCCCCCCCCCCCCCCCCCCCCCCCCCCCCCCCCCCCCCCCCCCCCCCCCCCCCCCCCCCCCCCCCCCCCCCCCCCCCCCCCCCCCCCCCCCCCCCCCCCCCCCCCCCCCCCCCCCCCCCCCCCCCCCCCCCCCCCCCCCCCCCCCCCCCCCCCCCCCCCCCCCCCCCCCCCCCCCCCCCCCCCCCCCCCCCCCCCCCCCCCCCCCCCCCCCCCCCCCCCCCCCCCCCCCCCCCCCCCCCCCCCCCCCCCCCCCCCCCCCCCCCCCCCCCCCCCCCCCCCCCCCCCCCCCCCCCCCCCCCCCCCCCCCCCCCCCCCCCCCCCCCCCCCCCCCCCCCCCCCCCCCCATATAAGGTCCAATACCCAAACCGTATGTTCAATCCATAATATCCAACCATAAATAATATCAATGCCACTTGGTCAATGGTAAGACTACCATGACGTAATTCGATGAGATAGATCTTGAGCCACTACTAAGACCGGTTATGTCCCAATAATCAGATATAATGTCCCAAATGATAAGATAATGATAAGCACATGCTGTCAATCACGTGCATAAAGATAACCAAGGGTCGTGCCATGGAGACGCCCATAAATATATAGTAGTTAGAGCACCGCGAGGCCAGACTGGCGATGAAGGTGGCCACAAAGGCAAACCAAACATCCCACCGTTACCTATAATAGTGGATGAGGGGACAAGTCCTAGTTGCGCAACCCTCTAACTACAGGCCTCAAATGAGTTAATAGTAGTGTACAGGGGACCTCCGTTTGACAGTACTCAAGCTCATCATATAACATATAACACGTTGAACATACAATATAATTCCCATATCGTTATCATTATTTCAAAGAATCATTTCATAAGAGAAAGTCATTTTAATTAATCATGTTTTTCACCCCGCAAGTAAAACATATAAAAGAGTTTGAAAGGGGGCTATGACTCACCTTGATATGCCGCATATTATATTCACTTATCCAAAATGGGTACTTCCCATCTATCGCTTCCTTGATCATATATCCGTCATATTCCTCAATCGCATTTCAAGCCAAGACTATCCCTACGATGGGACTAATATACGTAAGTTCCTATCTTAAGCCATCACTAAGAAATGCCACTTTTATTATGTTGTTATCAATTATGGGATCCAAGTGTATTGCTCGTATTCACATCTTTTTGGTTGTAAAGATTGGTGGTAAGAGTCGTTTTCTCATTATACGTTTTTGTACGTTTATTGGAATTTCGGTAATTTGGATTTGGTTTATATGATTTCCATTGTATACTTTGCTTAGTAATAACATTTGACATTAGTGGTCTTATAATATTAATATTTTTAATTAATTATTTTTACTCAATTATTTATCTTTAAATTATGTAACACATGTCTCTTGCCTTTTAACTATTTATTCATTTTATTGATTTATTAATTAAATAATTCCTTAAAAATACTTTTAAGTGTCATAATTACCTTTATAAATTATGGATAATTTCATTTGGATTATCTTCTGATATATATGCTCCTTAATTTATAATTTCATGATTTATACTTTTATTTGTGTATTTTCCATTTATTTTAATGATAATTTTTAATTAATTATTTTTACTCAATTATTTATCTTTAAATTATGTAACACATGTCTCTTGCCTTTTAACTATTTTTCTCCAGTAGGTTTTAGTTATTTTTATCAATGGTTAAGATGATTTAACTTCATTCTTGATTTGCATAATTTATTTATGGATTTTTATGTCTTTTAATTACTATTTAAATTCAATAATTCATGGAAATTCTTAGAAATCATCACTAAACATTTTGGTCAAAAATCTCAGGCCTTTTAGGCAACTTTTATCCATACAAAATCATATCAATTCAACCTCTCTCGTGTCTTGCTTATTTTGAGGGTTTTATGATTAAAAATCGTTTACCGAAATGGTGATTTTAGCCTCATTTCTCAAGCAATTAAAGTGCTTCAAAATGGATTTTCATCCTTATTCCATTATTTACAGAATGTTCATTATATTTTGGTGTCTTAAGTCATGATCGTGGTGGTGGTGTGATATTTGCAAATTAAAGCTTTCGGTTAGTGCTTATATGAACCAAATTAGTCACTTGTAGGCTTGTCTTTGCCATTTAATAACCAAGTTAAGTTTTATAACTTTTATTTGACATATTCTCAGTAGGTTTATAATACTTTTTGTTACGAGATTATTGGAGTTGGTTAGAGTTGCAATCTAGTGACTTTTAGCTTATTTTGTTGTGAAGAACTTTTACTTGGAATTTTCTGTTTTAACACTTATTTTCATAAAATGTTGAGTAGTCATTCTTGGTTAAGTTGAATTATTTGGACGTTGGTGATTTTTATACAGAGACATATATGTGTCCTATATTTATGTGAATTTTTGCTAAATTTTTAGACATTGTTTACTACCTCTAAAAATTACCAAACCAAAACTGGTCAGAACAAGAGCTGCTGTGCGACTCAAGATATTTTATAAATGATTTCTATGATGGACATTTAAGAAAAATCTCCCAATTTTATTTTAAGTTAGGGACACTTTGAACTCAGTTCACACCAAGTTTAAACTTCTGAAACCTATTAGTTAAGGAATTAAAAATCGTCAAAGTTGACTCAACATTAAGACAAAAATCCAGTTTTGACCACTTTTGGTAGAAAAATCATATCTTTGGTTTGGTTTAGTGTTTTTGAGTGATTCCAGTTGGAGGTTAAACTTAACTCTTTTATCTACGACTTTTATTTTGAAAGTTTTGCTTGAAACGGCCCTCACATGTTCAGTTTATCCGTCCAAAGACAGGAGAGTGATTCTGTCAGAAGGTATTTGGGTCCAAACAACTCACCAATGACCATTCTTGCTTAATTTACACTTTATTTCACCACTAACATGCTTGATACTCCTTTTTCTATGATTTTAACATCAAATATACAGATTTCTTATCAAATTCAAAGTCATCATTCATCCATCTCAAATCCCAAATCAAAATTAACCAAAACTAGTGCAAATGTTAACATGCATGTGATGATCTAACACTTTTACACTAAATCCATTATTATCTCTTGCATTCTTAATTATTTCTTTCAAATCAATATTTTAAATGTGCATGCATGTGTAGATCCATATGTATTTAGTGATAAATTTAAAGGTAAAGAAAGTGATAACCAAAAGAGTTCAAGTTATCAACCTTTGAAGATGAATATAACAAGATTGTGGGTGTTGTTGGGTCTCCATTTCGTGGCTGCCCTTGGAGTGTTTCATGGCTGTAACAAGCTTGAAAGAAAGGAAAATAAGCTACAAAATGAAGGAAAAGATGAATAACAATCAAAGGAACATGTTGGGTACCCATTGATGATCAAGAATCAAAAGGAAAGAAGAAGATGGGACTTGTTTGCTCCTGTTTTCTGCTGCTGTTCGATCAGCCCCTTAGAGGGCTGATTTCGTGACCTTGTTGCCTCCAAATCGACTCCATGCTTCCACCATACATGACTCTAGTTGTTGGATGATCAAGGGAACTTATTATTACATTAGATTAGTTAGTTTTAAGCTCCATTTTGCCTTGGAGAATCCGAAAATGGAGAAGAAGAAAGAAAGAAAGTTGGGAGAGTTGAGAGAGACCCATTGCATGTGTGTGTGTTGTGTTTGAGTGTGAAAAGAGAGAGTGGCCTGGTCTTGGGGCATAAAAAACGTGGCTATGGCAGAAAATAAAGGGTATGGAGTGAGTTTATTGGTTAAGAGGTGTGGTGGAAGGGTGGTGATTGGTTAGGAGAAGTGGTAGTGGTGTAAGAGCTTGAATTGGTACTAAAATGATGTCTAGATTCAAAATGAGGGTGGTCTTGATCAAATTATGTAGTAATGGTTTGATTATGTAAGTTTTGTTTATGCAAGTATTGAATTTGTAATTATATATGTATGCATGCATATATAGATATGTATTTGTGTTATGTGCAAAAGTTAGCTATTTCAAGATATACGTGTATGTATGTATGTCGTGTGTATATATATCTATATATATGTATTGGCACTAAACTTCATAAAATTTTCTTGATATACCTTCTATATTTGAGTTGTTGATTATATTTTGGATACATAGAGACTTGTTTGTTGGATTGAATACTTATGAACTTGTTGTTACCTTACATATTCTTGAAGTTGACTTGATAGATCATGGTTACATTCTTATAAGATTGTCATTATTTCTTCACTTTGAGATTGTCCTATGTTTTGGCATTTCTAAGATAACTAGCTATCTTTGGGCATTCCATTGAACTAGAGAGAAGGTATCACTATGCCTTAAATGTCTAGAAGGTCAATTCTCTTGATAAACCTCTAGGGATAGATACCTAGATAAATATAAGTAAATTGTCATAGTCGGAAATTGAGGGTTGTTACATCATTACCCCCTTAACTGAAACTTCGTCCTCGAAGTTCGATCATTCATACGGTAGTAAAAATGGATAGACCAACAGTAGGAGTGTCTACACGGAGTCATATAATGTGGGAAAGTCAAACAAGATTTTATCACGATTCTTGGTTTCTTGCGAGCTTTTAACTCTAGGGTTGGGGGCATCCATTCCTCTGTGCCCTAACATTTCTCGTGATTAGAAACTTCGAAAAAGAAAAAAAGTACGAATGTTGCTCACCTCTTGAGACGACTGGAGATTTATCGTATGTAATCGTTGCGGGCTGTCAATCTTGCCTAGAGCAATACTACGTAGTGGGATGATAATGAGAACGGCAATACGGAGGTGTAAAATGAGCAAACGGCTCGTAACGTGAGTTACAATAAAATAGTGAGAGACGTTGGAATGTCGATCGTTGGTGGCTACTTATTTCCTTTGTCACTTTGCATACTTTCCTTTATCGTCTCCTACCCCAATTAAAGAATCGTTCCAATAGTTTCTCGTCTACTTTCATCTTTCTTTGGTTTGATGCTGGACACGCTCGCCGCTACTTGAAAATATTGACTTCGTTTGTGACCAACCACTTGTTAAGGGATTACCCCTTTAACAAAAGTGATACTAACTGGGGTGTCGAGTTGCACTAAAATTGCAAAGGTACATCTTCGTAGTATCTCATTTTAGGGTTTTCCAATGTCGTCTTTGTTGCCTTATAGCATTCGAGGGAATCATGAATTGTATGACGATAGTTCCATCTTGTTCCTCACACTCACCTTTGTTCTTCAATTTCGCCCTTATTTTTCCAAAGTCACCTTTTTCATTATTCGCTAAGTCATATCGTTACCAATTTCTCTTGCTTTTGCCGATATTGGCTTTCAAATCGTTTTAAGGTACCTTTAATTACTTTCCTTTTTACGCTAGAAGGACCATTATCTATGACTCGTCACCGACAAATCCCTTTTAATATCGAACATATAACCTATTCGGTTTCTTTGCTATACCTACGCATCCCTCATGATAGGATTTACACAATCCTTATGCTCTTAAGTAATCATATCCCACCATCATTTCCAGGTAAACACTTCGATGTCCTTGTTCGTATGAACTCCTCCTTTAAAATAATCCTTCTTAGGTCCTCCTGACCTCTACAAAACTTTCAATTACTTTGCTCTCCTGAGCCTCATATCCATTTTCAGCTTTCTAAGCTAAGCTTCTTTTCAAATACAATAACCTAATGTCCTTAGAAATTGTGATATAATATAATTTTAGGGGAAACATTGGTTACTTTGTCCTTTTCCCAACCATTCGGTTTTCTCCATTTTCCTTTCGTTTTCTTATGGGCCACCATACTCCTTACTGTTTCGTCACTCAAATCCATCTCTAACTAGAGTAATCGTCGTCTTGAACAGCACACAAGTAGTCACTAGTCCTTGCAGTTATCTCAAGGGTACTTGTCAGATCATGGTTACATTCTTATAAGATTGTCATTATTTCTTCACTTTGAGATTGTCCTATGTTTTGGCATTTCTAAGATAACTAGCTATCTTTGGGCATTCCATTGAACTAGAGAGAAGGTATCACTATGCCTTAAATGTCTAGAAGGTCAATTCTCTTGATAAACCTCTAGGGATAGATACCTAGATAAATATAAGTAAATTGTCATAGTCGGAAATTGAGGGTTGTTACATCATTACCCCCTTAACTGAAACTTCGTCCTCGAAGTTCGATCATTCATACGGTAGTAAAAATGGATAGACCAACAGTAGGAGTGTCTACACGGAGTCATATAATGTGGGAAAGTCAAACAAGATTTTATCACGATTCTTGGTTTCTTGCGAGCTTTTAACTCTAGGGTTGGGGGCATCCATTCCTCTGTGCCCTAACATTTCTCGTGATTAGAAACTTCGAAAAAGAAAAAAAGTACGAATGTTGCTCACCTCTTGAGACGACTGGAGATTTATCGTATGTAATCGTTGCGGGCTGTCAATCTTGCCTAGAGCAATACTACGTAGTGGGATGATAATGAGAACGGCAATACGGAGGTGTAAAATGAGCAAACGGCTCGTAACGTGAGTTACAATAAAATAGTGAGAGACGTTGGAATGTCGATCGTTGGTGGCTACTTATTTCCTTTGTCACTTTGCATACTTTCCTTTATCGTCTCCTACCCCAATTAAAGAATCGTTCCAATAGTTTCTCGTCTACTTTCATCTTTCTTTGGTTTGATGCTGGACACGCTCGCCGCTACTTGAAAATATTGACTTCGTTTGTGACCAACCACTTGTTAAGGGATTACCCCTTTAACAAAAGTGATACTAACTGGGGTGTCGAGTTGCACTAAAATTGCAAAGGTACATCTTCGTAGTATCTCATTTTAGGGTTTTCCAATGTCGTCTTTGTTGCCTTATAGCATTCGAGGGAATCATGAATTGTATGACGATAGTTCCATCTTGTTCCTCACACTCACCTTTGTTCTTCAATTTCGCCCTTATTTTTCCAAAGTCACCTTTTTCATTATTCGCTAAGTCATATCGTTACCAATTTCTCTTGCTTTTGCCGATATTGGCTTTCAAATCGTTTTAAGGTACCTTTAATTACTTTCCTTTTTACGCTAGAAGGACCATTATCTATGACTCGTCACCGACAAATCCCTTTTAATATCGAACATATAACCTATTCGGTTTCTTTGCTATACCTACGCATCCCTCATGATAGGATTTACACAATCCTTATGCTCTTAAGTAATCATATCCCACCATCATTTCCAGGTAAACACTTCGATGTCCTTGTTCGTATGAACTCCTCCTTTAAAATAATCCTTCTTAGGTCCTCCTGACCTCTACAAAACTTTCAATTACTTTGCTCTCCTGAGCCTCATATCCATTTTCAGCTTTCTAAGCTAAGCTTCTTTTCAAATACAATAACCTAATGTCCTTAGAAATTGTGATATAATATAATTTTAGGGGAAACATTGGTTACTTTGTCCTTTTCCCAACCATTCGGTTTTCTCCATTTTCCTTTCGTTTTCTTATGGGCCACCATACTCCTTACTGTTTCGTCACTCAAATCCATCTCTAACTAGAGTAATCGTCGTCTTGAACAGCACACAAGTAGTCACTAGTCCTTGCAGTTATCTCAAGGGTACTTGTCAGATCATGGTGATATAGATCCTTTGATCCTAACTCATCACAGATGCGAATTATCCTTATCACCCTTCCGTTCAAATATTCCATAACTAGCTCTTCACGGAGTTTGTTAGTTGTCTGGAACTTAGTTCAGCGCCCAACTTCCTTAATCGTTGTCGTAGCATGTGCCTTGACTTCTAGCGTCGTATTTCTTATTTGTTTTCTCTACTAGCTTTAGCAATTCCATGTTGTTTTCTCCTTCACCCTGCTTGGGCGCACTACTCCATGGGTCGATGGTCCTTGACGATTAACCACGTGTTGCAAATTGATTTTCACTCAGATTCATCTTGTTTTAGCTTACCTCTCTACGACCGTCGACCTTGAGGGGATAACCATCACAAGTCATCGTGCTTCCTCTACTTATCGACCATACTTCTCTTTAGTAAAGCTAGCTTCCATCGGGTGTTGGGCGTATATCGATTTCTCTTAGCTTAGTTGATACTCTCCACTAATAGCTTGTCTTTCGATAGAGCTTTTCTAATTCGTATTCAAGGAATAACGCGTGAACCGCCATAAAGATAAACGCCACCAGAACTACATCTTGTAGACGACGTCAATGCCTTCACTTTACTGTTTGTGTCAAATGATGCCTTCTTTACTCTATCTTCTACTCCACATCACCTTCAATGATGCTAGTGAATGACTCTTCTTGAAAGATAAGGTATAATCTTGCACTTCATACTCCTTGTTCGAGTATCTACCTTTGCTGTGATTACCCCCTTAACATTCTTCCTCTAGAAAAATGTAAGGGATTTCCTACTTTTCACTTTATCTCACCATACTTGACGATCTTCATTTCGCCAAGTTCCTTTCGTTTTCTTATGGGCCACCATACTCCTTACTGTTTCGTCACTCAAATCCATCTCTAACTAGAGTAATCGTCGTCTTGAACAGCACACAAGTAGTCACTAGTCCTTGCAGTTATCTCAAGGGTACTTGTCAGATCATGGTGATATAGATCCTTTGATCCTAACTCATCACAGATGCGAATTATCCTTATCACCCTTCCGTTCAAATATTCCATAACTAGCTCTTCACGGAGTTTGTTAGTTGTCTGGAACTTAGTTCAGCGCCCAACTTCCTTAATCGTTGTCGTAGCATGTGCCTTGACTTCTAGCGTCGTATTTCTTATTTGTTTTCTCTACTAGCTTTAGCAATTCCATGTTGTTTTCTCCTTCACCCTGCTTGGGCGCACTACTCCATGGGTCGATGGTCCTTGACGATTAACCACGTGTTGCAAATTGATTTTCACTCAGATTCATCTTGTTTTAGCTTACCTCTCTACGACCGTCGACCTTGAGGGGATAACCATCACAAGTCATCGTGCTTCCTCTACTTATCGACCATACTTCTCTTTAGTAAAGCTAGCTTCCATCGGGTGTTGGGCGTATATCGATTTCTCTTAGCTTAGTTGATACTCTCCACTAATAGCTTGTCTTTCGATAGAGCTTTTCTAATTCGTATTCAAGGAATAACGCGTGAACCGCCATAAAGATAAACGCCACCAGAACTACATCTTGTAGACGACGTCAATGCCTTCACTTTACTGTTTGTGTCAAATGATGCCTTCTTTACTCTATCTTCTACTCCACATCACCTTCAATGATGCTAGTGAATGACTCTTCTTGAAAGATAAGGTATAATCTTGCACTTCATACTCCTTGTTCGAGTATCTACCTTTGCTGTGATTACCCCCTTAACATTCTTCCTCTAGAAAAATGTAAGGGATTTCCTACTTTTCACTTTATCTCACCATACTTGACGATCTTCATTTCGCCAAGTTCCTGATTCCTTCATGTAGCAATTATCCGTTTGCTTTGGTGTTTTGAAAAAAAGAAAAGGATAGCTCAGAATTCCTTTTTGTTACTCTTCCATCTTGAGGGTTACTCGACACACCCTAATTGTCTTATTGTCCTTGGTTTTCTTCTTCTAACCACTTTCGTCTTCCAACATTGCTAGTGATCTCCCCCAAGTTCTAGGGAAGTCTTATATTTATCCAAAGGTGACCTTCATGTCACACGACCTTCCTTTCGTCGGCCGCTCAATTTTTCCTTCGGTCGATCAACATAGATAGGGAAGACCTTCAATTCTTTCTCCAAGTTAAAGCTTAGTATACTCTTCACTTGTGCTTCCATGTACTTTGACTTACACACCACATATCTTCTCCGCCCTACTTTATGTACATGATCCAATAACATCTTCTATGCTATATAGTTATCCCAAGTATTTCACTTATTGACGGCCGATGTCTTACGTCTTTCGTATCCCTTGATGTCGCAGTAAGAGAAGGGTTCCAGTTACTCGATTTTGCCATTGCGGAGTGTTACGTAAGTGAATGGTGTGTTGTTAGGGTACTAACTTTGAGGAGAAGTGGTGGTGATCATTACTTTGAATAATCAAGAATATAAAGGATATAGAATTTGGTTTCGAATGAATGAAATAGGAAAACAAAAGATTCATTAAGGCTCGGATTAAACTCCTTGCGCGAGTTAGAGAAATCACTTCTTTGTCTTTCGTCGCCCCATGGACTCCAACTTTCAATGACGTCAATATATGTCGCACCGACTTAGATAATATAGATAGATGTTCGCGTATACGTGTTAGAATAGAAATATCGCACCAAATTTCAGAGCTACAATCCCAGAATGTGTCTTCTAGAATGTATATCGGAATGTGTTTATTGGCGTCGTCAAATCGTAATTTGGCTTTAATACCACTCGTCTTTCATAAGTCTCCAACTTCATTCGACGTTTACATATGTTTCGCACCATTTCAGATCGAATACCAAGGTTATGCGTAGTTTCTAAGAGGATAGAGTCGCGTCATATCTTGGGTCTACAATTCTCAGAGTATATCGTCCAACGTACGTGAAAAGATGCTCCACTGATGATATCGCCGTTGTCATATGTCCATAATGAATAGTGGTGTCGTAAGAAATAGGATGTGGGATAATTTCAAAAGAGCACGAGTGAACGAATATTGGATTAGAGGGGTACTTAATGACAACTTCCATACTTAGGAAATTCCTAATTCATTTCGCATTTCTCAGGGACAATCACTAGTTCCCAAGCGGTCAAATCTCATCACGCAGTATATATCTCAGTAGTAAGGACTAGCCACATTATAATCACATCTAGCAGGTGCCAGTTCTCAATAGTCAAATCTTAGAGCATAATAACTATCTCAATAATAAGGCACCAACTTCATTCGACGTTTACATATGTTTCGCACCATTTCAGATCGAATACCAAGGTTATGCGTAGTTTCTAAGAGGATAGAGTCGCGTCATATCTTGGGTCTTTCGTATCCCTTGATGTCGCAGTAAGAGAAGGGTTCCAGTTACTCGATTTTGCCATTGCGGAGTGTTACGTAAGTGAATGGTGTGTTGTTAGGGTACTAACTTTGAGGAGAAGTGGTGGTGATCATTACTTTGAATAATCAAGAATATAAAGGATATAGAATTTGGTTTCGAATGAATGAAATAGGAAAACAAAAGATTCATTAAGGCTCGGATTAAACTCCTTGCGCGAGTTAGAGAAATCACTTCTTTGTCTTTCGTCGCCCCATGGACTCCAACTTTCAATGACGTCAATATATGTCGCACCGACTTAGATAATATAGATAGATGTTCGCGTATACGTGTTAGAATAGAAATATCGCACCAAATTTCAGAGCTACAATCCCAGAATGTGTCTTCTAGAATGTATATCGGAATGTGTTTATTGGCGTCGTCAAATCGTAATTTGGCTTTAATACCACTCGTCTTTCATAAGTCTCCAACTTCATTCGACGTTTACATATGTTTCGCACCATTTCAGATCGAATACCAAGGTTATGCGTAGTTTCTAAGAGGATAGAGTCGCGTCATATCTTGGGTCTACAATTCTCAGAGTATATCGTCCAACGTACGTGAAAAGATGCTCCACTGATGATATCGCCGTTGTCATATGTCCATAATGAATAGTGGTGTCGTAAGAAATAGGATGTGGGATAATTTCAAAAGAGCACGAGTGAACGAATATTGGATTAGAGGGGTACTTAATGACAACTTCCATACTTAGGAAATTCCTAATTCATTTCGCATTTCTCAGGGACAATCACTAGTTCCCAAGCGGTCAAATCTCATCACGCAGTATATATCTCAGTAGTAAGGACTAGCCACATTATAATCACATCTAGCAGGTGCCAGTTCTCAATAGTCAAATCTTAGAGCATAATAACTATCTCAATAATAAGGCACAACTATATAATCATTAAATCGTTCATGCACTAGCCCTCAATTAGCTCAATCTTAGGGCGCAATAACTATCTCCATAGTAAGGCATGACTACATAATCATCGCAATATTCACGCGCTAGTTTCAAATAGCTCAAACTTAGGGAGTAAAGGCTCTTATATCCATATCGTCCATGAAATTTCATATCAACTCGTCAGGCCTATATTTTCCTTCTAAATCGATCATAAATAGTCAACGTCATTACTCAATAAATTGAACAAGTCATACCCCAAAATGATTTCGTGCCTTATAATAATCTCATTAGTTTAAAGTGCCTATGCAACTTAAAGTTCAACATCATGAATCATAAGACTTTTACGCATGCATTCCTCACATAATTTCCACATTGCACATTCCAAACTTTCACATTGCATATTACAAACTTTCACATTGCACATTACAACTTTCACATTGCACACTACAAACTTTCACATTGCACATTACAACTTTCACATTGCACATTCAAACTTTCACATTGCACATTCCAAACTTTCACATTGCACATTCCAAACTTTCACATTGCACATTCAAACTTTCACATTGCACATTCCAAACTTTCACATTGCACATTCCAAATTTCCACATTGCACATTCCAAACTTTCACATTGCACATTACAAACTTTCACATTGCACATTACAACTTTCACATTGCACACTATAAGCTTTCACATTGCAATCAAATCATGCCCAAATTCCCATGTTATAGCATAGAGTAGCATGTATCAACGAATATCTTTCAATCTTATTCATTTCACTTCTAATGTGCAGAGGGGAATCCTACTAAACTAGCATAATCCTCAAGTAAGGCAAGTCTCGAATCGCTATATATGCTTAGGTGAATGTCTAAATGCAACACGTATGCTCATAAAAACGGATTTATTAAAGATTTTTTTTTTTTGAAAAGGAATCCTTTTGAACATAAGTCCAAGTGGCCGTTTGAGTTTTACATGGTCCTCTCATAATTAAACGTAGATTCATGACTTTACGTTTAATTATGGTCCTACCATGTAAAGCTCAAACTAGTCCGCTCAACCTTATGCTCGACTCGACTATAAAATTTGTTTTGAAAAGAGGCTATAGTTTTGGAATCCCGGAGGAACCCCAATGTTCTCTATAACCTTAGGCTCTGATACCATTTTCTGTAACACCCCAACCACGGCGGAATGATGAGATGTACAGAAAGTCGAGTATTCAAATCAAAGGATAATAGATAACATTCACCATAGCTTTAGTTGACAAGAATAATTTTACAATGCACAAGCATGTGAACCAATTTCCGAGTACAATACGTCTACCATACTTGGATATTGAGTCCACGAAACAAATAACAATTACATGAGATGATATACTACAATGATCAAGGCGGATTCCATTGCCCGTCACAAGGTTTGATCTTTGACTCCAAAGTGCAATGCAAACAATCATGATGCATATAATTCCTCAAGACAAAGGCTAATTCCTGAAAAGCATGAAGAAAAAGTGTCAACTACGAAAACGTAGTTGGTGAGTGCATAGGTTTGCAAGTAAACCTCGTTACATATCCATTTCAAAATAGTTGAGAAATCCAAGGTAAATTATAAAGTTCTCATTTGTCACATTTATCGTGGCAGAAAAATATATCGATCGATTAATCATTCATTATACCAAAATCATTTGGTCATCAATACTTCAATATTGCCAATTTCAACAACTTTCAAGATTCCATATAAGGTCCAATACCCAAACCGTATGTTCAATCCATAATATCCAACCATAAATAATATCAATGCCACTTGGTCAATGGTAAGACTACCATGACGTAATTCGATGAGATTGTTCTTGAGCCACTACTAAGACCGGTTATGTCCCAATAATCAGATATAATGTCCCAAATGATAAGATAATGATAAGCACATGCTGTCAATCACGTGCATAAAGATAACCAAGGGTCGTGCCATGGAGACGCCCATAAATATATAGTAGTTAGAGCACCGCGAGGCCAGACTGGCGATGAAGGTGGCCACCAAGGCAGACCAAACATCCCACCGTTACCTATAATAGTGGATGAGGGGACAAGTCCTAGTTGCGCAACCCTCTAACTACAGGCCTCAAATGAGTTAATAGTAGTGTACAGGGGACCACCGTTTGACAGTACTCAAGCTCATCATATAACATATAACACGTTGAACATACAATATAATTCCCATATCATTATCATTATTTCAAAGAATCATTTCATAAGAGAAAGTCATTTTAATTAATTATTTATTCATTTTATTGATTTATTAATTAAATAATTCCTTAAAAATACTTTTAAGTGTCATAATTACCTTTATAAATTATGGATAATTTCATTTGAATTATCTTCTGATATATATGCTCCTTAATTTATAATTTCATGATTTATACTTTTATTTGTGTATTTTCCATTTATTTTAATGATAATTTTTAATTAATTATTTATTCATTTTATTGATTTATTAATTAAATAATTCCTTAAAAATACTTTTAAGTGTCATAATTACCTTTATAAATTATGGATAATTTCATTTGAATTATCTTCTGATATATATGCTCCTTAATTTATAATTTCATGATTTATACTTTTATTTGTGTATTTTCCATTTATTTTAATGATAATTTTTAATTAATTATTTATTCATTTTATTGATTTATTAATTAAATAATTCCTTAAAAATACTTTTAAGTGTCATAATTACCTTTATAAATTATGGATAATTTCATTTGAATTATCTTCTGATATATATGCTCCTTAATTTATAATTTCATGATTTATACTTTTATTTGTGTATTTTCCATTTATTTTAATGATAATTTTTAATTAATTATTTATTCATTTTATTGATTTATTAATTAAATAATTCCTTAAAAATACTTTTAAGTGTCATAATTACCTTTATAAATTATGGATAATTTCATTTGAATTATCTTCTGATATATATGCTCCTTAATTTATAATTTCATGATTTATACTTTTATTTGTGTATTTTCCATTTATTTTAATGATAATTTTTAATTAATTATTTATTCATTTTATTGATTTATTAATTAAATAATTCCTTAAAAATACTTTTAAGTGTCATAATTACCTTTATAAATTATGGATAATTTCATTTGAATTATCTTCTGATATATATGCTCCTTAATTTATAATTTCATGATTTATACTTTTATTTGTGTATTTTCCATTTATTTTAATGATAATTTTTAATTAATTATTTATTCATTTTATTGATTTATTAATTAAATAATTCCTTAAAAATACTTTTAAGTGTCATAATTACCTTTATAAATTATGGATAATTTCATTTGAATTATCTTCTGATATATATGCTCCTTAATTTATAATTTCATGATTTATACTTTTATTTGTGTATTTTCCATTTATTTTAATGATAATTTTTAATTAATTATTTTTACTCAATTATTTATCTTTAAATTATGTAACACATGTCTCTTGCCTTTTAACTATTTTTCTCCAGTAGGTTTTAGTTATTTTTATCAATGGTTAAGATGATTTAACTTCATTCTTGATTTGCATAATTTATTTATGGATTTTTATGTCTTTTAATTACTATTTAAATTCAATAATTCATGGAAATTCTTAGAAATCATCACTAAACATTTTGGTCAAAAATCTCAGGCCTTTTAGGCAACTTTTATCCATACAAAATCATATCAATTCAACCTCTCTCGTGTCTTGCTTATTTTGAGGGTTTTATGATTAAAAATCGTTTACCGAAATGGTGATTTTAGCCTCATTTCTCAAGCAATTAAAGTGCTTCAAAATGGATTTTCATCCTTATTCCATTATTTACAGAATGTTCATTATATTTTGGTGTCTTAAGTCATGATCGTGGTGGTGGTGTGATATTTGCAAATTAAAGCTTTCGGTTAGTGCTTATATGAATCCGAATTAGGTTTTAATTGGGTTGCATGATAGACTTTGATGAATGGAAGTAAGAGCAGAAACTGGACAGATTCTGTCCCTGAATTTGAAACGAGTTAAACACCCCCATGTCAGAGTTTTCACTTGTTGAGTCCTAAAAAGAAAATGTAGCTTATTGTGTTAGTTAAATTTTGCCACTGGAATGGGTTGAAAATACGAAGTAGAACTCCAGTTATGAATTTTTGAATTCAGTAGTGTCATGCTGATCTTTCAGCAAAAATGATTCTGTGTCAGTTTTTAAAACGAGTAAAACTCACATATATGAGTCAAATCTTGTGTTGGTCACTGAAGATAAAATGTTCTAAAATGTGTTAAGAAGAAGTGGCCACTGGAATGAGGTCAAAATATTGTGTAGAACTCAAGTTATGGTCATTTGAAGTCAGTGAGGTCAAAGCTGTTTAACAGCAGCAGTTTTGGTTTTTAAAACGACCAGAAGCCACCTTTGAAGGACAATCACAAATTGGTCACTAAAGATAAAAGGTAGGTATATGTGTCATGTAAATTTGGCCACTGGAATCATGTTAAAAGAGTAAGTAGAACTTGAGTTATGCTTGTTGAAGTCGGCTAGGTCAAATATGAAAATGACGATTTTGATATGAAAGTAACTCTTGGCCAATTGAAAATGATATAAGAAGTACATGTTATGTGAACCAACCCAAGATTATTATAAGATTGTAAAAGTTGGGTTGGGCATTGAAATGCTAGTAAAAGTAGTAATGTATGGCTTGTTAGCCTTGTGTTTGAGATAATTGAGCTTGATGACCTTATATGTGTAAATTGTGAACTATTGCTAGGTTGAGGCATACGTATTGTGTACTTGCGGTCTTGTTGATTTATGATTTTGGTTGTCGCGGAGGAGGTGAGTACTCTTGCATACCTTTATGTTTACGTTGGGTCAATTGACCACATCATGTTGAATTGTGATATTCATGTGTGGTAATTGATTTGGCTAGACCCGGGTGGGGTCAAATGTTATGAGGCCTAAGAACCTCCGGGGCCTAAGAACCCCTATTGTTGTTTTGAGAAAAGGCCTAAGAACCTCTCGGGGCCTAAGAACCCCGATATTCTCTAATGGATCCATATATGTTGTTTAGCGTGCAAGGTGAGTATTATAGATATGACACGACGGTGTCATAGTCTATATGCAACAGTCCTTGTGCATTGCCCTCCTTCGTAGGTATAAACGTATGCAAGATTATTCACTAAGCTTTGCTTACTTTTTAGTTGTTTACCCTTTTATAGGTTGTCCCGGATGCGGAAGAAAGTTAAGTAATGTAAAGATTGAAGTTAAAGATGCTTTTTGGATATTGATTGCTTTAGCTAAATGCGGATAATGGAATTGGTAATAGGACCCATAGCGACCCCTTTGAACTATCGGCTCTTTGTACTCTTGTTTTGTCCTTTTGGAAAATTATTATGATGTCTAGGGTTAGACTCGAGTTTTGGGTATTTTAAATGGGTCGTTTTGTAGTCGTAATGTATTGATTTTGTTTAAATGTGTTTTGGAGAACTCATAATCCGTAACAGGTTTGGATGATGATTTTACGAATGGGTCATGCCGAAATTTCCAATTTGAATGTCGTCTTTTGTAATGTGTCAACTTGGGTAATTGACCGTTTCGTTGTAAATGCTACACTTGATCAAATAAAAGCTTTCGGGATTTTAAATCACGTATCTTTAACTCATTTTAAAGTTGGGTAAAGGGATTTAAGGTTTGAATATGACTAGTAAAAGGTTGTGCAAGATTGAAGTTTGGATTATGATTTTCACAAGTTTTAGACCTGCAGGAAAACTGCAGGCTGAGGTCCGAAATATCCCACTGCGGCGCAGTGGGAGTGTTTCCACCCACTGCGGCGCAGTGGGGAAGTTTGGTCGTCTGATTCGTAACTTCCCACTGCGGCGCAGTGGGAGGTGTACACCTCCACTGCGGCGCAGTGGGGGCTTATAAAAAAAAAAAAATAAAAATAAAAAAATAAAAATAAAAAAATAAAAATAAAAAAATAAAAAAATAAAAATAAAAAAATAAAAAAATAAAAATAAAAAAATAAAAATAAAAAAATAAAAATAAAAAAATAAAAATAAAAAAATAAAAATAAAAATAAAAAAATAAAAATAAAAAAAAAAAAAATAAAAAAATAAAAATAAAAAAATAAAAATAAAAAAATAAAAATAAAAAAATAAAAATAAAAAAATAAAAATAAAAAAATAAAAATAAAAAAATAAAATAAAAAAATAAAAATAAAAAAATAAAAAAATAAAAAAAAAAAAAATAAAAAAATAAAAAAATAAAAAAATAAAAAAAAAAAAAAAATAAAAAAATAAAAATAAAAAAATAAAAATAAAAAAATAAAAAAATAAAAAAATAAAAAAATAAAAATAAAAAAATAAAAAATAAAAAAATAAAAAAATAAAAAAATAAAAAAATAAAAAAATAAAAATAAAATGAAATAAAAAAAAAAAAAAAATTAACCAAAACTAGTGCAAATGTTAACATGCATGTGATGATCTAACACTTTTACACTAAATCCATTATTATCTCTTGCATTCTTAATTATTTCTTTCAAATCAATATTTTAAATGTGCATGCATGTGTAGATCCATATGTATTTAGTGATAAATTTAAAGGTAAAGAAAGTGATAACCAAAAGAGTTCAAGTTATCAACCTTTGAAGATGAATATAACAAGATTGTGGGTGTTGTTGGGTCTCCATTTCGTGGCTGCCCTTGGAGTGTTTCATGGCTGTAACAAGCTTGAAAAGAAAGGAAAATAAGCTACAAAATGAAGGAAAAGATGAATAACAATCAAAGGAACATGTTGGGTAACCATTGATGATCAAGAATCAAAAGGAAAGAAGAAGATGGGACTTGTTTGCTCCTGTTTTCTGCTGCTGTTCGATCAGCCCCTTAGAGGGCTGATTTCGTGACCTTGTTGCCTCCAAATCGACTCCATGCTTCCACCATACATGACTCTAGTTGTTGGATGATCAAGGGAACTTATTATTACATTAGATTAGTTAGTTTTAAGCTCCATTTTGCCTTGGAGAATCTGAAAATGGAGAAGAAGAAAGAAAGAAAGTTGGGAGAGTTGAGAGAGACCCATTGCATGTGTGTGTGTTGTGTTTGAGTGTGAAAAGAGAGAGTGGCCTGGTCTTGGGGCATAAAAAACATGGCTATGGCAGAAAATAAAGGGTATGGAGTGAGTTTATTGGTTAAGAGGTGTGGTGGAAGGGTGGTGATTGGTTAGGAGAAGTGGTAGTGGTGTAAGAGCTTGAATTGGTACTAAAATGATGTCTAGATTCAAAATGAGGGTGGTCTTGATCAAATTATGTAGTAATGGTTTGATTATGTAAGTTTTGTTTATGCAAGTATTGAATTTGTAATTATATATGTATGCATGCATATATAGATATGTATTTGTGTTATGTGCAAAAGTTAGCTATTTCAAGATATACGTGTATGTATGTATGTCGTGTGTATATATATCTATATATATGTATTGGCACTAAACTTCATAAAATTTTCTTGATATACCTTCTATATTTGAGTTGTTGATTATATTTTGGATACATAGAGACTTGTTTGTTGGATTGAATACTTATGAACTTGTTGTTACCTTACATATTCTTGAAGTTGACTTGATAGATCATGGTTACATTCTTATAAGATTGTCATTATTTCTTCACTTTGAGATTGTCCTATGTTTTGGCATTTCTAAGATAACTAGCTATCTTTGGGCATTCCATTGAACTAGAGAGAAGGTATCACTATGCCTTAAATGTCTAGAAGGTCAATTCTCTTGATAAACCTCTAGGGATAGATAACTAGATAAATATAAGTAAATTGTCATAGTCGGAAATTGAGGGTCGTTACAATGTGAATGAATGATCGATATTTAGGTATTGGACGCACGGAGAACATTGTACTTCCTTAACTCGACTTTATATCGACTTAACTTTTCATAAATCATCGAGGTGAGTTTCGTATCTCCCTACTCGCTTGAGATTCGGGCTGAAAAGTGTAAAACTGGTGTGTTTACTTACATTGTTGATTGATTTATTGATTGGTTGACTTGATTATTGGATTGATGTGATAGTTCGTTTCGTGTAATTGACTTGGGTTATGTTTTAGTTAAGTATTACTTTTATATTAGGATAGACGTACATACATGGAAGCCGGTTATGCCTTCATTGGGTTCTAGATGTGGTGGGAAGGCTGCGGGTGACCCTATATATAAGCATCCGGGACTTGAAGAAAGTAGAATCCTCTGAAGTATATGTACGTATAGTCGGTTTAAATTGTGATTAGTGGCTTATGTTGTTGATTATTGATTGTTGGCGTATGATGGTCGTATATTGGTTGTTGGGTTATGTTTGACGAATATTGATTGTTGGCGCAGGTTTAGCGTATATTGATTGTTGGTTCATGATTTATGCATTTACATTCGATTGTAAGCATTGCATACATCGTTGATGACCCTCGGCAGGGGATTGCCGACATCCTGGTGCATAGATGTATGCACCCATTTTGGATGTAGACCTGACTCCGAGTATATAGACATATATATCTCGATGATTTTGAGATACAACCTTGTTCATTGCGATGACAGAAGGGTATCGTTGCATTGGTGACTTGAGCTCACGCATAGGATAGGCATATTGGCTTATTCATGCATTCCGGCATTTGCATTGATACTCATACCATTTATGCATTTCTCATTTCACGCGTTGTGCTTGTGTAATCTTGTTGTTGGACATTATTGTGTTTCGTAGAGGCTTACTGTATGTCAGGTTTAGCCTCCTTTCGTGCTTTATGATTTTGTCTATGGTTCCTTGTGGGCCATTACTACGAACTCACCAACCTTGTGTTGACTATGCTTAGTACACTTTTCAGGTAATCAGGTTCTCCAGGGCGTGGAGTTTAGTTGCTTTGCTTGCTGTAAACCCGGACTATGGACTTCATGGATCAAGGATTCATTGGCCTGCCTTTTTGCTTTATACTTAGGATCGTTTGCCATCTTTGGTTGTTATTTTGTTAACTTTGATGGCTATTTGCTCCTGTTGTATTTTGTTACTTACTTCGTTATGTTTTGGATTCACCGAATCTTTAATTGCATTTAGTTGTTCTATTGTAATTCCACCTGGTGCTATGTGATTTCCGTGATATTCCGAGCCTCGGCTTGGGGTGTTACAGAATGGTGGCCCATGCGTGGTCGTAGAGAATTAGGCGGTTTGACCTAGACTACGGCTTAAGTTAAAACTCTTCATATAGCATGCATGGTTAGGAATTCGTGTGCAATGTGAATTATGTGAATCCCCGTGTGAGTTCGTAGTTAAGACCTCTTGTGTGATAGCTTGAATTCAATGTGATGAATGTGGATTACGGTTAGTATGGTTTGTTGTTGTTAATTGTTGGAACTAATTGGATGATTTAGGGCAAAATGAAAGGATGCCATTAACTTAGTATAATATTGTGGTAACCCTAAAAGAACCCGATCAACTCTTTTATGGTTACCCGATGTTATAGCAAGTTCATGACATCGTGGATTGCGCACGCGTGGCTTAAAGTATAATAAGGAACCGATATGCTTAATGGAAGTTGATTAGGTGGAGGGTTAGCCGTTGGTACACCCTGTTATACATACCAGGTCAATAACTAGTAAGCATATCGAATTCGACAAGAACATTAAATGCATTGGATAAGGTACAAGGATAAAGTCACATCAATATGACTTTATTCTTTTAACCAACCACCTTTACACACGTATAAACTTTGGGAAAGAACAAGTGGATTGTTCTTTGGAAAGTGTGTAAAGGCAAAAGTCAATTACTCGATATCAGTGTTCAGACTTGTAAGGTCTAGAACACTGACAATCCTCCAGTGTACAGATCTGGTAAGACTTCCAGTAGACTCCGCCTTTTGTCAGTCTTCTTTATTCTGACTTCAATGAAAATGTCTTCAGTAGAGTAGATCTGGACTGGGGTGAAGTCCAGTGAGCTATCT
>CM067168.1:148543519-148565890 GCA_034093135.1 Erigeron breviscapus
GAGCTTATTGTTCAAAATTAAAAACTAAAGCTCCCGAAAAATACTTATCAAACATGTCCTATGTGAAAGAACGGTGAACTGTTACGGATGTACGGGTTATAGTTTGGAGATGTATCCATCGATGAAAGGCACCCCATATCACTCTAGAGGCAAAAGCTATAAGAATAAACATGAACAACTGGATGGCCAGACTTTCACTTTCCAGTGTTCATGATGCCCAATCTGTTATTGGGAGATTAAACACATTTTTCTCTCATGCCCACTATATGGTGCGTTGACATTAAATCCAGGGAGGATGTACCACGATTACCTCTGTGAATTCTGGTACACTGCACAATATGATGATGAAACTTCATCAATTACATACTCTCTGAAGCAAGGTACCAGATCCTTGGGTTTCACTGCTAGTCTACTCAGGTCTGTTCTTCAATTGAATTATTTTGAACAGAATGAGTTGCCCATCGAACTTCCTTCTGGTATCAATACAAGGGAAGTGTGCAGACTGATGGGGCACACGGATATAATGGATGAGCATGGCCAGCTATCCAAGAAAGGAACTATCTACATGAGCAAACTGTCAGACTCATGGAGATACTTCTTCACCCACATTGTTGAATGTCTGGGAGGCAGTTTTGGAGGGTTAGACCAGATAAATCAAACCCATCTCCAGATTGCCTACTGCCTCTGGTTTGGACTTAGAGTGGATTTTGCTCAGATTCTTTTTGATGATCTGGTAGAGCGTCTTAGAGTGAAAGGTAGAAAAGCCTTTGTTCCTTATATCCGTTTTCTTTCACTGATGTTTAAAAGAGCTCTTGGAGATCAGTATGATTTTGAAACTACTCACTTTTCTGTGAGTGAGTATATGAGGGATCTGACCAACCTCAGATCTCCACTGAATGAGGTAGATATTCCTCAGTCCATGCTCTCCTTTCAAAGAAGAAGCTGAAGTGGCTCCAGGTAGAGGTCAAGTTGGTGAAGGACCCTCTGGTGACCAAGATGTACAGATAATAGAAGCTGTACAACCCATTAGACAAGTTGCTCCTGAAGGTCAAGGACCATAAATTGTTGAACCTTCCAGACGACCTAGAACAAACAGGCGTCTGATGAGAGCTGGAGTTCAGGTGAATCCTGAAAGACATCCTGGTGATGTAATGAATTTAGATGGGTCTCCGATTTTTGAACCTGAGAGCAGGTTGTTGAGCAAGTCGAACAAGATGTTCAGACTGATGAACATGTATCTGGTGAGCAAGAGGCTCAAATCGACTTGAATGTAGAGGCTGGTGAACAAGTTCATGAACAGGCTGGTGAACAGACTGGTGATCAGACAGTTGGGATGGCTCTAAATTAGGATGATGTAGATTCCCCAATGTCTGAAGGTTTTGATGTAAACATGAATTTCCTGGGTGATGAAGAAGAAAATATTGACACATCTGCTATTGCTTCAGTCACCCAACCAATTATATCTGCTGAAATGCCACCACCACCACCAGAATCAAATGAACCACCTCCACCAGAATCAAACATGCCACCACCACCACCTTCAATTCCAAGAAATACTCAATACTTCACTCCTGCAACCACTCAAACTTCACAATCTCAACCTCCACCACTTCAAACTCCAGTCAACGTAACTGAACCTCGTGCGCTGGACTCAACAGTTGTAACATCTGAAGCTGCAACTGAAGAGGACTGGGCACAAGTACCTTTTATGACCAGATTGCCTTATCTTGAACCTCCCAGTGGTCTCTCCACTTCATCTTCTACCGAGGTCCAAGGCCTTTTAAGTAAGGTGGCGGACCTGGAGAGATCACTCCAGACTTCATCGCAGGTTATTTCAGACTTTAAATCTCTATTATCAAATAACCTTGCATCTGAGATGAATGTGTTTTTGCTGGAATGAGAAGCTTGTTTTTAGAAGCTTGATGAACTGGTACTGGCCACAAACAACAATACTGAAAATTTCAAAGTGGCAGTCCAGGGATTGGAGACAAGGCTGGTGAACTCTGTTCAGACTGCAGTGAAAGGTGAACTTGTTCAACCACTGGCAGGTCTGAATGAAGAGGTTCAGAAGTTGGTTACCAGGATAAGTTCTCTGGAGAGTAGGTCCACACTTGATCAGGATGCTGTTGTTAGCACGATTAGTGATGAATGTACAAAGAAGTTCAGAATCAGTATGCTGAAAGAATTATCTGAAGAAATTTCTGAGACTGTTCTTCGAACTCTTCAAGATGGGCTGTTACCCCAAGTGGAGAGGTAGATGGAAGAAAAATTGCCAAAGCACTTGCCTAAAGAAGTTGAAACTGTTAAAAACGACTGCCAAACAGATCAAAGCTATTAAAGATGCTGATGTAAGCAGATTCATTCCCCTGGACACTTCTCTGAAAATTAATCGTCAACAACTCCAGTCTGCCGTTGAGCAAAAGAGAGTGTCAAAGGAAACTGAAGCATTGATCCAGACAGCCAAATTGAAAGACAAGTATAATGAAATGTTAAATTTCAGGGTTGATGCTAGAAGGATCACTGGTGCAGAGATTAAGCTTGCTGATAATCATGAAGGTATGTCAAAGTTTGAAGTAAAGTTGACCAGGGAAGGTAACTTTACTGATGAAAGAAAGAGTACTTCAGTCCAGCGTTTGGATGGAGTGAACTGAAAGAGATTGCTTTAACGTTCAGGGGGAAGACAAATGTGTCGACTGATGTTAAAGCATTTCTGAAGAGATTGAGAAGGTATGGAGAAGAAAGCAACAGATGGAAGTTGCAATGGGCATGAAATCGCCATAATCAGTACCATCTTCTTCATCACCAAAGAGAAAGACTTCTGAAGATGCTCCAAGACAGACATCGAAGAGAAGGGACTGACTCTTATCATTTACTTATTGTAATTTATTGTTTGATGAAAATTGTAACTATTTATCAGTTGATGTATGTAATAATTTGTTGCAATTTTTGATTCATAAAAGTAAATGATCAGATTTAGTCTAAGTTAGAACTTAAAAGATGAAACTGAAAACACTCATGATCTATAAAGTGGTTTCCAGTAACTTAGATTTTTTAGACTAAAATCAAAACTTGTGTTTCAAGCATACAAAATTGTATAGATTTAAGCTTGAAAACACTTGCATTATTTCTAAACAAATAGGGGGAATTTGTTAGGTCCAGATTTACTGGACTCGCTCCAGACTCGACTACTGGAGCCTTATGAAGATCTGTCCAGAAACGTGTTCTACTGGACCTACTCCAGACTTGGAATCTGGAGTCCCTCTGAAGATTTGTCCAGAAATAATGGAAGACCAATGAGCAAATACTTGTATAGGAAATCTGGAGTATTCTCTAGATTAGCTCACTGGACTTCACCCCAGTCCAGATCTACTCTACTGAAGCCGTTCTCACTGAAGTCAAAGACTGAAGTCAGAATAAAGAAGACTGACAAATGGCGGAGTCCACTGGAAGTCTTACCAGATCTGTACACTAGAGGATTGTCAGTGTTCTAGACCTTACAAGTCTGAACACTGATATCGAGGAATTGACTTTTGCCTTTACACACTTTCCAAAGAACAATCCACTTGTTCTTTACCAAAGTTTATGCGTGTAAAGGTGGTTGGTTAAAAGAATAAAATCATATCGATATGACTTTATCCTTGTACCATTAACCAATGCATTTAATGTTCTTGTCGGATCATTAAATGCATGCAACCATATTTGTACGGCACAAAATTCACTGGTGAATTTTGTTGCCTATAAATACAAAGTCATTTCTTTGAGAAAAATACTTTTAAGCATACATTTTGCATTAGAGTGAATTTCTTTAAATACTCTCGATCTTAAACTGGGATACTTCACAACTTTAAGTATCTCGATCCAAAAGAGTTATTTGACAAATATAGATCATTTGTAATTCATCGGTTGTTAGGATACATACTTATTTGTATTATCTTGATTCCGCACAACCTTGTATTTTATTTAACATCATAAATAAAATACACCATTGAATAATACATAATGTTCCACTTTACTTGTTTATTGCTTTAAGTCTTGTATTACTTTGTTTATATTCTTGCATTTATTTACAGTAATACTAGTCCATTCTAGTGATTATTAGACTTGTTGTATTTTACACTTCTAGGTTAACCATCGTATTTCAGGGACTCACATTAGATATTATTCAGGTGCATGGAATGATACTCAAAAGAACTATTCTACTGTTAAAAAAGAAATTTTAAGTATTGTTTTATGTATAAAGAAATTCGAAGATGATTTATATATGCTCTATAGCATTTGAACTATGATTCCGTCTATTTAAGATTCTAGATAACTGATTCATAATGAAAAGATTTTAATACTTAAGAGTTTGATGAAAAAATCTAGTTTAATTTTAAAGTAATAGGTTTATATTCCGGGAACACCCCCATACCGTCGTGGTCCGGCCACCCTTTTCAAATCAAATAACGGGCTTTACGCTAATCCAACCGTCGGTCGACAGGGCTTACCAACGCAATACTTACCCATACCTTAAAATTATACTTTATTTGTTCATTAAATTCTTGTATTAAATAAATTTCATAGTGATTCAATTATAAAGATCCTTAATTAGATAGAAAAAACATGGCTCTGATACCATTAGTGACAGGAAGAAGATATAGACATGAACTCTTTACACATGAATTCAGTTGTATTAAACATTTCTCAAATTGAAAATAATTTATTAGATTGGAGTATTCCAAAACAAAATGTAAATACTATTTACAAAATTGGTACTTTTGATTTTTTACAAGATTATTCTACTAAAACTTATGAACAAACTATACCTATAAATAAAGAGTATCAAAACATGCAATTATTATCAGTAGAAGCTATAAAAAGACATAGAAAACTTTATAAGTTTTTACATATAGGATTAATTCAAGTAGCAGTAAAACCCATGTTTAGATTAGGAATAGATGCTCCAGTATTATTAATTTTAAGAGATGCTAGGCATACAAATTTTAATAATTCTCTATTAGCTATGGCTAAATCAAATATATCAAATGGTCCTATTTATTTTTGTAACATCCGCTATTTTTGGCCCGTTTGACTTTATGTGTAATATGACTAACATTTTATTTGATAATGTGATTTGGTTCAATCTGTGGCTAAATGATTAATTAATGGGTTTGACGGGTCAATTGGTCACTAATTTCACGACTCGGTACTTGGTAAGTAATTGGTTTAGTTAGTATTGTGATGGGTCAACCCATGGGCTTAACCCATGACCCAACCCTATCCCTTTGCCCATCCATCCCTTTTCCCTCTTTTCATTTCTAACCATCTATTCTATCTATCTTTATCACTTTCTCTCTAACTCTCCAAGAACTCATCTCCCCCTCTCTTAAAAATCATCATAAATCATTGTTGTTAAGTTGAAATAGGGTAATAAGCATCATCATCTTCATTGTATTTTCATCATCTAAATTTTTGAAGTCTCAAAGTGCAAGAAACTTCTTCTTTAAGCTCATTTTCGGATTTGAACTCTAGGTGAAGATTTTGGTAAGTTAAACTCTTTCCATATTTATCATTTCATGTTTGTTTACATTTTTCTAGTTGATTGCAAGTGGATTCGGGTCACTAATCGGCTTAAATCTCGTTTTAGGTCAAATTAGGGTTAAATTAGGGTTTGGGTGATTTGGAAGTGATTGTGATGTTTTGGTCGAATTTGTGGGTTGGGTTATGTGTATTTATGGTTATTGATGTTTAGTTATGCTTCAAAATGGGTTACAAGTCGTTGTAAATCGATTTGGGTCGAATTTGGGGGTTTTTGGGTTTAGTTTCTGCACTAACTGCTGCTGCTGTTCGTGGGTTGCCCAGTAAGGGGCGTAACCTACGGCCCTTTGGGGCGTAGCTTACGCTAGGTTTGGGCGTAAGGGATAAAAGGAATTTAATGAAAAAGATATTCCAACAAAATCTAAAGCAATACATATGTCTCAAGAATTAGAAGCTTATTGTAAAAAGGAAATACAAGAATTATTAGATAAAAAATTAATTAGGCCATCTAAATCCCCTTGGTCTTGCTCAGCCTTCTATGTTCAAAATAGTGCTGAAATTGAAAGAGGAGCACCCAGATTAGTAATTAATTATAAGCCTTTAAACAAAGTATTAGAATGGATTAGATATCCTATACCTAATAAAAGAGATTTATTAAAAAAGATTTATGATGCTAAGATATTTTCAAAATTTGATATGAAATCAGGTTTTTGGCAAATTCAAATTAATGAAAAAGATAAGTATAAGACAGGTTTTAATGTACTTTTTGGACATTACGAATGGAATGTAATGCCTTTTGGATTAAAAAATACTCCATCGGAATTTCAAAATATTATGAATGATATTATCATACCATTAGGAAATTATGCTATAGTATATATTGATGATGTTTTAATATTTTCAAACTCTATAGAACAACATTTTAAACACTTAAATGCTTTTTATAATATTATTCATAAAAATGGATTAGTTGTGTCACCTACTAAGATAAGTTTATTTCAAACAGAAATAAGATTTTTAGGCCATAATATTGTTCAAGGAACTATAAAACCTATAGATAGAAGTTTAGAATTCTCAAATAAATTTCCAGATGAAATTAAAGATAAAAAACAATTACAAGATTTTTAGGATGTTTAAATTATATTCATGATTTTTTTAAAGATTTAGGAATTATATGCAAACCTTTATATGATAGACTTAAAAAGAATCCAAAACCATGACTCAAGAACATACAAATATAATAAGACATATTAAAAGTAAAATAAAATATTTACCTTGTCTACATATTCCTCATCCTAATGCTAAAATTATAGTAGAAACAGATGCTAGTGATTTAGGATTTGGAGGTATATTAAAACAAAATTTGCAAAATAAAGAAGAATTAGTTAAGATATTATTCAGGTGCATGGAATGATACTCAAAAGAACTATTCTACTGTTAAAAAAGAAATTTTAAGTATTGTTTTATGTATAAAGAAATTCGAAGATGATTTATATATGAAACCATTTTTATTAAGAATTGATTGTTTATCTGCAAAATACATTTTAGAAAAAGATGTTAAAAATTTAATTTCCAAACAAATTTTTGCAAGATGGCAAGCATTATTAAGCAACTTTGATTTTCAAATTGAATTTATAAAAGGAGAGAATAATTCTCTTCCAGATTTTTTTTCAAGAGAATTTTTACAGGGAATATGAGCTCAGATTCTTCAAAAAAGATTGTTTTAGCAAAAACCAAATTCTCAAGTTCTCAATTATCAAATTCTCAATTCTCAAGATCTTGTAAGTCCCAACTCGATAGATGGTACTACTGAAGACACCTCAATGTCGATGGTGGAGTTACTTTGCAATATATGCACTGAACTGGAGACGACCAGTTGCAGTGTGTATATACCAAGTTCTAGATAGATTACTTATTAAATGACAATAAGTAAAGAAAAATGCAATAATACAAATAACTTGTAAGATAACTTGATGAGACAATATGTATTTTTCAATGTGTAATTTATTTATTGAAGTTAAACAAATTACAAGGTTTATGCGGAACCAAGATAATACACGAATGTAAATATCCTAACAACCTATGAAATACAATTGATCTACACTCGAAATTTCTCAAGACAATCGAAACACTTAAAATTGTGAAATGTTCCTTTTAGCGATTGAGAGAATATTGCACAAGTTCACCAAGAATATTGCAGGTTTGCAAAGTGTGAATTCTATCGAAGAGTATTCGAAGAAGTTATATTCTTGGTTGTGCAATGACGTGTATTTATAGGCAAAGTTAACATTGAGATGTTAACTTTAGCCGTACAAATGTGGTTGAGAGCATTTAAGGAATAACATTTAATTCCTTAAAAGCAGTGTAAAGTCGCATGATAAAGCAACTTTACACAACCACCTTTATGTACCTTTTATTACTTAAATAATAAGATAAGGCTTATTATCCGGGTAAAGGTACATAAAGCATACAAGTCAATTCCTCGTAATCAGTGTAAAGCTTTGTAAGGGCTTTTCACTGATGGTCTCCAGTTTGTAACTGACTAGAATGCCAACTAGGCTTCGCTGCCATTGTCATTCTCTATTTTCCATTTGTTGTCTTCGACTTCAGATTGTGCACCAGTCTCTATGCCAACCAGATTGTGCACCAGTCTCTATACCAACATCAACATTTAAATCAAGTGGAGCCTCTTGCTCACCAGCAGCTTGATCTTATCAGTCTGAACAACCTCTTCAATAACCTGGCCAATATCTTCTTGTACTACAGCCTGGACTTCAGTGTCCACTCTCTGTTCAATTTGTACAAGAGATTCAATATTTTCTTCAAAGATAGGAGAACCATCAATATTTATTGTATCACCAGGATGGGTTGATGGGTTTACCTGGACTCCTCCCCTCATCAGACGCCTATGAGTTCTTGGTCGTCTGGAAAGCTCATCAACTGCTTGACTTGAACTTTCAACTGGAGCCACTTGCCTTATTGGCTGTACCATTTCCACAATCTGAACATCTTCACTACCAGTAGGTACATCAACAACTTGTACCCTTACTGGTGCCACATTCTCTTCAATTCTTTGAAGTGTCAGCATTGCTGGAGGAATATCTACCTCTCCATCTCTGGACCTCAAGTTGGCCAGATCTCTCATATACTCACTCATTGAGAAGTGAGTGGTTTCAAAATCGTACTGGGCTCCAAGGGCATTCTTGAATATAAGAGAAAGAAAGCGAATATATGGCACGAATGGCTTTCTTCCCTTTGCCTTTATACGCTCCACCAGATCATCAAAAAATATCTGGGCGAAATCAACCCTTAGCCCAAACCATAAGCAATAGGCAATCTGGAGGTGTGTTTGATTGATTTGATCCAATCCTCCAGAACTACCTCCAAGACATTCGACGATGTGTGTGAAGAAATATCTCCACGAGTCCGTCAGTCTGCTCATGTAAATGGTCCCTTTCCTCAACAACTGACCATTTTCATCAACTATCTCTGTATGCCCCATTAATCTGCATACCTCCCTGAAGTTAATACCAGAAGGGAGTGGCATTGCCAGTTCATTCTCATCCAGATAGTTTAACTGAAGAGCCATTCTGAGAGAATGTACAGACATATTCAAGGGTCTGGTCCCTTGCTCAAGAGAAAATTCAATACAGGAATTTGCCTCATTGTATTCGGCTGTATACCAGAATTCACAAAGATAATCGTGATACATCTTTTCTGGATTTAAAGTTAGGGCACCATATAGTGGACATGAGAGAAAAAAGCTGTTTAATCTCCCAATTATAGATTGTGGATCATGGACACTGGATAGCGTAAGTTTTGCCATCCAGTTATTCATATTCATCCTTAAAGCCCTAGCTTCAAGGTTGATATGACGTGCTCTAACTACATCAGCTGAAGGAGCATATTCAGCGGATAGAAGATTTCGTGGTGAGTTTGATTGTCTAGGAGCCATTTGATATATAGAAGAAGATGAAATTGAATGATTTTAAGGTTTATGAAGAAGAATTTAATGAATATGAAGTAAATATGAGAAATTTATGAATGAAATTGAATGAAGAAATTTAATGAAGGAATTTGAGAATTTGGGAGTAAATGTTCGAAGTAAATGAAATTGAATGAAGAAATTTAATGAAGGAATTTGAGAATTTTGGGAGTAAATGTTCGAAGTAAATGTAAGTTGAAAGTGAAAGTGGGTATATATAGAATTGAGAATGTGGAACTCAAACGATTAATTTGAAATTATCAAATACAATTTTTGATTGTGTTCTGAGATCCGCATTAATTACATCACATCACACATAAATGCATGACGGTTTACAGCCCACAAAACAGTAACAACTTGTACTTTTTGTTTTCCCAAAGTAAAAAGACCATCATTGTTTTGAACAACTTACATGCCACGTAGGATTTATAAGATAAATATCTTTTGAAAAGGTTTGCTTACGTGGCACATACAAAGATCAAGTATTTTGAAAATATTATGACATATTTCAGTGCATCTGGAGGTTGACAAGACCGTCCAGTATCACTGGTGGATTAGTCCAGTGAACATGTACTGATGGTACACTGGAGGGACACTCCAGTAAAGTACCAGTGAACAACCAATTTTGAAAGACTGGAAACCTTAAACTTGCACGTCAACTAATACAGACAAATGAGAGGGACATATTTACAAAGCACCAGTAATATTTTCTGAAGAATTTGTCCAGTGAGAAAATTAATTCCCCCTGAACTTAAACATTTTTAAGAGAAAATATTTTTCAAGTCTTCCCTGGAATGTTGATCCAGAAATAAATTTTTGAATCTTTAAATCAAAGATCCTTAGTAGTACACAATGGCGTTCAATACCAAGGTTCCAGATTTAAGGGTTTAACATTCCCAACTCACCAACAAGATATTCAAAAGTTTTTACATCCAGTGGTTTAGTAAAAATGTCAGCGAGTTGTTTGTCAGTGGGAATAAAATGGAGTTCAATGTTGTTTTTCATAATATGATCGCGAATGAAATGGTACCTTAGATCGATGTGTTTGGTTCTGGAGTGCATGACTGGATTGTTGGAGATAGCGATGGCACTGGTATTATCACAAAAGATTGGAGTTTTGAATATTTAATACCATAATCAAGCAACTGGTTCTTCATCCAGAGTATCTGAGCACAACAACTGGCTGCAGACACGTATTCAGCTTCGGCAGTGGATAATGAAACTGAAGTTTGCTTCTTACTGGTCCAGCTGACCAGTTTGCCACCTAGGAAATGACATCCACCAGTTGTGGATTTCCTATCTATCTTGCAACCTGCATGATCTGAATCTGAATAACCCATTAGATCCATTCCAGAGCCTTTGGGGTACCAAAGACCTAGACTGGGAGCACCTTTTAGGTACTTCAGTATGCGCTTTACAGCGAGCATATGAGATTCCTTTGGATTAGACTGATATCTGGCACATAAACATGTTGAAAACATAATATCTGGTCTACTGGCCGTTAAATACATCAGTGAACCAACCATGCCTCTAAAGACAGTGGTGTTCACTGGTTTGCCATCTGGATCCGAGTCCAGTGTCAGTGGTGCAGAAATTGGAGTTGGTTTAGATGGTGAAGAATTCATATCGAATTTCTTTAAAAGATCTCTAACATATTTTTCCTGATTAATAAAAATTCCATCTTTGTTTTGTTAATCTGGAGTCCAAGAAAATATGTTAATTCACCCATCAAACTCATTTCATATTCAGTGGACATGATTTTAGAAAATTTCTTGCACATGTTTTCATCAGTAGACCCAAAAATTATATCATCAACATAAATTTGTACCATTAACAGATTACCTTTCTCATGAAGAATGAACAAGGTATTGTCAATTGCACCTCGTTTAAAACCATTTTTCAACAAATGTTTAGTCAGAGTATCATACCAGGCACGTGGGGCTTGTCTGAGGCCATATAGCGCTTTGTCCAGACGATATACCCAATGTGGATGCTTGTCATCAACGAAACCTGGAGGTTGTCTGACGTAAACTTCTTCTTCAAGCTTCCCATTCAAGAAAGCACTCTTTACGTCCATCTGGTAGACCTTGAACTGGTGATTAGCAGCGAATGCTAAGAAAATTCTGATCGCTTCAAGTCTAGCCACTGGAGCAAAAGATTCATCAAAGTCGACATCTGACTGGCAGTAGCCTTGTGCTACCAGTCTGGCCTTGTTTCTTATTACGTGGCCATCTTCATCTACTTTGTTCCTTTCAAACTGGTGAAGCTCTTCTTGCATAGCAGTCACCCAGTTTGGATCTTCCAGAGCCTCGTCAATCTTCTTAGGTTCTATCAAAGATAGAAAACTGACGTATAAGCATTGATTACTGGAGGCTCTTCTGGTCTAAACACCACGACTGGAGTCACCTAAGATCTGATCAATAGGGTGAGCTTTTGTCCATCTGGAGTACTGACCAGGATTGTTACTGACAACAATATCAGTGCAAGAATTCAGTTGAGTCTCCTCTGGAGTTGATTCTGGAGGAGGGTCTTGCCAAATTACTTCAGTATCTTCATCTGAGTCATTTAAATCACGATTTGCATCATGAAATTCTTCATTTGAAGGCATTTCCTGGAGTACTGGTTCAGTATGAAATTCTTCACCAGAAGACATTTCTGGTAAATTCTCAACTGACACTGTTACTGGGGAGTAGTACGCACATCTGAACCAATATTAATTTCAGAGGGTAGTTTGAAAATAATAGAGGGATAGAATGGAGTATTACTGGAGAGTTTCTTTTTCTGAACAGGTTCCAGATCAGGATGACTGGAAACTGTGTCTGGTGAATCTTCAAATTTGTCGTTTATAGGATCAGATTCACAAAAGACAATTGTGTTACTGGGGGAGTAGTACGCACATCTGAACCAATATTAATTTCAGAGGGTAGTTTGAAAATAATAGAGGGATAGAATGGAGTATTACTGGAGAGTTTCTTTTTCTGAACAGGTTCCAGATCAGGATGACTGGAAACTGTGTCTGGTGAATCTTCAAATTTGTCGTTTATAGGATCAGATTCACAAAAGACAATTGGTTACTGGGGGAGTAGTACGCACATCTGAACCAATATTAATTTCAGAGGGTAGTTTGAAAATAATAGAGGGATAGAATGGAGTATTACTGGAGAGTTTCTTTTTCTGAACAGGTTCCAGATCAGGATGACTGGAAACTGTGTCTGGTGAATCTTCAAATTTGTCGTTTATAGGATCAGATTCACAAAAGACAATTTGTGTTACTGGGGGAGTGACAGGGACTAGCTTCTTGTTGATTGAGGCATTTGATTCATCAAATGTTGACATCTGACTGGCAGTAGCCTTGTGCTACCAGTCTGGCCTTGTTTCTTATTACGTGGCCATCTTCATCTACTTTGTTTCTGAAGACCCATCTTGTTCCAATTGGTTCTTTCTTTCCAACTGGGAAAGGAACCAGATACCATACTTTGTTCCTTTCAAACTGGTGAAGCTCTTCTTGCATAGCAGTCACCCAGTTTGGATCTTCCAGAGCCTCGTCAATCTTCTTAGGTTCTATCAAAGATAGAAAACTGACGTATAAGCATTGATTACTGGAGGCTCTTCTGGTCTAAACACCACGACTGGAGTCACCTAAGATCTGATCAATAGGGTGAGCTTTTGTCCATCTGGAGTACTGACCAGGATTGTTACTGACAACAATATCAGTGCAAGAATTCAGTTGAGTCTCCTCTGGAGTTGATTCTGGAGGAGGGTCTTGCCAAATTACTTCAGTATCTTCATCTGAGTCATTTAAATCACGATTTGCATCATGAAATTCTTCACCAGAAGACATTTCTGGTAAATTCTCAACTGACACTGATACTGGGGGAGTAGTACGCACATCTGAACCAATATTAATTTCAGAGGGTAGTTTGAAAATAATAGAGGGATAGAATGGAGTATTACTGGAGAGTTTCTTTTTCTGAACAGGTTCCAGATCAGGATGACTGGAAACTGTGTCTGGTGAATCTTCAAATTTGTCGTTTATAGGATCAGATTCACAAAAGACAATTGTGTTACTGGGGGAGTGACAGGGACTAGCTTCTTGTTGATTGAGGCATTTGATTCATCAAATGTTACATGAATTGACTCATGGACCTTCTCCAGTCTCTTGTTGTAGACTCTGAAGGCCTTGCGAATGGCTGAATAGCCTAAGAAATACCCTTCATCAGCTTTGGCATCAAATTTGCCTAGCTGACTGGAGTCGTTCAGGATGTAAACTGGACATCCAAAAACGTGAAAATAACCAATGTTTGGTTTTCTATTTCTTAAGACTTCATAGGCTGTCTTTTTGTGTCTTTTGATGTACACTGATCGATTCTGGGTGTGGCAAGCAGTTGCAATTGCTTCCGCCCAGAAACTGGTAGACAGTCCAGATTCAGCAAGCATACTTCTGGCAGCTTCTATCAGCGTTCGATTTTTCCTTTCCACAACTCCATTTTGCTCTGGAGAGCGGGCTGAAGAGAAGTTCTGGGAGATGCCAGTGTCAGTACAGAATGACTCCAGAGTTGCATTCTGGAATTCTGTTCCATTGTCACTTCTTAACTGACACACTTTTCGACTGTACTTGAGCTCAATTTGCTTGATAAGACTGATGATTTCAGCAGCAGCTTCACTTTTGGACCTCAGAAAGATCACCCAACAATATCTGGAGAACTCATCTATGATCACCAGGGTGTATCTTTTACCAGCACGAGTCTGAACGTTCACTGGACCAAAAAGATCCATATGAAGCATGTGAAGAGGTTCAGTAATGCTGAAATTCTGTCTGGTCTTGAAACTGGTACGCTTTTGCTTACCCATCTCACATCCTGGACATGGTCTTTCCTTTTTGAAGGAGACTGAAGGTATCCCATCTGCAAGTTGTTTTCTGGACAACTTGTTAATGTTTTTGAAGTTTAAATGGGATAACCTTTTATGCCATAACCAGTTTGTGTCTTCATCAGCTTGAGTATAGAAACACTGCTCTGAAGGAGAGCTTTCCATATCCATCACGTACACATTCCCTTTTCTGGGAGCAATCAACACTACCTTCCAGTCCTTGTTGAATACGATGCCCTGAGCAACATTGAATAAGACTTGATAGCCATCGTCACACAGTTGACTTACACTGATCAAGTTATATTTCAAACCATTCACAAATGCAACTCGTCTGAACTTGACTTGTCCATTGTTCAGAACACCATATCCCTCAGTCTTCCCACAACCATCATTTCCAAACGTGATGGAGGGTCCATCAGAAATGGTGAACTCCTCCAGTAGGGTCTTACATCCGGTCATCGTCCTGCCAGCTGCACTGTCAAGATACCAGATAAGCTTCTTTCGATCGCCCTACACATACACCAGATATTGATCAGTTAGATTTGGGAACCCATCGACTGATGGGTTCACTGGACCCTCCCTTATAGGTCCCTGGGGCAATCTGGTCTAGTTCACTATGTTCAATAGTGGTCTTAGAAGAGAAGACCACTGGGGTTGATGGTTTTAAAACCTTTTCATTTTTCTCAACTGGAGAAATAAATTTGTCTTTCTTTGAAAAAGGTTTTGTATTTTGTCTAGGGCCAGATGAAGTACCCTCAAGAAAGTTTAATCTTGCATTAAAACTTTGTGATTGACGAGTCAGAATTTGAATCTGGCTCTCTATCCTGGACAAAATATTTTCTTCAGATGATACCTTAGCCTTTCCAGTCAAAGGCTTTGGTAAGGTTTGGTCTGAGGTAAAGGTCTATTCTGCTTCACCTTTTTAACTGGAGCAGTCATCTGGACAGCTCCAGTCTTAACCTCTGGGGATTGAACTGGGTCTAAATTGGTCTTGGGTGTTTCAGGCATATCATAAACAGTTGTGGGCCTTAACACCTCTGGTAATCGATCGATTACTGGTATTAATGATGCAACATTTGTATTTCCATCTAAATATGCACGTTTTTGAGCAGGAAATTGTTTAACTGAAGCATCATATGGCTTTTTAGTTTCTAGCCATGACTTTATTACCAGTTTTTCTTTCTCTAAAATGATCTCAAGATCTTGCTTTTCTTGAATCAATTGTTCAGTTACCAGAACCTGGGCTTGAAATGCCAGTTCAATGTCTTGAAGCTCTTTTAATTTTGATTTTAAAGCATTTATTTCAGAAGAATCTGTTTCTAGACCATTTACACAATCAGATCTAACAGTTTCTACAAAAATTAAATCAGAATTTAAAGCTTCAGCAATGTCCAATTTAGTTCTTGGTCAGTTGCATTATCATAATCACTAACCTTTTTAATAACAATGTCCACCCATCGTCCAGATGTGACATCTTCCTTCACCAGGTGCTCATCAACTTCCAGAGCCATGTAACAGCAATCTCTTTCTTCTTCTTCATCAACAGATGAGTCATCAGAAGGAACCCACTTCTCTTCAGTTGTAGCAATCATGCACTTATTATTTGTTTCCATTTGTTGTGCCATGAGAGCAATTTGGGCCTTAAGCTTTTATATTTCAATTTATAGCTATCATCAGGCTTATTATAAGAAGAGAATGGACCAGGCTTGGATGCAAACTGGTTGGACCTGCACTCTTTCATGAAATGACCCTTTTTGCCACACTTAAAGCATGTCAAATTGGTCTTGGGTGTTTCAGGCATATCATAAACAGTTGTGGGCCTTAACACCTCTGGTAATCGATCGATTACTGGTATTAATGATGCAACATTTGTATTTCCATCTAAATATGCACGTTTTTGAGCAGGAAATTGTTTAACTGAAGCATCATATGGCTTTTTAGTTTCTAGCCATGACTTTATTACCAGTTTTTCTTTCTCTAAAATGATCTCAAGATCTTGCTTTTCTTGAATCAATTGTTCAGTTACCAGAACCTGGGCTTGAAATGCCAGTTCAATGTCTTGAAGCTCTTTTAATTTTGATTTTAAAGCATTTATTTCAGAAGAATCTGTTTCTAGACCATTTACACAATCAGATCTAACAGTTTCTACAAAAATTAAATCAGAATTTAAAGCTTCAGCAATGTCCAATTTAGTTCTTGGTCAGTTGCATTATCATAATCACTAACCTTTTTAATAACAATGTCCACCCATCGTCCAGATGTGACATCTTCCTTCACCAGGTGCTCATCAACTTCCAGAGCCATGTAACAGCAATCTCTTTCTTCTTCTTCATCAACAGATGAGTCATCAGAAGGAACCCACTTCTCTTCAGTTGTAGCAATCATGCACTTATTATTTGTTTCCATTTGTTGTGCCATGAGAGCAATTTGGGCCTTAAGCTTTTATATTTCAATTTATAGCTATCATCAGGCTTATTATAAGAAGAGAATGGACCAGGCTTGGATGCAAACTGGTTGGACCTGCACTCTTTCATGAAATGACCCTTTTTGCCACACTTAAAGCATGTCAAATTGGTCTTGGGTGTTTCAGGCATATCATAAACAGTTGTGGGCCTTAACACCTCTGGTAATCGATCGATTACTGTATTAATGATGCAACATTTGTATTTCCATCTAAATATGCACGTTTTTGAGCAGGAAATTGTTTAACTGAAGCATCATATGGCTTTTTAGTTTCTAGCCATGACTTTATTACCAGTTTTTCTTTCTCTAAAATGATCTCAAGATCTTGCTTTTCTTGAATCAATTGTTCAGTTACCAGAACCTGGGCTTGAAATGCCAGTTCAATGTCTTGAAGCTCTTTTAATTTTGATTTTAAAGCATTTATTTCAGAAGAATCTGTTTCTAGACCATTTACACAATCAGATCTAACAGTTTCTACAAAAATTAAATCAGAATTTAAAGCTTCAGCAATGTCCAATTTAGTTCTTGGTCAGTTGCATTATCATAATCACTAACCTTTTTAATAACAATGTCCACCCATCGTCCAGATGTGACATCTTCCTTCACCAGGTGCTCATCAACTTCCAGAGCCATGTAACAGCAATCTCTTTCTTCTTCTTCATCAACAGATGAGTCATCAGAAGGAACCCACTTCTCTTCAGTTGTAGCAATCATGCACTTATTATTTGTTTCCATTTGTTGTGCCATGAGAGCAATTTGGGCCTTAAGCTTTTATATTTCAATTTATAGCTATCATCAGGCTTATTATAAGAAGAGAATGGACCAGGCTTGGATGCAAACTGGTTGGACCTGCACTCTTTCATGAAATGACCCTTTTTGCCACACTTAAAGCATGTCAAATTGGTCTTGTCAGTGGAAGAACTGGATGCAAATTGTCCAGATGGCTTATTTGCTCTTGCTTTGAAACGGTTAAACGTTTTAGCAATCATTGCAATAAGGTCATCATCTTCAGTTTCATCACAACAGTCTGGAGAGATTTGACTGGCCTCTCCAGAATCCATAAGTTCAGACACCATCTTCTTCATAGAAAATACATTCTCAGAAGATATCAGTGCTGTACTTGGTGGTTCAGAATAACTAACCACATTAGGAGTACTGGAGGCATGGTTAAAAGCATCTTGTTCTGCAACCACTCTCTGAGCTTGATTTCTTCAGTGTACCTGAAGGCTCCATATAGAGTTGAGAGAGTGTGTGTGTGCAGAGTTTTACCTTGTCTTAAAACAAGTATCATGTGAGACCATTTGGTGGGTAGAATGTCACAAAATTTCTCCAGAAGTATATCCTTGTCCTTCTCAACCCCAAGACCTCTCAATTGGTTTATGATACTCATAAATCTGGTGTAAGTACCAGTGAGAGACTCGTTAGGTTGAGCAAAAAATGACTCATACCTCTGTTTAAGGAGACCTTTCTGGTGACAATGGTGTCATCTCCTCCTTCATGTTGGTTAAGAGCTCATCCCACATGGTTTTGGCACTAGGAAAAAGAACTAGTGTGGGAATTAGGGTTTCTGGAACGGCCCCGAGGATCATGTTTTAAGGAGGGTGTCAAGATTCACCAATCTCCTCTCCTCTTCTGACCAATGTTCCTCCCTCTTTTCCCTTCCCCTTCTAGATCCAGAAGGATCAAGAAGTGGATTGAGAGGTGATGTAGGTACATATGGACCTTCGTTTAAGATCTTCATCATGTTCCTCTCAATACCAGTGACATGCAAAATCATCCTAGCTTTCCACGTACCAAATTCATCACTGTTCCCACTGAATTAGGAACAGGATTATTCGAGTAGTGCACATGCACGTGTGGAGAAGCAGGAGTAGGAGGAGGAGGTGGAGGATTAGTGTTATTAACGTTTTGTGGTTCATTTTGATCATGAATATTTACATTAGGATCGGGACCAAGACTAAAACCTTGTGTATTTTCTTGGTTAGCCATCAAGAACAGATCTAGGCAATGATTAGCCTTCTGCTCTGATACCAAATGTGAGTCCCTTAAATAACGAGATGGTTAACCAATAGAAAGTGTAAAATACAACAAGTCTAATAATCACTAGATATGGACTAGTATTACATGTAAATAAAGATGCAAGATATATAAACAAAGTAATACAAGACTTAAAGCAATAAACAAATAAAGTGGACCATTATGTATGTTTCATGGGTATTTTATTTATTGATGTGTAAATAAAATACAAGGTTGTTGCGGAATCAAGATAACACAATTAAGTGAGTATCCTAACAACCTATGATTACAATATGATCTATATTTGTCAAATAGCTCTTTAGGATCGAGATACTTAAAGTTGTGAAGTATCCCTGTTTAAGATCGAGAGTATTTAGACAAATTCACTTATATGCAAAAGGAATGCTTAAAAGTATTTTTGTTCAAGAAATGACTTAGTATTTATAGGCAACAAATTCACCAGTGAATTTGTGCCGTACAAATATGGTTGGCATACATTTAATGATCCGACAAGAACATTAAATGTATTAGATAAGAATAAGGATAAAGTCACATCAAGTGCAAGTGTATCCTTATTATCCAACCACCTTAACACACGTATACTTTGTTAAAGAACAAGTGGATTGTTCTTTGGAAAGTGTGTTAAAGGCTAAAGTCAATCCTCGATATTAGTGTTCAGACTTGCAGGATCTAGAACACTAACAATCCTCCAGTGTGCAGATCTGGTAAGACTTCCAGTGGACTCCGCCATTTGTCAGTCTTCTTTCTTCAGACTTCAGTCTTTGACTTCAGTCAGAATGTCTTCAGTAGAGTAGATCTGGACTGGGGTGAAGTCTTCAGTGAGCTAATCTGGAGAATGCTCCAGATTACCTGCACAAGTAAATGCTCACTAGTCTTCAATTATTTCTGGACAAATCTCAGAGGGACTCCAGATTCCAAGTCTGGAGTAGGTCCAGTAGAATATGTTTTCTGGTCAGATCTTCAGTGAGCTCCAGTAGTCGGGTCTGGAGCGAGACCAGCAAAACAAGTTTTCCTAACAAACCTAAGTAAGGTTCCAGTAGTCCAGTCTGGAGCCAGTCCAGTAAGTCTGGACTAAATCTGGACCTAACACTGAACTTTTTCCCCCTTGGCAGCATCTAGACCTGCCCAAATAGCTACCCATTCAGAGGGGTGAGATGGCAACTGGTCAAGAGGCTGCCATGACTGCATGTCCTTACACTCTTTGAAAGATCCACACATCATCCTGAAGGATCTCCATAAATGGTTCGTCTCCTTTGACTGAATCAAGACATTTGCACTAACTTGTTCTTGACCAGTTTTCAATTCATTTAGGATCTTGGAGTCTTCGTCCAAACCAGAGACAACCTTATCCTTCACTTCATCATCTGTCTTCTTCAGATTTTCCACTTCAGTTGTCAGTTTCTCTAAAGATTGAGCATGTAGAGATACCTGGGTGTTCAAACTTTCAATGGTGCCTCTCAACTGGTTGATCTCACTGGTGAGTGGGGCCAGATCAACCTGAGGAGTGGCCAGCTTGGTGATCTCAGATATCACCCTTTCAACCAATTGTGCTTCTCTAGCACCCAGCGTATCCTCAATTTTCTGACCAACCGAAGTCATCAACTGCTCTCCAAGTCCAGTTACATCTAGGCCAGGTTTTTCAATAAGTTCCTTCACCTGCCTTTCAATCTCTTTCAAATCAACTTCTGAAGTTCTGACAGTATTTCCTAGCAAGTTGGAGATTGAAGATGTACCTTGGAGTGAGTTAGGTCAAAGGCTTCCTTTAAAGTACCAGCCAGATTGTTGCAGCCAGTGACCAACTCATTGAGCTTTTTAAACACCAAGTCTTCATTAGATGAAAACTTGTTTATCCCCCAGATCAACCACCTTAATATTTGTCAAATGATCTTTGTGGTATCTGGAGAATGACTTGGTGTTTTTGTCAAGTGTCTTCTGAATCTCCTCCACCCTGGTTAGAAGGTTTTGGAGATCGGCTTGAAGTGAGACAACTTGACTGTCCAGTGACAAAGGAGAAGGTGTCACTGGACCAGCAGCAGTTACTACTGGAGCAACTGGAGGAGGCAAACTTAGAAGAGTCTCCCCAGTTGTCAAACCAGCAGTTGAAGATTATAATAGGAGTGGTGGATGAAGAAAGGACTGGAAAATCAAAGTGTTGTTCATGCTGAGAATGCTCAGGTGTGAACAACGGCGTCGGTGGGGGTGGCATTTCTCGAGCAAATGAGAATTGCCCAGTTGGTGAAGGAGCGTTATATGTTGGTAAAGATATATCAGTAGGCACATTTTCTTGGGGGGGGGTGAAAGTGAAATTGATGCGTCTGGAAGGGAGACTGGAGATGAAGGGTCTTGAGCTTGTACAGAAGTATCAAGAATCTCCAAGTCTGTTTCAGTACCTTCAGAATCCGAAGATTCTATAAGGATTTCCTCGTCATTAACACACGTCCAGATCCATGAATGTGACAGAGGGCTGACCAGTTACCTGGTCAGTCTCCAGATGACCTTCCCCAGTTTCCTGGATGGGTGCATCTGTTGGAGGATCAGATACCGAAGTATCTTCACCAGGATAGATGTGATTGGAGTTGCTTCAGTTATGGTTGCTCTATCCTCAACCATAACATTAGACGAACTGGAGGGTCCCTCATTATTTTGAGGCCCGCCCAGTTGCCTTTCTGACTCACCTTCAAGAGGTGCATCAGTTGAAGCGAATGCCAATTGCATTCGTTCAGGAATTCCAACCTCTCCAGCTTCAGATACCAGAGAGTCTAAATTCCTTAGCATATCTGGAGCAGTGTACGGTGAATCTGTACTATTATATGCTTCTCTGCCCAGAATATGCTTAAAACAGAGAGAGAGGAACCTTGAAAAGGGGATACAAACACCCCTTGTGCCCTTCAGCTTTTGTACCAGGCTTCTATACAAGATATCTGCAAAGTCCACTCTCAATCCGTTCCACAAGCAGTAAGCCATTTCTGCTTGTGAGGAGTTAATCTGGTTAAGTCCACCAGAACTCCCACCCATGCTCTCCACCAGGTGGATGAAAAAATACCTCCATGAAGGTGTAAGGCCCTTCATGGTCATCGCACCTTTCGTTTCAACACCCCATTGTCCAAGCACTCCTTGTGTCCCATTTCAAGAAGTACTTGACGAAAATTTATGTTTGGGGGCAAGACGACTGGAGATTCACCCTCTCTCCAGTAATTGAGGCGTAAGGCATCCCTCAATACGTCAGAGGTCAAGATACACTGGATTGTTCCATCCTTTAATGTGAAACTGATGGAGGAACAATCAGAAGAAAGAACGGCAGTGTACCAAAACTCACACAAGTAGTTGTGAAACAACTTGCGTGGGTTTAGAGAGAATGAGGGTCCTATTGGAGAATCCTTTAAAAACTTTTGGATTTTACCAATAAGGGTATCGGACCCTTGAGATCCTCGTAAGCTTGCCATCGGATTGTTTGGATTTAATTTGATGTCCGAAGCATTACTAGGAGCACCAGATGCCGG
>CM067168.1:148566890-148659293 GCA_034093135.1 Erigeron breviscapus
TGTGGGAAAAATTTGATAATTGCCGAAAATTTTCATCCAAAACGTGCCGAAATCGCACAAAAACGAACCGAAAATTTTTCGAACGCTACCAAACTTCAAATCTCCATGAATCATGCCATTTTAAGACCATGGACAAAAATTATTTTTCCCGCCAAAATACTCTTTTTTTTTTTTTTTTTTTTTTTTTTTTATTCTACAACCCTGTCTTCTATGCTTCAATGTATCGTTGTCTTCTGCTGTGATCCTTCCACACCGAAACATACTTGAACCTCGATTCCATTTCGACAACTCAAACACGTTCTTCGGCAAACTCGTGTGAACAGTGCCACGAGTTTAAGAACCTAAACGCGTGATACCCCTTAAACACGTGGAATTAGGGTTTCTCAAACACGTGTTTTATTAACTAAACACGTGTTTAACTAAACACGCTACCTAAACACGTGGACCAATCTTCAAACGCGTGAGACTATGGTAAACGCGTGTGATCAAAGGTAAACACGTGCAACAATGTAAACGCGTGGTACAAACGCGTGACACTTAGGAATTTGCAAACGCGTTATAAGTAAACACGTGAAATTAGGGTTTGTAAACGCGTGTTTTCCCAAACGCGTGGTAATCTCATCTGCACAAAACAGATCTGATCGAAATTCTTCATTCAAAAACCCTAAAAACGAACCACGAATCAGAGACATAAAGCCTCTCCTGCTCTGATACCACTTGAAAGTGCAGGGGATCGATCGATTCGAGATTCCTACGACTATGTAAGTGCGGAATCCAAACATAATCGTTATTGAGGTAATTGAATGAAACACATAAATATGAAAACACGAAATCAATAAGAACAGGAGATATAAAACTGATTCCTTTATCATTAGTCGAATGATTACAATGAATAAATCCGTTTACAATACATCTACGATGATTACGGATTACAATCAACGGGACGACTCTTGATAATCGAATAATATGGTGGACTTACGGACTGAGGTTTGCGCATACCTCAGCCTGCCGTGAATGAAATCTGTTGCAACTCAAATCATCACATAAAACAGAAACCTAAGAACACTATATATAGGCTATAAATGGGCTGGGCTTCAAACTCGTGGACCAAACACGTGCTACAGTAACACGTGATTGGCCAAACTCGTGTTACTGTTCACACGAGTTTGTCCAAACTCGTGGTACTGTTCACACGAGTTTGTCAAACTCGTGGTACTGTTCACACAAGTTTGTCCAAACTCGTGGTACTGTTCACACGAGTTTGTCCAGTTGTCTGGATAATCTCTGTAAAGTAACAGCCCTTTAATTGAGATGCATCGGACACAAATTGTGCACCAAAACGTGCACTTACATTGACAAGTGGACTGCTGCCTGCAGATTCCAAATGATCTTGTTTATGCTAGAAAGTGCTTACAATGAATTATTTGACATTAAAGTGACTTAGGCTAATAATAGACTGTTAAGTATATTCTTTTTATCTTGCAAAGTTATTAAGTTCTTCAGATTGTATGTTATTACTTTGAGAAGATTTGATGTGTTTGTTAAGATGTGCAGGTTGTGCAGGACAACAAACAGATGATTGATTTTGTAGGTTGTCAAGCAAGACCTTTGTTATCTCCTTTGATGATTAACCAAGATGTATACTAGTTTGATGAGGCAATCATAGGAGTATTTACATATGGTATCCAGAGAGGGAGGAGATTTTGCTTTTGTCGATTTAGGGTAAAAACTCTAACAGTTTTGCATGATCAGATCTCACTTGCAAAAGTATAAGTGATTAGGTTTCTGTTCATATGCTTTACAAAGTTAAAGTCTAGTGACAATGGAAGCGGAATCTGTATAGATTTGCATGATGAGGCAGACATAGTTGGAAGACCTTTAGTTTAGGTTATCCATAGAAAAGTGAGACAGAGATCTCAAATTTATGTTAAACCCTAATTCTTTCTTCAGCTCTACTATATTTTGTAGTTCTAGACTAAGATAATGTCATATGAAATTTTATGACTTATGATAGTGAAGAATAACAAAATGGAGAAGAAAATGAAAAATGTAGTTCTAGATTAAGTCATTGCTATCATGTATCGTAGTGATGAAATAATGAAGAATAACATTATTATCTTGATTTTGTGTTTGTTATGAGTTTTATGTGCAGGAATAAGGCACAAGAAACTTAACACTTATGTCTGATCTGAAAATTTTGATCATGGTTCATGAAGAAAGTAATCAGAAGAGACATACATTTCATAGTACTTGCAGAAAAGTCAATCTAAAAGAAGGTTTTTGAGCAAGAATCTGAAGTATTCAAGAAAAACAAGGCTAAGATCATCAGGTTATTACAGTATTATTTATACAGTATAACAGATGATGATAGCTAGGTTTTTGTTAGTTGAAGATCTTAGATATAGAAATGTTATTTTGAATATGGAAGATTATCAACTTTGTAAAACCTTAGACATAGACATAATGTGAATGTGAAAGGTTATCAATTATGTAAAACCTTAGACATAGACGTAATGTGAATGTAGAAGGTTATCGATTATGTAAAACCTTAGACATAGACATAATGTGAATGTGAAAGGTTATCAATTATGTAAAGCCTTAGACATAGAAATGTAATATTTGAATGTGAAAGGCTATTAAGTTAATGTTTTTGTAACCTTAGACATAGATATATCGTTTGAATATGAAAGGTTGTCAAATATGTGTTTTGAAACCTTAGATATAGAAACATATTTATGAATGTGAAAGGTTTTGATTATTTAGATCATATAGTTATGAAATGTTTTCATAAGAATATGAAGATATAATCAATATTGTGAAATTGATATGACATAAAAATGTTCATAAGAATTTCTGAATATTTTAGTTAAATCATAGTTATGTATCCTAGTCATTAATTGAGGGGGAGTACATAAGAATGATTATTGTTATCATTATTAGTCATAAAAATGATGGTTTTTACAATGATTAGTCATAGTTATGTATCTCAGTCATAAATTGAGGGGGAGTACATAAAAAATGATGGTTTTTACAATGATTAGTCATAGTTATACATCATAGTCATAAAATTGAGGGGGAGGTATAAGAATGATAAATCAAATTTATAACTTTTTATTTTTAAGTGTTTCTAGTTCGGAAAAGCTCATTTCGAGATGGTTTTGGAAAGATTGATCATGGAAAAGTTAAAGAATTTTTGTAAGTTTATTAACTTTTCAGGTTTAAGACGAAGATCGAGGAAAAGATGAAAAATTGATGTCTACAGGTTTATTCATTTAAATTTTTCATATTTCCAGGAAGTTCGTAATAATCTTTGATCAATTATTCAGAAACTTTGACGAAATTTTGATTTTAAAGTGTGCAGGAGGTAATTACGACCTCGTAATTGGGCCGGGTTGACCCAAACCCATTCGGGTCATGTGGATATATATACCCAGATAACCCTAATACGACCTCACAATTAAAAAATCAATTTTAGAGCTTTACGACCCCGAAAATAGTGTTTGCTACCCCGATTGTGATTCGATATATACAATTAGATCCAGAGTTTTTGGTTGATATTTTTGTGTTCATCTCGAAATACTGAATCTAGGTATACTATCTGATCGTAATATAGTTAACCATGCAACAAGAAAATCAAGAAAAAAGAGTTCGAAATTTTCGAACTAGGTTTCCTAAGTTTCGATTTTGATGTTTTCTGGGTAAAAATAAGGGTTGGGGTATCTTAATCGCTTGAATACGAATGTATAGAAGCAATTTTTACAAGTTTTGGTTGGGTAAATCATAAAATCGCGATGAAGAAGATGAACAGTGCGACCGACTCGCATTTGGGGGTTTGCTAGCCCAGATTTGCGACCTCGCATTTGTCAATTTATTTTGACTTCGTTATTGCGAGGTGGATTTACGACCTGGACTAAATACGTGGCCAAATTGGAAAATGCGACCCCGTATTTTAGAATTTGGTTGACCTTATTTTGACTGTGATTTACGACCTCGTACAGGGATACGACCTCGTAAAAGATTTAACAGATTTTCAAAATTTTATTTTTAAATAAAATTTGAAAATGAGTTAATTAATTTTAACTAATTACAGGGATAATTTAAGTTAATTATTTGTAAATTTTATGCATATGAATTTTTGTGTCATATTGGGTAATTAATTATTTGTTATTGATTACAGAAATGGCAAGAGAATTTGTATCAGGACATAATTTTGTGATCAACTTAGACGAGAATCAAGATGGAACCGCATATTATCATGAGATTTTTGCATTTTTGAAGCGGTCAAGAATTCATCACATTCTTACTCATTCACCAGTGCTTTATGAGTCATACCTAGTAGAGTTTTGGAAGAATGCAAGGCATAAGAAGACTGCTACTCAGGAGGTGATTGAAACAGTGGTTGCTGGCAAGACTATCATATTCTCTGTTCTTGATCTTATTGATATCTTGAAGTTAGGTACAGTAGATCAAGAAGGAGGAAAGAATGGATCTACTACATTCAGTAGAGAGATCATTAGTGGAGGATTTACAAGGATGAGATATGCTGATGATTTGAGTGTGGGAACATTGAAGAAACGGGGATTCTTTGGAAGGTGGAGATACTTAGCGCATGTATTGTTGGTTAGTTTGTGTAGTAGAAGAACCGGATGGGATACGCTTAATCAAGAATCTCAAGCTCAGATGGTTGGTCTAGTATACAATAAACCATATAGTTTTTCTAAGTATTTCTTTAACGAATTGAGGAAACAGACAACTGCCAGGGAAGGGCATAGGTTTATGGTTTATCCTAGATTCGTTATGATGATTATTAATCATCACATTCCTAATTTGCCTGCTACTAAAAAGGTCCTAAAAGTGACATCTATGGTGAGAAGGGCATATGATGAGCTTAAGAGTCGCTTTGATGGTGATCCCGGAGCTCAAGATATAGACCTTTGTTTGGAGCTTTAGTGGATATTAATTTCGATCCACCTACAGCTGAAGAGTTTGCCAGATTCAAGACTGAGATTGTTCCACATGAACCGGTTGCTAACCCAGTTCCTCTACAGATGGTGATGCCAGATGAGCCAATGAGCGACATAGAACAACCACAGGTTCAGAGCACAGAGAAGGTGACGGTTGAGAGAGATGTGGTTCTTGAAAAAGAAGCAGAAGCACATGAAGATGTTGTTGATCATGTTTCTAGTACTTTTGAGGGTGCTTCAAAGAAAGTTCCATCTGATCAAAGCTTGAAAAGAAAGAGGACAGAGACTTCTAGGGAGACTGAAGTACCAGAAGTTGAAGAGGTACCTGCTCCAAAGAAGAAAACTATTATTAAGCTGAAGGTAAAAGAGAAATCTGTTGCTAGTGGAGTAGATGAGACGATCAAAGCTCCAGAAGCATCAAGCAGAGTTCCTGAACAGAGGTCTAGGAGATCAGTTAAGTCACATGCAGAGCCAGTGATGCCAAGAAGATCTCAAAAGGCGACTGTTAATCTTGTAAGGCCATCTACAACTTATAGAATGAAGGATTCACTGCCTAATCTTAATCCAAGAAGTGAAGCGACTACACGTCAAGTTCCTATATTACCATCAGTGTTTGGTATGGCTGACATGAAAGGGAAGATGACTGTGTTAGAGGCTAGAGTTAATGGTTTATTTGATGAGTTGGAGAAACAGAAGAAGAACCATGAGAAAGAAATGCAGAAAAAGCAAAAAGGAAGTTGAAAAGTTAACAAAAGCTCTTAATGATGAGAGGAAGAGTCATCAAGATTTTGTTAACACTCTCATATCCAACTTTGACATGGTTCGACGTGAAGCTACAAAGGCCGAGACTTCAACTCCTAGAGCTAATCAGAATGTGTCTAGAGTAGCTGAACAAATGACTCAGATTACAGATGTTATGCTGGATTGTGTAACACAATCAGAATTGAATGAGTTGTTTGAAAAGTTTTTGGTGAAGAAGAAATTATTACCAGATCTAGGCTGTAAGGGTGATGAGCTTTCAAAGAAGAAAGATGATGATTCAAATCAAGACCCAGATGCAGCAAAAGATAAGGGTAACAAGCATCAAGAAGATCTGACCAAGGCAATAGAATCTTTGACTGAGATTGCAACTGGTATGGTAGGGTCTTCTAAGACAACTGATGCTGTGAGAGAAGAAGGTGAGATAATCTATGGTGATGAGAGCTGGATGGATATCGCAGGAGTCGATATGCCAGTTACAGCTTCAAGGCTTGTAGATGAAGATGCTGAGCGCAAAAGGGTTTAGTATTGATGACTTTAGAGCTAAGCTTGATGATATGGACAGGTCTGAACAAGTCCAAGATCCTGAAGCTCCAGTCATGCAAGAACCGATTGCTGCAGATCCTGATGTGCAACATACAGAGCCTGTCGATAATAGACCAGAATAGGTCATTACTTGGAAGCAGAACATGGCTAAGTATGAGGCATTGCATAGACCTATCAAGTATAAAGACAAAATACAGGGAGATAAAGTTAAAGCCTACGCCAATACTGCATGCTCGAGAATCGTGAGTTTTCATTGGGATGATGAGTTGAAATTTCTCGTTATCAGGAGAACAAACGGAGTGCAGTACTTGGATTATGGAGTAGAAACGATCAACTCACTTACTGATGTTGATTTCTGGTTCTTAGCTAGGCTAGAACTTATTAACCCTAGTGAATTTGAGATAGCAAATTATGTTGCTAAGTCTATGGCCAAGGATATGAAGATCAAGGATTCATCACAGAGAAAGTATCATCCACAGGAAGGCAAGATGGTCAAGGATAAATCAAGATAGATCCGAAGACAAAGAAGCCTGTTGTTACTTTGAAGTATGAGCCAACAAAGTTTGCCAAAGAAGTGCCTTTGAAGAAATTTAAGAAGGACTTATTGGATAATATGAAGGGCTGGTACTTTGATAGTAAGAACATATGAAGCTGTGATGTATGGAGATCATCACTATGAGATTTTGAGGATATATGAGCCTTTGCATCTAGTGAACTTCTGTAGGAAAGATCTGCTGAAGCTGAACAGTGTTAATATTTGGATTCCAAAAGATTTTCAGGGTCCAGTGTTGCGATATAGGAATGCAGTGAGTTTGTGCTTGAAGATTGGTTTACATTCAGACTGCGATTTCTATAAGGCTGCAGATGATTCAGAGGAAGTTCAGAAGAAGAAGAAGGCTGAGAAAAGGAAGCAGGAGAAGTAGATTGATGACAAAGACTAGACAAAGACATATTTTATTTTAACGTCTAGAAGCTATTGCCAAGGGGGAGTCTGTAAGTGAACGTCTATGTCAATAGCAGTCTAGATTGTTTGGGCTTATATTGTAATATATCTTTGTAATGTAATTGTCATTAATGAACTTAATATTATGCATAGAATACTAGATTAAGTTTAAGTATTGAATGTATGATAATCTGCTAAGTGTGAACTGCGACCTCGCAATTCACAGTGGGAATACGACCTCTTATTTGCAGGGTCAAATACGAGGCAGGACACAAAATGCGACCTCGCATTAGTGTCGAGTTGGGCTGGATTTGCGAGGCTAGCTTGCTGAAGCCCAAGTCGTGATGTTCCCTATATATATCGAACCCTAACAGAGATTAGGGTTGAACATTTGTCGAAATTACAAGCTTAGGTGCAGGTTAAGTTGTCAAGTATTGTTCCGCTAGGCCTAGAGAAGATCTGCGAGGCAGCAGATAATCTGGAGGCTTGTTTTTCATTGTTGTGAATCACCAAGTTATAGTGAGAGATTTCGCACCTCAAGATAACTAGAGCAAACTATTAACGATCCGTTTCCAGAGGACTTACAGATAGGGTATCAAATTGAATTTATGAATTAGAAGTGAACCAAACATGCACGTTTTGGTCCCTAAAATTTTTATGAAAGAATATAGATGAGCTAACTAATTGTTTGGTTAACTTCTTTTTCTCAGTTCAAATCTACTAAATTATACATAATGGTAAAAGTATAAAAAAATATGATACATATATCATTAGCCATTAGTCCATTACAAATTAATACACAAACACAACATGCCACAAAGTTCCAACTATTACACACCGCGCGAAATTGACCTCACACTTACACACCAACACTTTAACTATATTTTTCCCCCTTAATTATAAAAACTATAGAAGCAATCAAGATTAACGTGTGTTCATTGTTAGTTAAATGAATGATGACTTTCTTATTAAAGTAGTTTAGATTATAGAACCTTAAAACTTCAAATATCACATGAATTGGCACTAATGCACAATCAAAGCCAACGGTACTAGAAACTGTGGGTTTCTATTTTTGTCAACTTTTGATAAGGCCTTTTCAACATCTTTTGTGAACCCCAATAAATTCTTGACACAATAAACACCAAATAAAAGTCTAATGCACCACTCACCATTGTCTTCATTCACTATACAAAGAATTGTTTTATTCCATGTGCGATGTTATGCCAATGCTGATAGTGAAATTACAATTGCCGCATATACACATTATATCGAAGTCCATGCATTTTGGAACGTGTCAAGTAAACAACATAACGCTAAAATTTGGTTGAAATCTCGAGAAAATAAACAGAACGTACATAAGTAGTTTATATATATCTTATTATTGTATCATACAGAGTATATAAATATCTTAACAAAAATCGATTTTTGTAAGTAACTTGTCCATCATCTCTTATAGTTGTATGATGTAAACTAGATGGGTGCCCGCGCGTTGCAGCGACAAAATAGACAACGTTCGAGGTGTTGTGACAATGTTAATTTCAAATCAAATACTTAATCGGAACTTTTTTTTTGTGTGTGTGGAACGGCAGCATATATAAATAAGAGGCTCAAGCAAAGCACTTGATGCTCACAAAGAGTTACAATACAGTTACATTAACTAGGAAATGAAAAACTTACACAAAGTTGAGGGGATTCAAGAACCATTCATCCCACGTAACACGAATCTTTCCACATCTACTCGATGACCACAAAAAAGATTGTACCACAATAAAGTCAAATAAAGACCCGGAGCTTGATTCCTTGGTGGAAAAGACTCTGTCATTACGATATTTCCAAATAGCCCAAAACATAGAAAACATTATACCTTCAATGCACAACTTTTTAGAGTATTTAATGTGCATATCATCAATGTTCTTGAAAACATCTTCAAAACTAGTAAGCATAGGGCCGGAGAGGGATATCGAGCCATTTGAAAACCAATCTCCAAACTTTGCAAACAATTCTACAATTCAAGAAAATATGTCTAGTAGTCTCTAGTTCATTCGTATGATATTTGTATGATAGTTTTTGACAATAACAAACAAAAACAATATTTGACGAACAAAGAGAATTTTAATAAAGTTTGAAACTTTTGTAAGGGTATTTTAGTCACAGTGTATAGAATGAAAATAAGAATGTATTAAGATAGAGAGTAAATTAGACATATCAATTTGTTATGTAGTTATTGTAATTTTATTGAAATTAATTGGTCTAGGCATTTCATAAATATGTTCAGATATGATGATGGGATATTTGCCTAAAACGGATAAAGCCATTGATTATGAGAATTAATTAAGTTGTTTTATATCGTTAATTTGAGATTTATGTTTTGCGTTTGGTATTTGGACTAAGAAACCATAGACATGACCATCATGATAAGGACAAAATGGCGTTAATCTTATTCAAAATCAAACTAAAGTCAAGCCAAAAGTCAACTTGACAAACTACTCAAAGTACTAATTCTTGAATTTAACTCTAAAGCAAAGGGTGCTAAGTCCACTTCTATCTACTCTCTTCTCTCGTTCCCAAAGCCCGCTTGATCACCTGCCGTATAAGAAAGAAAAAAGAATACGGCTGAGCAAAAAGCCCAGTGAACGGATATGACAAAAGCAGAAATATAATATGAAATGCGGAGACGTATATTTAAAAAAAAGTACTTATTACCTTAACAAACTTATTTCAAATCAAAGTACACATACGTATAGTTTCACAAATGCCTTATAACCAACGGACCAAAGTATACTATAAAACCAAGCTTCGTAAAATAATGCACATAAGAGTCAAACAAAATAACTTATCAAAAGGGCCGAATGAAATCATAGGGTAGCTACTCCACTAATCATTCATTTTTGGTGCGAAACGCCTCGTATGACACTACGATAAGCGCCCACCGTCAAACTTATCAAAAGTCAGTAAGTTTAAGATATATAAAATCGGTTGGAATATATGTAAGTGATATATATATATATATATATATATAATATATAATATATATATATATATATATATAAATATAAATTAGAACTCATAATTAAAATGTGGTTTAGTTGTTATACGTTAGTTAAGAAAATAGTGTATAGTCAGGTATATAATAATAAGATAAATAATTATTAGTACTAGCACTAAATTAAAAACTAGTGAAATCATATGTGATTGTAACCTTTATCAATATGAAAACGTAAAGTGATATATATTCATACTACTTAATCAATATAATTAATGGCTCTTAAAATGGTGTAATGACTAGTAAATTAGACTTAATAAGATGACTCTTTGATGGAATAAATGGTGGTGATATGTAGCGACGGGTGAGAAGTGAAGGCATGAATAACAAGGCTAGACAAGTCAGAAAAACAATCCATGTAATTTACATTACAACTTCCACATTTTGCTTTTCATAAAACCAAATATGATTATACTTGTAAAATAATCGGGGCTGTGAAGAAAAAGAGAACTAAGGCAAAATACAGTTGGGTGAATTTGTGGAATCTACATGATATAAGGCTTCAAGTATCATTTTCATTGGTAAGCTCTTTATAGATTTTATACATATTAAAAGTTTATAATGCTTTAAACACATAATTGTTATACATATATATAAAATTTTAAAACGACTTTGCTTTTAGTTGAATCCAATTCATTATAATATAATTTCCTACAATATCTGTATTTTTATCAAATTTATTTGACTTTAGTCCGTTGGTTGATGACTAGTTTTAAAAATTTATTTATGTTTGTTTAAAATATGTTGCAAGATTTGGTTTTGTATCCACTAATAAATTTAGTTGTGATTTGTGTTCAGTAAAAAAGATCTTTTGATATCATCTTTGTCGATTGGTAACTCATAAAATAAGCCAAAAAACTAAATTGTGTTTGTTGAATATTAACGGTCAAACAAATAAACTAAGTCGACATATATAAAATCAGATTACATATCTAATATACTAAAACATGCACTTTGCCTAAAATCCTAAAATTTGGTATTGGCAAACCTTCTGTATAAACTTGTTAAATGGAAACTCCTTATTACAGTGAGTTACTATTTTTTTATACTGTACACGTCTAATCGTCTACACTTTTCAAAACTCGTACAACCATGATAACTAAAATTAAGAAATATGAAATGAGTTACAGTCAACAAAAACTAATATTACATGGAATATATATATTAACTCACAAAATATAAAGATATTACATAATTTGATTGAGTTTTTTGCTCATACTTTTATATTTGTTAAATCTGCTAGATTTGGATAGGTGATCGCATTCCTTTGGGGATTCTTTCATTTTTGCAATATTTGTGAGCGGCGATAAGGTACGGATATTCTAGGTGGTATTTAGGATCCTTCCGGTAACATCTTTTTTCTCAAAACTTTATTTGATTAAATGTGTATTTCTTTTTATAAAAGTTGTGTGTTATTTGGAAAGTTATTTGTTTGTTATCCTTGTATAAATATTGTGATATCCCTGACTTTGATGTACTAACGAGGTTGCCTTAATGATTGTGGATTTGAGAATCATAATATTTTGTTATCTATTGTTGTGTCAAAACCATCTCTTGAAACCCGATTCGAAAACAGTCCCGAAAAAGGTGGGTTATTTGATGCGATGATTTGTACAAGCGTTTTCAATTTTGTACATTCATATATCTCCCTTGAATATTCGTTGGCGTGAAAGATTAATACAGTCGCATTTTGATATTCATGATCATATGTCCCTCGAATATTCGTTGACCCGAAGAATTAATAATACAGTCGCATATTATGATTCATGATGGTTCCATTAAGTATTTGTAAGAATTGGGTGGACGGAGATGTGCTTTTAAGTTAATATATAAAATGTCTTTAATTACTTTATTTGTACCAAAATTTATTTTTGTCTCTTCGAAACATATTCGATATATCTAAGTATATAAGTTGGTCAAAACGGTTTCTTAAGATATGCATATAAGAGTAACCTATCCATGGAGGTCCCATGGGCGCGTTATTGTGACACCGATGACGTGGCACCGGTCGTAGCGGTGTATTTGATTTGATCTACGGCGTCTCCTTTTGATGACCACCGAGTGGTTATGTGCACTTTGATATTATATTTTGATAGGAGGCGTATGGATCGGTCCTAGGCATATTTTGATAAGTTTGACGGTGGGCGCTTATCGTAGTGTCATACGAGGCGTTTCGCACCAAAATGAATGATTAGTGGAGTAGCTACCCTATGATTTCATTCGGCCCTTTTGATAAGTTATTTTGTTTGACTCTTATGTGCATTATTTTACGAAGCTTGGTTTTATAGTATACTTTGGTCCGTTGGTTATAAGGCATTTGTGAAACTATACGTATGTGTACTTTGATTTGAAATAAGTTTGTTAAGGTAATAAGTACTTTTTTTTAAATATACGTCTCCGCATTTCATATTATATTTCTGCTTTTGTCATATCCGTTCACTGGGCTTTTTGCTCAGCCGTATTCTTTTTTCTTTCTTATACGGCAGGTGATCAAGCGGGCTTTGGGAACGAGAGAAGAGAGTAGATAGAAGTGGACTTAGCACCCTTTGCTTTAGAGTTAAATTCAAGAATTAGTACTTTGAGTAGTTTGTCAAGTTGACTTTTGGCTTGACTTTAGTTTGATTTTGAATAAGATTAACGCCATTTTGTCCTTTAAGTCCTTTGATATCATTTTGTATTGTTTAGAAAATTAGGGGCGTTACATTTTTTAAGTTGGTATATGATATTTGGGTATCATATGGTTATATCATAACTTACAATTACAATACTTAAGGTGAGTCAAACCAATCATAGTTATACAAGTATCATTGTGTCATATTTTTGAGTCTGTTTTCGTAAGTGTTCTGCATCATGCCTCTAGATTGAGTGTCCCTGTAAACTATGCTAAATCGTGAATCAAAGGTTATAAGGCTTAAGTGTGTGAGAGAGAAAGTAGAGAGAATATGGAAATGTAAGGAAAATATATTTCAAGGTGTAACCTTACAATGGATGGGGTGGGGGGTTTTTATAGGCTTGACATTTGCACTAAACCCCCTCCCTAATTACAAACAAGTCCTTGTCTAATTACATTAACAACCTTCCATACTAAACAAGATTAGACAAAAGGACAATTCTATTACATTGTTTACAAACACGCACTAACTATATTATTAAAGCTAACAATCTCCCCCTTTAGTGCTGTTTTGTGAATGGTCACTTTCTTGATCTCTTTCTATTTCTCTTTCTCTGTCTTCGATTCCTTTTCTTTGTGGATGATTCAGGCTTATCATGTTGAGCTGATTGTGATTTGAAGGCTCGCTTTCTGTACTTGTGGTAATTCTCCTTCCAGAACTTCTTTGGTACAAAATGGTACTTTGGATCTTCAGGGCGATTTGGTGGTTCAATGATGTTGTCAGCAAAATCAACTAGCGGCATGTTATGAGGACCTTGTTCATTATTAGGAGAATATCTGACCCCAAGTACCTTCTGGTACATGAATTACTCCTTTTCTTTCCTTTGGAATCCTAGCCACAATGATCTGTCTCGTTCTATCTCTGTGATCCAATCTTGACTTGATCTTTTTAATCACTCTCATCAACCTCTTCTTTTCCTTTACTGACTCTTCGAACTCAGCTAGACTTTCAAATACAGCCAAACATTGCATCAGTGTGCCATCTGAATACTTGGAGAGTTTGTCGAGTCTTATAAAAATCTTATGCCCTTGATCACTAGCAAATACAAACCCTCTGGGATTATCAAATACGGCTCCAGTGTTGAAGTTTTCAAGGTTGATTCCTTGAATCCTTTGGTTAGGCATGGTGAGGTTCACTTTCTTTCTTTTCTTTTCAACAACCAATTGGAAGTCTTTTTGAGTTTGACTCAGAACAAGACTATCCAAATATCTCTTCACAGCATAGTAGGCTTCATGATTCTCTGGATTAGGCTGAATAAGTTTGCTTGCAAAGTGATGGAGGAGAAAAATGAGATCATCAGCAGATAGTAGATTAAACCTGGCTTCTCCAAACATATACTGACGGTTATCTTCACGTCTCACTATTAGCCATATTAAACCAGGGGGTCTTGCAAACCCGGGATCACACCATTCCTTAAAATGAATGCTGACAACTTCTACAATTTTCAATTTGAACTGATTCTTCCATAATTTGTTGGCTTTATGACTCTTGGCTTCTATGAGATCCTTTAAGTATTTTGCCCTTTGGTGATCAAGATCATAAGCTCTCCTTGCCCGTAATTCATCAACGTCTATCTTTACCAACTATTGTTCCTTTGAGAAGATCTCATATGCTTTTTCTTCGAGGAATTTTGTGGATTTGAAAAGTCTGGTTGGTATTCTGAGATAATCAATCTTTTTTTCTACATTCTTTCTGAAACCACCATCGTTTATTCGAACAATTGGAGCTCTGGTGATGTTTTGGAGATGTGGATTGTTAAGGTGGTGAATAAGGTTATGAAGGTTCATTTGGTTGAGAGCGGGGTTTGGTTGAGGAATAGATTGGTAGGTATCAAAGCCTGGGGGAATATCATCATCATCAGAGGAATCATTATCATCATTAGGATCATTGTCTCTTGGATCATTCTCAGGGAACTCTGTTTCACCAAAATCTTCGCCAATAATCAAGGGATCACGAAGTAATCCTTGAAAGTGAGCATCATCACGAAAATCTGAGCCAATAACAACATCAGTAACAGCACTGGCTCGAACCATTGATTCATCAATACGAACTACTTCTGTGTGCTCAGCATTATCAACAACAATATTATCAACCACGTGCTCTACAATATCAACATCTTGAGGAGGATCTCTTGATTGTGCATCATCACCAACATCTGTGTCATCTATAACCTCAGTAGCAGCACTGGCTCTTACATTAGCCACATCCTCATCCATATTCTCCCCCTCGTGTTGATCCTGATCATCAGAATCATCACGTCTTTGTATAACAACGGCTTGCCTGCATGTGGCATCAAGTTCAATAATTCTTTTCTGAGCCGCTTCAAGTGCTGCATCGGCAACAAACTTATCTTGTTCTGCTTGCTGCTTTAAAAGATTTATCCTGTTTTGGTGATCATAGCGAGCTTGGAGGGTTGCAAGAATAGCTTTGTAAAATGAATCAGTTTGATCATCGAGGGAGATGAGATGGGCATATAAATCATTATAAATTTCCGTCAGTCGAGTATTTCTAGGAGTAGAAACATGTGCGGATCCAAGTTTAGACTTATTGTCGGATGATGATGATGATGATGAGGAAGAGTGAGAAGGCGACGGTGAGTTACGAGAGATGATTGGTGGAGGTTGAGTTTGTGTTCTTTTTGTGTGGAGAAGTCCTGCAGCGTCTAGAGCTATGATGTCTGCACGCTCTTCTAGAACATATGGAATGTTCAGGCGTTCAGCGGCTGCAGGAGGACTATCAGACTTATCGCTTTCAGATGGTTCAGGAGCGGCAATGGCTTTGCCTTTCTCTTTATGGAGCGCTTCGGTTAGTGGCGGTTCAATAGAAGAATGAGGTACGACCGACGTAGATGTCGTTGTCGCAACTGTAGGCTCCGGAGGGTTTACAGTGCGGCCTGAAGGTTGTGAACCAACAGGGCTTCCCAATGGTTTATGAAGCGAAAGCTCTACATTGGTTGTTGCAGAACGAATTGGCTTTGCGCGAACGCACAGCACAATGTTCTGGTAGGTGGGACTTCCGGGATCCTCTGGATTGCCCGTTGAACTGGAAGATGGGCTAGGAGGAAGCCAGGCGAGCCTAACCTCCTCAAAGCTTCTCTCTCAGCGCCTGTATTCAGTGCTTGCTCGATGATGGCACCGACAGGTCTTCCATACGGTCCTGGAAAAGGTTCACGAACCAATTCTCTGTATGTTTTGGCAACGTCCAAAGGACGTGCGTGCACATGATCAAGTGGCCTAAGTGGCGATCTAGACTCAATTGTGTTATCAATAAAAGATGGGAGAGAGGCAAGAGTCTCCTCTGCTTCAATATCGGCTTCCTCCGAATGAGGAGTCGATAGTGGATGCGGTTGGTGCCTATGCAAAAATGCATCTGTTTCCTGTAGAGAGGACCCAGAGCGGCGAGGAGGTAAAATATGCGAGGGTGGGGACTCCTCGTCTTCTATCCTGGGGTTGTCATCCCGGCGAATATAATTGGTTCAACTATCGAAGGGCCAATGTTTTCTTTATGCCCTGTTCCTAGCCCGGACCGCTCATTCTCTCCATTATGTTTTTCAACCCCTCCCTCCAAACCACCTTGTCTCTCCGGAGATTCTAAGATAACCTCTTCCTCAATCGGTGGAAGAGATTTGGAATATTTGAATTTGACCTTTCGGATTTTCTTTGATTTATGTTGAATTGAGGAAGATGTTTGAGATTCGGAAGAAGTGGAAGATGAAGTGAAAGGAGAAGGAATTGTGAACGATTGTTCAGGTGGAGGTGATGGTTCATCACGGAGAAGTGTTTTTGATTTTGTTTTGGATTTAGACTTTGATTTGTGATGGGATTTTTGTTTCTTTCTTGGTGGAGCGGAAGTCGATGAAGATTGTGCAGATGAGCTTGGTGCCTCTTCTCCTGCTAACCCATCATTTCTTTTCCTAGACCTACTACCCTCACCAGGCGACCTATGCGGGGGAGCGGTAGGCGGCTCTCGGCGTTGAGCAGCCATACCCCCGGCTAAAAACACTCTGTAATTCATGAGGTCACTATCCTCATGGGGCACCAAGAGAAGAAGCAAAGTCAGAATTGGCATAAACGGAATGTTTTCTACACCGGAGTTGCCATACACAGTGGAATAGCGAGGGAAACAAATTCTGTGGGAGCGAGGAAATCTTTGAATGTTGTCATGCGTGTTAAGTGTTCCCTGAAGAATGATTGTCAGGAAACGGATGAAAGGAATATATTTCTTTGTTGCATTATACTTCCCTTTGACATTCAGTCTAAGATGATCCCAAGCAACTGCTGCAAAGTCGATATGTACATCGAAGGCGATAGCAAACAAGTATGTCAGAGTTTGGGAGGTTATCGCTTCTTGACCTTTTCTTGAATGCGATAGACAATAGTTGATGATCGAGCATAACGGATACCACAATCTGTGAAGATTTTTCTTCTTGAATTCACCTATAGTGTTGAGCGGACCGTTATAGCCAAGTTCTCTGACCCGTTCAAGCATTTCACGAATAGGTGGTGGATCTACAAAGTCGGTGGCTCCCTCGCAGAAGTTGCTGTAGGAAAACCAATTACTCTACGAAAATCTTCAAGCGTGAACGTGAAAGCTTGAGTTGAACCATCAGTTGTTAAGAGGTCAAATTGGAAGTATGGTATGCTTGATCTTCCTCTTGGTGCAATATATTCGATGGTACGCCATAGTTGAAATAGCAGTTCTTCTTCGATACCCGGTGCAGTTACAGTCAAGACATGATATAGTGGATGGTATGTAAGCATGACCGGTATGATCCCATGATGACATGAAAAGGGTATAATCAACTGATAGTTGTTTGGCATATTTTCTGTCGCACCATCTTGGAGGAAATTCATTCTGCGGTTAAGAAGAAGACGAATGGGAAACATTGTTTCCAAGGTTAATTTACTCAAAAAGATTTAATCGTACACTGTTTTTCACAGAAGATGCAAAGGCAGTACAACAAGGCGTTCGATACCTTGCTTCTTAGGGAAAACCAATGTAAGATTGAAAAGATTTTTAAGAAATTAAAGTCACATCAAAAAAGTGTTCTAACACTCAGTTTCCAAAGGACAACAAAGGTAGTACATCAAGGCGTTCGATACCTTGCATCCTAAGTAAACTGAGAGATAGATTTTGAAAAAATTAAGCACAGTTTTAAAGAAGTACAGGGACAAATGTTTGTGAAGCCAGACAAATCGATGAACATGGAATTTTGTTCAAGAAAGAGGATTTGACTCACAAAGTTGGTATAAGAAAAGTTTCATTAAAAATCAAACCTGAATGAAAATGAGATTTTAGGGTTGAAGAAATATGAAAAATTTCTTAAAAAGGTTGAAAACCGGTTTTATAAAAGAATTTTAGAAAAATGTAGAGTAAAACCGGTTTTCAGAAAATGTTATGTAAATCCGGTTTTCAGAAAATGTTATGAAAAACCGGTTTTCATATTGAAACATGAATTTTAGTTGTAATACCGGTATTCGGAAAACCGGTATTAGTGAAGAAAAACTTTGGCAAGTACCTTTTGTAAAAAATGATTTAAAAGATAACTAATACCGGTTTTTGAAAGCCGGTATTAACAAAGCATCAAGATACTTAGTATAACACCAAGTATCGATGCACTTGTTTTGAACAGGCAACCATGAAAACAATTAAGCACAGACAAGAAATACATGCAATCATATACCTAAGCAATCAATTAAAGCACATACGATCATGATCAAATTAAAGCATATAAATATGATAAAATGACATAATCGTAAATGAAAGTATACATGCTAAAATGAATGACAGAAAGGAAAACAAACACAAATACACAAGTAAAGCACCCCTCGAAAGATAATCACAAATTATTGTTAAAGGATGAAAACCGGAAATAATGATTAAATTAATGAAAGCCGGTTTAGTGAAGAATATACCTGAAAGCCGGTAATGATGAATTTATGAACTAAATCCGGTTTTCAATATTGGAATGAAGAAATTATGTTGCAAAACCGATTTTCGTTTTGGAAAGGTTTTTAGAAAAAGGAAAGCCGGTTTTGAATGAGAGAAAGCCGGTTTTAATGAAGATTTAAAATACTTAGAAAAATTTTTTGAAGGAAGTCAAAATGGAGGTCAGAAGCGGTATTTATAGAGGTCAGAACCGGGTATGACTTCCGGTTTTCGGGTCAAACCCGGTCAAACTTTTTGTTTTTATGGAAATGTTTTAAGGACATAGAAAAATTAAGAGGAAAAAGGTCTTAAGGACTTAGAAAAATTTAAGCACGGAAAGAGAGATTCTCAAAGGACACAAATGAGTAAAGATATATACAAACTCCCCCTAGGAACATGCAGACTCAGATAAATTCTACAAACTCCCCCTAAAAACATGCATTCTACCCTTGTTCTCCCCCTCAAACATTGCATGTAAGAGCACACAAGCACACATCAATGGTTTGACCAAGAAAATAAACACAGAATACATGGCAAGGAAGCATTTAAGTTTGTAGATCAAGCATACCCAACTTGGTTTTCAAGAAATTGAACCTTTGTTCATCCAAAGGTTTTGTGAAGAGATCTGCAAGTTGGTAGTCAGTTGGGACAAAGTAAAGTTCAATATTACCTTTCTCAACATGATCTTTGATGAAGTGATACCTTACATCAATATGCTTTGTTTTAGAATGCTGAACAGGATTGCAAGAGATTGCAATGGCACTTTTGGAGTCACAGTAGATGGGAATTCTGTCATACTGGAAACCATAGTCAGAGAGTTGAGTCTTCATCCACAGAACTTGAGAGCAACAACTAGCAGCTGCTACATACTCAGCTTCAGCAGTGGATGTGGAAACACAATTTTGTTTCTTTGAAGACCAACCAACCAACTTGTCTCTAAGGAACTGCACACTACCTGAAGTACTTTTGCGATCCAACTTACACCCTGCATGGTCAGCATCTGAGTAGGCGGTTAGTTCAAAACCGGTATCTTTCGGATACCATAAACCAAGGTTCATAGTTCCCTTAAGATACCGAAAAATACGCTTAACCGCTTGAGCATGACTTTCCATAGGGTTTGCCTGAAATCTAGCGCACATGAATGTAGCAAACATAATATCCGGTCGACTAGCAGTTAAGTACATGAGAGATCCGATCATACTGCGATACAATTTCTGATTGTAAGGTTTGCCATTAAGGTCAGCATTAATTTTAGTGCGAGATTCCATGGAAGTACCAATTGGTTGACAATTAAACATATCAAACTTTTTCAACATGTCAGAGATGTATTTATTTTGGCAGATAAAAATACCGTTTGACATTTGTTTGACTTGAAGACCAAGGAAAAAGTTTAATTCTCCCATTATACTCATTTCAAAATGTTTGACCATTAATGCAGAAAAGTTTTTGCAGTACTTAGGATTAGTGGACCCGAAAATTATGTCATCTACATAGATTTGGATTAAAAGAATGTCACTACCTTGACGTTTGATGAACAAAGTAGTGTCAATTGTACCTTTGCTGAATCCAGATTGTAATAGATAGGCAGACAGAGCATCATACCAAGCACGAGGGGCTTGTTTAAGGCCATACAGAGCCTTGTCTAACCTGTAAACATGATTTGGACGCTTAGGATCCACAAAGCCCTCGGGTTGACCAACATAAACTTCTTCTTTCAGCACACCATTCAGAAAAGTAGACTTGACATCCATTTGATAAACCGTAAAGTTTTTGAATGCCGCATATGCCAGGAAGATTCGAATGGCCTCAATGCGAGCAACAGGAGCAAATGTCTCATCATAGTCTACACCATCTTGTTGGGAAAATCCTTTTGCAACCAGTCTAGCTTTGTTCCTAACAACAATCCCATTTTCATCTTTTTTGTTTTTAAAGATCCATTTGGTCTTGATAGGTTCTTTATGAGTGTATGGATTAGGAACAAGTTTCCATACTTCAAGACGCTCAAATTGAGATAGTTCTTCTTGCATGGCTTTTACCCAATCCGGATCACGAAGAGCCTCATTGACATTACTGGGTTCAACCATACTGAAGAAGTTGACAAATAGACATTCATTTGCGGAGGCAGCACGTGTGGTTGGGCCAGCGTTTGGATCCCCAATAATCTGTGTGGAAGGATGAGGAAGCATGGAACGAGACCATTTCCTGGAGTGAGGAAGTGGATCAGCTGGATCATTATTTTCATCAGGATTGATAAAACCGGGAGAATGTTGTTCAGCGACTTGCTCAAAGCTAGGCTCATTTGGTGGAACAAATTCTTCTTCATCAGGGTCAGAATCAGTTGATTGATTGGATCCTGGAGAATTTTGCTGAGCAGGCACTGATAAAGGATCATTTGGTGCTGACGACAAGTTAGAAGAGTCAGAGGAGGATACATTTGTAGATGACGAATTGACTGAAGGTGGAGAAGATGAATCATTAGAAGAGGTGGCAGGAGATGAACTTTGTTGATCAGCTGATGAGCTGTCAGGTTGAGATGGATTGGAAAACGATTGTTCAGGTGAATCCCAGGGTTGGACCAAAGTAGGAGGACAATCATGATAAAATTCTTCAAACAAAATGTCTAACTCTTTAGCGGTTGGTTTGGAGAAACTCTGTTTATCAGAAGTTCTGTTCTGTGTAGCGGAAGCTTATGGACATTGAAGATCGGGTCTTGAACCGTGTTGTTCAAGAACCATTCCAGAGAGTTCATCAAATTTAACATTCATACTCTCTACAATTTGTTTGGTTCTACGGTTATAGACACGATAAGCAATAGATTCTCTTGAATAACCAACAAAATAACCCTCGTCACCTTTTGGTTCAAATTTTCCAAGATTATCTCTATCATTTAAGACATAACAGACACACCCAAATATATGGAAATAGTTCACATTGGGTCTTCTCTTGTTGATGACTTCATATGGAGTAATGTCAAACCTCTTGTTGATTATAGATCTGTTTTGAGTAAAGCAGGCAGTTGCAATGGCTTCAGCCCATAGATTTGGTGGTAATCTAGAATGAGCAAGCATAGTTCGAGCAGCTTCAACAAGAGTTCGATTTCTTCTTTCAACTACACCATTTTGTTGAGGTGTTTGTGCAGCTGAAAATTGATGAGTGATACCGATAGAAGAGAAGTATGATCCAAGAGTAGCGTTCTTGAATTCGGTACCATTATCAGAACGTACAATACAAACAGAAGTTTGAAGATTTACTTGTGTCCTTTTGATGAAGTCAATGATTACTTGAGGAGCCTCACTCTTTTCACGAAGAAAATAGACCCAAGTATAGCGAGAGTAATCATCAACAATAACAAGAATGTATCGCTTAGCATGAATGCTTTGGACACGCATAGGGCCACACAAATCCATGTGAAGGAGATGAAGAGGAGCATCAGTGCTTAGATGCTTCTTTGGTCTATGGGACGCTCTCTTGAGTTTTCCAATTGAACATGCAGAACAAACATGATTGGTGTCATACTTGAAATCAGGTAGACCATCGATGAGTTGTTTATCAACCAGAGTATTAATTGTATGGAAATTAAGATGAGAGAGACGGCAGTGCCATAGCCAAGATTGTTGAGCTGAAGCTTTAGACAGAAGACAAATATTTGAAGATGGAGTTGGAATATTGTTGAGATCAATGGTGAACAGGTTGTTATCTCGTGAACCAGTAAGAATATCAACACCATCTTCGGTTTGAACTTTACATTCATATCTTCTAAAGAGGACTTGCAGATCATTATCACAAAATTGGCCAACACTGAAAAGATTATGGCCCAAACCTTCAACATATGACACACGTTTGATGGTGATGCCATTTTGAACAATATCCCCATAGCCAAGAATGGGGGCTAGATGATCATTTCCAAATCTAACCGTTCCCATGAAACGTTCAACAAAGTTCTTTAGTAAGGATTTATCACCAGTCATGTGTCTAGAGCAGCCGGAATCGACATACCAGACATAGATGAGAAATTCCTGTAAGATCAGGAAATAAGGTTTTAGGTACCCACTTAAACTGGGTCCATGAAAGGTTAGGGATTCATCATGCAATCACATTTAGTAGGAGAACAAGTAAATAAAAGGAACAATAAACGAAAACATAAGGAAGATACAAGCATTAAACAAACATACGAACAAACACACAATTCATCATGGAATTTATGAAAGCAAGTAAACACACAAACAAAGTTCAAATGTAAAGGTACGAATTACAGAACAAAACTTATTACAAAGTTTGAGAACAAGATGGACTAGTCCTAGAAGCATTTGATCTATCTAGAGCATTAGGTCTACGAACTATCCACTCTTGTTTTACAGATGTAGCATTTCCAGCAAGCTTGACTTTCCTAGTAGCATGTAAGTATCTATCTTTAGGAAGCCATTTACTTTGACAATTTAAGCACAAGTAACCTGAAACATGAACATTTTTAGAGTTAGTGGATGACTGTGTGTGTATGTTCTTGACAGGTTTCTTCTTGATGGTTTTTTGGCAGGTGGTGTTTGCTTTTTGTAAGTGGGAGAAAACCAACCATACTGATCTTGATATCTAACTATTCCTACAGCATCATCTCTAAATACCTTTAAGACGTTCTTAGGTGTAACTAAAGATTGCTTAGGAGAGCTAGAATACCTGTGATATCTAGGTTGTGCAGAAGCATGATTACCAATTGGAGGTTGTTTCATCTTATTGAGTTGGGGTTTTGGGGTAGGAGTCTTCTGTGCTGTAGAAGTTTTGGGTACTTGGTTGATCTTAGGTCTTTGAAACTTCTCATGAAATGAGGCTTCTTTTGAAGAGTGTGATTTTGGAATCTTTGTTAATGAAAATTCAACCTTGTCTTCCTTTTGAACAAATTGTTTTTCAAAATCAGGATCATATGAATGATCTTCTTCTAAAAAATTGTTTAGATTAGGAAGATTTGAGAAATCCATTTTGGCATATTTAACTTTAGATTTGGATTCCAAACTCACACACGTTCCTATCGGATTTCATTTGTTGATTTCTCGATATTGAAGAAGTCTTCATGGACCCAGTGAAGCAATGCACATCTTTTCCTAACCACTCAAGTGTTTCTTAACAAATACTTGTTTTATTCTCACGGAGATTTTCACATTTCTATCGACTCTTCATTTGGAAGATGTTGATATTGAAAAAGGGAGACACTCTGCTCCGGTCCCCGACTTCATTTGATCACTTATTGAGTCTAGAGCGTACTTGATATATATTTCATTTCTTAGGACACATCGAGTCATTATATGTCTTTGTGACATTGCATATCTTTGTGATATTGCCGGAACATTCGTAGTGATATCATATTTTTGATATTCCACGATGATCGAATGGAAATCCTACCAATGCTAACATCTTTTCCAACGTTGAACGTAGGTCTCACATTTTCATTTTATGAATTTGTTGAGTTAACGAGAAGTCTATGTGACCTCGGATTTATTTCCCAAAGTCTTTGAGGAAAGTTAAACATGGTTATCGATACGCCTTTGTGACACTGACCATGTTCTACATTCTTTAAAGCAATCTATTGGTTGAAAAGCCATAGACCGAACCATTTAGAGATAAGCTTTGTGCATTTCTTGATGATAATGGGAAGTCTTAAAAATAGTAATCGTATTTTCAGGCCACACCATTAATCCTTTCGATTTTTGGTTGTGTTAACGGATCATTTTTATCCGGATTTCATTTCTCTTCACACAAACACAAAGAACACCAACACCATTTTAAAATCTTTTTCCAACAACGCAACTTCTAATTCTAGTTCACCAATAGGTTCATTGGGAATTGGGAATTGGGTTGATATTGCTTGTTGTTTGTTTTCATCTACCGTTTATGCTATCAATCATTATTGTATGATGAACACGTTTCACATATTCATCATAAGGGGGAGAAATGATTAAATGATTGATAGATAGAGTTCAAGGTTTAGGTAGAATTTAATTGGTAGATATCGATTGATGATAATCATTTTGTTTGGTTGTTCAAAGGATTATTAGTTTAGGTGAAGGGAGTGAATAATTAGCTTGACAAGTTGAAAGATTGTTTCAAGATCAAGATTATTCAAGATGATTTTAGTTTTGGAAAGTACATGGTCAATAAATGGAAAGATTTATTGGTAAAATGACCATTTTTCGATGATGAGAAAAGGTTGAGACTGGATAGAGATTGTGTTTCTGTTGATACTTGGATAGTTAAGTTCGTTCATAGTTTGAAAGAGATTGTTCATTTGAGGGGGAGCAAGAGAAAACTCATGAATTGTTAAATATGCTCCGAAATGATTGTTTGTTTGAGGGGGAGCAAGAAATTTGAAGATAATTCGTTTAGTTGATAAGTTGCTCCAAGAAAGAAATGTTTGTTTGAGGGGGAGCAAGAATAAGTTGATCAAAGAATCAAAAGCTCCAAGATGATTGTTGATTCAGAGACAAGTTAGACCAAGAAATGAAGTTTCAAAGCCAAAACCAAGTTTCCGCAATGCCAAGAGAATTCAAATAATTCAAAGTCAAAACCAAACTTCCGCATGCTACTCAAAGCTTCAAAGTTACTTCTCCAAGCAACATCAAGTTGAAATCAACATTCAAAAGTTCAAGTTTTGAAAGCTTAAAAAGCTACAAAGATTTCAAAGATGCTTCCATAGTATTGAAAGTTGCAAGAGAAGATCAAGGAGTCATCGTCAAATATATATGATTGTTGAGAAGATTCAAAGTCAAGGTTGATACAAGACATTGAAGACAATGAGAAAGCTTCAAAGTCCACTCAACATTGAATATTTTCAACCAATGGGCTCATCATGTTTATTTAAAGACCGAAGACGATGCATTATTTACAATTCAACACCAAAGGGGAGATTGTTAGCTTTATAAATTATGTTGTTGAATTGTAAACTTCTATTAGTGGAAGGGGCATTAGTGTTAATTAGTTTCATGGTATATAAACCCCCTTCCATCCCATTTTGTAACTAATGCTTTCATATAATAATATCTATTCCTTTACAAATATCAGGTTTCTCTCAACACACACACACACATTTCACACACTAGATCTAAATCTATCATAATCCATCAATCAAGCTCAAATTAATAGATTTACAGTCCCGATTAGATATGAGCTTTGTGACAACGATATCTAGAATTGATGAATCATATTTGGGTATCACATCATATCGTAACAACTTATAATATTTGAGGCAAGTCAACCAATCACGGTTTTACTAGTATCATATTGTACTTTTGTTTGGATGTTAAGTCAAATCAACTCCATCCTTTTTGGGAGTTACCAAAATCTTTTTTAACATCCCTTTCCTCTTAATGTGAAGTCTACTCAACTCACACAAATGTGATGAAAAGCAATTACATTAAACTCTATGATGGACTTGGGACAAATTAAATGAACATTAATTAAATCTCGTCATATGACTTGGCAATGTGACTAATTAAATGTTGAAGCTTGATATGCATTAGCAGTTTAGCACATTATACATAAAATGTACGTATTGCATTTCAAGTTAGATGATGAATTACAAAGGATGGCATTAAATGAAAATTAGGATTGTGTCAATGTTTTAATAGTTACACATTTCATGAAAAGAATAAGATAGACTATGATAGGCACTATAATAGAATGGGCAAGTGCCATTTTGGGCATGATTGAACTTGGGCTTTATAATGACCTCATTTGTTCAACTTGAAGTAATAAGGGTGAGACGGAAAGGTAGGCAAAGAATGGTCCATATCTTATCATCTTTCTTTTTGGGAGCTTAGGTTTGTTATGACTTCTCTAATTTACGAACGAATATGGTAGTTTAGGGCCCTTTTTCCTTACTTGTACCAAATTTTGTACTTCTTTCCCTATTTTTCTTGCAATGTGCTTTATAGTTTGTTGTGATTCACGTATTAAATGTATATTTACATGCATTAGTATGGCTTTAACATTAATAGTTGATGGGGTACCTTCTTTACCATTTATACGAGATTGCTCAGTGAGGTGTATAATATAATACTATTGTTTTTACATATATATTGTGTACTTTATAAGATTTTATTATCATTATCTATACCGTCTAATAAAGAGAGAGACCTTTTTTTTTCTTTAAACAATTCAGCCTTTGAATTACCTTTTTTACCCCTAACCTTTTAACACCTGTATCCTAAACCCTAAAACACTCTTACATAAAACCAAACATCTTCACACATATCTCATATTTCACAAATGCCCCTTTTCATTAACTATGCTATCATTTTACGTCAACTACCTTTACATTAATAACCACACGGTTAATGTCACCATCACCCGTCGTCGCCGCTCTGCCGCCGCATTGCGCGAATACCCCTCTCGTTAATTTATTATGTAGCCAGAGTGAATAAAGGAGTTGTAAACTTAACATAAAATAAAAAAGGTTAACTTTTAATATTAAAGCTATAAATTTTTTATACACGTTAATTAGACTCTATTTAACATTTTACAAAATAAAATCGGTAAAGACATGAACTCAAACCATACCAAAACTAACTTATTGCTATAATCGGTACATACCCTGCCAGGGTATAATAACTAGTAGTACAATATAATATTGATACAATTGAAATAAATTTCTCACTCTCCTGATTCCGTACCATGTTTTACACACTCAATTTGCAAGATCTTACCAAGTAGTAAAAATATAGTGACAACTTCAAATAACAATTTCCATTTGTCAAAGCTTTGCTAAAGGATGAGCATATGATCCAAAAAATCAAGACCTGGCTCATGCCCGAACCGAACCGATCTGCCCGACAGGGTAACTTGCCGGGTCACAGGTTTGATTTTGTTACACTATTGGGTTTCGGGTTTGCACGGCTCAGGATTTTGACCCGTGCTCAAGCATAGATACACTCCATCCTCTCCCTCCATACTGACTTCATATATTCTCACACGTAGATAAGTGTATATATAGCCATTGCCATATACTCGTGTCGTGTCTAATATCTCTGTATATATAAAGAAAAATGAAATTGTGAAACCAACCCAGATCAGCTTAGTCAAAACCCACATCAAAAATTCCATCTTTTTATTCTCCAACCTAACACCCAATTAATTCCCTCAATTCATATACAAATACATATATATATAAATAATAGTTCAGTTATATATACATACATACATTGTATCTATAGTCTTAATGGATCCACCCATTATCAATGAGACTTCTTTCTCAACAGCCAATCCTTCTTCTTATAGTTTAACTGGAATATGGCCATTTTCTTCTTCTTATGTTAATGGTGCTAAAACTGAGAATTTGGGCTTCAAAATTGGGAGCATAATTAAACAAATTGGTGAAGATGAATCCATGGTGACTGAGCATAGTAGAAAGAGAAAGGATGTTAATTTTGATGATGATGTTTCTTTAAAGATTGTGTCTGCTACTAGTAATGACAATAATTTGGTAATTTACTTATTTATTTTTTGTTTTTAAATTAATGTGTGGTAATTTAGAAATTAAGTTTGAAAATTTGAATTTGGAGCTCCTTTTAGCTCAATTTAGCTCTGTTTTTGTGTGCTGGACAAATTTAGTTTATATTTGAATGTGTGAGAAATTGCTTAACTTTCTTGTAAAGTTATGTGTTTGAATTAGTAATAGTGATTCTTTTGATGATGGAAGAACCTTTAGGATGAATAGTGGATTTAAGTATATATCATTATATATTACAGTACTTTTGATTATGTATTCATGTTTATATTTAATTTAATTTAATATTAACTAGAATTGAATTGGTTCCTTTGCACGTGTATATCTGATGACTTCATTAGAAAAAAAAAAAACTTCAAAAAATTTGATTTAAATCTACTTCATATGAGGTTTTTAAATTTTTAGTTTTTGTATGAGGAGTTTCACTTTCACTTTATTGTATTGAAATGACAAGTTTGTTTATAAATTTTTGCAGAACAAATTGTATGGTAAAAGAATGAAGATATCAGGATCCAAAGACGAATTGGGTGGTTCGAAAATAGCTCAAGAAAGGAGTTCAGTGTTAGCTACCAAGGCTGTGGTCAGTCAAACAGATAAACTACCCGAACCACCTAAAGACTATATTCATGTTAGAGCAAGAAGAGGCCAAGCAACCGATAGCCATAGTCTAGCCGAAAGAGTAATTTTATTCCACATTCAATAGCTCAATTTCATTTTCGCATATTCCTATGAGTTTGATGGTTATTCAATTAGTAATGAACTGATTATTTTCAGGCTAGGAGGGAAAAGATTAGCGAAAGAATGAAAATTCTGCAAGATTTAGTCCCGGGATGCAACAAGGTATATATGCATACAATAGTTGTTCTTGTGGTTTAAGTACTTCTGTGGTAAAGGTGATTGATGTAAATATTGAATATCAGGTTATAGGAAAAGCACTTGTTCTTGATGAAATAATAAATTATATCCAATCATTGCAACATCAAGTAGAGGTAATCATGGTTATTAAGTTATTGGAAAGTATTGATGCTAAATGAATAGTCATTTTGACACCATCTTTTGTGATGTTTTTATGTTGTAGTTCTTGTCTATGAAGCTTGAAGCTGTAAATACCAGGATGAACTCCCCCATTGAGGGGTTACCCACGAAAGACGTAAGTTCGCTTTCTTGTCTTGGGGAGTTTGTTCGTTCTCTTTGTGCTTGTCGTTTCTTCGTTAATGCATTGCCAATTTAATATAGGTTTGCTAAATGCAAAACTTGTTATAAGAATTGCGTAAAAATATTATATTTCAAACTAGTTGAGATCCAAATTGTGGAGTTTGGGTCAATAGGACCCGGAATCTATATAAGGGGTGTTTGGGTTAAACTAATAATGATTTTCATAATATGATTATTAAGGGTCAAAATAAGCAATCCAGTTACAGGTATTCTGATTACCCAACAAGTATAAAATCACCTACAGTTCCTATCCATTACTTTAGTTATCATCCATTACCTTAGTTACCGGTTATCAGATTCTTCAAGTTGCAATATATGCTTTGAAACGTGCATATGAGTGCGCGTTTTAAATCTTGTAGTGTAGTTTGATTTGAAGCTACACAGCTAAGTTTATATGTTGCTTTTAGGAATAGTTGATTCAAGGTTCCATAGCCTACTATGAACTCTATCACTGTATAAACATTTGTTAGTTACGGCAAATTTTAAGATTAAATGGTTTAATTACCGGTAGCGATGACACAGTCTCAGATAATTTTGGATACAAATGCATCTCCTGAACTATAAAAGGGAAAATGTCCATTCTACTGATATATCCCATCATACGACTTGAATTGCAGCTTGGACCACCACCTCTTGATGCAGCCGGACTCTTATTTGGCTTCCAAACAGCAAAACAGTTTGGACATGGGTCCCAACCGGAATGGCTTCATATGCAGTTAGGCAATAGCTTTGGGCGAACGACATGAACCCAAGACCGCACATTGTTAGCCAATCATAAATCAGGAAAGCCTACCTGTTGCATTGATGAACATGTGTAATTGCTTGGGGTACCTCCTTTCTATATATAGAAGTTATATCAGAATCAGACTACTATTGATATATTCCAGGGTCTTTGTACTATACCATGTAAAGAAAGTTGCATCAGGGATACTTCTATCTTATTGAAAGATTAAGTGTACTTGGACTTTCTTAATTTAGCAAAAGAATCTCATTATTGAATGTAGTACTTCACACATTTAACAAGTTCACATCTTTCACATGGTTAACTGATCATCACTTGGATCATTAGATACTAGTTTGTGATCTTAGCCGTTTATTGAATACATACGAATTCGGATACAAGCATAGAAAATTGTGACAAACAATATCATGTTGCTTTCTTTTGTAATGCATTTAAACATCACGTTTTTACCTTAAGTAGTGTAAATAAGAGGGGTGTTACTACTATTTGCTCTAAAAGTTCAACATTTTTACATAATACTTCGGTTTCTGGAGCTTTCATCTCTCTTGTGACTACAAGAGTAAAAGTTCTATTACTTGTAACCAAACGATCTAGTCGACGATAATTTATGTTACGAAGTGACATATGTTAGAATTCGATACATGTGTTTAACGAATATTGTACTATAGATTAAATGAGTTGAAGACAAAATTTATATTATTGGCTTGGCAGGGATAACATGCCGATTACCAATGACCAGTGAAGGCATTTGGCATAATGAGCTGAAAGTTATGATCTACATATGCATTATACAAAAAGTGCTTAAATACATAGAATAAAAAAAAAATCCTAAAGCCCAAAAGGGGCTTATACTAAAGAAAACTTATAGAGATCTAAGCTACTATTAAAAGGTAATATTTAGTTATTTACTAAAGGCGGCTTGATTGACACGAAAATCCCTCTAATTAGGTATCCATTGTCATCCGTCTATGATAACAATGAAAAATGATTAATCCTTTTAAAAGTATAGCCTAAAAATCCTCCTAATCACAAGAGGATGACATGTGGAAAAATCAATGGATAAAATCAAGAAAGAGATTTAGTGGAATCCATGTGTTAGAAGAATTTTTAGGCTAATCTTTAAAATGATTAATCGGGTTGGGACTTGGGAGGCCAATAACCAACCTTTTGTTAGATGAAGAAGGTCAAAGTTGGGGGTCAATGTAGCTCCACAAGTGACATGGTAGCCCACCTCAAAACTTCAAATTGGTGCTTGAATGCTCTTATGCTTAAACTTTGCCCAACTTTAAGCTAATCTTCCCAAGTAACCATCTTTCGGGCCCAAAATGAAACATGAGTATGTTTTTCAGAAAGAAAGTTAATCAAATGTTCATTCATATATGAAGTTATCAATCACAAGACCATCGATTGATAAATAAGCTCAAGTACCTATAAAACCAATTCCTTTATTAAAATAATGTGACATATTTATCAATTGAATGGCAAATTCATGTTTTCAAAAGGGTTAATAACCAATTTATCAATCCAACATGTTCTTGATATATAAGTTTTCTCTTTTTTGATCTACTAAAGAAAGACAGGAAAACACAATTGACTTGCATTTTGAATTTTTGAAGGGGTGCTTGGTTGGGTGTATTAAGAGGTAAGGAATGGAATTGATTATCATTGATAATGCTTGGTTTGTTATACACTAAGTAATCATTACCCATTACTATATAATAAACCATTCCCCACTAAATTGGGGGTAATAAAACTAAGTAATGGAATAACCTACCGATTAACCATATTTTATGTAACCTCCGAATTATCCCCTCACTTTAATACGGTTGTAACTTCTTAAATGATATATTTATATATTTTAAAATATCCAATATATAATATAGATGATAAAATACACATTCTAATCAGATCATCAAATATTTATATAATAACATGATATAGTTATATATTTATATATTTATATAAGGAATATGTGGTTTTCTACCTTTCACCTTTAGACGATCTACCAGATCATCAAAGAAGATCTGAGCAAAATCTACTCTATATCCAAACCATAGACAGTAGGCAATCTGGAGTTGCATTTGATTAATCTGATCCAACCCTCCAGAACTGCCACCTAAACACTCAACAAGATGAGTGAAAAAGTATCTCCATGAGTCTGATAGCTTGCTCATGTAGATGGTGCCTTTCCTTGATAACTGGCCATGCTCATCCAGTATATCAGTGTGTCCCATCAATCTACACACATCCCTGTAATTAAGACCAGTAGGGAGAGTAATTGCCATCTCATTTTCAGCCAAATAATTTAAATGAAGAATATCTCTAAGAGAGTCGGCAGTGAGAGTAAAGGCCCTGGTGCCTTGTTGCAATGTGTAGTTGATGGATTGAGTATTTTCAACATACACTGCAGTATACCAAAACTCACATAGGTAATCGTGATACATTTTGCCTGGATTAAGTGTAAGAGCACCATAGAGTGGACAACTGAGGAAAAAGGCATTCAGTCGTCCGATGAGAGAGGTGGGAGCATGAGTGGTGTTAGTGAGTCTAGCCATCCAATTGTTCATGTTTATTCTGATGGCCTTTGCCTCTAATGTAATATGAGGTGCCTTTACCACATTGGCAACCGGAGCATATTCAGCAGCGAGCATATTTTTCGGTAAATTAGATTGTCTTGGTGCCATTGAATATGATAGATATATGAAGATGAAATTGAATTTAGGGTTTATGAAGATTTGATGAATTGAATATGAGAGAGATTTATGATTGGAAATTGAATGAAAAAGAAATAAATGAAGGAATTTGAAGAATTTGGGAGTAAATATGTTCGAAGTAAATGCTAATGAAAGTGAAAGTGGGTATTTATATAGGAGAGAGAATGTTGAACTCAAACGGTTAAATTTGAAATTATCAAATATAATTTTGATCGGGTTTAGAGATCCGCATTAAATACATCACATCACACATAAATGTGTGACGGTTTACAGCCCACAAACATTACCAACTTGCACTTTTTGTCTTCCCAAGGTAAAAATACCATCATTAGGTTTGAAAAATGACATGCCACGTAGGATAATGATATAAATATATTCAAAAAGTTTGCATACGTGGCACGCACAAAGACCAAGTATTTAAAAATATTATGACTCATTTCAGTGCATCTGGAGGTTGACTGGACACTCCAGTATCACTGGTGGATTAGGCCAGTGATGCATGTACTGATGGTACACTGGAGGGACACTCCAGTAGAGTACCAATGATAACCATTTGAAAGAGACTGGTAACCTCAAACATGCACTTCAACTAATACAGACAAGTGAGAGGGACACATTTACAAGGAGACAAAAGTCACCTCAAACATGCACTTCAACCTATCTAATTACCAGTGAGAGGGACACATTTACAAAGTACCAGTAATATTTTCCAGAAAATTTGTCCAGTGAGAAAATAAATTAATAAATTCCCCCTGAAATTAAAACATTTAAGGACAAAAATATATCTTTCAGTCTCCCCCCTGGAATGTTGATCCAGAAATCTATTAATGCAAAGATAGTACACAAAGGCGTTCAATATCTAAGCAGTTATAGATTTATAAATCTGTTAAATCAAGGATCCCCAGTAGTACACAAAGGCGTTCAATACCAAGGTTCCAGATTTAAGGGTTTAACATTCCCAACTCACCAACAAGATATTCAAAAGTTTTAACATCCAATGGTTTAGTAAAAATGTCAGCGAGTTGTTTGTCAGTGGGAATAAAATGGAGTTCAATATTATTTTTCATAATATGATCACGAATAAAATGATACCTGAGATCAATGTGCTTCGTCTTTGAGTGCATGACTGGATTGTTCGAGATAGCAATGGCACTGGTATTATCACAAAAGATTGGGGTCTTTGAATACTTAATACCATAATCAAGCAACTTGTTCTTCATTCAGAGTATCTGAGCACAATAACTGGCTGCAGACACGTATTCAGCTTCAGCAGTGGACAATGAAACTGAAGTTTGCTTTTTACTGGTCCAGCTGACCAGTTTTCCACCAAGGAAATGACATCCACCAGTAGTGGATTTCCTGTCTATCTTACACCTGCATGATCTGAATCTGAATAACCCATTAGATCCATGCCTGAGCCTTTGGGATACCAAAGACCCAAACTGGGGACACCCTTAAGGTATTTTAGTATGCGCTTTATAGCAAGCATATGAGATTCTTTTGGATTAGACTGATATCTAGCACATAAACATGTTGAAAACATAATATCTGGTCTACTGGCAGTTAAATACATCAGTGAACCAACCATGCCTCTATAGACAGTGATGTTCACTGGTTTACCATCTGGATCTGAGTCCAGTGTTAATGGTGCAGAAACTGGAGTGGGTTTAGATGGTGAAGAGTTCATATCATATTTCTTTAAATGATCTCTACCAGTCACTTCTTCTTGTTGCACAATGGCTTCAGAGCCAAAGGCCTTTTCGATAGCACTTACAACCACTTGTTTCTTTTTCTTTATCAACCCTTCTGGAACAGACTCAGTGGCAACAGACTTTTCAACAACCTGCGCTTCAGACTTTTCCCCCTTGGAATGTCCACCAGTTTGAGACTTGTGGGCACTCCATAATTGTTCAAGCATATATCTGTCTGTAGCACCAAAAGTTCTTCCAGCCACTGGAGTTGTGATGTTCACAGTCTTCCTTAGTTCAGTCACTTCCTTCTTGATTATTTGAATTTCTGAAGACAAGTGCTTTGGCATTTCATTTTCAATCATCTTTACCACCTGTGGCAACAACCCATCTTGAATGGTTCTAAGAACAGACCCAAAAATTTCTTCAGTAATTTCTTTCAACATGCCATGTCTGAACTTCTTAGCACACTGATCACTGATAGTGCTAACAACAGCATTCTGATCAAGTGTTGGCCTACTCTCCAAATTACTTATCCTGGTGATTAACTTCTGAACTTCATCTGTCAGACCTGCCAGTGGTTGAACAACTTCAGCTTTCACTTTTAACGTCCGTCTGGTAGACCTTGAATTGATGATGAGCAGCGAATGCTAAGAATATCCTGATCGCTTCAAGTCTAGCCACTGGAGCAAATGATTCATCAAAATCAACATCTGACTGGCAGTAGCCTTGTGCTACCAGTCTGGCCTTGTTTCTGATTACGTGGCCATCTTCATCTACCTTGTTCCTGAAGACCATCTGGTTCCAATTGGTTCTTTCTTTCCAACTGGGAAAGGGACCAGGTACCAAACCTTGTTCCTTTCAAACTGGTGAAGCTCTTCTTGCATAGCAGTCACCCAACTTGGATCTTCCATAGCCTCGTCAATCTTCTTTGGTTCAGTCAGTGATAAGAAACTGACATATAAGCATTGATCACTGGAGGCTCTTCTGGTCAGAACTCCACGACTGGAGTCACCTATGATCTGATTGATAGGATGAACTTTTGTCCATCTGGAGTATTGACCAGGATTGTTACTGACAACAATATCAGTGCAAGAGTTCAGTTGAGTCTCCTCTGGTGTTGCTTCGGGAGGAGGATCTTGCCAGACTACTTCAACATCTTCATCTGAATCATTTAAATCACGATTTGCATCATGAAATTCATCACTTGAAGGCTTGAAGTACTGGTTCAGTTTGGAATTCTTCGTTTGAAGACATTTCTTGTATAATTTCAACTGATACTGATACTGGGGGAGTAGTACGAACATCTGATCCAATAATAATTTCAGAGGGTAGCTTGAAATTAATTGAAGGATAGAATGGAGTACTACTGGAGAGTTTCTTCTTTTGAACAGGTTCCAGATCAGGATGACTGGAAGCTGTGTCTTCTGAATCTTTATTGTAGTTGATAGCATCAGATTCACAGAAGACAATTGGAGTTACTGGGGGAGTATCAAGGGATGGCTTTTTATTTATTGCAGCATTTGATTCATCAAATGTGACATGAATTGACTCATGGACCTTCTCCAGTCTCTTGTTGTAGACTCTGAAGGCCTTGCGAATGGCTGAATAGCCCAAGAAATACCCTTCATCAGCTTTGGCATCGAATTCGCCTAACTGACTGAAGTCGTTCAGGATGTAAACTGGACATCCAAAAACGTGAAAATAACCAATATTTGGTTTTCTATTTCTTAAGACTTCATAGGCTAACTTTTTGTGTCGCTTCACATACACTGATCGATTCTGGGTGTGGCAAGCGGTTGCAATTGCTTCAGCCCAGAAACTGGTAGACAGACCAGATTCAGCAAGCATACTCCTGGCAGCTTCTATCAGCGTTCGATTCTTCCTTTCCACCACTCCATTCTGTTCTGGAGAGCGGGCTGATGAGAAATTCTGGGAGATGCCCGTGTCAGTATAGAATGACTCCAGAGTTGCATACTGGAATTCTGTTCCATTGTCACTTCTTAACTGACACACCTTTCTACTGTACTTGAGCTCAATTTGCTTGATAAGACTGATGATTTCAGCAGCAGCTTCAGTTTTAGACCTGAGAAAGATCACCCAACAATATCTGGAGAATTCATCTACGATCACCAGGGTGTATCTTTTACCAGCACGAGTCTGAACATTCACTGGACCAAAAAGGTCCATATGAAGCATATGAAGTGGTTCAGATATGCTGAAATTCTGTCTGGTCTTGAAACTGGTACGTTTCTGCTTACCCATCTCACATCCTGGACATGGCCTTTCCTTTTTGAAGGAAACTGAAGGTATCCCATCTTCCAGTTGTTTTCTAGACAACTTATTAATATTTTTGAAATTTAAATGGGATAACCTTTTGTGCCATAACCAGTTTGTGTCTTCGTCAGCTTGAGTATAGAAACACTGCTCTGAAGGAAAGCTTTCCATATCCATCACATACACATTCCCTTTTCTGGGAGCAATCAATACTACCTTTCAGTTCTTGTTGAATACAATGCCCTGAGCAATATTGAATAGAACTTGATAGCCATCATCACACAGCTGACTGACACTAATCAGGTTATATTTCAAACCATTCACAAATGCAACTCGTCTGAATTTGACTTGTCCATTGTTCAGAACACCATACCCCTCAGTTTTTCCACAACCATCATTTCCAAAAGTAATGGAGGGTCCATCAGAAATGATGAATTCCTCCAGCAGGGTCTTACATCCGGTCATTGTCCTGCCAGCTGCACTGTCAAGATACCAGATATACTTCTTTCGATCGCCCTGCACATCCACCAGATATATCAATTAGATTTTGGAACCCATCGACTGATGGGTTCACTGGACCCTCCCTTATAGGTCCCTGGAGGTATCTAGTTGAATTCACTTTCTTCAACAGTAGTCTTAGTTGAAAAGACCACTAGGGTTGATAGTTTTGAAACCTTTTTCTTTTTCTCAACTGGAGAAATATATTTATCTTTCTTTGAAAAAGGTTTGGTATTTTGTCTAGGGCCAGATGAAGTACCCTCAATAAAGTTTAATCTTGCATTAAAACTTTGAAATTGACGAGTCAGTAATTGAAACTGGCTCTCTAACCTTGACAAAATATTTTCATCAGATGACACCTGAGCCTTTCCAGTTGACTGGACTCGAGGCTTAGGTAGGGAACTGGTCATCTTCTTTTGAACCTGTCATTAGAAGCAGTCTGAGGCAAAGGTTTATTCCGATTAACCCTTTTAACTAGAGCAGTCATCTGGAATGCTCCAGTCTTAACCTCTGGGGATTGAACTGGGAAAATATTGGCCTTAGGAGTTACAGGCTCGTCATAAATGGTAATGGGCCTGAATCCCCCTGGTAACCGATCAATTACTGGTATTAATGATGCAACATGAGTATTTCCATCTAAATAAGCACGTTTTTGAGCGGAAATTGATTTACTCCAGCATCATATGGCTTTTGGTTTCAAGCCATGATTTAATAACCAGTTTTTCTTTTTCTAAAATGACTTCAAGATCTTGTTTTTCTTGAATCAGTTGTTCAGTTACCAGAACCTGGGCTTGAAATGCTAGTTCAATATCTTGAAGTTCCTTTAATTTTGATTTTAAAACTGTAATTTCAGAAAAATCTGTTTCTAGACCATTTACACAGTCAGATCTAACAGTTTCAACAAATATTAAATCAGAATTAAGAGCTTCAGCAATGTCCAGTTTTAGATAATGGTCAGTTTCAGTATCATAATCACTAACCTTTTTGATAACAATATCCACCCATCTTCCAGATGTGACATCTTCCTTCACCAGGTGCTCTTCGTCTGCCAGAGCCATGTAACAGCAATCTCTTTCTTCTTCTTCATCGACAGATGAATCATCAGAAGGAACCCATTTCTCTTCAGTTGTTGCAATCATGCACTTATTATTTTCCATTTGTTGTGCCATGAGAGCAATTTGAGCCTTAAGCTTTTTATATTTAGATTTATAGCTATCATCAGGCTTTTTATTTGAAGTAAATGGACCAGGCTGGGATACAAACTGACTGGACTTGCAATCTTTCATGAAATGACCTTTTCTGCCACACTTAAAGCATGTCAGATTGGTCTTATCAGTAGAAGAACTGGATGCAAATTGTCCAGATGGCCTATTTGCTCTTGCTTTGAAACGGTTAAACGTTTTAGCAATCATTGCAACCAGGTCATCATTTTCAGATTCACCACAGTCTGGAGAGATAAGACTGGATTTTCCAGATTCCATGAATTCAGACACCATCTTCTTCATAGAAAATACATTCTCAGAAGATATTAGTGCTGTACTTTGTGGTTCAGTATGACTAACCACACTGGAACTACTGGAGGCATGGTTATAGGCATCTTGTTCTGCCACAACTCTCTGAGCTTGATTTTCCTCAGTGTATCTGAAAGCTCCATACAGAGTTGAAAGAGTGTGAGTGTGCAGAGTTTTACCTTGTCTTAAGACCAGGATCATGTGAGACCATTTGGTGGGTAAAATATCACAAAATTTCTCCAGAAGTATATCCTTGTCTTTCTCAACCCCCAGTCCTCTCAACTGGTTAATGATACTCATAAATCTGGTGAAAGTACCAGTGAGAGACTCATTGGGCTGAGCAAAAAATGACTCATACCTCTTGTTTAAGGAGACCTTTCTGGTGACAATGTGTCATCTCCTCCTTCATACTGGTTCACTAGTTCATCCCACATGGTTTAGCACTGGGAAAAAGAACTAGTGTGGGAATTAGGGTTTCTGTAACAGCCCCGAGGATCATGTTTTTGAGAAGGGTATCTAGATTTACCAATCTCCTCTCCTCTTCAGACCAATGTTCCTCCCTATTTTCCCTGCCTCTTCTAGATCCAGTTGGATCAAGAAGAGCATTGAGAGGTGATGTGGGGACATAAGGTCCTTCATTTAAGATTTTCATCATGTTTCTCTCAATTCCAGTGATATGCAATATCATCCTAGCCTTCCATGTACCAAATTCATCACTATTCCCACTGAATTTAGGAACAGGATTGTTTGAGTAGTGCACATGCACATGTGGAGAAGCAGGAGTAGGAGGAGGAGGTGGTGGATTAGTGTTATTAACAGGTGGTTCATTATTTTGGTCATTGATATTAGGATCAGGACCATGATTGAAACCTCCTTGTGTATTTTCTGGGGTGGCCATCAAAGAAACAGATCTAGGCAAGTTTGTTTAGCCTTCTGCTCTGATACCAATTGTAGAGTCCCTATCTTGATGGTTTAACCCAAAGTGTAAAATACAACAAGTTTAATAAGCACTAGATTGGACTATTATTACTTGAATATAAATGCAAGTATATAAACAAAGTAATACACGACTTAAAGTAAAGGTGGAACACAATGTAATTTTTCAAGTGTATTTTATTTATGATGTTAAATAAAATACAAGGTTGTGCGGAATCAAGATAATACAAATATGTAAGTATCCTAACAACCTATGAATTACAAGTGATCTATATTTGCCAAATAAACTCTTTGGATCGAGATACTTAAAGTTGTATATAGTATATATATATAAGAATTAATTTAATATATACATATACAAAGATTAAATTGAAATGAAAGATATTATATATATATATATATATATATATATATATATATATATATATATATATATATATATATATATATATATATATATATATATATATATATATATATATATATATATATATATATATATATATATATATATATATATATATATATATATATATATATATATATATATATATATATATATATATATATATATATATATATATATATATATATATATATATATATATATATATATATATATATATATATATATATATATATATATATATATATATATATATATATATATATATATATATATATATATATATATATATATATATATATATATATATATATATATATATATATATATATATATATATATATATATATATATATATATATATATATATATATATATATATATATATATATATATATATATATATATATATATATATATATATATATATATATATATATATATATATATATATATATATATATATATATATATATATATATATATATATATATATATATATATATATATATATATATATATATATATATATATATATATATATATATATATATATATATATATATATATATATATATATATATATATATATATATATATATATATATATATATATATATATATATATATATATATATATATATATATATATATATATATATATATATATATATATATATATATATATATATATATATATATATATATATATATATATATATATATATATATATATATATATATATATATATATATATATATATATATATATATATATATATATATATATATATATATATATATATATATATATATATATATATATATATATATATATATATATATATATATATATATATATATATATATATATATATATATATATATATATATATATATATATATATATATATATATATATATATATATATATATATATATATATATATATATATATATATATATATATATATATATATATATATATATATATATATATATATATATATATATATATATATATATATATATATATATATATATATATATATATATATATATATATATATATATATATATATATATATATATATATATATATATATATATATATATATATATATATATATATATATATATATATATATATATATATATATATATATATATATATATATATATATATATATATATATATATATATATATATATATATATATATATATATATATATATATATATATATATATATATATATATATATATATATATATATATATATATATATATATATATATATATATATATATATATATATATATATATATATAAATTATATATCGAAAACTTTTCTAGTATATATTTTTATTATTTCTTCTTCTAACTGCTCGTGTGTAGGGTTCATATCTTTTTAGATCTTGAATCTTGCCATTTGTAGCGGTTATTTCTGTTGTCAAGGATCAGATCTAATCTTTTTAGATTAGGGTTTGTTGTTTGACAAATCTCTTATATCCTCTTTCTTTTATCAATCCTTTCTAGGGTTGGTTCTTGATATTGGGAGTATATTGTTGCTTTGATTGTGCTTGTTCATCAAACACCAACCATTGATTCATCGTGACCCTTTTCCTGTATTTGGAATTACTGTTGGCGAGCCCACTGTAAGCTTCGTATCCTACCCTTCTAGTAGCAAATTGTTTCTCACTTGGAGTATTCTAAGTGAGAAAGGTTTGGCCTATCAGTTAGGATCTCTTCTTTCTGTTTATCTTGTTTGTTTGTTGTTGCCTCTGCTGATTGTTTTCTTGCTTATTTGTGGTAGTTGCTTATTAGATATGAGTATTTCTGTCTATTGTGAGCTTATTATTGAATCTTCTCGTATTGTGGTTAAGTTTTATATAAGTATTGATTAATATCTCTGTCTGTCTAACTCTTTCTTGGTAGAAGAGAGGATCCTTGAACATACCTGTCAAGACACCTTAGTGTTCTTGAATCTGACATCTGTTCTTGCATCCTTTAGGATTTATTGTTATTGTGTGTTATTTGTTTATCTTTGATTATCTATTTCTTGATAAGTTGTATTGTTGTCTTCTGTCATGGATGAATATTTGGATGATAATTTAAGACCAGTTGGTGGTGATTATGAAAATGGTGTCAATATGTTTGGTACTCTTATTAGCAATCTTGATTTTGGTGATCCTCTGTACTTGCATGCTAGTGACACCTCTGGTGCTCCTTTAATTAGTTTAAAACTGAAAGGCACTGAAAACTATAAAATATGGGCTTGTGCAATGGAACTTGCTTTGGAAACTAAAAATAAACTATGTTTTATTGATGGTACTTATGAAAGACCTATTGACAATGATGTTCTTGCTAAACAATGGGATAGATGTAACTTTGTTGTGCTTTCATGGATACTTGGTTCTTTGTCTGAAGATGTTTATCTGGGTCAAATTTTTTCTAAAGAAGCTGTTGTTGTTTGGGAGGAACTTAAGGAAACTTATGATAAGGTTGATGGGTCAATAACCTTTAATTTACATCATAGAATCAACTCTTTAACTCAAAATGGAAGTTCATTGTCTGATTACTATCATAGATTAAATGCCTTGTGGAGGCAGTTTGACTCTCTTGTGAAACTTCCTACCTGCACATGTAATGCAGCTAAGGGGTTTCAAGAGCACCATCAGTTGATTAAACTCATGCAGTTCCTTATAGGATTAGATGAGGTGTATTTACCCATAAGAAGTAATATTATGACCAGGGATCCCCTTCCCAATGTAAAAACTGCTTTTGCCATAATTTCCAGGGAGGAATCACACAGGGCCACACCTGTTGAGGTTCCTTCAAAACATCAAAATTCTGCTTTTGTTGCTAAAACCTTTGAGAATAGAAGAAAGTTTTCTGAACCAAGAACTTTTGAAAACAGAAATTATGAAAACAGGAATCTTTAAAACATAACTAACCCTTAACGGATAGTTCCCTTATAAAAGTGGTGTTACAACATTCATATCATTAAAATGGTATAAGATAATCCAGATTTGGCACCAACAATAAATGCCATCATAAACAATACATAAGTCATATTGAAAGTAGCCAATCATCATTAAGGCTAACATAAATGACTAAGCGGAGAAACTAAATGTCTTCTTCATAGCAACTACCCGCCTCACCAAGCTAAGTCTTTCACTAGCTCAACCTGCTTAACCTGAGGGAGCAACATATTTCAAGAAACAAGTATTAGATAACGAATTAGCTAAGTAAGATAACACATAATTCATAAAGCATTTGTCCATTCAAATCATTATAGAAAAGTCGTTTGAATTCGTTAAGGCACATAGCACATCAATCATATCATCTCACATACATATCATAGCTGTTAGAATAGATTTGAGCTCAATTGAAGGTTTAATGGAGGTTTTATGGTTAGTGTGTGTAAAGTGTGTTTGTGTGTGAAAGGGAGGTTGAAGATGATAGGGAGGAGAGAGAAAGTAATTTAGTGAGATGTAACTATGTGATTAATGAAAAGCTTTTTTTACATAATGAGGTGGTTAGGGGTTTATATACAAATCATCCTATTTATACTAAAACCCCTACCACAATAACTAATTTACAATTTAACACCATTTTATATTTCTAACAATCTCCCCCTTGGTGTTGAATTGTAAATGTTGCATCGTCTTCGGTCTTTAAATAAACATGATGAGCCCATTTGTTGAAAATCTTCAATGTTGATTAGACTTTGAAGCTTTCTCATTGTCTTCAACATCTTGTATCAACCTTGACTTTGAATCTTCTCAACAAACAAATATTCTTGACGATGACTTTCTACAACTTGATCTTCTCTTGCAACTTAGAATACTTTGGAAGCATCTTTGAAATCTTTGAATTCTTTTGGCATTGCGGAAGCTTGATTTAACTTTGAATTCTTTTGGCTTTGCGGAAGCTTGGTTTTGACTTTGAATTCTTTGAATTCTTTTGGATGCGGAAGCTTGGTTTTCTTTAAATTCTTTGAATTCTTTTGGATGCGGAAGCTTGGTTTTGACTTTGAATTCTTTGAATTCTTTTGGCTTTGCGGAAGCTTGATTTAACTTTGAATTCTTTTGGCTTTGCGGAAGCTTGGTTTTGACTTTGAAATCTCTTGGCATTTCGGAAGCTTGGTTTTGGAATGCCGAAATTTGATTTGACTTTAAAACTTCAATTCTTGATCTAACTTGTCTCTGAATCAATAAACATCTTGGAGCACTTGATTCTTTGATCAATAAACATTTGCTCCCCCTCAATCAAACAACTATCTCGGAGCAAATTATTCAATAACAAATCTTTAATCTCTTGCTCCCCCTTGAACAAACAATCATTTCGGAGCATATTTAACGACTCATGAGTTTACTCTTGCTCCCCCTCAAATGAACAATCTTTGGATCTTAACAATCCAAGTATCTATCAAAAGAACAATCTTTATTCAAGCTCAAACTTTTCTAATCATCAAACAAATGGTCAATTATTCAATCAAATCTTTCCATTATCGACCATGTACTCTCCAAAACTATAATCATCTTGAATATTATCTTCTCGAAACAATCTTTCAACTTTCTCGAAACAATCTAAAACTTTCAACATATCAAGATAATTATTCACTCCCTTCACTTAAACTAATGATCCTTTGAACAATCAAACACTATGAATTATCCTCAATCAATATCTATCAATCAAATTCTACCTAAAACCTTGAATTCTATCTATCAATCATCTAATCATTTCTCCCCCTTATGATGAAAATGTGAAACGGTTTCATCATACAATAATGATTGATAGCATAAACTGTAGATGCCAACAAACAACAAGCACGCAACTTAGCCCAACCCAATTCCCAATTCCCAATGAACCTATTGGTGAACTAGAATGTGAGGTTGCGTTTTTGGAAAAAGATTTTAATAGGGTGTTTGTGTTCTTTGTGTTTGTGTGAAGAGAAATGAAATCCGGATAAAAATGATCCGTTATCACAACCAAAAATCAAAAGGATTGATGGTGTGGCCTAAAAATACGATTACTATTTTTAGGACTTCCCATTATCATCGAGAAATGCACAAAGCTTATCTCTAAATGGTTCGGTCTATGGCTTTTCAACCGATAGATTGCTTTAAAGAATGTAATTCATGGTCAGTGTCACAAATGCGTTCGATAACCATGTCTTACTATCCTCAAAGACTTTTGGGAAATAAATCCGAGGTCACATAGACTTCTCGTTTACTCAACAAATTCATAAAATAAAATTGTGAGACCTACGTTCAACGTTGGAAATGATGTTAGCATTGGTAGGATTTCCATTCGATCATCGTGGAATATCAAAAATATGATATCACTACGAATGTTCCGGCAATATCACAAAGATATGCAATGTCACAAAGACATATAAAGACTCAATGTGTCCTAGTCAAATGAAAAATATTTCAAGTACGCTCTAGACTCGATAAGTGATCAAATGAAGTCGGGGACCGGAGCAGAGTGTCTCCCTTTTTCAATATCAACTTCTTCCAAATGAAGAGTCGATAGAAATGTGAAAGTCTCCGTGAGAATAAAACAAGTATTTGTTAAGAAATACTTGAGTGGTTAGGTAAAGATGTGCATTGCTTCACTGGGTCCATGAAGTCTTCTTCAATATCGAGAAATCAACAAATGAAATCCGATAGGAACGTGTTGACCCGACTTTTTAAGTAATTTTGGGGAGGGATTTTATTTCTTTTAGCCCTTTCTCACATCATTTCACCGTAACCTCTCACTTTTCGACTACTCCCTCATGTCCTATTTGCACAGACATCATCACACTCATAAACCCTCACAATCTAAGATTGAGAATATAACTCTGGGGTTAGATCTCATCGGCGATGACAAGATCATGGAGTTTTTATGAGTGGCCTAAACTCTCATGTGCAAATCTAACACCGAACTTCTTTGAATTTGATCGAAAATGGTTTGAAAATCTTCCAAAGTGTTTTAAAATGGAAAATGAGTTTAAACACTTGGAAGTTTTGGTTTTATAAACAAACTCCCCCTAAATATATGCATGATATAAACAAAGTTTTAGCATATAAAGGGTGAGTAAAGAGGTTGAAAGTTGCTCACAAACATTAAAAATGAGACAACAAAGGCAGTACACAAAGGCGTTCGATGCCTTGCATCTCATCCTAATACATTGTGAGTAACTAAAAGACAAAGTAAATACAAATTGATGAAAAAAGAAAATCTTTTTGGATTTTTTCAATATAAGAAAATGAAAATCTTTTTGGATTCTTCTAAAAAGAAATTACAAACACGGTTTTAGAACGGGTTATACACTAATGTGTGCATAAGCCACTATTCATCAAATCACTTGGAAATCACTTTTGGAACCCATTTGAGATTGGGTCCAATGGTTTTTGAATTCTTGAAAGTCCAAATATAAGTCTCATCGATTTGATGAATAGAAGTTGCATTCCACGGAGAACTAAAACCCGGTGGTTTAGTTGAAAAGAGTTTTCGTGGAAGCAACGGTGAAAAATCATTTGATTTCTTTGAAAAACTTCCAATCTTGTGAGATTGAGTTGGAAAATGATTTTTCGAAGCAAAAGCATTCACTTTTTGCACGACTGTTTTCACAGGTTTTGGTGCAAGATCAAAAAGTTCCGAAAAAGAATATTTGAATGATTTTGACTCAATTGACTTATCTTTTGAAATCGGTTTCCATTTAGATTTCGTCAATTGAGATTTTGCTTGTGAAATATGTCCAGAATTATCCTCAAATGATAGAAAAGACACAAAAGTAGTTGTTCCATCAAAAATAGGTTTCTTAGAGTACTTCTTACCCTTTTGCAAGGAGTAATTAGTAAACTGAGACACCTTTCTTTCAAAAGGTTTTGAAGATTTACCCGTGTAAACCCTCTTTGGAACATCAACTTTAGGTTTTGATGAAATAGATTTTGGAAAACTTTTGGACATCTCAGTCTTGTCACAAACACACTCAACATCAGTCTGAGTTGAGGTCTCAACAGTCTTAACAACATCACATTCACTTGTTACAGAAGAATCCACAACTTCACATACAGGACAATCAGGTTCAGTGCAACCTTCAACAACTTCTTTAGGTAGGTCAAGAGAGACAGGACAATGATTTTGACCCTGAAAAGATTTGGTTTGTGTTTGCAATTCAATCTCAAGGTCGGAAATTTTCTTTGTCAAAGATGTTTCGTTTGACTGAAGTTGCAAACACTTGTCTTCAAGACACTTGATTTGAGCACAAAACTTTGTTCTTTCTTCTTCAACTTTGCTCTCAAAAATGGTGGACTTGTTTCGCAACTCATGGTTAAGCTCAGAAATCTTTTGTTGCAAAACAAGTTCTTTTGATTGATTGTCCAAAACAATTTTATTGAGCTTTTTGGAAGAATTGTCCAACTCATTTGTGAATTTGAAAATCTTTGATTGCAAATGATCATTTTCTTTTTGAAGACTTTCCATGTTAGACAAAATAAGATCATTTGCAGATTTGAGTTCTTTGTTCTCTGACATGAGTTGGTCAATTTCAAGTTGAAGATTTTTGTTTTGTTCCATGAGTTTTTGACTCGTCTCATACATGTATCGTTTTTCTTGAAAACGAATGACAGCACATGGAACATGTTTGTTGTTGAAAATCTTGGGATTAAAATTACATGTACAACGACCATTTTTATGATCCCAAATTTCATCCCCTGTGGGTTCTTGAATGAACATAGTCGTCAGTTTATCTGGCACATTGAACTTTATTGACTCAAAATTTTCTGAAGTCTGGTACGAAGAAATAATCGATTTCAAGTCTTTAATGTCAGACACAAAACACACACGTTCCTCACAAAGAGCTTTGAATCTCTTGGACACATCCTCAAACTCTTGATACACTCGAACAACACAAGCATGATTATTTCCTTGAAAACATGAACACTTTTGACTATTATGAAAACCATATGAACCCATGTTTGGTTCAAATTTGATCGTTTTGGTTGACATTTTGAATCAAACGTTGATGACAATGTAACACCCCAAGCCGAGGCTCGAAATATCACGGAAATCATATAGCACAAGGTGGAATTACAATAGAACTAGAACTAAATGCAAATAGAGATTCAGTGAATCCATTACAATACGAAACAAGTACCAAAATACATAAGGAGCAAATAACCATCAAAGTTACAAAAGTACATCCCGAAGATGGCAAATCGATCCTAAGTATAATGCAAAAGAGAAGGTCGATGAATCCTTGATTCATAAAGTCCAAAGCCCGGGTTTAACAGCAAGCAAGCAACTAAACTCCACGTCCGGGGATAACCTGATTACCTGAAAAGTGTACTAAGCATAGTCAACACAAGGTTGGTGAGTTCGTAGTAATGGTCCATAAAGAACTAGCGTCAATAATCACAATGTACGAGTAGAGGCTAGACATGACTTACAGTGAGCCTCTAAGTAACACAATAACGTCCAACAATCAAGATTACGCAAAGTAAGTAAGCGTGTAACAGGAATGTACAAATGATAAAAGTATCAATGCAAGTGCCAAATGCATAAATAAGCCAACATGCCTATCTTATGCGTGAACTCAAGTCACCTATGCAACGATACCCACCTGTCATCACAATGAACAAGGTTGTGTCTCAAAATCATCGAGATATATATGTCTATATACTCGGATGTCATGTCACCAACATCTCACAGGATAAGTGTATACATCTATACACTAGGATGTTTAAGTCCTCAACCGAGGGATTATGTACTACGTATGCATGCTTACAATCAATCGTATATGCATCAATCACAAATCGTCTGTCATGAACCAACAATCAATATTCGTCAATCATAAACCAATAATCACAATTTAAACCACCTACACGTACATACACTTAAGAGGATTATCCATTCTTCAAGTCTCAGATGCTTATATATAGGGTCACCCGCAGCCTTCCCACCACATCTAAACCCCAATGAAGGCATAACCGACTTCCATGTAGGTACGTCTATCCTAATATTAATGAATTACTTAACAAACATCAACCAAGTCAATCAAACGTGATAAACCGTCTCATCAAACCAACATTTAACCCAAATCAATCAATCAATCAACAACGTAAGTAAACACGCAAGGTTTACACTTTTCAGCCCGAATCTCAAATGAGTAGGGAGCTACGGAACTCACCTTGATCGGCGAAGAAGCTTAAGTCGAGTTAATAAAAGATTAATAGCGAGTATTGGGCCCCACGCGTTCACAACCTATCAAAGCATGTCATATATCATAATGTCAACTTTATAATCATAAATAAGTTGGTTCCTTAGGTTTAAGTTGAGTCACGAACCCACAATTACTTTCTTAACATTACCGAGTGTGAAACATAACACTTTGACTCAACATTTTTAGAAATGGGGAAAGTCTCATACAAAAAGAATGTTACTACAAGAAACTAGGCTCTCTCACGATTCCAACGATAGGTCACATGACTTATTTGGACTTACGGATCAAAAGTTATAAGTGTTTGAAGTTAGGAAATGAAAACGAATTATCAGGACCAGAGATTAACCACTGCGCCGCAGTCAAGGCCATGCCTTGCCACTGCGCCATAGTCAAAAGCAAGGCCTCATTCCAGAGGTTATCCACTGCGCCGCATTCAAGGCTATGCCTTGCCACTGCGCCGCAGTGAGGCCCAGAGCTGCACCAGCAGCAGTTTAAATGCAGAAAATGAACCAAAACCCATTTACTCAAAACCTAAGACCCCAAATCGATGTAAGAAGTTGTGGGACTCGTTTTGAAGCAAGATTAGACACTTCTAAGCCTAAATACACATAACCCAAACCAAAACCCTAATTGAACCCTAATTCCATTTTGACCCGATTTAAGACTTGTAAATACTTTAAATCGACCAACAACATATAAATAAGCATAAATAGGTGAAGATGGGATGAATTTGACTTACCAAAACTCCTTCTTGAGCTCAAACCCGAAATTAGGTCAAAATGGGTAAAAACCTTGCACTATGAACTTCAATCTTTTGATATGATGAAGATGAGAAGGAGATGATGATGATTCTTATATTAAACAAATTTCACAACACCAATTAGTTCAAGAGTTCAAGAGAGAAAGATGGGAAAAGAGAGTTCTTGCTTTTGTTAGAGAGAAAAGAAAGAGATTGGGTTTGTGTGGTGAAATGAAAGAGATAAGGGAAAGGTTGGGTCTTAGAAGGCTCATGGGTCATGGGTAATCTATGGGTCGACCCGTTTCCATTTACAAGTTAGTGTACACCTCGTTTTAAATTTATTCACCAATTAAGTCATACAATCGACCCTACTAACATACCACATAGTCATTTAACCACAAATGAACCCAAATATTTCATTAAACAAGATTGTTAGTCATATTACACGAAAAGTCAACAGGTCAAAACTCACGAATGTTACAGACAATCTAATGAAAGACCCAACAATTGTAAGACCCAAAGTGTAGTCTTAAAAGAAGTTTAAGCCCAAACAAAAAACTTCTGTTAAATCTAGGCCCAAATAATCCAAAACTCAAGTCCAAATATACCACTAGCCCAATTGACACTAGACTAAAATGAAATTTATAGCCCAAAAAAAATTTTATGACAAGCCCATCAAACAAAATCAGTTTAAGCCCAAACAAAAAATTCTGTTAAATCTAGGCCCAAATAATCCAAAACTCAAGTCCAAATATACCACTAGCCCAATTGACACTAGACTAAAATGAAATTTATAGCCCAAAAAAAATTTTATGACAAGCCCATCAAACAAAATCAGTTTAAGCCCAAACAAAAAATTCTGTTAAATCTAGGCCCAAATAATCCAAAACTCAAGTCCAAATATACCACTAGCCCAATTGACACTAGACTAAAATGAAATTTATAGCCCAAAAAAAATTTTATGACAAGCCCATCAAACAAAATCAGTTTAAGCCCAAACAAAAAACTTCTGTTAAATCTAGGCCCAAATAATCCAAAACTCAAGTCCAAATATACCACTAGCCCAATTGACACTAGACTAAAATGAAATTTATAGCCCAAAAAAAATTTTATGACAAGCCCATCAAACAAAATCAGTTTAAGCCCAAACAAAAAACTTCTGTTAAATCTAGGCCCAAATAATCCAAAACTCAAGTCCAAATATACCACTAGCCCAATTGACACTAGACTAAAATGAAATTTATAGCCCAAAAAAAATTTTATGACAAGCCCATCAAACAAAATCAGTTTAAGCCCAATTAAAATTTTAGTCCAAAAATTGAAAGGAATGAGTAGCCCAACAAACTAAACTAGCCCAAATCACACTAAGTAAAAAAAATTCGGCCAATTATACAAATGGAAATGAAGTCACGTGAAAGACAAATCTATGGACCACTTGCAATTTGTTTAATTACAATTTAAAACAACACTACACGTAACTTGAAAAAGACTTTCTAGCAAAACAAAGTATGACACAACTAACAAAAAAAAAAATGTTGACCAACAAGTTGAACACTCAAAAGAAAAGAATCAAAATGTACTGATTGAAAAATGCGGACCCCACAATTTGAGAACTAGACAACTTTAATGTCCAACACACGTTAGTAAAAAAAATTCAAATCTCAACTTTTTCTGCCAATTTCCAACAAAAACATGTGACAATGCCAGCTAAGAAGTGTACAATCCCACTAGACACACAATCACGTGAATTACTTCCACATAAATTTGCTAGACACAATTTAACAATTCACTTTGAAAGCATGCGTGGTACAATTAAAAAGAAATGAGCTTTGACCACTGCAACACGCTATGTTACTTTTGACAGCTCACAAATTTAAAGTAACACGCGTTTTTGAAAAAATAAGCTTTTGTCTTGGAAACTCAATACACCCTTTTGAAAATTATACAACTCGGCACATGGTATTAGTAACTCACAACAAAAGTACTTCCAAATACACTCAAATTCTCACACAATATTTTCACAGCCTAAACAAAATTCTGAACTCTCTCTCTCTCTTCATACAAAAAAAAAATGTTGACCAACAAGTTGAACACTCAAAAGAAAAGAATCAAAATGTACTGATTGAAAAATGCGGACCCCACAATTTGAGAACTAGACAACTTTAATGTCCAACACACGTTAGTAAAAAAAATTCAAATCTCAACTTTTTCTGCCAATTTCCAACAAAAACATGTGACAATGCCAGCTAAGAAGTGTACAATCCCACTAGACACACAATCACGTGAATTACTTCCACATAAATTTGCTAGACACAATTTAACAATTCACTTTGAAAGCATGCGTGGTACAATTAAAAAGAAATGAGCTTTGACCACTGCAACACGCTATGTTACTTTTGACAGCTCACAAATTTAAAGTAACACGCGTTTTTGAAAAAATAAGCTTTTGTCTTGGAAACTCAATACACCCTTTTGAAAATTATACAACTCGGCACATGGTATTAGTAACTCACAACAAAAGTACTTCCAAATACACTCAAATTCTCACACAATATTTTCACAGCCTAAACAAAATTCTGAACTCTCTCTCTCTCTTCATACAAAAAAAAAATGTTGACCAACAAGTTGAACACTCAAAAGAAAAGAATCAAAATGTACTGATTGAAAAATGCGGACCCCACAATTTGAGAACTAGACAACTAAACTAGCCCAAATCACACTAAGTAAAAAAAATTCGGCCAATTATACAAATGGAAATGAAGTCACGTGAAAGACAAATCTATGGACCACTTGCAATTTGTTTAATTACAATTTAAAACAACACTACACGTAACTTGAAAAAGACTTTCTAGCAAAACAAAGTATGACACAACTAACAAAAAAAAAAATGTTGACCAACAAGTTGAACACTCAAAAGAAAAGAATCAAAATGTACTGATTGAAAAATGCGGACCCCACAATTTGAGAACTAGACAACTTTAATGTCCAACACACGTTAGTAAAAAAAATTCAAATCTCAACTTTTTCTGCCAATTTCCAACAAAAACATGTGACAATGCCAGCTAAGAAGTGTACAATCCCACTAGACACACAATCACGTGAATTACTTCCACATAAATTTGCTAGACACAATTTAACAATTCACTTTGAAAGCATGCGTGGTACAATTAAAAAGAAATGAGCTTTGACCACTGCAACACGCTATGTTACTTTTGACAGCTCACAAATTTAAAGTAACACGCGTTTTTGAAAAAATAAGCTTTTGTCTTGGAAACTCAATACACCCTTTTGAAAATTATACAACTCGGCACATGGTATTAGTAACTCACAACAAAAGTACTTCCAAATACACTCAAATTCTCACACAATATTTTCACAGCCTAAACAAAATTCTGAACTCTCTCTCTCTCTTCATACAAAAAAAAAACTCTTTCTTTCTTTAACAAGTTGAACACTCAAAAGAAAAGAATCAAAATGTACTGATTGAAAAATGCGGACCCCACAATTTGAGAACTAGACAACTTTAATGTCCAACACACGTTAGTAAAAAAAATTCAAATCTCAACTTTTTCTGCCAATTTCCAACAAAAACATGTGACAATGCCAGCTAAGAAGTGTACAATCCCACTAGACACACAATCACGTGAATTACTTCCACATAAATTTGCTAGACACAATTTAACAATTCACTTTGAAAGCATGCGTGGTACAATTAAAAAGAAATGAGCTTTGACCACTGCAACACGCTATGTTACTTTTGACAGCTCACAAATTTAAAGTAACACGCGTTTTTGAAAAAATTTCTAAGTCTTGGTTGAATGGTTTGCCGAGCAATGAGCTCTGCAAAAGGTAGAAGTAAGAATTTTCTGTTTGTATTGATTGCCGAGCAAAGAAGTCAGCAGATAGTTGAAAATGGAAATGTTAGTTGAAAAAATTTCTAAGGGTTGTGTGTTGTATTGGATGCCGAGCAGTGAGCTCGGCAATGTGTTGTTTTGGATGAGTTGGTTGATTTAGCCGAGAGAGGAGTCGGCAAACACGAGTATGAGTGATCGGTCAGCTCTGCAAATACGAGAAATCATAATGTGGTCGTGAATTTATCTCGGCAAACAAGAGTTTTAGAGATTGGTTAGCTCGGCAAATGATTGTTTCGGCTCGACTTCTGCAAATAATGTAAAATGATAATTTCTGCAGAAATATGAAGAACACGGTGGCCGGGAATTGTAACCACCACGCCGGAAAACTTAAAACCACGATATCTCCCAAAATACTTCGATTTAGACCACAAAATTACCACCAAAACACTCTAAATCAAACCGCGAACAATCCCTAATTGAAAATTAAGCCGATTAAAGCTCGCCGGAAAATTGATATCTCGCCGGAAAAATCAACCGTCAACAAAAATCACCCAATCGAAAAACGGAAAACATCATTGTGATCAGAATCTTCTCGCGAGTAAAACCTTATGTTTTTCAGCTTCAATCGATCAATAATGAAGATTAATTCGAAGAGAGAAGTTCAAGGAAACTTTTTGTTGATTTTTTTCTGCTTTTTCTATTTATTTTTTTTAATTAATGTAAAATTTCGATACAAACAATGTGAAAAGGAATTTTCACGTGGTCTGCTACTGTAGGCATACAGAATTACTTGTTTGACTTTTTGAAATTCAAACCAATATGAAACCTATTTCTTCTGTTTGCCGAGCACGACTAAAATTCACTAAATCTGACAAACTTTGATCTCAAACCTTGAAAGTAAACACTAATTAACCAGATTTATCACTAATCCACCTCTAATCAATGATCAGAAACACAAATAAGCCGCGAAATCCGTGAAAACAGTAACTCAGATCGAAAATAAGCTCAAATTGTTGAAATTATGAACAAAATCAGTTGTAAACGTGATTACGGATCGCTCGGATCAACCGATTATGCTCTGATACCAATTGTTAGAATAGATTTGAGCTCAATTGAAGGTTTAATGGAGGTTTTATGGTTAGTGTGTGTAAAGTGTGTTTGTGTGTGAAAAGGAGGTTGAAGATGATAGGGAGGAGAGAGAAAGTAATTTAGTGAGATGTAACTATGTGATTAATGAAAAGCTTTTTTTACATAATGAGGTGGTTAGGGGTTTATATACAAATCATCCTATTTATACTAAAACCCCTACCACAATAACTAATTTACAATTTAACACCATTTTATATTTCTAACAATAGCATCGACATCTTCATATTAGGATGAACCACCCTAAATGTGCCTAGTCATCTTTCATATCTTTTTCACGTATCATCTTTGCAAGTGTGACATAAGTCACACATATCATATAACATCTTGCAATTGTGACATAAGTCACACACATCATATAACATATACATCTTTGTAAGTGTGACATAAGTCACACCCGACTAGATGGACAAACCTTACGGCAGTACATCAATGTCGTTAAGGAATGGCAAGCCAATCCCGGAGTAGTCCGTATGTTCAAAGACATTGGTGGGTAATCAGGCCACCCGGAGATACTCAACCACTTAATTATGTTGCAAGGAGCCACCCGAGCAACCACATATACGCACCCGCCGGGCAAGGGCAAGTACGGGTTAAGCTTAATACTTTCACATCACATCATTTACGAGCTCGATTTACATCACATATAGTTTAGATGTCCACATTACCTAAACATTTAGCACATATTCATCTTAACGTTTGGGCCCTTAAACGTGCACGTGTCATGGCAACTTAATAAGTCTAGTGAACTAGATGAACAAGCCATACAATCATGCACATTTCATTTATCATCAACATATAATCACATTTCAATACATCTCAAGACATTACATAACATTTCTTAGCATATCATTACATCTCATATCATTACATTATCATAACATTTCATAGCATATCATTACATCTCATATCATTGGGATAGCATTTCAGGCCTCAATAGTCATTTACATAGCCCATATCACCTCCCGTGTAACCCCGAATACCCATAAGCAATTAAGATATCATTTGGGAAGTTATTATATGAAAACCATGTTTTTGTTGAACCCTCAGCGTGTCAAAGTAGTGTATCTTACCTCGTAGAAGCGCACAACAAATGATAACATATATTACCGAGCTTTCAAGTATTCCCGACTACCTATAATCAACATAGGACCAATTAACGAGTATAACGAGACTAAACTGACCTACAGTCTATATACGTGTCGCATACCCTTTAATTACCATCATTCCAGATAATAGTCTCTTTTTGACTATTACCCCGGGTAGGTTGTCTCTTTTTGCCTACTTCGAGACTATTATCCCAGGTAGGTAGCCTCTTTTTGACTATTCTCAACTTTTGTCTATTTCTAGACTATTACCCCAGGTAGTTAGTCTCTTTTGGTCTATTTTTCCAAAAACGGGTTTTACACCAGAAAAAGACTCTTTTAAGACCTAGTTGATGATTTGGCACCATCAATTACTCCATGAACGAGTTGTTAACAAAAATGGATCATTAGGTCACATTAAACAACCATTCCTAACATCAAAACTCGATCAATTAACCACAAAGGATTACCAACAACCCAATCCATTCTCCAAACCCTAAGACCTGAATTAAATCCATACAATTGATTCATATGATCACTAATCAAAAGGCAAATCGTCTATATTACCTGTAGATGATCACAATATTGAAAGATCTTGATCAAACTTCAATCAAACACCAAGAAATGGAGAGATTTGGATGGAGAATTGCTTTGAGAGGGAAAAGGGGCGGCTATGTGGTTCTTTCTCACGTAATGTGCAGATGGATGGGAATTAGGGATGCCTAATTTCCACTTAACCCCTGGCCATAATCTCCTAATCTTGCACTTTGGGTCCCTACGCTTCTAACGTTACTTTCTTAGCTTAACTTTCCTATCGGGAATACTTTATAACTTACCAAGCACTCGACTTCATATCTTTACTTTTAATTACTTTCATATTAAACACATAAGCATTTAATCACATAATCTCATTTAGGGCACATAAACTTAACGAAACTTAACTTTAACTAACGGAAAGTCAAATAGTCAAACTTGAAAAGTTTGGGATGTTACACAAAACCTATTCAAGCCAATATGGGAGGTACTTTCTTTAACTCAAACTCCTATTTCAACTCAAATTTTGAAAAGTTTTTTAGATCAAATCATTCTAGACAGTTATCCAAAATCATCAAAGGTTGGGTAACTGATTCTGGTGCAACTCAACATATGACTTGTTCTGATAAATGTATGTTTAATGTTGTTGATGTGTCAAGCTTGGGATTAACTGTTGGTCACCCTAATGGAACACAAGCTAAGGTTGTTAAAATTAGGAATTTAAGATTAACAAACAATATAATTCTTTACAGTGTGCTTGTTGTTCCAGAATACTGTGTTAGCTTGTTGTCTGTTCATAATTTAGCTAGGGATAATAAGTTCTTTATTGGTTTTGATGAGGATCATTGTTACATTCAGGACTTGAAAACAAGAAAGAGTGTGGGGATTGGTAATGAATGTGATGGTTTTTACTTGTTTGATGAATTTGAAAATGGTAAGAATATTGTGTCTTGTTTTAATACCAGTCTTACTTGCAATATTTCTAGACAAACTTGGCACTGCAGACTGGGTCACCCAGCTGATCAAGTGCTTATGGTCTTAAAATATAGATTAAAACTTGATAATATCTCCCACAATTCTGCATGTGAAGTCTGCCATAAGGCTAAACATACTAGGGAACCTTTTCCTTTAAGTGAACACAAGTCCACCAGTCTTGGTGAACTTGTGCATCTTGACCTTTGGGGTCCTTATAGAGTGCAAAGTAGGGAAGGCAATAGATACTTCCTTACTATTGTGGATGATTATCCCAGGGCTGTGGGGGTGTACTTGTTGAAAAGCAAAGATGAAACTTTTGATAATCTTGTAAATTTTTATAATCTTCTTCAAACCCAATTTAACAAAAGTGTGAAAATATTCAGAAGTGATAATGGAAGTGAGTTTATAAACCAGAGAATGGACAGTTTTGTTAAACAAAAGGGAATTATTCATCAAACTTCTTGCGTGTATACTCCACAGCAAAATGGGATAGTTGAAAGGAAACATAGGCACTTGCTTAATGTTGCAAGAGCCCTTATGTTTCAAGGGGGGTTACCTCTTAATATGTGGAATGAATGTGTGCTAGCTGCTACCTATTTGATTAACAGGTTACCTTCTTCTGTACTTTCTGGAAAATCACCTTATGAACTTATTTTCTGTGTCAACCCAATCTCTCCTACTTAAGGGTTTTTGGATGCTTATGTTTTGCCACTGTTTTAAATAATTTTGATAAGTTTAGTAGTAGATCTAAAAAATGTGTTCTTATTGGATATGCTAATGCTAAAAAGGGCTATAAATTATATAGTCTTGATAATAAAACCATCCTTTATTCAAGGGATGTTAATTTCTATGAAAACATTTTTCCTTTAAAAATGAAACAACAAGTTTATGAAAATGAGATTACTCATTTAAATTTCTTTGATAATATTCTCTTTGATAATTCTTTGATAATATTCTCTTTGATAATCATCCAAATCCCTTAAATCCCAATGATGAAAGGAGAGACCCTAGTTCAAGTGATGGCAGTGGACCTTCTAGCCCTGGCAGCCCAACCTTGGGTTCTGGTTTGAAGAGTCCACCTGCTCACTCTGGCAGTCCCATTGGGATTACCAGTGAGCAGGATGCAACACTTCATGAGGATTCCCATAATTCTGAGGGTAACAATGACCCAAATGAAACTCTTCAGTTGAACAATGATTTTGTTAATCTCAATGGTAATCCTGTTAATCTTAGAAGGTCTAATAGGACTACTAGACTGCCAAAAAACCTCAATGACTTTGTTTTGGGTACCAAAACAAGACACAGTATCTCTAACTTTGTTAATTATTCTAAACTCAATATTGAGAACAAGTGTTTTGTGTCAAATCTGAATAAACATCTTGAACCCACCTCCTTTTCTGAAGCAAGCAAAGACCCACTTTGGGTTGATGCTATGAATGCTGAAATGGAGGCTTTACACAAAAATGGGACTTGGATCCTCACTGATCTCCCTCATAATAGAAAACCCATTGGGTGTAAGTGGGTTTATAAGATAAAGTACAAGTCTAATGGGGATATAGATAGATATAAAGCTAGACTTGTGGCCAAAGGTTGTAGCCAAAAAGAAGGTGTTGACTTTGAGGAAACCTTCTCTCATGTTGTGAAAATGGTTACCATTAGATGCTTAACTACTATTATCACTCAAAAGGGTTGGCCTATTTTTCAACTTGATATTAATAATGCCTTCCTATATGGGGAGATTGTTGAGGATGTGTATATGTTACCCCCTCCTGGTTACTTTTCTACCACTGACACCAGAGTGTGTAAGTTGGTCAAATCTCTTTATGGGCTTAAACAAGCCCCAAGGAAGTGGAATGAAAAATTGACCTCTGCCCTTATTGATTATGGCTTTTCTCAAAGCAAGAGTGATTATTCTTTGTACACCAAAGATTCTAATGGTGTTTTTGTTGCTTTACTTGTCTATGTGGATGATATTGTTATAACAGGCAACTGTATTAAGGAAATAGGACCTTGGAAATTTGAGATATTTCCTTGGTATAGAAGTTATTGACACCAAAGATGGTGTTTGTATGACTCAAAGAAAGTATTGCATGGATATCATTTCTGAGTATGGGCTTTTAGGATGTAAACCATCTCAAACTCCAATTGAATCAAATCTGGGACCTTGTATTGATGATACTCCTCTTGATAATGTTACTGAATACCAAAAATTGGTAGGAAAATTGATTTATCTCACCCTTACAAGACCTGATATTGCCTTTGCTGTGCATGTTTTGAGTCATTTTATGCATAATCCTTTTGTCTCATTTTAAGCTTGCTTTAAGAGTTTTAAGATACCTGAAGGGCTCTCCAGGTAAGGGTATCCACTTGAAAGGTAATTCTGATCTCTCCTTAAAGGCTTATGTAGATTCTGATTGGGCTAAGAAGGTGACTGCCAGGAAAAGTATCACTGGATACACTCTTTTCCTAGGTGGATCACCTATATCTTGGAAAAGTAAAAAACAGTCCACAATTTCTAGATCATCTGTTGAAGCAGAATTTAGAGCATTAGCTGCCATGACTTGTGAAATTCTGTGGGTGCTTAAAATTCTGAATGAGTTTGGGATAAGACAGTTTGATCATGTGCCTATTTTCTGTGATAGCAAAGCAGCAATACAAATCAGTGCTAATCCTGTGTTTCATGAGAAAACTAAGCATTTTGAAATTGACTTGTATTTTGTAAGAGAAAAGATCAATTTGGGAATTGTTGAAACTGTGAAAATAGGTTCAGAAAACAATCTTGCTGACTTATTTACAAAGGGACATACATCTGGTCAACATAACAAGCTGATACAAGGGTTGGGCTTGATTGATCTCTTCCACAATTAATTTGTGGGGGAGTGTTAAAATACAAATTAATTGTCTAACTTGATGTATTGCCTTTTCAGGAAATATAAGGACCTGTGTTGCAACTTTGGAGTGCAGGAAGGACTAAAGCTGGACATCACTTAGAAGAATCAAGTTTTGTGCTTAAATTAAAGAAAGCAAAAGAAGGAGGGCTGATTGTGTAATAGTTGATAGGTTTCGTGTATATAAGGAATGAGAGGGTGCACTGTAGCTGCACCTCTCAAGCAACTTTTTTATCCGTTGGGTATAAACCCTATTTTCTCTCTTTGTGTTCTTGATGAAAATAATCTGTATTAAAACTTTTAAGGTGTTTTAATCATATGGCTAGATTTGTGTATCCGCTGCTTGTTGAGTGTCATCTTCCAGTTTTATTTCATATATTTTTACAGAAGAATCCGACAGTGGTTGTCTTGTTTGTTTGGAAATCGAAACTAACGAAAAGAAATTATAGAGAATTTGAAGAGTTTTTTATCTTTGAAAATTTTGACAAATGAATTATGAATGTAAAATGATTTGTATAGATTTAGATATGATTTAAGTTACTTTATTATTCTTAGGTAGATACGGAGTGTTTTTTACCATCTTGAATCTTGACGTTTCAATTGAAAGAAAAAGAAGTTGGATAAAAAGTAGGTTTTGAGATCTGGATTGAAGACTTGAACAACAAACAGAGGAGGTAGGTAAAATGACAGGTGAAACATAGGGTGCGTTTATTATCACGATAGAAAGTACCGCGCGTTGCGGCGGTGAGATGGTGGGGGTGATAGGTCATAGGAGGTGATAGGTCATAGAGTGTGATAGGTCATAGGAGCTGATAGGTCATGGGGGTGATAGGTCATAGGAGGTGATAGGTCATAGAGTGTGATAGCCAAAATGCCTTAGCCGTACGGGCTCCACCCTCGGATTTAAAAATCCGTCGAAAGTATATCGAATGACCTCTATAATGAAAGAGCATGAAATTTTAAGAACACCCGTATATATTTTATAATTTATCGATGTACGGTTTTTGAGATAAAAGATTTTGAATGAATTAGAGGAATAAAATGATTTATGGAAGAGAGAGAAAAAAATGAATGGTTGATATTTGAGGAGAGAGATAAAAATGAGTGGCTGAAAAGTTAAAATAAAAAGTTGAGAAAATTTGACGGGAACAAATGTTTTATAATGTAGTAGAGATTACGTAATATTTCCTTTCAACCCACCTAATATCTACTATCTACGGAGTGTACTTTATATTTTTTATTATTCAGTCGCATACATAAAAAATGATAATGATAGCAGTTTTTGTAACTTGAATTCCGTTTACTCTTGTAGGTGAAGACTGAAGAGTGTAAAATAGATAGATAGAGTGTATATTAAGGGATATATTATCCTTTTAACTAATAAACCTAAAAATCATTTTAACGGCATGAAAATAATAAGTGACAAAATCGAGTGAAATTACTAAAAAAATTTAGTGGAATCCAAATATTATGTTTTGATGATTTTAAAAAGACTTTTAGAAGGATTAATTATTTTTAATATATTAACTTGGTTAACAACTAACTTTCCTAGTTTCTAACCATTCCAAAAAAATAATAAAAAAATAAGACTTTCTTAGTTTAAAAAAAAAATAGGGATAAATCTATCTACAATAATTATTGGTCTCTCCTTATACAACCACTTCTTTCCCTACTTCTTCCCCCACTTCTTCCACTATTCATCAGTTTTCTCTCTCCTAGAACACCCCCTCCTTATACTACCCACTTCTTCCCACTTTTTCACTATTCATTCATTATTTTATTATTTTATTTTTCTTTTACACAAAATAAAAAAAACACATTTTATTATAATTAAAACACATTACATTAATTAAATAAAAGATAATACAAAATTAAAAAAGACAGTACTTGATAAAAACATGAAATACATAATAATGATACGATTACTCTTCATCGTCATCATCTTTTATTGACATTTTTCCTAATCCACGGTAAGCGCTTTCATTGAGCCACCACTTGTCGTGTTGCGGGCATTTGACTTCATCTGTTGTTTTGTCTTCTCCGCAATTGTCGTGGTACGATTCGGCCCAAGTGCATTGGTCACCCAACGTGTGACCGGCCTTAAAAACATGATCGACCACCCTCTTGCTCTCATCCTGCTCATCATCGCCGGGCCTCCCCTGTGCATTCAAGTTTGAGAAAATTGCCTCAAACTGCTTACATTCCTTCCGAATTTTGGTCCAGTGACCTACTAGTTGAGCCTTGCTTCGTGGTCCTTCAGTGGTGTCCCTGTTGAACATTTCAGTAACGTCGTTCCAAAAGGATTCGCCGGGATTATTCATTTCACACCTACCGGTAACAGGGTCCGGTCTCCTCAACATCCAACACCTCGACAAACAAAGATCTTCTGATTGAGTCCACCCACTTCTAGACATTGTTAATGGAATGGTTTATGGAAAATGCTTTATGGTTTGAGGAAGATAGAATGCTTTGAAAGTGATAGAAATTTGTATATTTAGATTGTTGTTATTTGAAATGGTAGTGTGGAAGTGGTATAAATAGAAGTAGAAAATAAAAAAAAAAAGAAAAATGGCAAAGTAGCCGTTGGTTTTGAATTTGGGTTTGAAAAATGTTTTTTTTTTAATTAGCAACGGTACACTTCAAATCGGGCCCCACTACACACAAGTCGCACGTCCATAGTTGGAAGAAATGGTTTGGACGCGACCTTAGACGCAGCAGTGCTAATGGCGTCCTGCCGCTGGTGTGCGTCGGACGCAGGGAGGACGCAGATATAAGCAGCGGCCTTAGCTTCTTCTTGTCGTCTAATCAAATCGATGTACAACATCCTATATGGTAATTGTTTGGCGATCAGACTCAATGGACCTATTTGTTACCCATAAATAGTTGCATTATTTTTTATTTCAAATAGATAAATTAAATGTTTTTGATGACCAGTCTGTTTTTTAACCATGTGGAAGAATCATGTATATCTATCTAATATCTATCCCAATTATATTATAAGTATATTGGATTTCATGTGGGATGTGGCAAAAGATCAAGAAAATGATGTAGCTAGCTTTAGATCGAACACAATATATGGGTTGTGTCACTTTCTCAACCGTAAAACTTAAACACCCATCAAATCGTTCATGTAAAATAAAAAAGTTAAAATAACTTGTGATAATATATTAAAGTAAAGCAAGGCTTGTTTTTCCATCTGGTAAAGCAAATAAACTATAGAAGGTATTACAAGTACTCTTGTGACCGATCCACGTTACTTTTGTCTAGTACGAGTGCCAAATACCAAGTACATGTGCAGTAGTGTAGTACCAACTACCAAGTACCAAGTACACCAATGGAATTAAGAGATATCAATCAGAAATGCTTACAATTTTATCAAGTTTAATAATTAAATAGGTCTCACGTTAATTAATATATTTGACAAACTTACTCTAGCAAAATGAGTGTGACTCATCAAATAGCTCATACCACTGGTTTGAGGGCATACAATGATTTATATATAGATTACATGTCACGTCATAAGGTTTATAAATTATAATGGAAGGTTTAATACATATTACATAGCACAATACAGGCACCAAATTTATTCTCAATATAACTCCTATGAATTGAGCATATTATGAATGCTCTTATAGGAGGCTTGTTAGGTTCTACCCTCCTTATAGGAGGCTTTGAACTAATATCTTGTGTTGTGCTCGATCATCTAAATAAATAAACATTGAAGTGATTGTGAATGACCAAGGTCAACTTAACGATTCGACGATCTCATAAACCATGATGTTAGATAATAATCCAAACTGAATATTAATACAGATGGAATTTCATTTACTTGTAACATTTGTTTCATTTCTTACATTAAATGAGGCCCAACTAAAAACAAAAAAATAAGTGGATGGAACCATTTGGTATCCAGAACACACATTGTATAGATTTATGCCCGGTGACTCATTATCATCACACATGAATCACAAAATATAATTTTTTATTTGTCTTTAATAAGTTTCAAATTTTTGACATGTAAGTCCATATAGTTATATGGTAATTGTATCAATGGGGTTTCATTGACCACCTCAGTAATTGAGGCAAAATTAATGGTTCTCATCATGTTTTGTTTTTATGTTGTTTTCTGAGGTCAAAATATTAAATACCATTGCTTTATTAAATTAAATAGGGATAATGTCATATGAATGTAACCACCTATGACAAAATGGTTATATAATGTAGTGACCTACTCGGGTGGCTATGTGATGTATGCACTTATGTTTTTTGGGCTATATGATGTATGTTACCGAGTATTGTAAGTTGTAACAGGTAATTTGGTAATAGTTTAATACATTTATATGCATCCGGCAAATTTACACTCCGGTCATCTTCTCCGATGAGTTTTTCGGCAACACCATTCTTGAATACGTGTTAAACCAATACATTTCCAGATGCGAAATCAAAATCCAACATAAATAAATCAACCAAAGTCACGAAAACGAACCTGTGGATCAAAGATCTTAACAACAAGCAAGAAAAAATCATTATCAACTTCCCTGGTATCCTTCCCACCAACAACAACATCCTTATTCATTTTCGAAAGCTTCGGATCATCACCTTCACCAATCTCAGTCACAAACCACCCATCTTTAAACAACTTAACACACAAATATATCACTCATTTGAAAAGCTTCAACCACCATCTTCATTCACTTCCAACTTCACCATAACAGTACCATTTCCTTCAAAATCCCTCAAAAACACCAAACTATCCTCATTTCCTTGCTGAGGTGGCTCGTAAATAAAATCGACTTCCACTTTTCCTTCATCTGACACATTTCCATACATGAATCCACCCCTTTTAACCAAACAAATCAACCCAAATCCAATTAAAAGAGGAAAAACAACAAAAAAAAAATTGTTTCAACTTCTCTCTTCGATTCAGTAGCCGTCTTTCATCGATTTGATCTAAATTTCATCAGGATTTGCATGCGGTCGAAAGCTGATCATGTAACACCCCAACAAGGCGGAATCATGAGGGTTACACAAATAGCACAACACGACATGGAAATGATGTAGAGTTAAACTAAATGCATAAATAGGATTGGACAATCCATAACAATCATTCAAGAATACAAGTACCGGACCATACAAAAATGCATAAGGAGCACGACCATCAAACGTTTACAAAAGATAGTACAAAAGATGGCAAATGATCCTAAGCATAACCCATAAACGGGAACTATGAATCACGGATCCAAGAAGTAGTCCAAGTCCAACTCTAGCACATGCAATCAAGCAATCATCCAACACGTCTTTGATAAACTGCTCACCTGAAAAGTGTAATAAAACGTGTCAACATAAAGTTGGTGAGTTCGTAGGTTTATGTAATAAAATCAAGTGTCGGGATATCAACCGTTATCGATATACGAGGATTAGAATACCTAATCACGTCAAAGAAACCCTAAAAGGGTTCACGTTAGCACAAATCAACATATACAACGTCAACGTCTCATATAAATCGTCAATACATATATATATATATATATATATAATATAATTTATATAATAACGTCATAATGTGGGTTCAACAACCCGTATCGCGGTTATGATCATGCCGGGTGTGGATTCGTCAATCCACCGTCAACGTCTTACATAATATACATCTTTCGTCTTTAATATAATATCGTCATAATGTGGCCATGATCATACCGGGTGTGGACTCGTCAATCCACCGTCACGTCTTACATAATATAATATAACGTCTTTCGTCTAATATAAACGTATACAACCACGTAATCACAAGCAAACAATTAAGTATCTAACGTCTCGTTTCATATCATAACATGTGAAACCAACCGACAATCGTTTAATCGACAAGTACACTTTCCACCCCAGAATAAGATAAACGTAGGGTCTACGAGACTCACCTTGATCGGCAATACAAGTTAAGATCGAGATATAATTGATTTGTCAACGTCAAGTGATTGCCACGTGTCCAATACCTATTAATGAATACAAAGTTATTATAATTCCACTTCACTTTTAGTTTAGAATGGACACTCAACTTTGAACGACTATCGGGGATTCATTAAGGCTCTAGAGGAAACAAGGAGAGACTCGTGTGAAAACTTGGCCCGACCCTAGAAACCTTATCCAAAAGCAAGAAGAAGAAATTGGAAAACTTGTCAACCAAACCACCGTAAAGCACGCTGGTCAGCAGCGTCTAGTACGGTGGTCCAGCTGTGGCTTGGCGTAATTTACGGTGAACAGAGCGTAGGAGACGGTGGCTGGAGATGGCCCACTGTCTGGGACGGTGGTCCATGGCGTCTAAGACGCTGGGCCAGCTTGCTTTTGGCGTCTGGGATGGTGAGACTTAACGTCTCAAACGGTGGCTCACAAACACAACTTTTGGCGTCTACTTGGCGTCTCCCTAGCGTAATACAACAGGTGGCGAAGTTTGGGATGAGTTTGCACTATCTAGGCCACCGTCTGGGACGGTGGCTAGAGCGTTTGAGACGTTGGAAGGCACCCAGGTGCAGCAGCAGCTAAGCAAGAGACCAAACACGACCAAAACTAACCCATAACCCGATTGTGTCCCCCAAAATCGACTTAGGCAGCTTTTAAACTCATTTTTGGACATAAACAACTTATATTAACATGAATTGGACATAACCCACTCCAAATACTTGAATCAAGCATCACATTTGAGCTCAAAAATCATTCTAACCCATTTTGTAACCCTAAGAAACCCTAATGAACTCAAATTCGACCCAAGGAACTTCGAGACTCGTTTTCAAGTGTAAATAACTAAATTTGGACATAATTAAACATGACCCATCTCAAGAATCCGTTCATATCATCAAAGAAAGCCCCAAAATTGTTCTTGCCCTAAATTACACAACCAAAACCCTAATTTTTTACCCTAATGGGTTTTGACCCGAATTTGACCAAGAATCCTTATGAGTTGAACTAGAAACATGATTGTAAGCATAAAATGATGAATTTGAAGTAGATTTAACTTACCATAACACCCCAAGACTTGCAAATTCGGATTTAGGGCATGAAATGGAAGAACACTTTCTAAACTTGGAAATTCTTGGACAAATTGTGATTATTATTATTAGGGTTATTGAATTTAGTTAATTTAGCATTTAAAACATGAGAATTCTGTGAATTTAATGTGAATTTATGAGGATATCTAGTTGGTAGATGAAGAAGAATATATGAGAGGGTGAAAGGACGGAGAGAGATGAGAGATTGGATGAGATAAGAAAATGAATGAATGGTTGTGTGATGGTGGGTGGGGGTGGCCGGCCTAGGGAGTCCATTTTTGGGCTCCCGCTCCGCTAATTTCGACAAATAGCTATTCGTTAATCCTTTAAACGCCAAAACGAACCCGTAAACATATTTAAACTTAACGTCACACCAAAACACGACAAAACGCTTGGAATTCATATTAATTCATGCAAGTCAAATAAATTTAACTACATTTAATCAAAAGTCAAACCAAGTCAAAATTCGCGAATGTTACATCATCCCCCCGTTAAAGGAATTTCGTCCCGAAATTTAAATCTAACTAGACTCGTCAAATAAATGGGGATACTTGGCTTTCATCGAATCTTCACGTTCCCAAGTAAACTCGGGCCCATGTCTTGCTTGCCATCTCACTTTAACGATCGTATACCTAGTATTTTTTAGCTTCTTAGTTTTCCGATCTAGGATTTCTATCGGCTCTTCCATGAATTTCAACGTTTTATCAACACGAATTTCTTCAAGAGGCACGTGAAGTGTCGGATCCGCCAAGCACTTCCGGAGATTACAAATATGGAAAACATTATGAACCCCACTCAAGTCTTGAGGGAGCTCCAAACGGTACGCCACCGGGCCAATTCGTTCAAGGATTTTAAATGGGCCAACATGCCGTGGCCCTAACTTGCCACATTTTACAAATCGGACCACGCCTTTCCACGGGGATACTTTAAGTAACACAAAATCACCCACTTTAAATTCGAGAGGTCGTCGTCTCACGTTTGCATACTTCAATTGTCTTTCCCGGGCTACTCTCAACTTCTCTTTAATTTGTGAGATCACCTTGGTTGTTTCAACAACAATTTCGGGTCCAATGAGTTGGCTTTCACCAATCTCCGCCCAAGCTAACGGTGACCTACATTTTCTCCCATATAAGGCTTTAAACGACGCCATTTGGATGTTAGCGTGATAACTATTATTATAGGAGAATTCGACTAACGGTAAGTGCACATCCCAATTGCCACCAAACTCGATGGTACAACCCCTCAACATGTCTTCAAGTGTTTGAATCATTCTTTCACTTTGACCGTCGGTTTGAGGATGGAACGCCGTACTCATATCGAGTTGAGTACCTGATGTGTGAAATCTAGTTTTAAAATTTATAAACAATAAATACCGATTAACTGACTACTATACACTCTCGGGCAGTGGACCCGTCCGTTTGCAATATAGTTTAAAGGTAAGTTCAGGTCGAATCCACATAGACTGTACTAAGAAATAAGCGAGTTTTAAGTAGTTCAAAATACTTTTAGGTTTTATGACCCTCGTCAGTTGATTTGAAAATTAAACTAAAATGAAAATAAACTAAAATTAACTTTGAAAAGATTTATCAAAAACAATAATATTAAAAGGTCATCTACTTCGACTCCATGATACACCAAATTCAGGTTGCACTTTAATTGAAAGACCAATTCAAACGTGACGACTTATAATCGAGAACCAAACAAAGACTCACCCCGTACCCGTCAAGGTCGTTACTTTATTTAATCCCTTAATCAACTAGATCCATTACTCAAGACCGGTACCCCGAGACGCCTCTTATAACTTCACTAATCAACTAATTGTTTTGATTATTTAGATAACAAATGTCTCTATTGATTGTACCCAACCATGACAAATTGTGATTATTATTATTAGGGTTATTGAATTTAGTTAATTTAGCATTTGAAACATGAGAATATGTGAATTTAATGTGAATTTATGAGGATCTCTAGTTGGTAGATGAAGAAGAATAAATGAGAGGGTGAAAGGACGGAGAGAGATGAGAGATTGGATGAGATAAGAAAATGAATGAATGGTTGTGTGATGGTGGGTGGGGGTGGCCGGCCTAGGGAGTCCATTTTTGGGCTCCCGCTCCGCTAATTTCGACAAATAGCTATTCGTTAATCCTTTAAACGCCAAAACGAACCCGTAAACATATTTAAACTTAACGTCACACCAAAACACGACAAAACGCTTGGAATTCATATTAATTCATGCAAGTCAAATAAATTTAATTACATTTAATCAAAAGTCAAACCGAGTCAAAATTCACGAATGTTACAGATCATGTTCATGGTTTCAATTTTCCGATTCGTTAAGTTATATTGACGGTTCGTTTTTCTGGCGAATTGCCATATTTTCCGGCGAAGTGTTTGACGGTTAATTTTTGGCTAGGGTTTGTGCGGAAGTCATTTCTGAGTCGATTGATACTGGTATCAAGTTCTAATTCGAAGTAATGTGTGAGAAATCGTGATTACTAGTTTTCCGGCGAAGTTTTCCGACCACTTTCTGCATATATATGTATATTTAAGCTTTTTAGGGTTTTCCGGCGAAGTCAACGCGGGTCAACGAGTGTGGTGACCGGTAACCTTTACAACAGGTAACACGATACATCACATAACCCAAAAAATGAAGGATCTTACATCACATAACCACCCGAGTAGGTCACTACATTAAATAACCATTTTGTCATAAATAGTTACATTCGTATGCTATTTTCCCAATTAAATATTGCATCACAAAAACTTTGTAGTAACATATGAACCCTATCTCCGTATTCAAAATGATTTTTTGGAAATAGTTATTTGACATGTTTAATAGTAATTATATATATAACAATTGAAGAATCATTAGCTACAGTAATTTTTTTAAATTTTTTAGTTTAATCACAAAACTTTGAAGTTTTTTACCTTTTACACAAATTAGCCTTAATTACAATAATTTTTTGTGTTTTTGTATTTCTATCACCAACTTTTTTACTTTTACATTTTACCCTCTAACAAAACTAGAGTTTTTAATTTTTACCTCATAACTTCTTAGGCTTATATATAGTGGACCTTTTCTTTTTGGTTTTTGTCACACATTTTTTAGCTTTTATAATTTTGACAAAAAGTTTATCTTTTTCTACTTTTAGGGTTTACCCCTTATTTAATTTTTTTGGTCATTATACATTGTAAGTCTTACGTATTGTTATGTTTCCCGGAACAACGACCGGGTGAAAAAAACTAGTTCAACATAAAAGTACATAACCGTGCACATATGAATTAACAAACAAATATATACAAACAAAGATAAATGAGTGAACACTTATAAACAAATAATCAAATGTTCTCGTATATAATTAAATGAACGAGGATTATTCAGATCGTATCTTTGTGTCTTTAATTTTCTAGGGCCTTGGTAGTTGGTTTATCAAGTAAAATTCATTTATGCTGTTCAAAAAATAATTATTATTAAACGAATGAGAATTATGTTCATATCTAGTTATTTGATTAAACAGAAGAATATTGAATATAAACGACGTTCTTGTCTAAAGGTTTTATTTACAACCCTGCTTGTATCCCACATCGATGATATATATGGACATAGTGATGATTTGGTTAACAACCAAGTTTTCTAAGTTTCTAAAAATGGTTGCGAAGTATATAGCTTGAAGAACTACTCGATCTACTTCTTAAAATGTGTGCCGTTTGAATTAATTTTTGTTTATAAGCTTTATCAGTTTGTTTGATATGATATTTTGATGGCAATAATGGCAAAGATGCTTTTTCTTGAGAATTTTTTTTTTTTCTTTGGTCATGTGATAAATCCACGTTAGCTAGCTATGTGCAGTACCAACTACCAAGTACACAACACCACCAAGTAGTACAACGTTGAAACTTTGAAACCTATAAAATTAGATTCCATGTTTTTGGGACATATATTTCTGAGTGATGTTTTTAGAAGTAAATAAAGATTGGCGTGTTTGCGAATGATGATGAAGATCAAATCAGGTGATTAATTTCATTAGTACATTTATTATCATTTTTTCTCTAACTTAAGTTTTGAAACTTTTTAAAGTTTGTTTTTGTATGTGTTTGTTAGACAATCATAGTTTCTTTTGAATACATATTGTGTTATGAATTTTGTAAACTTTAAAAGATGTATATGCGCGTTTAGTATAAAGTTCATATTAGTTTTGATATATTATGGAACTAGATTAATGTCCCGTGTAACACGCTAGAAAAAATATGATTAATGAGAAGTTAGAGTTTTATAAGATCATAGAGTGACAAATATAAATAAAAGAGGGTTAAGTACGTCGAAATGTAAATAACTATGACTAAATGTCTATAGTGGGAACAAACTATCAGATTGGATATTGTGTGTTAAGAACTTAGTAAAAATGTTCAAATCATGAACCAACCAATCAAAAACTTACACGTGACGGCTCATATGGGTTGCCACGTATGTCATATTACATTATTTGGACAATTTATCAAGTTGTTAACAAACAATGTCTAAAACCTTAGTTCATTCCTATTATAGACATTTGGTTATAGTTAATTACATTCCAAGGTACTTAACCCAATAAAAGATGTTGAAAAATGATGATCATAAATAAAATTGTTTCATGACGTTTTTAAAACTTAGACTAGATAACAACGATGAGTCGATGATCATAAATACAAATTGTTTCATGACGTTTTTAAAACTTAGACCAGATAACAACGATGAGTCGATGATCATAAATACAAATTGTTTCATGACGTTTTTAAAATTTAGACCAGATAATAACGTTATGAGTCTATTCTTTATAACTATTTTAAAATTAAATTTTAGAGCAATTAGGAGTTAAAGAAGATTTTAGAGTTATAGTCCAACTGGTCAGATCCAGAGTATTGAGTTCGATCATTTGGGATAATAAATCTTGAGGTTTTTCCTCCGAATATTTGTAATGGCTCATGATCAACATTAATGTTATAAAATTAACAAAGTATAACAATTAATGTTGCATTTACTCAATAATAAAATTAGAAATAACATAATCATTTTAATCTAAGAATTGTGATTAAAAGTTAGAATTCATCTAACGGCACATGTTTTTACATAAATTAATTTAAGCAAATGTTAGATTATAAAAGATAAAATACAATATATGCGTTCAATGTTTTAAAATTAAATTCTTTTAATTTGATTTTACCTATATTTTTTAATTTTAAATTCACATATTTAAGAATTCAACTTATTTTAAAATTAAATTCTTTTAATTTGATTTTACCTATATTTTTTAATTTTAAATTCACATATTTAAGAATTTAACTTATTTTAAAATTAAATTTTAGAGCAATTAGGAGTTAAAGAAGATTTTAGAGTTATAGTCCAACTGGTCAGATCCAGAGTATTGAGTTCGATCCTTTGGGATAATAAATCTTGAGGTTTTTCCTCCGAATATTTGTAATGGCTCATGATCAACATTAATGTTATAAAATTAACAAAGTATAACAATTAATGTTGCATTTACTCAATAATAAAATTAGAAATAACATAATCATTTTAATCTAAGAATTGTGATTAAAAGTTAGAATTCATCTAACGGCACATGTTTTTACATAAATTAATTTAAGCAACCCATGTTAGATTAAAAAATATAAATAAATATTGTACACAAAAAGTATTATAAAAGATAAAATACAATATATGCGTTCAATGTTTTAAAATTAAATTCTTTTAATTTGATTTTACCTATATTTTTTAATTTTAAATTAACATATTTAAGAATTCAACTTATTTTAAAAATGTTATAAACAACTTGTGTATTTGACTTAGACATAAACTTATGTGAATTTCAATAAAATTCACTTGCTAATTTGAAGTTCATAAAAGAAATATAATGATACGAAATACCCTTTTAAATCACAATTAGCAAAAGATTAAAATGCTCAATAACGCGCCAAACAGCATGACAACTTAATAGGGGTAAGATCTTTGTCTTTTTAGGTTTGAACCAAGGTCTCCGTAGGCCAAACCTTCACTGAGGAACTAAGGATACCAATGGGGTATTGCCAGAATGATATTTTTTATGTTTATTTTTTGCGAATATATCTATCATTTTTTCACTAACATTATATTTTAAAAGATATAAATAATGTAGGTAGTTACTCCTTACTCTCACAACTTTATGAGTGATTTAGTTGCTACCAAAGCTAGATGTCCATTGTATGTGGTTCCTAATGTGAAAGTCACATTGGCCTCTGGGAACAACATGTAGTAATTTAACTAATGTGATATAAAATACACCGTAGCTGAAGGTTCACAACTCGTCATACTTATAATGATTTATTTATTAGATAGTTTGATAAAGTTAATATAATTTAAGGATTATAAAGACCCCAAAATATCAAAGTAAGATATTTAAATTGAGACAAAGGGAGTATTACAAAATATAAAATACAATATATGCGTTCAATGTTTTAAAATTAAATTCTTTTAATTTGATTTTACCTATATTTTTTAATTTTAAATTCACATATTTAAGAATTCAACTTATTTTAAAAATGTCATAAACAACCATTGTATTTGACACGGACATACTAAAAGACAATTGATCTAATCTCAATTGTCAAATTACAGATCTTGATTTCTCTAAATTAAGTTATTAAACATGCGGCTAAATTATGTTATCTAAAAAAATGAAAAATAAAAGAACTTTAATTATTATTTATAACATTAATAATTATATAAAAAGTTTCATTAATTTATATTTTTTGTTTTTCATCATTAATTTATACTTTTTTAGTTTTTCTATCACTAATATTTTCATCACTAATAATTTATTTAGAAGTGATATATTTTGATATCTTTAGAGGAAACCTATGATAGATTCTAAATAAAATAAAAACAAAACTATGAGTATGAAAAGTCGCAGACATCGAAATCAATTCACTTGATTTTTAAAAAATAATAACAAATGGTGTAACTTATACAAATCGGATTGTAAACTTGCTTAAAATAACATCTTGAAACATTAAATACTCCAAATATATTTTTTATACACATTTAATTGAATACACAAAATTGAATTATGTAAAGTAGAAGGACCAATGTTGTGTTACTTGATAATAATTTTGGTAATAATATCATTATTTTGATCTAATGGTTGTAACTAAAAGTTTGGACTCATCTAACGGTCCTTGTTTCTCTAAAAAAGAATTTAGAACTTTTTATATATATATAAACATGTTTATTTAATATAATAATTAAATGATGGAAAAATATAGTATCTCCTTATTTATATGAAATCATATATCAAATTGTAAACTTTAAACTACAATATGTATCTATCTAATAAGGTCACATGACATTCATAATAAAGTTTACATAAATTGAGTCATCATACTCTTACATTTTAATTTCTGTGATATATACACATAAACTTTTACCAATTTTAATACAATTTATTTACCAATTTAAAAATTATAAAATAATTAATTACCCAAAATATGATTTTAAATTCCAGATACTATTTTAAAGATAATAAAAAAAATAGGATAATGCCCATGGAGGCCACCCAAATATTTAACCATTTTCTTTTAGTCGCAACTATAAGAATATACTTATTGGTCATTCAAATATATCATATATTTTGTTTTGACTAATTTCAACTGAAATTTTTTTATTATTTAAACAACAAAAATACCATCGTGTTAAAATTCCATAATAACCTGAATTGGAACTAAAATGTGTAGTACTATTATATCCTAGATAAGAAGAAAACGTTTGTCATCTCAGTTTTTTAAAATTGACATAATATGTGTTATGCATTTGAATTGTATCTTTTAAGATTTTAAAAACGTAACAAAAAAATGTTATAAATGATTGGGAGTTGGAGAATTTTGTCTAACTTAGTTTTTCAATACGTGGATTTATATACAAATTTGGTTTATTAGTCTTTCATAATTAAACAAAATGCGAAGAATAGCTCGGGCATTATTTTTGTCATTGAGATTTGAAGGATTTACATATTATCATTTATTTATATATTTGTAGATGTAGATAGATTATAATTTATAATTATTATCATTAAAAACTAAATTGATATTTAAAAAGTGTAAACAAAAAATAAAATAAATAAAAAAGCCTCATTGAATTATTATATCGTTGATTGAGAAAACCAATAAAGAATATAGTTTTGACAATTTTGTAACATGACAATCTTAATTTAGTTCTAATAGAGTACGTTAAACAATTCGAATAATCAATATATATGATTATTATATTATATTATTTATGGTATATTATATTAATTTAGAAGGGTATATTTTGACAAATCATATAAAGTATAAGTATTAATACCGTCATTGATAAAAGATGAAATAATTAAATTTGATCTAATGGCTCTAAATCAAAGATGGAATTCATCTAAGGGTTCTTATTTGTTTAGGATTAAATTTAGAACCTTGTTATATATATATATTGGTAGATAAACACGATTATTAATTTAATTATATATATTTTGGAGAATTGAACCTATAGTCAAATGTTAATTTGTATTTAGCAATTTGCTCGAGCAAAGCACACAACAATGATTTGCTTGGTATTCTTCGTCATTCACAAACACATCAAACTTTGCATACTTCCATGGTGATTTTGTTGGCGATGAATGCCTTGTGATCGAGACGTTCATGTAAGTCAAACATTAGCCTCAGCCAGGAGAATGATGACCCTTTTGATTGAGGTGAGAATACTCAAATATTTACTCAAATATTTAATGTAATGCAAGTTTATTGATGGAAATTGACAAGATTTTGTTGGTAAATCGTTTATTAGTGTAGCAAAGAGGTGATTTACTGAATTACTGACCCACTTAAAGTCCTGACGTCCTCATCAAACGTACACATCAAGAACCATACGAGTCTCCCACCGGTAACACCGCAAGGGGCTAGCCCCAAAACCGAAGGAATAAGTTGACACAATACTTTCAAATAACATTGAAAACCAAGGGGTGTGTTATTGGTGGTATCTTCCCGAAGAGTATCTTAATAAAATATCTGTTGTTCCAAAAAAAAAAGGTTGTGTTATTGGTAAACCACGACTTAAAACTTGTAAGGTTCTTAAACTCTTTTTTTTTTCTACTTTCAATAATATGTTATCGCATAACATATAACATGTTTAAGTACATACGACCAAGTAAAGCTTGAGATCGATGTGTAAATCCACGTGTCATATATGTTGTAATATCTTAAAAAATTACCAAATCTATATAGATTTAAACTTTATAATATATCCTATTATTATAGCCGTTGCTATATATGAATCTACTAACCACATATTTATCGTGTACTTAAATATAAAATCAAAAAATTCCACCGTCTAATAAGTTTGTTTAATTATCCAATGGTTGCTAGTTTATCAACTTTTGAAAGCAAAAAATAATACAAATAAACTATATCAAACCATACATCACGCACAAAATTCAACACTAGCATACAAATTCAACACTTATATGTCTATTAAATTTAGCGGAAGTTACTAAATTCGCATTAATCAAAAGTGGTTACAAGTAAAACAAAAGTCGTAAACAAGCAACTATGATATTGAATGCGTAAAAATTGAAAAGTCTTAATTAGTCTAGGATATCCCTTTCTTTTCATTTAAAAAATATTTAAAACTTTGACTGTTTCCATTTTTCTTGCCTCCTAACCAAAATATCTCAGGTTTTCCAAATAACCAATCCTCACAAGTACTATGTGATTTACCTTCTCCATACCCCCTTGTGAAACGTTTTAGGCACCTACACATATATTTATTTAGGAACTTCACACCACTTGGCCTCCAAAAAGTTATGGATCATGGCACGGTTTGTGTAACTGGTGCGTCGGGTTTCCTGGCTTCTTGGCTCATTAAACGACTCTTGTTGTCTGGCTATCATGTCGTTGGTACTGTTAGAGACCCTGGTATGTATTATCATGTATTCATGCTGAATTAATAAAAATGCTGGCGACTAAAGATCATAAGTTCCATATATCTTTACTTTATATCTCTAACGGGTCAAACAAGTGGCTAAAAGAACATGTTAAATGGATGTTGCAAGTTTTATACAGTAGAAGATAATAAGTTACTTTTGAAATTATATAGTTTTTTTTTTTCAAGTCACACGACGTTTTTCTGCAAAATTTAGGACAAAAAAACATCTTGGATCAACCTAGCCCGACTTGAATCATACAATACCTGTTACTCACCTGACCCACACACTTTGCCATACTACCTTTTATGCTTTAATTTTCAGGAAACGACACCAAACTAGCCCACTTGTGGAATCTACAAGGGGCAAAGGAGAGACTCCGCCTAGTGAAGGCCGAACTGACAGAAGAAGGAAGTTTTGACGATGCAATCATGGGGTGTGTGGGAGTATTTCATACGGCTTCCCCTGTTCTTGGACATATTAATGACCCAAAGGTAGGTTTGTACTTTCAAGCATAATCATGATGCGATCGTTTCCCTAAAAGTTCACATTTTGCAGGAGGAGATCATAAAGCCGGCTGTCAATGGAACATTAAACGTGCTACGTTCATGTAAGAAAAACCCGTCACTGAGACGGGTAGTTCTCACCTCATCATCTTCTACAATCAGGGTTAGAGAGAAGTTTGACTCAGATATACCTTTAGATGAGTCATCTTGGAGCTCGGTTGAACTTTGTGAAAAACTCAAGATTTGGTATGTAATGTCGAAAACTATGGCAGAAAAGACAGCATGGGAGTTTTGCAATGAGAATGGGATAGATTTAGTGACTGTCATGCCATCATTTGTGGTTGGACCTAGCCTACCTCCTACTTTATGCTCTACAGCATCAGATATTCTGGGCTTGCTTCAAGGTGAGTTCTCTAAAACTATCATATATCCTTATGAATTATATTGGAATTGTGTATATACAGCTAAATACAAATGCTGAAAATTTGGATGAAACAGGGGAAACGGAGAGATTTAAATGGCATGGAAGGCTAGGATATGTGCATATAGACGATGTCGCTCGTTGCCACATCCTAGTTTATGAACACGAAGAAGCTGAAGGACGATATATATGCAGCTCAACTGTAGTTAATAATGATGAACTAGTGTCAATTCTGTCCACAATGTATCCCACACTACCCATTCCAAAGAGGTAAGAAAATTTTATCCTTATGGGTAGGGGGACTTTCTTTACTAGTCAACATGTCTGGCCATATCGGGCTAACCATAAACAGTTCTAATCAAATGGGTCGATATTGCTACAATGATGATGCAATACTGAACAAGGTGACTTTACAGGTTTGAGCAGCTTGAACGACCCTATTATGAGTTCAACACGAGAAAGATAGAGAGCTTGGGGTTCAAGTTTAAGTCAATTCAAGAGATGTTTGCAACTGTGTCACATCTCTAGTGGAACAAGGCCATCTTTCTTTGTCTTAGTTAAGCTGGACTACTTTGAGTGGTTTTATCAAAGGTTACAAAGCCTTCTAATATAGATCAAGATAGGAAAGAGAATAATATCAAAACTGTAGCCTCGAATTGGCACCTATATGTATCTGCAGCTAATGTATCTGCCTAATTCTTGGACAAAATAAATTGTTGGAAAAATGTTAGCCGAAAATAGTTCTTTAACTTACAAACGAGAATAATATAACGTGACATGATATATGATTACAACTTAAAGAGATAAAAAACGAACAGAAACTAAAATAACAAGTAAGACGAAGTACGGAATCATAATTATATGCCTAAGGTTTGTGTTTGTTATAGCCCCCTTAAAACAGACCTGCACAAGAGCATATATTCAAAACTACATTCATGCCCATAAATCAGACAATCATACATTGTTTCAGACACCAACAATGTTTCACAACTATAGCTCACCATCCCACATATAAATTTCTCCAAGATTTGCTCATCCTCTTATGCTAGTCAAGTTCTTCACTATTTCTTCCCATCCAGATTTGAAACTTATATTTTAATCACTATAGATCTATTTTGGACACGTCTTGGCTCCTCAAAAAAACCGCATCAAGGAGTACGAAACTCACTAGCGCATAATTCTACACACTCGTGTACATGTTTCTTGCTCTTGTTCCTTCTTGAACCATAGATCACGTCCAGATTATTTCCGTTTGTATTCAACTTGTTCACTAGCTAAAGCTGTGAACAGAATCGATCTTTCGTGCCATGTAAAACCAATAGATTTAAGGATAAAGATTCATTAATGGCTAACTTTACTGATGATGGTAGATTTCGAAATCTTAAACATCACATCTTTTAGTAGTCGTACACTTGTACACCAACAATTTATGTTTATGATGTTGTACAGGAAAAAGTTGAATTATTTGTGTTCGACTAAACGAAGTTGTGTAAATATCTTTACCATTTTAATATGAACTTGGTACATTTGTTGTGAAAATGACAAGATGTAACATTTGTGAAATTTGACCTCGTTGACCCGTTAAATTATATGTACGTTTTGGATTAACTAATTTAGTTAATAATATATGATCGAGTTATTTGTGACCCAAATTGTGTTCAAGGTGCAATATGTGATTGATTGATCGTTTTAATTTAATGTTCGAGGTTAGTCGAGGTGTAAATAAATTAGTAATGTGTTTGATTTACCCATGAGTCAACCCATACCCATACCCAAACCCATGACCCATCAAGACAACCCAACCCTATCCCCACCCAAATTCTTACACATTTCATCCACTCATTCATCACTTCCCTTATCTCTCTCTCTCTACACTAAATGCAAGAACTCTTTTCTCTCTCTCTCTAAATTCTTGGTCATTAAATGTTGTTTGGGGTTAGATCTATACAAGAATAATCATCATTACCATCCTCTTAACATCATATCAAAAGATTGGGTCTTCAAGTGCAAGAAAACTTCCTAATTCGGGTCAATTTCGGGTTTATCACCTTGGTGGAGGATTTTGGTAAGTAAATTCATTCCAATTTCATCATTTTATATTTATAAACATGTTTCATAGTCAAATCTTGTGAGTACTTGGTCAAATTCGGTTCAAAAGTCAAAATGGGTCATCTAGGGTTTCTTTAGGGTTTCAAATCGGGTCAAATGGATTTTTTTGCAAGAAAATGAGGTTATGGATCGAATTGGTATTGTGGGTTATGTTCAATTATGTTTAAAAATACTTGTTTATGTCCAAATTGGGTGTGGAAGCTCACAAAATCGATTTCTAGGTCAAAAGTGGGTTCTTGGTTAGGGTTTGAACGAATTTGAGCATAATTCGATGTTTTGGAGCTAATTCGTGAAGTGGGTTACGTATATTTATGTTCATTTATGCTTAATTACGTTTCAAAAAGAGTTGTGAACCTCCCTTTGTCGAGTTGAAGCTCAGAATTAGGTTTTATTTGGTCTTGGGTCGTGTTTGGCACTCAAAAACTGCTGCAGATCCGCTAGCATACTGTCCGCTTGGATGTCACTGCTAGGGTTCGAACCACTAACAAACTAACACGTCGTTCTAAAAAAAAAGAACCTGCTGCAGGAGATCGTCTTGGTGCAGATCCAGCGTCTCGCACGCTGATGTTGGCGTCTCTTACGTTTAAGTATTTTGTGTGGCGTCTCTACGTTTAAGTATTTTGTGTGGCGTCTCATACGGTAAGAGCACTGTATGAGACGGTGGTCCCTAGCTCCCATTTCGGTCCTTTACGTTGCTACCTTCTGACTTACGCCAAGATTCATGTGTCCAGACGCCAAAAAGCTCATTTGTGAGGCACCGTAACAGACGGTGGTACCATCTGACGCCAAGCACACTTGGCCCACCGTCTGTTACGCTATGTCTACCGTCTGTTACGCTTGCCCAGATTCTGACCACCGTGCAAGACGGTGCACAGTGGCGTGTGGGACGCTGCTGTGCATTGTTAATTTTTCCAGTTTTTCCTAGCTTTGTCTCCTACGTTCTTGGATCGAGTCGAGCTTTTCTCTAAACCTTTGTTTGGTTTCCCTAGTTCATTATTCGAGCCGTGGTAGTCCTCCAAAGTCGTATGTCCTCTATTGAACCCAATGTAAGGACTTGGTTGTAATTGTGACATGTTTGATGATAGGTTGTGAGCCTTTGGTGAACGTTGGACCTACCTAGCTTCATATTGACTTATCGTTGCTGAACCAAGGTGAGTTCGTAGCCCCTTATTTTATATGATTTTGGGGTGAAAAGTGTACTTCGTGTTTGGTTTGCTTGTATGATTGTATATGTGTAATATGATCGTTATATGTTCGTTTATTGATTGAATCGAGGTTATATGTTCGTTTATTGATTGAATCGAGGTTATATGTTCGTTTATTGATTGAATCGAGGTTATATGTTCGTTTATTGATCGAATCGAGGTTATATGATCATTTATTGATCGAATCGAGGTTGTATGATCATTGTATGATCATTTATTGATCGAATCGAGGTTGTATGATCATTTATTGATCGAATCGAGGTTATATTATTATTTATTGATCGAATCGAGGTTGTATGATGATCGAGGTTGTATGATCATTGTATGATCATTTATTGATCGAATCGAGGTTGTATGATCATTTATTGATCGAATCGAGGTTGTATTATTATGTTATGATCGAATCGAGGTTATATTATTATGTTATGACCGAATCAAGGTTATGTTGTTATCTAATGATCGAATCGAGATTATATGATCGTGTTGTGATGAATTATGAATAACGGGTGATATCCCGACACTTGTTTTTATTGTCAAAACCTACGAACTCACCAACTTTATGTTGACGCATTTTAGTACACTTTTCAGGTGAACAGGTAATAGGATTATTGGGCATGGACTTATGGATCTGAGATTCATTGCTCCCACTTCGGGATATGCTTAGGATCGTTAGCCATCATTTGATCTATTTTTGTAAACTATTGATGGTGTTGTGCTCCTTGTGCATTATTTGATCCGATACTTGTATTTTGTACTCGAATTATGTATGGATTGCCCTAATCCTTGAATGCATTTAGTTTGTCTCTACTTAATTTCCATGTCGCGCTGAGCTTTCTTATAATTCCCCATAATTCCGCCTTGTTGGGGTGTTACACAAGATAGTATGATTTTTCACGTTATACAACCTTTTCGTTGTTTTTAATATTATAGTGATTGTTGGAATTTCAAGTTTCACGAATGAACACCAAACTATAACTATTTGTCTCTCATCTTCTACTCCAAACAACACTTGTTTCGCCACCAGTTGATTTCGTATATATACTTTTCATAGAACAATAAGTGATCAATGATTTCCCTCGAGTTATCTCAAGAATAACTATTGAAAGATTATGCTCGATACAAACAAAGGTACATATTTCTTGAATTATTAAATACATGTTACTAGTTTTGTCCATTTTTAATTTGTAATACTTGCATGAAATGACTGAACAGGGAAGCTTTGACAATGCAATCATGGGGTGTGCGGGTGTCTTTCACATGGCTTCCCCTGTTCACCCCTCATACATTCAATTCTAAACAAGATGTAACCTTTTTTATAATATGTACATATTTTGCAGGCGGAGAATGTAAACAATTAAACATGGTTGTGAATGGAACACTAAATGTGTTACATTCATGTAAAAAGAACCCGTCACTGAGACATGTTGTTCTCACCAGTGGCGGATTCTATATCATAGGCTTGCTTCAAGGCAAGTTCTCTAAAACCTAAGGAATAGATCATGAACCATGGAAGTTCTGTCATGAATATATAGGGCAATAGTTGATGCATATGTCAAAATTTTAAATTTGCCAGGGGAAATGGAGACATTAATATGGTTTGGAAGGCTGGGATATGTTTAAACGATGTTGCTCTTCGGCATATCCTATTTTATGAGTGTGAAGAGGGCTGAAGGACGATATATATGCAGCTCAAGTGTCATTGAAAATAATGAACTCGTATAAATTCTGTCAGCATGCTATCCTACACTACATATTCCAAAGAAGTGCTAAAACTCAAACTATATCCTTACGCTTTCAAAATACTGTCAAGTCCTTTTACACTATCAAGATATGAAACAAAATAATCATAAAACTTAACTGCAGCCTGGAGTAGGCGCCTATATGTATCTGCCTAATTCTTAAATAAAATACATATGAATAGTAAAGCCTTATAAAATCTCATGCCAAAAGAATTATGTACCTCTGAGAAGATTTAAGCGTTTTTAATCCCCAACTGTTGGAGGGATTTTGGCCCAACAAGAAACACTCTCTTTGAAGTTTGGTGGCGGAAAACAACTACGCCCTTATACGCGGTCCTTGGAATGCCATCCTGAAAAAAGTATAAAAGCATGCGTAAAAATTCAACCCAAATTACCTGCTAATCACATTATAAAAAAATAGAAATAAAAAACAAAATTAATCAATATGAAAATGTGATGATACCTTCCATTCATCGAATATGCCGAACTGGTGAGCAATGTTTTCAAAATGTGATTGATCTTTATATGGTATACGCACATCGCCATCTACGTTATTTGTCTTTAAAACAAGATCAGTTCCATAAAGTAACTTTGCACTTCTCACCAGGTCTGCAAAATGCTTCACAAATGTACCCTACAAAAGAAACAAACTACAAATTTATCATGAATGTTCAAAATGGTCAATTACTGTTACACTTACTATATGATTTCTAAATGTAAGATGTATACCTCCATTAGGTAGCTCAAGTTCATCGATTTCCAGTTAACCTTTAAAGGAACATAAAAGTTAATGATATAACAAAAACACCATAAGACCAACACCCGCAAATTAAAAGAAGTCTATGTCGTTAGATACCTGAACATCATTCAATTTAATAGGTTTAAGATATTGTTGGAAGAATTGCCCCAAACTAGAACCCTGGATAACAAAGGAAGTAGATAAAGACAACGAGTCAATCAAAGTTCTAGGTATCCTTAAGATTTGATTGCATAAAAAAAGAGATCCAACTTTGTTTTGATTTCAGTCTTGGTACAAACATACTTTAGGTCAGAAAAATCATCAAAGGTTCAAACTTGTTTCAAGATAGTAGTCGGGTTTTGAGGCACTTGCACCACATCAAGAATATCAACATGGTCAAAAGTTACCGACCCACCATTTTTTTTAATGATTAGAGGGTCAAATCATCTAAAATTGGAATCTGTGTATAATTATTACCTTATATAAAACAGAATGAAACTTTAAGGTATTTTTTAGCCTAAAAATAAAATAGAAACTGCCCCAGAATTGGTTACATTTTATAAAACTAGCAAGTGCTTGAAAGAAAAGTTGATGGAAGATACCTACATGCTCCCCAAAATTGTAACTCCTGCATACTTCTGGACGAATAAACTGCCGCCCTTTGTGATTCTCTTGTAATCTTAGCCAGTCATCCCAATAAGTATAATTTCGTTAAGGAAAACTCATTATAGAAAACATTCTTTAAACATGAAGCTTGAATCACAAAACATAAAGTTGTCAAAAAGGATATGCTTTTGGCCACTTTGGTGAAAGTTCATCCCATGTAGGTTTAGATAGCATCCATCCGAGACCGGGGAAGAAATCTGACCGATATAATGCATCTGCGAGGTGTATGATTTAAGCACACTGTATACATACAGTTTGTATGTACAAATTACCAAAAGATTGAACTGGCAGTATAGTGTCATTCAAACAATTCATTCACCACAAAAACATACATTTAGTTCATTTACTCTTTACTTTGTCAGTCAAGTATATACACATATGAACTTGATCAAAAGTCAACTCAATGGAAAAAAACCAAGTTGGCCCTTAGACTTACAAGGACGCGCACGAACTGTTTCTGTCCATTGTCATTCCATGATGAGATGGCCATGATCGACCTAACATGGATTTAAAAATGAATTGCACAAATCAGGATTTCAAAAATTATGACATTTCCTAAAAGTAGAGTATAGCATATTTCATTGTAGTTCTCGCAGAAGGCTTACTTATCATTATCTAGTAGATCTGCTCCAGCCTCAAAGTAATCAAAAAAATCAGGAGCGATCTCCATATCATCTACATCCCATAAATGTCTATTCTCATCATGTAACTTTTAAATTCAAAAACTAAATATAAACAAGTAAAATAAATAAAGAAACCAGACCTTCAAGTATGATGACCCGATTAAAACTATGTTTGTAAAACAACTGATCCAATGCCCACTTGTAGTGACCTGGAAATATCGTGGTAAATTGGTAATGCTTTGGAAAATATGGACTTCAGAATTAAGTAAAGTGTCCCGTACGTGCAATCTTGTAATATGCAATTAACTCCCCAGGCCTCTCAGTATGTATAGGTTCATAATCCGAATGCTGCAACAAAATGGAAATAGACTTAAAAACATTGGAACACACAAACCATTTGTATTCCCGAAATAATAACATATTACTGATACTTACCTGCATGTAGGTCAGCTGATCATAACCCATCGCCATTTTTCTAACATCCGAATTTAACCCGTGATTTGAAGAGAGAGAGGTCATGATTTACCCAAAAATACTGCAATGAGTCAATGACAGCACAGAGGAGACAACCTGAACCAGAGTCCCAAAAATCAGGATTTTACTTATACCTGGGATACGAAAACGGGAAACTTCAATGCAACAGAACTATGATATCTGGAAATCATGAAGCATGGTTAGTAAATAGTCAGAAGCTTGATTCACTTAATGCTCAAATTACAGAAGAGAAATTATCTGCATAAAACATACTTTAAGATAGATTTCATGGTCCTTTCCAGATAATCAGCACGATTGCAAGCCATAATCACAACAGCTGCCACTGGTACCTAGAATGATGAAGTATATTAATTTGTCACTTCAGAAAATCAGATATGGACAAAAAGAATATAAAAAAGGGAAATTGCAAACTAATTAAGTTATATTCATACTTGTCCTTCCCGTATCAAACTTTTCACGCCTTTCTCTGATAACAAATAAAATAAAATTTGGCCAATTAAGAAGAGAAGTTCATCAAAGAAATAAAAAGAAGATGATGGTACGGGCTTACTCTCAAGATCTTGAACAACCGCCCTCAATTGTTCACACTCCTGTTCTTGACGTTTTACTTTCTCTAATACATCAATAAGCGTAATGCCAGATTAAGAAAAGGGAACAAAACATCTTATTTGAAGATTCAGCATCAGGCATAATCAAAATGCGAAAGAAAAAACTAACAGCACTCCGTACAAAACATAAAATACGATACAAAATACCTCTATGTATTGAATGAAATAAGATCGAGTACCTTCCAAAACAACAATATTTTCCTGATGCATGCCTATTTCATTGATTAGCAAATGCAGCTGATTCCTGCAATGATTTTCTGCTTCCATCTGTTATGAATATGATACAGTTGATCACTATAAATGCTTTGTACTATTCACAAACTCAAAATAAGTCTCGATAACCAAACAAAAAACAAGAAGAGGAAGTCAATTACAAAGGATGCATTTGGTTACAAAAGATTTCCTCAAATTATCCATTTTCATTTTCAAATGAAAGGTTCTTTTCAATCTCTACTCTCTAGAAAACCATTAAAAATTTTTGGAAACACGGTCATTTGCTTTCATCTTCAAGATTGGACAAAGTGTAGTTACAAATTAGAAAAGCGAATTCACGGTCCTAAATTAATATATTCCTTGGAAAATTATTAGAACGCCGTTTTCTGTTTTCAAGTTTTCCTTTTGAAAAAACTCACTGCCTCTACTTTCTTACAACTAAACTAAGGACTGTTTTCTAGGAAATATATATATATATATATATATATATATATATAGTGAAGGGATCAAGTGAGAACCAACATATATACAATATATATATATAGGAGTAATCTTAGAAACAATTATAGCAGTAAACATATTATTAGTAGAAAAAGGCTTATACTTACTGCATCTGCAATTTTATCAGCATACTCAGATTGCGTAGCAAACAATTTCACCTGACAGCAAAATTAATAAAGACTTAAATCAAACTGAAAATTATTTATAAAAAAAAATTAGTAAAAAGAGATGGAAGTTATAAATATATATATATATATATATATATTGTAGCCATTAACCAACCTGGGTATAGATGAAAGCAATAGCAGCAAGTATAAGAAGATATCTCAGATCACATCTCCGGTTCATTTTTTTTTTTTTTTTTACCAAATGCAAATGGCAAAAAAATTCTGCTGATTAAATTCTTTTGTTCATCTCATCTATGTTATGTATCTATCTATGTGGTCAACATATTGTATGACTTTGGGTCAACCCAGGTGCTTATGTGATCCACTTAAACTATTCATAAGTCGTGGCAAAAACAAACAAAAATGTTAAACCCCTTTTTGATACAACGGGCAAATTAAAAAAAATAAAGTTAACATAGTTACATAAAGTTTTTAATTGAGAGAACGTAGAATAATTTTGAATTAATAAAAACATAATTTATAAATTCAAAAAATAATAATTTTTCATTAAATTAAGTTTCTTAATTCGAAAATTTTGAATTGTTATTTTTAATAAACTTTTTGGATATTTTATGATCCTTTTGGGCTAAAATTGAAATTTTACATTTTATTAAAAAAAAAATTAAATCAGAATATTTTTCTAAAGCCCCAATCTTTAATGTTGGTGATAACGAATTTGTAGTTAGTATGACACTTACGTTTTTTAACATCAAATTATCATATATTTCTAATTCTAAGTTATCAGAATGTTTAGAATGAAATTCAAGACTTTTAAAAATATCCGAAATACCCCACCTCGTACAAATAAATAAATAAATACATATATAAAAAGTTATGCTTTATTGTTAGGAAATAAATAAATACATATAAAAAGAAGAGGTGCTCTTGAGAATTAGGACCTTACATAACAAAGTAGACTCAAGTTAGATAACCTAAGTTAGAAGAGGTGCAATACGAGCTTGTTTGTGTCTAAGTGTTTCCCATAAACTGTTAGCCGAGTACACAAGCTCTCTACCATTCTCATCATGCCATGCCAATTTATTCGGTTGTTCAGGGGATATCGCGAGAACATTTATCATTTATTAGCACAGGAAGTAAGTCGTACCATGCTGTGGGCCATTTCCAAGTACGACCAACAATTAAGTCAGCCACAATGAGGACCCAGCATTGGCAATTTGTCTTGGTCTCATGAACTGACTTATCGGACGGTGGTGGCAAGTTTATTTTTGATCCTTATCTAAATAAGCAAGAAAGATCCTTTCTTCTTTAGTGGTGTTTCTGCCCATAAGGATAGTTGCGGTTTGATACGCCTATCATTTTCCTTTTAATAAGATATATACATTTAGTTCTAAGATATCATCATTATTATAATGGAATTTTTTAGATATTTGGCCAACTATAAATGCTTTCCTGACTTGTTACAGCATTGGAGTAGCAAATATGCTTTCTCTGAAAGACATTATGCCAGCAGCAAGAAAAGCATCAACACACAGTTCATTGTCTTCGAGGAAGGGGAGATAACATATGAAGGATGGTTAAAGAGGAGACATTTTTGGTATTGGTGGCAGACGAGACTGCATCGGTTCATTTTCAGCTATAGAATGAAGAGTGTTATGCATTTCAATCTGGAGACAATGTGCATTTAGCAAATAGCAGATTCTCCAACAGTTTTAGCAATCTCTTGGAGTTGAGTGTTGAGGGCCAGAAAAAAATGGTTAAAAATGACATTTGAGTAAGATCCAGTGGAAAAAGGGGAGATGACCAATTGGTGAGTCTAAAAGATCAACTTAATCCATCCATTAGATAACACATGTCAAAAGCATTGTTTTCTGTCCTCATTGGTTTCCTCCATTTTGCCATACCAATTATTTTCTTTTTAAAAATCTACTTATAGAACGGATAGATAGGGACTTTACATTTCCCTTATACTATCAGAAGCAGAGCCACAACCCCTGGGAGGGGGGGATGGAACCACATCTTAAATAGTTAACACTACATTACTTGAACCCTCGAACCTATATGTAATTAATTTGGGTTTTGCTTATAAATGAGTTGCCTTGTGTTCGTATTTACTCCTTTCTGTTTTTAAGAAAGTGTTAGGTGAGATTTTACTGTACCCACCAACGTCAAAAAGATTCTTACCTTATAATAGTCCGGAGGCATTTGTGGATCTTTTGGAGCTGTATGTGGCATTCATTGCAGCGTTCAAGTCTGTAATTGAGTTTTAGAGAATCATAAGTTGGTGCGTTGGTGGAACTACAACATATTGTAGCTGGGAAACTAGATGTAAGAACTATCATTTATTAATGAAAAAATAGAAAAACACCAATGGGAAACTGACAAAATAGACCTTTTCTCTGCATGAAGATCAACTCCCACAGTTGGAGGTGCTAAAACCGTTGAGCTGACTACTGGCCCAAAGACGGCCACAAGCTTCAACAATAGTTCAAGTGATACACTTACATGCCTGCATGATTTGTTATTGCGACAATACATTAGCGACCGTTTCTTGCTATCGACCAACGACTTCATATCTTTAAAACCACTTTGTAATCCTAATATTAATAAACAATTACCGCTCGGTCTTGCTATCAAGTAAATTCAAAAGCACAGGCAGCAAGTCAGAGAACACATCTAAAGTTAGAGAATCCATTCTTTCCATCAGATGACTGACCACATCTGCCTGGACCTGTAAAGAAACTCACTTTTCAGATGACATAATATGAAGGGTGGATTCATAAAAAAAAATAGTTTATGCAATGAATACACACAGCATGATCTGGCAACTTTCGCAAGGCATTGATAGCACCCTTCATGTCATTTTGCCCAAAAAAATGCCGTACAACCTGAAAGTGCAGCATCACTATGTAAGCTCAACACAGTTTATCATTTCAGAAGAAATGTTATACATTATGGTAAAGTAACAAGAAACTGGAAAAACATGATTACTACTAGCATGCAAGTTATTATTTAAGAGTAGATTTCATTAGCCAGTATAAGCTACCTGGAGTTTTGTCAGGCGAGACCGTAGACTACTTACAAACACATCATGGTTTAGCATCAGCAGTTCAGCAACATCATCGTCTTGCTTATGCATCAAATCTTTGTCACTAATTTGTATGCTATCATCCTGCAAGTAGCCAAAACTACAGACTAATTACTAACATTCTATTTATGCCTAATACTTTCAAACATTTAGATGGACTACAAAAGAGAGCAGATCAAATAGAGTGAACTGGTCTGATTACATAAACTACTTTTCTAATGCACACAACTCCATAACCTCTTCATTCAAAGATTAGATTATCAGTGTTAACAGATTAACAATTTATAATGTTCCTTTGAACAAATAAGTTGTTTGCGGATCAACCTGAAGTAGTGACCTGTTTCCAAACCTGGCCAAACAGGCCATCTTTGCCACCTGGCTGACTGGCTCTAGTAGAGAAGATTGCCAAAACAGAATAAGAATCTTACCAGCAATGGGGACTGTTTAGCTTTTTTAGGCATCATGCGATTGGAAGCATCATGCCTCGCGACTGTGATCATAGGTGACGTTTTAGTTCTTTCAGGTATCAAGCGATTGGGAGTATCATGCCTTGGAGCTACCACCACTGTTGAGGTTTTAGTTCTTTTAGGTATCATTCTATTGGGAGTATCATGCCTCGGGACTACGCCCACTGGTGAGGTTTTGGTTCTTTCAGGTGTAATGCGAGGGGAAGCATTAGATTTCCGTGAAACCAACATTGGAGATGATCTAACTCTCTCATAAATTACACGACGTGAACTCACAGACCTAACACCTGCAATGATGAAACTATTGCAAGTTAGCAACAACTTTTCACATATAAAGCAATGTAGTAGCCACAGTGACAGGTAAAAACTTAATGGTTTTTCTGTAATAGTGTACCTGGAGATGAAGCCTTTTGAATCTGTTTTGTGACACATGTAGAGATTGGAGCTTCCTCCTTGGGAGAACCTTTCTTGGCGTCTTTTGCAGAACTATCAACAGAATCATGGCAAATAACAGGCTCCCATGAATACACCGGCAGTAAACAAGGACATATAAAGATGACGACTGCAAGAGGGGCGACTGCAGCAAAGATGACGACTGCAAGAGGGGCGACTGCAGCAAAGATGACGACGCCTATATGAACCTATAGGCACCATAAAGAAGGACTTACCATCCATGGGAATATAATCACCCAAACAAAAAAAAATATGGACATTTTGAAATCATACCAAGTAAAATAGTAAGAACCAAGTGAACTTCAACGCACTTTCATTCCTGCAATGTAGTTTCCAATGTAAAAGAAAAGAGTAAATTTCTTTTATCTCCAGGATATAGTTTGCCTACTATTATCATTACCACATAGTTTTTTTAAAATTGATTCTGGCCAAAAATTCCCTCATTTGTCATTAGCGAAGACTATTTTAAACATTTGATTGATGGTTAAACATTTCAAGATAGTATTCTTCCTCAAACTAATAACATTTCATGAGCTAATCTGGCTCATGATCTGTTAAGATATTCACCACTCACTGCATTAAATCCGGTACTCTTTTAGAGAGAAAAAGGTACACTTACACTCGGGGCCAAACATGCACTTCCACTATATTAAGGTTCATATAGACTTTAGCC